>CM062809.1:1137571955-1138771955 GCA_031772625.1 Pinus tabuliformis | reverse complement strand
CTTACATCCCTCCACGCGCTGGCTCGTGGCAACACTTGCTGGCCATGTGGCCTAGCATTTATGCTTGTGCTAACACCCGCATCCGGGTGGCTTGCATCTTTTTGGATGAGACAGTTGAATTCCTGTGCTTGTTGGTTGTTTGGAATGATATCCATGGATCCTGAGCGGATTACCTGATCATTTTCAACCCCTACATTGGCCAATAGATCCGCAATCTTGTTGCCTTCTCTTCTTATGTGATTGAAAGAGATGGCTCTGTTGTTTCTGAGATATTGCTCCATGATGTTTAGCCTAGCTTCTAGTCTCCAACTTGGGGCGATTTTCCTGGCTTGGGATCCATTCTGTAAGTGTATGGCGATGTTGATGAGCAGCTGAGAATCCCCTTCCACAATCAGGGGTTGGAGATTGAGCTGTTCCGCTTGTAGGAGACCTTGCCAGAGGCCTTCTAGTTCGGCAGAATTGTTAGTATCCCATCCCATATTTCCAAAGTAGATTTGCAGGGGAGTGCCAGCATGGTTCCTCAGAATTCCTCCGAATCCAGCAGCTCCAGGATTGCCCTTGGAAGCCCCATCGAAGTTGAGTTTGAAAGAATTGATGGGGGGAGATTTCCAGCAGCTGTCATCTGTGTTGTTGTTGTTGGAAGTTTGCTGCTTGTAGTCTTCTTGTGGCAGTTGCAGCTGCCAATTGTCGAGGATGTTTCTCTCATTGTCCGTTGAGGGGTGATCTTCCTTCGACCAAGTTCTGAGCATCATGGTTTCTTTAAGATTTCCTTGAAGTCTGTGCCAAATTTCCTCAATGTGGGAGCTTGTGTTTTTGAAGATGCGCTTGTTTCGTTCCTTCCATATGTTCCATAAGATTAGGCCCGGGATGATTCTCCATAGGTGGTTGAGGATTTCACAGTTGTAGGGGCTTTTTGGCCATTGCCTGAGGTTGTTGATGATGTCGTCGTCTGCTCTGCATCTTTTCTGGCATCTGAAGCTCACCTTTTCCCAAATCTGGTTGGCTAGGGGACAGGTAGCTAGAAGGTGCTGGAGGGTTTCTTCGTTTTGAAAGCAGTTATGACATATGGAAGGGCCTTGAAAGCCTCTTCTCCTGAGTCTATCCCAAGTGAGGATTTTTTTATGCCCTACGAGCCAGAGAAAGTAGGAGATTTTGGGCCAAGCTCCGAGATCCCATAGATTACTCCATAAGGAATCGGTCGAAGGAGGGAAATTGCTAACCAGCTTGTAGGCTTCTGCTGTTGTGTAAGTCCCCTTGGGTAGATACCCCCATCTTAAAATGTCATGGCCTTCATGGTATCGAATTCTTCGCTTTCTTAATTCTTCCCCTAGGTCTTCCATCTCCTTGCTGGTGGCATTGGTGAGAATGTGATTACTGTGTTTCCATTTCCTGTATCCTTGTTCCCCTTCCTGTGTCCAGAAAAGATGGACTTTATCCCTTAGCTGTTCCTGTCTGTTTGGTATTAGAGTTGGAGGAAGAGCACTAGTTAGCCTGGGCAATTGATTCCAGGCGTCAGACCAAAATCTTGCTAGTTTTCCATTCCTTATCTCCCAAAAGTTGTGCTGTTGGATTAGGTGATAGTGCTGCTTGGCGGCATTCCAGATTAAAGACCCTTCTCAGTGGGCGTGAACCTAATGAGTTCTTCTGGAGGTCTGTGGTTAGCATACTTGGCTGTCCAGATTTTGACCCAAGGCTTTTCAGGGCTTGTGATCCATTGCCACCAGATCTTGGCATTCATGATTGCATTACTGTGCTCTGGATCCCGAAGTCCAATGCCGCCCTTGCCTTTTGGCATGCATACCGTGGACCACTTAACCAGAGCCCATTTGCGATTTGTAGCTGAGCTGCCCCAGAGAAAATCGCGCTGTAGGCTTCTGATTCTCTTTATAACCCATTTAGGTGCTGCAAGAACTGAAAAAAGATAGAGAGGCATGGATTGAAGGACTGATTTGATAAGCACTACCCGACTGGCAAGGTTAAGAGATCTGAATGTCCAGAGGTTAAGGCGGGACTCAAGCTTTTCGAGGAGGGCGTTCCAAGCGGGAAGTTTTAAGGTAGAAGCAGTAAGGGGAGCGCCTAGATATTTGGAGGGCAGCGTGGCTGCAGGGATGCCCAGAATGCGAGTGATGGCAGATTTGACCTGAGGAGGGGTGTGGAAGAAAAAAATCTGCGACTTGGAGTTGTTGATATGAGTTCCAGAAGCTTCAGCGAAGTCGTTGAGGAGGGATTTGAATTGAGATGCTTCCTGGGCAGAGGGATAACCATAAAGCATAGTATCATCAACAAATTGTTGATGAGAGGTGGCAGGGGTGTGGTGAACCGAGATGCCCTTAAGCTGATGGGAGTGGAGGGCATGTTTAATGTGTCTACCAAGACCCTCCGCCATCAGAACAAAGAGGAAGGGGGATAAGGGATCACCTTGCCTAATACCACGAGAGGGCTTGAAAGGGCGGGAGGGGATGCCATTTATCAGGATGGAGAAGTGAGTGGAGGTGATTAGGTTCATAATCCAGCGAATCCACATGGGATCAAATCCAAAAGCTTTTAACATATGCTGAATGTAAGACCAACTGAGCTTATCGAAGGCTTTAGAGAGATCCAGTTTAATAATCATACCTGCCTGCTTAGAGTGCTTGAGAGAATGGATAATCTCATGCGTGAGGAGGATGCCATCCATTATTTGTCGCCCTTCCACGTACCCTGACTGTTCCGGAGATATAAGCAGAGGTAAGAGGGGCTTCAATCTGTTGGCTATGACTTTTGTTATGACTTTGTAGATGACATTGCAGAGGGCAATCGGCCTGAACTTGTCAGGCGTGATGGAGTTCTCCTCTTTGGGGATGAGAGTGATAAAAGTGGAGTTGAGGGAGGGGAGGAGCCAGCGCATGGTCCTGGATTCCTCAACAATCTGCCATACCTCCAATTTTATCAAGTCCCAAAAGGCATGGAAGAATGTGGTAGTGAATCCATCAGGGCCTGGGGCCTTACCTTCTTTGAGCTGGGCCATTGCGTCATCTACCTCCTGAGGAAGAATGGGACTCATTAGAAGCTTGTTATGATCCTCCGATATAATTTTTGGCACATTTCTGATTATCTTTTCAATAGCCGGTTGCCTATCATTTGCTGGTTCCTGATGGACTAGTTGGAAATGGTCCAGGAGTGCTTCTTCAATTTCTGCATGCGATTCGACTCTTTCCCCAGTCGGTTTTTGGATGAAGGGGATGGAGTTGTGCATCCTTCTCTGCACCGTGGTTCTGTGGAAAAATTTGGTATTGCGTTCCCCCTCCTTCAGCCACCTGACCCTTGATTTTTGCCTCCAGTAGATTTCCTCCTGCTTCCTTCTTTCTTCAATCTGACTGTTGATAAGTCGCTCTTGGTTCAGGGTGGTCTCTGTGTGACCCTCTGTAATTACTTTTTGTTGGAGATGTGCCAACTCTTGATGCAGATCTTGTTGCGCCTTAAATATGTTTCCAAAGGTCTCCCTGTTCCATTTTTTTAGCTGATTTTTTAGGTGCCTTAGCTTTTGTTGGAATTGATACATCCGCGCACCTTCCGGTGGGAGGAAAGAGGCCCAGGTCGTTTTGACGAAATCCTTGAATGCAGGGTGAGACAGCCAGAAACTTTCGAATCGGAAGGGTCTTTTTGTCTGATCCCTGGGTCTCCTCCATTGAAGAGCTATTGGCCAGTGATCCGACCCCGAATGAGCGAGAATTTCCGCTGAGAGGTCTCCGCCAAGGTGCACCGAGTTGTCAGAGATTAGAAATCGGTCTAATTTGGAGGCGATTTGGGAGTTTCCAGCTCTGCGATTGCTCCAGGTGAAGGTGCCATTGCAAAATTGCATGTCGATGAGGGAAGTTGCTTGGATAAAGTCTTTGAAGCGTGCAGCGTCCGGCTCCAATCTGTATCTTCCGCCGATCTTTTCCTCGCTATTGGTGATCATATTAAAGTCCCCTGCCATTATCCATAGTGGGTGATTTCTGTTATTGCTAAGGACTTCAATAGTGTCAAGGAGCCTGATTTTGCTGCCTGGGTCTTGCGGAAAATAGACATTAGTTAGGTTGCCATGAATGTTAGTTCCCAGGATGTGGAAGACTGCTTGAATAAGGTGGTGAGAGGCATGAAAATCCGTGAGAGTTACCGCCTGAGAGTTCCATGCTATAGCTAGCCCTCCTGAGGCTCCCATGGCATCTACAGCAACCGAACGACAGCCTGGCCAAGCCTTGGAAAGTATATTTTCTAGGGTAGAACTGTTACATTTTGTTTCCTGGAGAAAGCACATCTGTGGCTTTTCCATTTTTATCATGTTCTTTAACATTCTTAGTCGATAGAGAATTTGTTAATGGTAGTGGAAATTTTTTTAGTAAAATTGTTGTAGATTTGATTAATGTTATCTTTATACATTAAGAGACCTAAATCCTTTGTTAAATCCTTTAAGACAAGATTCATTTTTCTTTTGTCAAAATGAATGTGCATTTGACTCTCACCATTATTTTGCATGTGGCTAGTATGAATATCAAGGCTCGAGGTTAAGGATATAGTTTTGTGGTCATAATCACGTTCGTGCTCATATAGGAGGTCAAAATTGAAAATATGGTTGAGAGCCTAGGTTTCAGATATCACATAGTCCATAGCACTGTTGTCAAGCCCATGAATACAATTCATTTAGCCAGAGGTAGGCCACTTATTAATTACATTACAAAGAATTAGGTCTTAGGAACTACCAAGATTGATTAGCTCAATACTAGATAGGTTCTTGGTTATGTCTTCAGAATTTCTTTTGAATCTACCAGTTAAGTCACAATCCTCATCAAGCCATAGCGGGTTAGGGTTAGAGTTATTACTTAATAGAGTAGCTTGTTTAGTAGCGGTTCTAGCATTGAAGTCCCCAAGAAAAATGGTGTTTCCTTCATTCCTTAGATTATGGATATCCTATTCTATGGTAATGAAGGGGTAATTCTTTTCTAAGTTATTTTACTTATAGGAGGTAGAGTTAATAGGAGAAAAATAACAAATTGCGAGAAAAATTCTATTGGCGTTAGAGTCGAAAATTTCGATCCAAATGTATTGATTGAGGGGGTTGATCTTATGAAGCCAAATGTGGGAAGAAATATTATTTATTATATAATAGACTATACCACCAAAGCCTCTATGAGAGGATTTATTGTTCCAAGTAGACAAAAGAATGAGTTCATCTATGCGGGGGGGCCTAGATTCATCATTCTCCTAAGTTTCAACTAAGAAAATAAGATCAATATCACCTAGGATCATACTTAACATAGGACCTTTACACCATGGAAAACCATGACAATTACAGAATATGATTTGGAGTGTTCTTACTTCCTATTTATCACTTTTATTTTGGACTCTGTATCTAATACTAGCTTTCCTATTTCTAATGATTGCCTAGTTTCCTTCCTTTCTTGTCTCTTTTACCTTTTGACCCTCTTTCCTTAGTTATTCTTAATATTTTCGAATAATATCTTCATTTATAAATATTTATAACCCTTTTAGACTTGGAGATTTACTAAGTATATCTAATTTGTGGTCATTGCAACTTACCTTAACATGAATTAGTCTATGTTTATGATCAAGAATATTTCCCACCCTTTTTTCTTCTGTTAGATATGTTTGGATTTGTGAGATAGCTCTTACTTGTTCTTTTACGATTTCTAATGTGTCCTCATCATTTTTCTCTTTTATACCAACAATTATAAGCCTTAGGTCTCTTTTTGTGGTGTTCATGATACAATTCAATTAGTTTGTTGATTTCGTATTTTGTGGGTTTGATATCTAGTTTATTTGTGGTGCTACATAAGGCTGAATTATTATTTACTTTTACATTTTAATTATTTAATGTCATCTATTAGGGTGCACTTTTCTTCAGTTATTGATTCTTTTTGTGTTCTATTTATTGCATCCTATCTTTCATTCATTGGATTTTAGTCTTGAGCGTTATCATTTTATTTTCTAATGATTTGTAGCTATTGTTAATAATTGAGATAATTTGACTTTATGCTCCATCAGTGTTATAGCTCAAAAATCCACCCCCTAAGGCTAATAAGAAACACACATCCTTTTCCAAGTCAAAGGATCAATTTGTGATTGGTAAAATACCTTAATTTTGATGCTTCACCAATCACAAATTGATCCTATGACTTGCCCAAGGATGTGTCTTTCTTCTTGACCCTAGGGAGTGGATTTTTTAGCTATAACAATAAGCATTGTAGATAATTCTTATTCATGTTATCTCTTTCTTTCTTATCTTCACTTTTCTAAAGATTCAATCTATGCAAAGAGACTATCTAGGGTAGTTTTTCTTGGCCTCCCTTTTCTAGAGGTAGGTTGAGAAACACTTATAATTTTAACAGATAAAACTTACCAAGAAGAAGAGAGGTTGGTAAAAAGAAATGATGTAACTGGGATGTTTGTGGAAACTCATTGAGATAAAGACCATATATGAGCCACAATGATTATATCATTGGGATATTTGTTGTAAAAAATTAGGCAATTTAGTCTTCACTAATATTAAAGTTCATTTCAATATATCACCAAAAATTAGAGACTCACACCAAAATATTACAGAGTTGAGGAGCGCAGATAGATCACTCAAATGGTATGTTCGGGATGCAGGGACATTTATATGGCTAGAGAAAAAATAGATCAAATGGCGATACCCTAGTATTTATGCCACATAGAGATAATATGTCGTAGATATGCAAGAAATTTTAGGAGCAGACATAACACAAAGATTTCACATAAAAAAAAATTGTATATTATATTTCAAAGCCAAAATACATCCCACATATATAGTGCTTATGATATCCAACAGATTCCAAACTAAGAGATTATTGTTGAGAAAATCTCTCAACAAACTCCAATAACCAAGAAACCTAATTTTCCAATATACTTTTGTAAGAGTTAATTCTAAGTCCCTCCCTTAACACTTACATTACAAAATTAACATCAAAAGAATAAAAAATTACATTTCACATATAAGTCATATATATCTTATATAGTCTTCACTAGCACTTCTACCCACTTCGGAATCTCATGGACCATGCTCTTTCTCCACCACAATATTTGAGCTTCCCACTTGACTCGTTTAAGGTAAAATTGTCTCCAACCATCATTGGTGTACTTGTAATATGAACGATACTGACATACTCATTTCATCGTGGATTCATGATAAAAGTTGTCAAGTAATGAACCACTCTATGAACCTACCACCATATTTTGGATATGTCGCTTTTGATTATTTGTTAGTTGCTAGGAAGGAGGTCTAGATACTAAATGTGTTCAGAAGTTAATCATACAAATTGACCTATCTAACACTTAAGGATCTCATCCTATAACCTATAGTTATTTTTCAAGGGTTTCTGAGCATTGAGAATAACAAACTATAATAATATGTAAACACATTCAAACTAGTGATGTGTTCAAGGGTTTCTAAGTGCCAAGAACCACTAATTTGAATTGTGCAACACTATTCAATAATTGGTTCTGCACTTTTATAGCTAGAATTGAAAACTACTTAACAAAAAGACTGACAAATGAAACTATTCGTTTTCATCCAAGCAAAAAACAAGTCTCTTTGTCCCTCCCTTTTTGTTCATATATAGATGTTTCATCTAGGAGTTTCTCATCTTCACGAGGCAATTGTTAGAGTGGTCATATCTTACAAAATCCCACATATATATTGGGTTGACCAAAGTCAATATGTTGTTATAAAAACTCCAAATAATTCTCAAAAACATTCCTCACCAAAAATCAATACAACTCAGTTTAGACTGCAGTTTCCTCTGCTTGCCATAATTGAATTCCTTTGATCAAGAATGTTGATCTTCATCTTCCACAATATAACCTTTGCCTCGAGATTTTTATGGTATGTTCCTCTCTCTTTATTTGAGAGGCACTTGATCTACCCCCCTATTTCATGATTCATATTGTCGTATCCATAATATGATCTCATAGCCTGGTTCCCTCATTCTCCAATTATGCTAACAACCAGTACGCCTAGTAAGTAGAGTGAACCAAGTGTCTGGTCCATAATGAGGCCCCTTGCCGCAATTCGAAGGACACCCCAGGCCATTGGCATGAGCGTTTTTGTTGTTTCCCCTGGAGCAATCAAAGAAATGATTCGAGTTGGATCCATAGTCATTGACCTCATCGTCTTCGTCAGATTCATCTTTGGGCGTGAAATAGGGGAATGTGTTGTAGAGAATGGACATCATTGCAAAATACTTGCACAAGCCTTTGATGTTGTTACTAGCTCCTGAGAATTATGAGTCGTACAACACATGGAGCCCTTAATATGACCAAAATGTTAGTCAAGGTTGTCATTGATGTCAATATGGAATTGTTTGTGCTGGTAAATTCTTGTGATCCGTGATGTTGCCCATTGATAAAGTGATGAAAGTTCTAATGAAGATGCCATAACCTCATGTATATTATGAAATCCTTGATGAAGGACTTGATGACATATGATGACATAGTTGGAGATCATATGATGAGATGGAGGACCATATGGATTGAATATAGTATAAGAATTAAATATATATACAGACAAAATAGAAGCATCATACCCAAGGAGCAGTCCCAAGGAGAAGAGGAGGAAAGCCATTGGAAGCCATCGGAAGCCATCAGAAAGCCATCAGAAGCCATTGGGAGCCAAAGGAAAGCCATCACAATTTAAGAGCATGAGGGACAAGCCAATGAGAAGACCTCATATGCCCAAGAGAAAGAGCCAAAGGTTAGAAACAGTGATATCAGAGTAGCAAAGAGAAACATATCAACAAAATATTCAGAACCAAATCATAGAAATCATATTAGCGTTTTAATTGTGTGTCACGACTCAAACCTCTGACTTCGATCTCCGAATCTAATCTCTGACTCCGACTCTGATCTCTGATAGGCAATGTGGACCTCCGATATCCGATATCTGGGCCCGAATTGTTTTAATAATGATTTAATTACTAAATCACATCCACCCTTTATTGCAGTTTTGAAATGAAACCTCCAATAAGATCTTTCGATGAGAGCAAAGCTCTGATTGTCGATATGGTGCAGACCTGAATGGCCTTACCATAAAGTTTTAAAATATAATATTGCGTCTGTGCATCGGAACTTTCCTATCGCAAGTTTTGTAGTCATGTCATGTTAAAACCTTTGATGAGATCCTCCGATAAGACCAAAGCTCTGATTGCGATATGTTGCAGACCTGATTGGTTTATCAAAACTATTTTATTGAAATATCACATCCATTGCATCAGATGTCAAAGAAAGTAAGTGCGCTATGTGATATCGTAATATCAGCATTGTTGACATATCGAACTTTGGCTTGTGCACAACTTTAAAAATCTTTGATATCCATGTGGTTGTGATGTGCGGGTGTATGGTGATGATGTGGCATGTGGGACCTCCCAACATCCATTGTAATATGGTTTCACATTGTTTAAAATTTATAATCCCTCCTATGATGTTATTATAATATAGTTTCCGTAAACAATGAAACTATGCTATATTTGGTTGATTAATAACAAAAACTGCTTCCAATATACTTTTAATGTGCCACCTCATGCACAAGTCAACCTCCCATCTAATAAAATTGTCTTTTCCTTTATTGGCGAAACTCATATAAATACAAGTCAAATACTTCATTATCAAGTATCGATCTCAGTCATCCATCAGAGAGAGGAAGATATAGTTCAAAACTCGTGAACTTGAAACAGTGAAGGAAGGGAGACTTAGAGGCTGAGAAGGATCGTTAAATATTTGAAGTAGATGAAGTCGTAAGAGCTCAGATCTGTGGGAAATTTCTGGTGAAGCCAAGTTCTATGGAAAATCACATTTGGAAGGGTTGGACTAAGTGGAACATACATTTATGAGAGGCTCAGAGCTACAACGAATTTGTGAAGGCCCTGATCTTTTGTAGCTCGGTAGGAGTGTGTACCTCGAACTGAAGGGAAGTCCTATGGACGTTCGTTTAGTAGCTCAGATTAGTTGTATATATCTGTCTTGGATTTGTGAAAAGACCAGTTTTTGATAACCTCAGACCAGTGGAGTTAATTCTCAATTTGGATACCTATGGAAGGAAATCTAAGTTCAGATCTATGTTTGGAAATAGTGGGATAGCATGCCTAAACTCGGTTGCAAAATTCTATACCTGTGTGAAGGCTACTAAAGCGCGGTTTGGAGAATTTGATCAATCACATATGGAGAAAATAAGACTATCTCCTGTGATATGTACAGTCACTACCTTGGACCTATGAGAAATAAGATTGGACCATTGATATTATAGTCCAGAACAGAGGACAATATTCTATGATTAAAACCTCGGATTTGAAGAACAAAATGTTCGGATTTGTGCTTGAATTTGTAGGGAATACTTAAAGAACATAAGACTTTGAGACATTATGCTTTTCTGAAGTCCTCATGGAGTAACCTTGGAGGTTTTGTTTGGTATCATGAAGAGGTGCGGAGATACCTTCATGATAAAGCAAGGTTGTCATTGATGAAGTGACATGGAGATTAAGTGGAGGCATTGCTGAAGATAGATAGGGCTCGTTGAAGAAGATATTGAGAGCCATAAAGAATCATCAAACTTATCTTGATGAATTACAACTAATGGTTTAAGCCCTGGAGGATAATATTCCTCAAAAGACCAAGTTGGAGCTTGTACCAGAGATAGGGATGGAGCCCTATAGGTTGGTGCCTCAAAGTTGACAAGGTTGGAGCCTTGGAAATTCCCAGTCGATGCTTGGAAGAAATACAAGTTGGAACCATACACATTATTGTATTGGATTTATTCTAAAGAGGATTGGAGTCCTCATCATTGGTTAATAAAATTATTATTCTAGCATTGTTCATTTTGTGTTGTAATTATAAATGATGTTAACTGGTAAAAATAACAATTGAAAAAAAATATTGATTCACCCCCCTCTGTGTATTTCCAACAATTGGAATCAGAGCCAATACATTTTCTCAAAGCCTATCAATTTAAAGGTTGATCCTTAGAACAAAAATGGAAAGGCCAAGAAAGAAAGCCTCTAATCCTTCTAAATATGTCTCTTCCTCAACTATGAAAACTGAAGACAATCATATTAGTAAATTTCCATTGTTCAATGGAAACTTTGATGTATGGAAGGTAAGAATGAGAAATTTCTTAATGGCTCAAGGTGTTGAAGTATGGGAATCAGTGATTACTAATAGCATGATGGAAGGAGAATCCAAGGAATATAATACAAAAGCAATGAAGGCAATCTTGAATGGGCTACCAGATGCTATAAAAACCAAAGTGGAGAAATGTTCATCAGAAAAAGGTATCTGGGAAAAAATTCATGATCTTCATTCAAAAGGAGCATTGACCATGACTGTTACTCAAGAAGATGATAGAAAGCAAGAAGAAAATCCAGAATCCATTAAGGAAGATGAAAACATGAGTGAAGAAATCAAGTCCAAGGAATACCTAGAACATTAAGAGAGTAAAGATGACTTTGAAGAAGATCTCATGGTGAAGCTTGTAGCTTCCCTAGAAGAGATAAGCATTTTGAAAAAGGAGAATGAGGAGCTCAAGAAGAAATCACAAGATGGTGACCATGATCTTGACAAGACAAGGAACGAAGTTAACCTATTCAAGCTCCAAGTTCAAGAAATAGATGAGGAGGTCACCAAGCTTAAGGAGTAATTTCATCAAAACAATAGAAAGTATCATGAAGAATTCATATCCATAAAAAATCAATTGGATAAGGCAAAGAAAATGAAAGAATTTTTTTCAAACCACCTTGAACAAAGACACAAGATCTTGAAAAGACTTGAAGTAGAAATTGGTCAATACAAGAAAGGGGTCTCCTCCCTTAGATCTCAATTAGAAGAAACAAAGAAACAAGCATAAGGAGGTGAGAAGGTGATGGAAGCTTTGGCACTCATAAAAGGACAAGTTGATGATGTAGAAAAGGAAAGAAACACCATGATATTCCAACTAGAGGAAAAGGATGAATAGATCTTCAAACTGAAATCAAATATCAACTTTCTCAATAAAGAAGCATGTGAAACAACAAGGATGAAGGAAGAAATGGAGATCAGTCTAGCAAAGGAGAATGAAGAAATCTTTAGGATGAAATCAGACATCATATCCCTTAAAGTAGAAGCTAATGAAGCAACATGAGTAAAGGAATAAATTGAGAAACAACTAGCTAAGAAAAATGATGACTGTGGAAAATTGGAAGAAGAAATTGTTTCACTAAGGAAAGAAGTTGAATTGCTGAACAAAAGCTTGAAAAGTTCTCAAGCCTTGGATGACTTGCTCAGCCATCAGAGATCTCCATTTGATAAAACAGGTCTCAGTTATACAAGTGAATCCTCAAACAGAAGTGAAGCAACTCTTATTGCTTCAAACAATAGAGATGTGGAGAAACCTGGAAGAAACATTGATGTCCTCAGTTCCAGCAAAGGCAAAGAGAAGAGTCAAGATGAAATTGGAAGAAACCCTGCTCCAAGAAGATGTGAATATGGTGTCAAGACTGCAAGAGGCAATAAATCTGATCAAAGGCTTCCAAGACAGAATAACTTTAGAAGTGCATCGAGACAAAATTGTGTAGAAAGTGTTAAGGATGCAAGAGGAAATGGATGTCATCAAATAATTCTGAGGAAGAATACTTTCAGAAGTGCATCAAGGCAATCATCATTTCCCAGGTACCAAAATTTATTACATGGTTATTGTTATTCCTACTCAAATTTTGGACACATGGCTAAACACTTCAGAGCCTATGAAGATCCCTATTAGTTCTCCAGAACAAGATTTACAAAAAGAAACTATGATTTCTCTTTCATGTTTAAGACTGAGTGCTTCAAATGTCATAACATTGTGTTGATGGTGTTGGACCTGCCAACATGTCAAAGGGGTCTCCTCGGTAATAATTCCTAATTAGACCTCAGACCGTTTGGTGTAGGAGTCCTAGCAGTGGGCCGTAAGGTAATGCCTTGACCACGATGTCGCATAGAGGCAAGTAAGATCACTCTATCAGAAGCAAGGGTGTGACCATTGCAGTGAGTCAAGGAAGGTGAATGAGGGGTTCTAACACATGGGGGGTGACATGAGTGCGCCCCTTAGCAACCTGTAGTAGTACTCAGCTGAAAATGGAACACACGAGCAAAGATGCATCACAATATGGAAAGAAAATCAGTTGAAAATCCAAAGTGATGGTTAAACCAATAGCACATCTGCAACAAGATTCATATAATCGCATACGAAGCAGTTCATACACAAATACGTAAGTTAAACAACATATATTGCTAAGTAATCGGAGCATTCCAACTACAATAATAACATATGTATGAAAATGTGTTGGCTCTTATTATATAAAGAAGTGTAAGTCCCAATCATACAATACATCCATGTAAACCTGCTAGCCCCAACAGTGGAACATTATAGCCACATTTGCTTGCTCCTCCAAAGAGATGAACTAGCTCCATGCAGTGGAGAAGCCAAGGCGTGTTACAGTACTATCCAAGCTTTCTTCAAGATAGTCTTATCAGAAGCTTGGCTCACCAAAAGCCTATACAATGAGTTATGAGGGACTATTTACAGCAAAGGGTGGGGTGACTCTTGACATTCCCCTTTGTGATAGTTCAACTACCCTCATGACTCTTCACCTACTCTATGAATGTTACATCCAACTATTGACACTTGACTTACACTTGACATGACTCAACATTACAATGCACATGTACTCATGTGAGACAACATGGCTTGAGCAATCCATACAAGACATCACTGACACTTGATCCACTATGATGAGACCAACTCTTTGACATGCTTGTGATGGTGAAGGTGGTGAGATGATGCCAAGCTTGGTCATCCATGATGGTGTGCATGCGCCTCATGGTGACATCTTGCTGAAGAGAACTTTTACCTCCTTTGCAACCGATGCATTGGTTCGTCTCCTTCATCCAACTTGTCTTCTAACATGTGCATGGTCTTCTTGGGTACAACTGAACCAACAACACACTGATGCATAGTGTTCTTGCTGATCTTCAAGTGTGTGTTGGTGGTCATGCGCATCAACTTGCCGAAGTACATGTTAAACTCCAATTGGACTTTCTTCTTGTCTTTGGCTTGGTGAGTGTGTTGAATGGGTTGGATTGCATGCGTGTGCAAAATGACATGGATTTTGTTGTCTTGCATGTGATCAACAAAACTTCTCATCGTGTCTGCTCTGTGCTAGCTACTAGGATGGATCTTTAACTTGTACGAGCGCAGTTTCATCTGTGAGTGCATGTTGCACCCACTGTTTTTCATGTTCCTATTGCAACTCATTCGTCTGTCTGTGCAGATTCATGTTCTTCTTTTAGTTGCTGCTTCAAAACATGCAACTCCTTCTTTGTTCCATTATCTGTCTTCGTGCGATCTTCGTGTCGTGCTGTCACCTCATAGCCTGAGTCTCCAAAGTTGCTTTCATCATTAGTGGATCTACTTGATCTTGCAACTTTATTCTGCCTCAATGTTTTAAACAACCTTCCTCTTGAATTCATTGCATTCGTTGTGTTCACTCTGTTCACTGCATTCGGTATGTCGCCTTCAATTGTCATTCATGACCCTGCTCACTCTGATATCTTGATTTTCTTGTCTACGAACAACTTGATATATTCGTGAGTAGGAAATCTCATAGACATTTGATTGAATACATCTCCAAGTGTGCTCTGGATGGTGTCTTCAACTCTACCCTCTTAGAAACCATTGTATCTACATTGCTAAGAGGTAGATGAACACCTGTAATAACTGGAGACATGGAAACACTCATGGCAAGCAATCTGTCAGCTGAAAACCAAAATGAACTTGAGAACTGGCTTTCAACATACCTGTGTGACTGATCATGAAGGTTGCACAATTTTGGCCAAGAGGTCGGTGGACTGACTGCCAAGACTATGAAAGGCATAGTTTGGGCTGCTGGGAGACTGTTCTGACTACTAGAACAATGCACAGTCCATTCTGCTTGCTGACTGCTGGAATTGCACAATGCACAATCTTAATTGGCAATGGCTGGAGGCTTAGTGACTGCATTGCGCAATTTTCTTGGCCAACAGTCACAGTCCCTTAGAAATGTGCAAAACAGTCATGGAGGATAGTGCCTGGGTATAAATGCGCATTTCTCGAGATGAAGACAGAGCTTTCATTCCCCATATTGTGCAATGTTGTCTCAGTGAAGGCAGAGTCCGGACCAAGGTTGGTCTGACTCGCCGACGTGCAACTGAAAGTAAATATGACAGTGGATGCATGGGGACACTTAGTGAAATTAGAAGTGATTGATAGTGCATGCAAACATAAATGAAAGATTCAGTAAACAAATCAACATGCATGTGGGTTAAGCGAGTCGTCAAATCAGCGACCGTTCATGCAAAACAGTTTCATGCATGCGATAGCAGTGAGATGTCAATGAAAACTGAAATAGTGCTAGGACAAGCTAGTATACATGTAAAAGACAGCAAGCATTCAAATAAATCAAGCAAACAATACTCATACAAGGGAAAACACAAAAAGCTACAGAAATGCAACATAAGACATGGAAAGACGGATTACCCCAAAACAGTTGAGCAGAATGTGTCAACAACTCCTAGATGTGATGTGGGATGTTAGAGCTGCAAGGTTGATGTGAGGAATGAGCTCTGCAGCGTCCAGTTGATGAGTTTTGATAACATCGAGGTTGTGACATGCATGCCACAAATCTAGGGAAAGTCACACTTGGTGGGAGATTTGAAATGATCCTTGCATGTAACCTCCAACTGCTAAACATAGATCCCCGAACCAAGGAATGCCTCTGCATGCTGCCTTGGGAGAAGCAGCCCATGCATGCAAGTCAGTTTTTCTCAGTCCTGGAGGGAATCGATCAACTTAGCTACACATGCAATAGACTACTAGGAGAAAATGCACATTTCTGGCTGGGAGCTGGGTTGGCTGCCCATGAGATTTGTGCAATTTCTAGGCAAAGCAGCTAACTGCTTCCTAGATTTGCATAAATTTTGGGCTGAGCAGCCTTGCTGGGGAAAATTGCACAATTTTCTCTTTGAGGGTTTAATGGCAGAATTGCGCAATTCTGGAGCCTAGTAGGTTTCCAAACAGGATTGCTCAATTTCTGGAGGGAAGACTAGTTGCCCTCCAGAATTGCACAATTTCTTGGGGGAGTTTCTTAGCCTGCAACTGGACCAAGTCCGGGTGATCAACCTGTGAGGGGAATGCGTCGAGCTGTGATCGACAGGCTGCCTTTGTACAAGAAAAAAACTGAAGCTTGTGAACTTGATGAAACAAGGAAAGCTGCTGTGAAAATTTGGTAGGGAGGCTCCAAAATGAGGCTAAGGTAAAATTTTGGAGGGTGGTTGTAGCTGCTACAACACTTGGTGATGCACTCGTAGAAATCCAGCTCTATGAATGGACCTTGTTCGTGAAAAGCGAGTCTAACACCTCCAGAAGTATTGTTCAGTTCTTAGCTCATCTTGGTTTCACACTATCTTGATTGTAATATGTAGCATCTATCAAGCTCTTAGTCGGTTGAAACACATTCCAAGCCAAGGCAACACAGTTGTTTTGATTGGGGTTGAGGGGTATATTGATGCACAAGCAGTATAGTCGTTAGAGTCTTAGTTTCATCTCTGGTGTTGCTCCACGGCCAGCAGGTCTGGACAGTACCCCAATGGAGTCACAAAGGAACACAAGCATGGCTCTCTGGTCTGCTACCAGAGAGCCTGGTTAGTACCCTGGCAGAGTTACTTGCATCACGTCTCTGCATAGGAAGCCTTTCTCTTCTTTCGCCTTATTCATTTTTCGCTTTGAATTTTTTGAATTTTTTCATTTTTTCATTTTTTTCAATTGTGCATAGCACTTATTCATTTTAGAGGTAGAAGAGGGATCCTGACTTATTGAGAGCAGAATAGGTTGTTCCTGCAGAGAAGTAGTTTATTGTATCTCTGATGTGCCTGTTAAGGTTCCCCCCTCACCTTACTCTACTTGACTGCACTGACAAGGGTGTTACACAACATTTTGTCACTGTCCCTGTACTCCCCATCTATGATCCTGGAGGACCTCTATAGTGTACCTGACATGCTTTTCCATCATGAAGAAACTCCTAGTATGTCCCTCTTCATGAGCAAAATAATTCCCCTTTTCATCATTTCCCAAGAATCTTTCTTCTATCCCAATTTACAAGACTGGTGCTACTGACTAGTTTTCTCCTCGCGCTGATTTACAGAGGTTAAAACTAACCCTGAAACCATTCAGATCGAATGATTCCTTTCCCAGTCGCGTCGATCCTCTTTTGGAAGGTTTTTTAAATAAGGAGCCAAAGCTTGCATGTCTAGAATATTTGTAACGGAAGTCTGGAAGATGGTTGGGCTGGACAGAGCCGAGGAAGTTAGTTTGGGCTCCTTTCCCCTATTAGGATGGCCTACACCACAAAAGGTTAACCGAAAAACAACCTACTAGAGAAGGTGACACTAGTTAGCATACAAGCGTTGTGTTTTCACCAAGGTTCACTTCAAACAATACGTATTTTCCTTCGACGTATCATGGACTAAAAGTAACAAGTTCATCATATAGAGGCAGGATGACAGATAACCAAGTAGTGATAGTTGTACAAGCCCTCTTGTACTTCACCCAGCTCGTTTCAAGAGTCATACATGGTTTCATGCAAAACTAACCTATGAACAAAATAAGCGAACTAACAAACAATAAAGAAAAACAAGAGCAGAAGTGAAAGTGAAAGCAAAGAAGGTAAGAAAACAAGCATGCAAGAAAACTGACGGAAAGAAAACAATACTCCTACTCCTACACTAATAGTGCATGGGCCTAATCACGTGAAGTGATATTTCCAATGCAACCACCAGCGCATTGGTTGACCCATGTTGGTGAAGGCTTGGTCCGTGAGAAACCCAGTTGTACAAACCAGCAAGCAAGAAAGATATAACAATGAAGACAACCACACTTTGGGTTTGACAGTGCCCACAACACATAAGTGAGTTCAGGTGGATGACGAGCAGTCCGTGGACTTATCATATTGTTGTGTGACACTGCGTGAAACTTTGAAGCACAAGCACACTCTTGACTGAGACATGCAAGAAAACAAAAGAAACAAATATAACTTGCGTCATACACGTGTGCTTGCAATGTAAGATTCCTCCAATGCATGAGCGATGGGATCGTGTCGTTCAAGTGGAGGAAGTATGATCTATGTGTGAGATGGATCTTCAATGCATGCAAATGAGTGATGATGAGTCTTGGGTGATTGAATAGTTTCATGATCGGAAGTGAGACTAACCCCAAGAGAGTGAGGGCCTGACATAATCATCAGCTCGGGCTGAATTGCCTCAACAGTCTTCGGTGTTTCAGCTTCATCATCAGATAGAACATCATAGACTTGTGGCTTCAAAATATCCACTGTGATAGAGTCATGATCGTGATTAAATACGAAAACAAATGGATTAGGACCGCCACGATCAGAAAAATAAATGATTTCATCGGCATCCTCATGATCAGATGAATCAAATAGAAGGGTAGGTGAAAATCGAAACAACTTATCCTTTGTGTTTCCAGAAAAGACAGATGAAAGATCAAGTGGATTTTCAATGAATAACTTATCCTCTCCATTGTCAAATGATGGACCAACATCTGGTGAGTCCTGCTAGTGATCAACAATGGGTGCATCCATCGATGAAGATACACATGTAAAATATTGGATGGCAGGTTCACCAAATATGTTAGGAAAGAACAAAGGGGGCTCAGATGGAAGGGATTCCTCCTTCGCTGAGTACTAATGCTCAAGGTCCCACTCATACTCTTCATGAATGACAGTGCATGTTGGTTGTGCAACACCAACTCTGTCAATGGGTTGTTCCTCGTTCATAAGAAGTGAAGAGTCCAGAATGGATGAACACAAGACAACATCATCCGAAGGAACACCTGAGTGCGAAGACAGAGTTCATAGAACATAATGCATATGAGAACTTGAAAGACTCACAACCAAACCTTCTCAAAAAATGAGTGAAGTGGTGTTGGGAGAATGTGAAAGATGAACAAGTGTGTGAGCATGATCTTCAACATAACTAGGAAGTGGTGGAGTTGTTGAATGAGAGGAAGGTGGACAGTCAGTTGAGACAGTGACCGCATCCACCTGAGATTGCACAGCTCCATAAATCAAGAGTGTTGAGCAAGGCCTGATCTCAAGCTTCTTCTTGGGATGGGCATATTTCTTAAGGAAATACTCGAATTAGTCCCAAATATAAGACAATTTCATCTGCCTCCTCGGAGCTTGAAACTGCAATTCATGGAAGCGCTTCCAAAAATCAATAACCAATTCATGCGGAGCCTTCCATTGCTGTAACAATTTTCAGTCAAGATGGTCTGGATCAAAATCATAGAAAGTGTCTTCAATAAGATCATAGAAGTTGTCAAGTGAGTGCACGCTATCAGTCGGTTGGCTGAGCAACCATCTACATGGATACTCGCGAAGTGTGTGTGCAAGCAGCAAGCTGGCATGTTCGTTAGAACACCCATCTTCCTAATGAAGCATGGAAAGAAAGTCATGTAAGTACTCAGGCCAGGCCACTTCGCCTTCGCCATCATACGTGAAAGTGGACAAGATATCGAAAAACTCCCCCGTGATAGAGACATCTTCACGATTCGAAAACATTACAGGGGAAGAAGAGTGCAAGAATCCATGAAAGATATGAAAAGGTTCAAAACTAGATGAGAGGACACAGCTTGTCATTTGGCCCTCCTAGCGCCAAAAATGTTGACGGTGTTGGACCCGCCAACATGTCAAGGGGATCTCCCTAGTAAGAAGTCCTAATTAGACCTTAGACTGTTTGGTGTAGGAGTCCCAGCAGTGGGTTGTAAGGTAATGCCTTGACCACGATGTTGCATAGAGGAAAGTAAGATAACTCTATTAGTAGCAAGGGTGTGACTGCTACAGTGAGTCAAGGAAGGTGAATGAGAGGTTCTAACACATGGGGGGTGAGATGAGTGCGCCCCTTAGCAACCTGTAGCAATACTTAGCTGAGAAGGGAACACAAGAGTGAAGATGCATCACAAGTTGGAAAGTAGATCAGTCGACAATCCAAAGTGATGGTTAAACCATCAACACATTTGCAACAAGATTCATACAATCGCATACGAAGCAGTTCATACACAAATACATAAGTTAAACAACATATATTGCTAAGAAACCAGAGCAGACCAACTACAATAGCAACATATGCATGAAAATGTGTTGGCTTTTATTATATAAATAAGTGTAATTCCCAATCATAAAATACATCCATGTAAACCTGCTAGCCCCAATAGTGGAATGTTACAACCACATCCGCCTGCTCCTCCAAAGAGATGAACTAGTTCCGTGCAGTTGAGAATCCAAGGCGCGTTACAATACTGTGCAAGCTTTCTTCAAGATAGTCTTATTAGAAGCTTGGCTCACAAAAAGCCTATACAACGAGTTATGAGGCACTATTTATAGAAAAGGGTGGCGTGACCCTTGACATTCCCCTTTGTGACAGTTCAACTACCCTCATGACTCTTCACCTACTCTATTACTGTTAGGTCCAACTATTGACACTTGACTTAAACTTGACATGACTCAACATTACAATGCACATATACTCATGTGAGACAACATGGCTTGAGCAAACCATGCAAGACATCACTGACACTCGGTCCACTGTGAAGGTGGTGAGCTGATTCCAAGCTTGGTCATTCATGATGGTGTGCATGCACCTCATGGTGATATCTTGCTAAAGTGAACTCTTGCCTCCATTGCAACTGGTGCATTGGTTCAACTCCTTCATCCAACTTGTTTGCTAACATGCACATGGTCTTCTTGGGTGAAGCTGAACTGGAAACAAACTGATGCATAGTGTTTGTGTTGATCTTGAAGTGTGTGCTGGTGGTCATGCGCATCAACTTGTTGAAGTACATGTTCAACTCCAATTGGACTTGCTTCTTGTCTTTGCCTTGGTGAGTGTTCTGAATGGGTTGGATTGCATTCGTGTGCATAATGACATTCATGTTGCTGAATCCCTTGCATGCGATCAACAAAACTACTCACCATGTCTACTCCATGCGAGCTATTGGGATGGATCTTTAACTTGTATGGGTGTAATTTCATCTTGAGTGCATGTTGCGCCCACTTTTGTTCCTGTTCTTGCTACAACTCATTCATCTGTCTATGCAACTTCATGTTCTTCCTTGAGTTGCTACTTCAACACATGAAACTCCATCTATATTCCATTATCTGTCTTCGTTCAATCTTCATGTCATGCCGTCACCTCATAGCCTGAGTCTCCAAAGTTTCTTTCATCATTAGTGGATTTGCTTGATCTTGCAACTATGTTTCACCTTTGTCTTGTCAACAACCTTCCTCTTACATTCGTTGCATTCGCTGTGTTCGCTAAATTCACTGCATTCGGTATGTTTCCTTCAGCTGCTATTCATGACGTTGCTTGTTGTGATATCTTGATGTTCTTTTCTATGAACAACTTGATATCTTCTTGAGTAGGAAA
Organism: Pinus tabuliformis; assembly: GCA_031772625.1. Lineage (NCBI taxonomy): Eukaryota > Viridiplantae > Streptophyta > Pinopsida > Pinales > Pinaceae > Pinus > Pinus tabuliformis. The sequence goes on along the minus strand of CM062809.1, from coordinate 1,138,750,418 downwards.
TCTCATAGACATTTGATCGACTGCATCTCCAGGTGTTCTCTGAACCGTTTCTTCGACTCTACCCTCTTGGAAACCATTGTACTTACACTGCTGAGAGGTAGATGAACACCTGCAATAACTGGAGACATGACAACATTCATGGCAAGCAATCTATCAGTCGAACACCAAAATGAACTTGAGACCTGACTTTCAACATACCTGTGTGACCGATCATGAAGGTTGGGCAATTTCGACCGGGAGGTCAGGGGACTTACTGCCAAGACTGCAAAAGGCACAGTTTGGGCTACTGGGAGACTGGCTGACTGCTGGAACTACCCAATGCACAATCCATTCTGGATGCTGACTGTTGTAATTGTGTAATGCCAATCTCAACTGGAAATGGATGCAGGCTCAGTGACTGCATTGTGCACTTTTCTAGGCCAGCAGTCACTCTCCCTTAGAAATGCGCAAAAACGTCCTGGAGGACAGTGCCTGGGCAGAAATGCGCATTTCTGGAGAGGAAGACAGAACCTTCCTTCCTGAGATTGTGCAATGTTGTCTCACTAAGGGTAGAGTCCGAACCAAGGTTGGTCCAACTCGTCGATGGGCAATTGAAAGCAAATATGACAGTGGATACATGGAAACACTTAGTGAAAGTAGAAGTGATTGAAAGTGCATACAAACATGAATGAAAGATTCAGTAACAGATCAACATGCATGTGGGTGAAGCGAGTCGCTGAATCAGGGAACGTTTGTGCAAAACAGTTTCATGCATGCGACAACATTGAGATGTCAACGAAAACTGAAACAGTGCTAGGACAAGCTAGTATAAATGTAAATGACAAAAATCCTTCAAATAAATCAAGAAAACAATACTCATACAAGAGAAAACACAAAAAACAACAAAAATGCAACACAAGGCATGGAAAGCGGGCTTACCCCAAAACATCTGAGCTGAATGTGTTTACAAGACCTAGATGTGATGTTAGAGTTGCAAGGTTGATGTGAGGAATGAGCTTTGTGGCGTCCAGTTGATGAGTTTTGATAACATCGAGGTTGTGATGCGCATGCTACAAATTTAGGGAAAGTGACACTTGGTGGGAGATTTTTGAAATGATCCTTGTATGTGACCTCCAACTGCTAAACATAGATCCCTGAACCAAGGGATGCCTTTGCATGCTTCCTTGGGAGAAGCAACTCATGCATGCAAGTCATTTTTTCTTGGTCCCAGAGGGAACCAGTGAACTAAGTTGCACATGCAATAGACTGCTCGACTGTTGGGATAAAATGTGCTTTTCTGGTTGGGAGCTAGGCTGGCTGGCCAGGAGATTTGTGCAATTTTTGGGTAGAGAAGCTGGCTGCTACCCAGATTTACGCAAATTCTGGGCTGAGTAGCCCTGTTGAGGAAAATTTTGCAATTTTCTCTTTGAGGGTTGATTGGTAGAATTACGCAATTTTGGAGCCCAGCTGGCTACCAGACATGATTACCTAATTTTTGGAGGGAAGGTTGGTTTCCCTCCAGAATTGTGCAATTTCTTAGAGGAGTTTCTCAGCCTACAACTAGACCAAGTTTGAGTGATCAACTTGTGAGGGGAATGCATTGAGCTGTGATCAACAGGCTGCCTTTGTGCAAGAAAAACATTGACGCTTGTGAACTTGACGAAGCAAGGAAAGTTGTTGTGAAAAGTTGGTAGGGAGGCTCCAAAATGAGGCTAAGGAAAAATTTTGGTGGTTGGTTATAGCTGTGACAACACATTGGACATGTGGCTCATGATTGTAACTTTTCTGGGGTTTCTAAACAACCTCAAAGCATAACTACTAAGCCTAAAAAGAAATTCACACAAGTCTAGAGAAAGAAGAAGATTGGATCAAAAGTCCTCTTGAACACTCAAGCTAACAACACATGTTGTTGATTTAATGAATACATCTTTGACCAATGATGATGATGAGATTTTTCCAAGAAGAGACCATCCATATAGGTAGGGGGAGCTTCTAATTCTTGTAAAATATATTTGGGAAGATCCCTATGAGTCACATATGGAAAATTGTGTTATGAGGCATATCTCCCGATAGATAATCTCCTGGAAGTAACTCCATTATATAAAATTATCCATTGATTAAAGATCCCTTCCACTTACAACAATTTATCGTGTCTGAAGAAAATAAAAATCTAGAGTTTATGTAGGCAGAGGGAGTTGATTAATCATCTAAAATTGAATTGTAGGCAATCACTAATGTTGGAAAATTATGGGTTGCTAAGATCAGACTCTTAGATGCTTGGTAAAGACAAAAAACAGAAATTGATCTCAAAAGATTATGAAAAGAGCTAAAATATGGAATTGACATTTGTGGAAGCATACAACAGTTGAATAAGAATAATATATAAACAAATATTATAATACTTGAAGGATTGAGTAAAACAGACCCAGATCAGTATAGCACCATTGGAGAACTATATAACAGAATGACAGAGGTGACTGAGTAGTATAATGATGACAAAAAAGGGAGCACAGGTTTAGGGGGAGTTGTATAAGCTATTATCGAAGCAATAGTGGAAGAAGCAACATGACAAGAAAGAGCACCTAGATTGGAGTGAAGAAGAAGTTGAATAAGTGGAGTTGGGCATTCTTTTAAAGAAATAATATGGATTGGAGTCACTTACAAAAGAATATTACGAAAGCTTTGGCTTCTTGGTGCCCCTAGCCATGAAAAGAGAATTAAGAAAACGTGTGGGCTTCCTGCCTAGAGAGTTTGGGTGCTTGGGATTCTTGGAATATTTACAATTTTGGACTTTAACTTCATCTTAGTATGCTTTGCATGGATGAAATTTATCTCAGTAGTTCAAAAATACCCATCTCTAAAAGATGGTTTTCCATGTAAATCTTGATTGCCAACATCCCATTTCCATGCTCTACGTTCACAATCCACATGATGAGAATTCCCTTCTGTTTTAGTAGTACGAATGGAGGAACTATCTTTGTATAGAGACTCTGCATCTGAAGATAAATATGATCTACTGGAGGTGGAATCACTAGTATTATTAGAAAAACACGATGTTGCAGATGACATTGTACACTGAAAGGATAGATGAAATTCTTTGTGCTTCCCATATGTGGCTTCAACTTTGTAATTTTCAGCATTGAAAACACTGACCTTGAGAGATATTCCACACATACATATCTCATTGTTATTCATCCTTGTTGGATATTCATTACATGCTTTTCGATTTTGACAACACATTTATAACTGGAATTCCTCATGAGTATTATTCTCTTGTCGACTGTTACTATTTTTGTATGTCATCATTCCTCCATCATCTTTAGTAGACTTAAATATTGCATTGATCATAGCAGATGAGAATGGTGGATCTATGGAACGATGATAATGATGATAATGATGGTTGTGATAGCGATGGCTGAAAGGATTCCTTGATGCAAGGCAATACAATATGTTGCTTCACCACTCCTATCTGCTAGAAATTTCTTTATGTTTATAATCTCAATTTTGTCTCCCAATTACAAGGATCAAGCTTCACATCCTTCATGTAATAGGTTGTTTTTGTAAGAATATTCTTTTTCTACTGAAGGGTGTTTTCAACAGGCTTCTTGCATAAGGAATCTAGTGAACTAACATCTAATACGCTGGTTGAATATAGTACCATACTAAATAATGGCAAACTTCTTTTGCACGAATCTTCCAAGTAACTAGGTGAAATAAAGTTGACAGTCTTTATTGCAACAAAGAAACTCCACTTTTACCATTTCAAGTTTTCGCTGTGTACATAGTTAACCGAAGCAGTCAATGCTTCAAAGATACTCAGCAAATGTATTTCATAGAGGTTGTAAGTGGGCCTATGAGAGCACCATGGTGGTGGTGATGTGGAAGGGTTGTTACCCTTGATTCCCTAAGGGTTTAGCTCCTCCTCTTCCTATTGAAAGATCAAGTTGTTGAATAAAGTTTCAAAGTATGTGGGTCCCTTTCCTTGCACCAATTGCCTCATTTATCTGCAAGGTTCATGAAGGCTTCATTAATCTCTATATAATCACAAAATATTGGGATCTAATCGACATTTCTTTTCCTTTTCTCTTTTTATGAGAATAAAACACAAGAGTGAACAACAATTAGCCTATGATACCAACTTGCAGTGGTCCCGTAATAAAAAAGAACCACTCTTGCAGAAAAAATGGAAAATGAAATAAAATAACTGAAAATTAGCAAGAAAAAGTGGGAGCCCCTGCACACCTGGGAGTGGATTTCATGTACAAAGCCAAGTAATGGAGGAAGACATCTCCAATAAGCACCAGAAACCTTTTCACAAATATAACACTATTACAAAATCATGAGTTTACACAAAATATCTCATGTACATAAATTCTAATACCTAATATGGATGCATGGATTTTGAATTTGACCACCCATGTCATCAATTTTAAGAAACTGATGTGTGAAAAATACCTATGATCACATCATAAGCCTTGGAAGTCCTGCTAAACCTAAGTTTAGTGTTGTTTTCTAATGTCACCAAATCTTATTTATACTATAATTGAGATAATATATATGTTGTGCATGCATTGTCTTTACTATTTCATCTTTTTACTTTTGGGGATAGTATTTATACTTTTGCAAACTTGTTGCAATGCCTCCTTTCAATTGCTGGGAATGCCTATCCAATATTTCTTTGACTATAAAAAAAGGTTTGGGCCATACTTGTTGTAATGCCTCCTTCCAGATGATGGGAATGCATGTCTCACATTTCTTTGACTATAAAAGAAGGTTTGGGACATAGTTACGAGAGTGGTCATTCCCTTTTTCTCTCCAACTAATTTTTGTTGCTCTTTTCTTACACTTTTTAGGTGTGGCAACTTCTTTACTTTGCTAATCTTTCATCATTTGGTCATCGCTTTCATTGGGGTTGCCCTGCTTTCAATGGATCATAATTTCTACAAGATTGGTAATTTTGAATCTAAATATTGTGGAAGCAAGACAACTAGAAAATAAATTTTATTCATGGATCAATCTTCTGCAATATTCATATTCCTTTAGTTTGGGTTGTTTGACATACATATACAACAAAACTTTGGAAGATATATATTTTTTTCTTATGCATTGTTTCCTTCCATTATAAGTATAGTCTAGACAACTTAAGAAGCTTTGTTTCCTCAATTTATTTCTAAAAAACAATTTTCCTAAATTCAATTCATTACTACCTTCCACATTCCCTCCACTCTTGCTATCAACATTCCTTTGCACCTCTCAGTGCAATTGCTAGTGATAGTTTTTATAAAATAGTTCTATTTATTAGTTTGATTAGAAAATAAATTTATTTTGTGGTTGGATATGGAAATCTTAAATGTGTTGTTATCAAGACTATGATGTTTTCAATACATTCACACTTGAAAAAAAATATGACTAGGGTTTTGAATTTTAGTTGTTAGTATATTTGTTGGAAAGCTCTATTCTTCATTTTAAGAAGATTATGAATTTCTTCAAAATCCATGGTTGCATATTATTATTGCTTGAAATGTTAGAATCCTCTCAAATTCTTATTTAAAAGTGGCTTAAAACTTTTATTACTATTTATAAAGTTCTCCTTAAGTCCAACTTATCAAATTGAAGCTAAGATTCGATTGCTCCTGTTCAAAATACATTATAATTAATGGTATTCTATATAAAATACTAACTCACTTTTCTTGTCTATGTAGGCTAAATAATTCTTTTTCATTTGATTTTGAGAGTTTTATGTAGTTTCTATGGTGTTTGCACACTAGTGATATTTTTTATAAAATAGGTCTATTTATTAGTTTGATTAGAAAATAAATCTATTTTGTAGTTGGATATGGAAATCTCCAATGTGTTGTTACTAAGGCTATGATGATTTCAATACGTTCACGCTTGAATCTAAATATGACTAGGGTTGTGACCTTTAGTTGTTAGCCTATTTTTCGAAAAGCTCTATTCTTCATTTTAAGAAGATTAGGAATTTCTTCAAAATCCATGGTTGCATATTATTATTGCTTGAAATATTAGAATCCTCTCAAATTCTTATTTAAAAGTGGCTTAAAACTTTTATTACAATTTATAAAGTCCTCCTTAAGTCAAACTCATCAAATTGAAAACTAAGATTCGATTGTTCCTCTTCAAAATACATTATAATTAGTGGTGTCCGCCAAACTACTTGAAAAAATTTCAAGAATGTTAATCATAATTTGTAAAATCTTTGAAATTACGTAGATAGTGATTATACATAATTGCACCAACACACAAGTTTGTCAGGGAAGCAACAATGGAAGTTTCAAAAATGGAGTTAGGGTTTGAGAAGCGATCGTTCACTATGATGGACATGCTATCCTTGTTTGATCAACAACATCCATTCCCCTCAGGCCCTTTTGATGCAAGAAATGTTGAGCTTGAGAGGTTTTATACTACAAGACCAACAACACCATCACCTCAGACTGACGTCTTAGGGCATGATACTTATAGAGAATGTTTAGGAGATGAGGGTTTGATACATAGGGCTCCCCAAGATTATCAGTATGGGAAGGTAGCAGGGATGGGTCCTCTGTCTTTGATGGAAATTCATTCAGAAAGGGATTATGTAATGACGGGTGGCCCGGGGCTTGATGGATCTACTAGGGAAGGGTATCCTTACAAGAATTTGGGTCCTAAAGGAGGTGGTCCCATGGAGGGTTCGAGGAATCCAATGAGTCCCCTAGGATACCAAGTCAGCCCGCACTCAGCTCCAATGCGCATGGCTCCTCGTGAGCCCTTTTATGGACTTGGCGATAATTTGTTGAAGTGTAAGTATGCAGAGGAAGAGGTTGTTAGTGACAGTATTCAGAGAGGTCCTAAAACCCTCAAAGATGCAACACGTTTCCCTGAGGGATTCCCAGGGATTCTGAAGCAAATCGATGTTCAAGAAGCCACTAGTGAGAAGGTTGAGACTATCCCCACTCTAAGCCCTTTTCAAATCTCGATCAGATTGATTTCTAGGAATTTAATGTTTTTTTGGGTTAGATCTATGGATTTGGTAAAAGACCTCAAGCTATCGCTAGAACTCAAAATAGGGATACCCTTTGGATTACAACACCTTATTTTCAAAGGTAAGCAAATGGAAGATCTCTTTCCTCTCTCTGTTTATAATATATGTAAGGATGTCACAATTTTCTTAACTCTTCAACTGCATGGGGGAGCTTTGGGAAAGCCTTCCTCTTCCCAAGCCTTCTCTTACAAAGACGTGGTCTAAAACTAGGTTCCCCAAAGTGCAAAGCCACCTCAGGAACATCCCCTTCCCTTAGGCAAGGCAGCTCAAGCCCAGGTTGCTCCAGGTCCTTTTATAGTAGACAAAGTTGAGGATGTTCCTTTAGTGGAAATCACTCATCCAAATCTAGATGCAATCTATGAGTTGTTGGCAGGTAATGACCTCATCTATCAGTTGAATGGGCTATGGCTGCGTACAACAAACCTTTATCAATGGATCCACTCAACTTGGACTAAGGCATGCAAGGTCCTCTTCTATTCCGTTATTGTCATTATTGAGGAGAATCTGGATTATGAGGATGCTCTTTCCAAGGAGCCATGGTTTTGGGGAAAGGTTGGGCCTTCCTAACCCCTTGGTTCCCAAATTTTGACCCCTCCAAAGTTGTGATTTGGGTTAGACTCTCGAATTTATCGGCCCATCTATGGCATTTTTCAACGTTTTTGGGTATTGGAAACACTTAGGGTCATTTTTTGAAAGAAGATCCCTTGTGAGGTTAGTGTGGAATCTTCACCTATGGCAGGATTTGCATAGAACTCGACATCAACAAAGGCTTTCCTCACAAAATTAACTTAAAAATAGGTGATTTTCACTAGAACCAACAACTTGACTACGAGAACACTACTTTTCGGTGTCGACTTTGCCATCAAACAGGTCATCTTCAGAGCTATTGTTCAAAAAAACCAATGAAACAAAAGCCCAAATCTGAAGCATGGAAGCCATGTAGCCCACGTCCTTAAAAAAAAGGAGGATTCCTCTTCCTCGAATCAAGAAGATGATGAGTCTCATGATGACATTCTCCCATTAGACAAGGCCCAGAATTCAGATTTTCAAAAGTCTTGTGAAGGAGGTAAGAACATCCAAGTTTTTTCAACTATAAGAGAAGAACTCAGTAATAATGCTCTAACGAGTGCCATGAAGTGCGCCCATGAATCAACCTCCTCAAACTTTGACAAGGATGCTTCCTTAGATTGTTAGAACAATCTTAAAGTAGCTTTGGTAGCCACACCTCCAAAAGATTGGACCAAAGTAGTAAAGAAGAAAGGAAAAAAAGGATGCACTGGTGATCAGCGGCCTGATTGTATTGGTTCTGTTTTTTTGTTTTCTATGTGTTCTCTACTTTATTTCATCGTCATCCTTTGGCCTATTATGTCTATGGCCATCTTCAGACCAGTTCTATCACATAGACATTATATACTATCAATGTAAAACTTTTTATATTTATAAAAATAATTTAGTACTGAATTTTTTTAAAAAAATTATACATAATTATACCAAATAAATAACTAATTTCACATTAAAAATGAGTATAGTAAAATATGTTTGATTTCTTTTAAATAATATAAAACATATATTTCTATGTTGAAATCTATTTTAGGGTGAAACCAAAATACTAACCAGAAACAGAAAAATTATATTAACAAAATATAAAAAAAATTAACAGAGACACATAATACATATGAAAAAATAAATGGCAAAGAACCATTTTAAAATAAAAACCATCATCAACAAATTTGCTTCATAGGTGGTAATGGCCGTTAAATTTTTACTCTGATTGCAATACTCCAAATTAGGATATTGGAGTTTAATTAATTTACAAAAGAAATCTGACAGACTCTCCAGACAGGAGCAGTGAGACCGATGGATCTGTTAGCAGCTGGTTAAGTTCCCAGAGCACTCCGACGATTAAATAATGTCTGACAATGGTTTTAACATCAAGGCCTTTAACGATGAGAATTCTTCTGGTAATTTTCTGAAGTTGACTTTATCTCCACAGAGCGGAAAAGGACCAATCACAATGCGTTCTAGGTGCTTCAGCTTCCTTATCAAGTTTGAAATGTTCTCGAGGGGACCCTCAACGTCCAATTCCCGCAACTGTAAAGGTGCCTGCAAAAAAGTGTGCAGGTGTTTCAACTGTTTAGAATGCCATCAAAAGCTCCTGAGAACATATTGGAGACTCTGGGTACAACATCAATAGAAAATATACAGAGACTTCAATTCAACATAAACTAATTTACCTGGAATTCCTTTTTCCCACAATGTTTCTGATTTTCTGCCCTTCACTTGTAGAATCGAGGAAAGCAAGGAAGAGTACGAGCAATTGTTCCAGCGTAGCCACAAGAGATTTGAAGACATCGCCTTTGAAAAAACGCATTCTACAAGAACACCTTCGAAGATAAACGCGGTCCACCACAGGCTTCTAGAAATTTCCTTACCACATTCAAATTTCTTGGGGTGATGTGGCTGGTTGAAGGAACGTAAATAGAAGTGCAAATAGAAGCCTGTTGGATATTTAGCTACGTCCCCTATTTTAAAACCTGTTCAACCACCTCATCTATCAGCTCGCCTTCATCGCTGGTTGTTCAAAATAAAATAACCTGGTTGTTCAATAGTGTTGGAGTCGTATCTGAACTAGAACGAACCCTTTATCTTTCCCTGATATAAAGTGAGCGTTTGACTCTGGCATCATTACCAGCTCCTTTACGCACCAAGCTGATTTCACATATGTTATAGAAAAAATAGCAACATGGTAGGAGGGCGAACGGATAGGGCGTTTAATTTGTGAAGTCCTATTTTTTGCGTTGTGCAATTCGGGCTGATCGAGAAAGACTCTCAATCCATGTGAAAGATGAGCCGGTAAATATGGTTGGCCAAAGTTTTCTTTACATCTGGACCACAATGGTTTATGAAAGCAGCGGAAGAGGATTCAGCCATTGCCGATAGGAAAATACAAAAGGAGATAATAAGAAGAATATTTGATCCCATTGAAGCAGGTTGTGAGGGAGGAGCATTACTCAGGAAAAACCAGATATTGAGGGAAATTTTGCATGAAAAATTCTGTGTGCAAATATATTTATAGACATTAAACCCTTGAACGATCTAAATTCCTACCAGCCATTAACATAAACCGATTTCCTGGACTCTCCAGCATGTTCAACGCGCTTTCACTGGAATCAAGACGACCATGTCTCTGAAAGTGAATAGAGTGTGACGTACAACTGGACAAGAAAATGACAAAACCTAAGGCCCTGAGGTAGCTGGACCTTTCGCTTTCATCTGTGCACGACGACAAAATATGAAGGGTACTCGCATCGCACATGCAAAGGATTAGATGCTCAACGGCGTCTGTAAAAGCAGAAGCTAACAAAATGTGGGCCACTGAAAAGAAACAATTGAATAATTTGGGTTCCCTACCGAGCACTAACTTTTCCATCATCACGTATTCAGCGTTTGACTTTTTCAAAGCCTTTGATGTCTCTACAAAGGGTAAGATGCTACACAAATGTTGTAACTGTAACCAAATGCTCAAAAGACTTGTAACTAAAATGTCTGAGTGAGAGATGATTGGTCACCGTGTTCTTCATTTTGTGTCTTATAATTTTTTTTAATGAATAAATTTCTCACAGCAATCAAACGCATATGATATTTGACCTTTCGAAATTATATATATAATTTTTAATTTTTAATTAGGCAAACGCATATGACATTTGACCTTTCGAAATTATATATATAATTTTTAATTTTTAATTAGGCAAACGCATATGATATTGGACCTGTCGAAATTATATATATAATTTTTAATTTTTAATAGGTAGATAAATGTGTTGGTTTTAAAATAAGATGTTTTGAATTTTATTTTAATTATTGGATAGATGATAAGGATTTAATTTTTATAAAATATGTGAGAATATTATGTCGTATACATATAGTATTTGATGTTTTGAAATCATATATATAGTTTTTATAATTTTTAATTAAGTAGATAAATGTGTTTATTTTAAAATAAGATGCTTTAAATTTTATTTTAATTATTGAGTGGATAGTAGAGATTTATTTTTCATGGAATATGTGAGAATATTAAATGTTATACACAAATCAAAGGTTGAGATTTATCTCTAAAATAGTTATATCATTTTTCTCTTTTAATTAAATTTATTAATTAAAAACAAATATCACATAACAAGTGTCATATGGAGTTACAACAATGAAACGAATATGATATTTGATGTTTCGAAACCATATATATATATATATATATATATATATATATATATATATATATATATATATATATATATATATATGGGTAGATAAATGTGTTTATTTTCAAATAGGATTCTTTGAATTTTACTTTAACGATCAATAATTATTGGGTGGATGGTCAAGATTTAATTTCCATGGAATATTTTAAAATATTCACTAGTATATACAAATTAAAGGTTGAGATTTATCTCTAATTTTTTTTCTTTTCTTTTCTTTAGTTAAATTTATTAATTAAAAGCAAATGTCATATGAACAAGTGTGATATGAAGTGAGTTACAACAATCAAACACATATGATATTTAATGTTTCAAAATCATATATATATATATATATATATATATATATATATATCATTTTTAATTAGGTAGATAGATGTGTTTGTTTTAAAATATGATTCTTTGAATTTTACTTTAATTATCAATAATTATTGGGTGGATGCTAGGGATTTATTTTTTTTGGAATATTTTAGAATATTAAGTGGTATACACAAATCAAATATTGAGACTTATCTCTAAATTAGTTATGCCTGTTTTCAATTTTAATTAAGTTTATTATTTAAAAACAAATGACATATGAACAAGTGTCATATGAAGTGAGCTATGGTTATTGAGGCATGTGGTATTGATAAGTCATAGTATTGACCCATGGTATTGTAACAAAGTCTATTTAACAAATTAAGAATCTCCATAGTAAAGTTGGGGTAAATATCCATGGTTAAGAACTTTGGTCCATGTTATTTTAAATGTATAAATGTTTAACTTATATGTTAATTTTTTTAATAATTAATGATGATGATGATGATGATTAAGATCCACTACGACAAATATGGTCTATGAAACCTTAATAAAGCAAGGGATTAACTAAGTCTTTTTAACAATTTATTTCTATGATTCTAAGATCACTGTAGTTTTGCTAACTTAACAAGTCAAGAAGATTGGTAGCGTGGAAAATGTTTTGAAAAGGAGAACATATGTAAGGGTTGGGCAATCTAAGAGAAAGTGTTTTTCATCTTCAACTCTCTTAGTATCTCAAAGGGGGTGGATTCTTTCGTCCCAAGGTATTTTGGGAATAGACCAACACCTAGTTTCACTTAGAAGCTCATGCGAATTAGTTCTTATCTTTGCAATGTTCATTTTATTCTTAGCACTAGTCATGAAAGTAATACAATTTTGGTTAGCAAAAGTGGGGTTGATCACCTCCTTATAATACCTTAGTTTCCTTTTACCCTCTAACTCCTTATCATCCCAAAACTTATCCTTAAATTTAGAAGTAATAGTGTTTTTAATATTATCATTATTCTCCAAGATGCTCTCTTCTTTTATCCCCCAATGATCGAGTCAGGACTAGGCACCCTTATGCTAGCCTCTCTTGAGCCAAAGGTGGGGGTTTTGACTAGAGTTATAAGCAATTTTGGGGAACCTCTTCGCTTCCATGTTGTAAAGCTTCTTCTTATACATTAGATACCTAAACATAGTCATCCTTTCAATAGCAGAAAGACTAGCTTCAATCAAGGGAATAAGGTAGGGAGTATTTCCTTTAATATTGAGGTTGTAAGTTATAAATTTCTTTTGGATTAGCTCAATATTCCTCCACGATCCTCTATATATAACGCAACACCAAACCTCACATCCATATAAAATAACATGGTGATGAGAGCCTTGAAGAGGAACTATTTTTTACCCCATACCCAAAGATCTGTCAACTTACAATTGTTTTAAAGCTCATAGTAAGATTTCTAGCCTCCTATAATCATTTTCTCAATGTCATAGTTCCAATTGAGCTAAATAATGACTATACCAGGGATTTTGGTTCCATCCTATCCTGCAACTTTTAAACAGTCTTCTAGCTTATGAATGTAAATTCCAAAAAGGGTAGGGGATAGGGGACATCCTTTCTTAACTTCGATATTACATTTAATCTCCCCAGACCAACCCTCGATGATCTTGAGCTTGGAGATAACATTCTTGTATAACCTAGTTACAATAACCTACAGTTCGAGAGCAACCAGTATCTCATTGAGTCTTTGCCATAACTTCTCTTCAGAAACTATGTTAGAAGTTGTTCTAAAGTTAATAAAACAATAGAAGAGATCAATTTTACTATTGCGAAACTCCTTGGCAATGGTCCGAAGAGTGACAAGGTGGTAAATAGTTGAGTGATGTCTCCCAAAATCAATTTTCCCTTTAGCTCTTTTACCATGGATTTTAAGCTATAGTCTAATCTTATTTTCCAAAATGAGCCCATACAATATGGCTAAAATGTGGCTAATTATGATAGTCCTATAGTTAGAGGGAACATTTTCATCCCCATGCTTTTATCTTTAATCGCTTTCCTGGTAAACGTACAATCATTATCATTATTACCAAGGGATTGAAGTTCTATTGTTCTTTTTATATAATACCTCAACAGATAATTTGTTAATGGTAGTGGAGAATGATTTAGTAAAATTGTTTAGATTTGATTAATGTTATCATTATACATTAAGAGCCCTAAATCCCTCATTAAATCCTTTAAGATGAGATTCATTTTTCTTTTGTCAAAATGAATGTATCTTTGACTTTTTCCATTATTTTACATGCGGCTAGTATGAATATCAAGGCTCAAGGTTAAGGATATAGTTTTGTGGTCATAATCAGGTTCATGGTCATTTCGAAGGTCGAAATTGACAATGCAGTTTAGAACCTACGTATCAGATATTGCACAGTCCAAGGCATTGTTGTCAAGCCCATGAATACAATTCATTTGGCTAGAGGTAGGCCACTTATTAATTCTATTATAAAGAATTAGGTCTTGGGAACTGCAAAGATTGATTAGCTCAATACCAAATAGGTCCTTGGTTATGTCTTCAGAATTTCTTTTGAATATACCAGCTAAGTCACAATCCTCATCAAACCATAGGGTGTTAGGGTTAGAGTTATTACGTAATAGTGTAGCTTGGTTAGTAGCGTTTCTAGCATTAAAGTCCACAAGAAAAAGGATATTTCCTTCATTCCTTAGGTTGTGGATATCCTATTCTAAGGTAATTAAGGGGAAATTCTTTTCTAAGTTGTTTTACTTATAGGAGGTAGAGTTAATAGAAGAAAATTAACAAATTGCGAGAAAAATTCTATTGGTGTTAGAGTAAAAAATTTCAATCCAAATGTACTAATTGAGGGGGTTGATCTTATGAATCCGAATGTGGGATATTATTTATTATATAATAGACTATACCACCAAAGCCTCTACAAGTGTATTTACTGTTCCAAGTAGACCAAAGAATGAGTCCATTTGTGCGGGGGGGCCTAGATTCATCATTCTCCCAAGTTTCAACTAAGAAAATAAGATCAATATCACTTGGGATCCATTGACGGTGCTGGACCCACCAACATGTCAGGGGATCTCCCTGGTAAGAAGTCCCAACTAGATCTCAGACCGTTTGGTGTAGGATTCCCAGCAATGGATCGTACGATATCACCTTGATCGCAGTTGCGCACAAAGGTAAGTAAGATTTCCTTGTTGGTATCAAGGGTGTGACATACGTAGCAAGCTAAGGAAGGTGCATGAATGATTCTAACACATGGAAAGTGGAGTGAGTGCGCCCCTTGGAAACCTGTGGGAACACGCGGCTTGGAAGGGAACACACGGGCAAAGATGCATCATGAACTAGAAGACAAGTGAACCAACAATACAAAGTGATGGTTAAAGCAACAACACATCTCAGTAAGATTCATACATACATATACAGAAAAATTATATACATACATGTGTAAGCAAACATATACATATATCATTAGAGTAACCAAGTTAACTGAAATACAATAACAATACATGCATGAAACGTCTTGGCTCTATTATATTAAGAAGTGAAAGTTCCAATCATATAATACAACCATGACCAACCACTAGTCTCGATAACGGAACATTACAATCACTCCCCTAGTCAAATATAGTCGTTTAGTTAAACTATAATAATAATATATATAAATAAATATATAAATAAATAAATAAACAATTCAATTTCCCTTCCTAGTCAAATATAGTCATTTTATTCTATCCATTAGGATGACCTATCATCTTATTCAACCTTCTTCTGAGATCTGTCTCTTCATCTAGTCCTGAAGATGAACCACACTGGCTGGTTCGAAACGCATCAACCAAATATTTTCAATGTGATTTTTTCTGAAAATCTTCTTGTTAATAAGTTACAATCACTGTCACCTGCTCCTCCAAAGAGATGTACTAGCTCTGCATTGTGGAGAAGTCAAGGCTCATTACAATACTCTCCAAGCTTTCTCTAAGATACTCCTATAGGAAGCTTGGCTGCCCAAAAGCCTGTATAATGAGTTATGAGGTACTATAAATAGAAAATGGTGGGGTGACCCTTGACATTCCCCTTTGTGATTGTTCACCTACCCTCATGACTCTTCAACTACTTTATGGTTGTTACATTCAACTATCGACACTTGGACTTCCAACTTTACAAGATGTTACATATAGACCGCTCATGTACCCATGTGAGACAAAATAGGCTTGAGTAAGTCATGCAAGACATCACTAAGATTAAAAAAATTGTGGGAATACCAACTCTTTGACATCCTCACGATGGTCGACGGTGGCAAACTGATGCCAAGCTCGGTATTCCGCGATGGTGTTCGTACGCTCTGTGGTGACATCTTTCTGGAAACGAACTCTTTCCTTTGTTTCATCCAGGTATTAATTCAGCGCCTTTGTCCAACTCATCTGATAACATGTGCATCATCATCTTGAGTGCGGTTGGACCAACGACATACTGATGCATAATGTCTATGTTGATCGCCAAGTCTATGCTGGTGGCTATGCGCATCAACTCTTCAAAGTATGTGTCTAGCTCCTATCGGACTTGATTCTTTGTCTTTGCCTCGATGAGTGTCCCAATAGATGGTTTCACGTGCGAGTGCACAACAACATCCATGCTTCTGAACACCCATGCATGGGAAGCCTGCAAACTGGTGATGAGCTGTGGGAGTTCCTCATAGTTCCGGATATGACTTCAGATGCGTGCCTTCAACTCAACCGCCTTGGGCTTCATCAACTTGGGAAAGTGTAACGGGGCTCCCTTGTATCTCATTGTCCATGTTTGCATGCAACCGACATCAGTATGTAGATTTGACAAGATATGTGCTCTCTTAGCATAGCGCTGCTGCCAACCGTTGAGATGGACAACTGCCTTATGCATGGTACCAAATTTGGAATACAACATCTGCATAACTATCTCAAGGGACGATACTTCATCCAGTATCGCCTTCTTCAACTCTTCTCTGGCGGATGTTGTAACTTGTTCTCCTCCTTGCTTGGTCATCTGTAACTCCTTAACCATTCGCTTGTTCTCTACTATCAAGAAGTGAACACTCGAGTTGGTGGCTTCGACATATGATGTGGTAGCATCGACCAATGATGTTGGATGCTTATGCACATCAGATATGATTTCTTGTTCTTCAAACTACGCAGGAGATGTGTGGGCATCTATTGTGCATATTTGCTTCTGGATTGTCTTCAAGGATCTTAGTATCTCCTTGATCGCTTAGGACTTTCTCTGCTTCTAGATTGAGTGAACCTAGTGGATCGACCTCTTGGTTGTAAGGCATGAGGTTGATGTCTTGTTCTAACTCTGGTTGCTCCATCTCTGTATCCATCTTCTCAAGTATCTATCCTATCTCTTGAGCGAAGTCCTAGTCCTATGACTACTCACCTTGTCTACTTTGTGCTAGCTTCTTCGATGAGTCTACCACCCGTATGGGAAAAGTTTCATCAATTTGTGCTTGTTGCACCCCCTGTTGTGTTTGTCCCTTCTATGCTTCCTTCTCGTGTTTGTGCATCTCTTTTTCTTCCTATACTTTCTACTTCAACTCTTGCAACTCCTTCATTATTTCCTCCATCCTCTGTTTATCTATTTGCCTTTGCATGTTCCTCTTGTCGCGTTGTCGCCTCTTCACCTCTATCTCCAAAGCTGCTTTCTCCACAAGTGGGTTTGCTTTGAACTTGCAGCGTTATTCTACCTCTGCACTATCAACAATATTTCTCTCGCCTTTGTCACACGCAGGTATGTTATCGTTTGTTGCTGTTGATGTTGGTGCTCTCCCAGATGTTCCTTCACACTACTTTTCTAACCATTCTACAACTATGTCGACTGGTTCATTGGGCCTCGAGAATTTGTGACAATATCTCCATGGGTCTTCGTCAACCCAATGACACGCCCCGTGGATCCAAGGAAATTGCCCTCTCGCATAGTGATCCTTTACAAACCAATGCAAGTCATACGGATTGAAGCTTCTGGTGCCGAAAGTAAATATTTTGAACTCTTTTATCTCGACATCAGCATGTTTGAGATGTTGTATCTCATACAACTTGATCTACAATGGAAGAGTGGGCCAGGGTGCCTTCTTCTTCTGATGCAGTCTAGCTGACAATCCTGTCGAGATGTGGTATGACACTTCTTGCCTGATGAGCTTGTCCATGGAAAACTTTGGTAAAACATGTAGAGGGTTCTTCGTACATCCGTATGAAGGTGCCAAAAGGTGAGGCATACCAATCAGCTATGTCAATCAATGCCTCCATTCCTACCTCCGACATGCAAGGTGGATCCTACTCAAATATCATCTTATACACTGGGGTGACAAAATGGTCTGACAATTCTGTGATGACTCTGTAGAAGCTGCATTTGGAAAACAATTTGCAATAAGTGGGTATAGAGGTTTCTGCTAATGTTCGTGCCCACTTCAAGCCTGGGAACTTCTCACAGACACACATTGCATCCAGAATATATGTGGACGTGTAGATCTCTTCTTGCTGACCTTTGGGTGGCTGTCGAGCTCATGTTAGCTGTTCCTTCAACTTGTGAGCCAAGATGTCGGACCAGATGCATGGTTTGCCTTCACTAGCCAGATGGTCCAATGCATTCACCCAACTCTACAAGAAGGTATTAGTGCTCTCCTGACCGTACAAGTGACATGAAAAGATGACCAAGTACTGATATGCCTTCCACAACATCTTTGTCTTGTAAACCTAGTTGGGTGTTATCCTAAACTTGGCTAGCTCCTTCACCCAGCTTTTGAAAATATCCCTCAAGTTTTCACTCCTATCGGGCTTGCTGAAGGGTGTCTCCATTATGATCACTGGATGCAAAAAGTGGTACATCTGCTGATGTGCTCTGAAGGTAGCAATCTCTATCCCACTAACACTGCTTAACACCATCGTCTCTTGATCAGTGTGTGATGTGATCCAATGTATCATATCCACGCATGGAAATGCAAGATACCTGCATGCAATCTGGAACAAGCCAGACTTGTGGATATTCACATAGAACTTGCGGTCTTAAATATCTTCCCCAAATGTGCCTAAGAATGTATCATTGATGTCCTTCCACTTTAGCTTGATGTCTTTGTTGACGAGCAGCTTGGGGTCTTCATAAATTGGCAAACTCATAGACACTTTCTCAATTGCATCTCCAATTGCGCTTCTGTTGGTGTCCTTTGAGCCTGCTCTCTTGGAGGCCATTGAACCTGAACTGTCGAGAGATGGATGAACACTTGCTATACCTAGAGACATGGCAACATGCATGGTAAGCAATCTTTCAGTTGAAAACCAAATAAAAATTGAGGACTGACCTGCAACATACCCGGGAGACTGATGGCAAGGATTGCACAATTTTCACTGAGATGTCAGGAGATTGACTTCCAAAACTGCACAAAAGGTATTCCAGACTGTCGGGAGGCTGGTTGACTATTGGAATTGTGCAATGCACAATCTAGGTTGACCTGCTAGGTGTTAGATTGCGCAATGCATAATTTCAGTCAGTAAGGCATACAAGCCTAGGGACTACATTGCGCAATTTTCTGGGCCTGCAGAGCATTGCCTCTCAAATTGTTCAAAGCAAGCCTGGAGGATAGTGTCTGGTTAGTTTTATGCATTTTCTGGGAGGAAGGTAGAGCTTTCCCTCTCATAAATGTGCAATGTTGTTTGAGCAAGGCAATGCCCGAAAGAAGGTTTACTAGACCTGTCGAAAGGTGATTGAAAACGTGTGAAGCTTCGAATGCATGGTAAAATTGAGTGTAAGCAAGAGTGAATGATCATGCATCCAAAAAATGAATGCAAGATTTAGAAAATGGGAAAACATGCATGTGTGTGAAATCGGTCGTTGCATCGACGACCGTCAATGAAAAACAGTGTCACACATGCGACAGCAGTAAGATGTAAACGAAAAATGAAAAGGTGTTTGTACAGGCTAACATGCATGAAAACAACAACAAGTTTTCATAGAAATCAAGTAGACAACACTCACACAAGCCAAAACACAAAAAGCAACAGAAATGCTGCAAAAGACATGTAAAGCGAACTTACCTGGAAATAGCTTATCTGAATGTGTTGAAGACTCCTAGATGTGATGTGGGATGTCAGAGCTCTAAGATCGATGTGAAGAATGAGATTTGTAGCGTTGAATAAATAATTTTGAGGCTCATCATGCGCATGCAACAAATCTAGGAAGAAGCGACACTTGGAGGGTTGTTTCTAAAAGGATCTTTGCATGTAACCTCCGGCTACTAAAAATAGATCCCTAAAATCTAGGGATTTTTTTGCATGTTTATTTTTTCTATTTCGGGAAAAGAAGCCCATGCATGGATATCAAGTTTGCTGGTTCCCAGAGGGAATCGATCAACTTGAAGGCACATGCAACAACTTGCAAGACTGGGAGATGGATTTTGTCAGACCAGGCAGTAACTCCTCAACCAAAATTGATTCATGTTTATTTCTTCCGGTAGGTCTTCATTAAATACATGAGGGAGACACTGTTTAGTTCATCTCGCAATGACTGTTCATATTACTTATTTATCTATTTACATTATATTCACCCAATCATGAGGATTAGGTGTCAACATTCCCCCCCTTAATCTGAAGGGATGTCGGTGAGTCCAAGCATCATTTTGAATCGTTCAAGCTTTTCTCTTCCAAGCACTTTGGTGAAGATGTCTGCAATTTGCTCATTTGTGGAACAATGACAGAGATGGATTGTTTTGGCCTCAACATGATGTCGAATCAGATGATATTTAGTATTGATGTGCTTCGTTCGATCATGGAACTTTGGGTTCTTGGCCAACTTTATTACAGAGGTATTGTCAATCATGAGTGGAGTTGATTGTACTTGTTTTACCTGCAAATCTTCAAGAATTTTCCTAAGCCACACAATTTCTTTTGTTGCTTCAGCTGCTGCCACGTATTCTGCTTCTATTGTGGAATCTGTTGGAACTGATTGTTTGCGTGATCTCCAGGAGACAGCTCCTGATCCAAGACTCATAGCATATCCTGAAGTAGATACCCTAGTTTCTTTGTCTCCATCAAAGTCTAAATCAGAGTATCCAATCAAGCTGAATTCGTCCACCTATGTATACTTGATTCCAAAGTCTTGAGTTCCCTTCAAGTACCTTAGAACTCTTTTTGCAGCAGACCAATGTCCCTCACAAGGCTTTTGCATAAACCTGGAGAGGATTCCAGCAGTAAATGAAATGTTTGGTCTGGTGGTAGTTAGGTAGTTGAGACTTCCTACAAGTTATCTATACTTTGTTGCATCCTCAAATTCTTTTCCTTCAATAGATGTGAGCTTTAAGTTTTGTTCAATTGGAGTAGTAAGAGGATTGCATTATGTCATGCCAAACCTGTTCAACAGATCTCCAATGTATATCTTTTGAGAAAGAAATATGGACTTCGGATGTTGGGTTACTTCAATGCCAAGATAGTAATGAACATAGCCCAAATCAGTCATTTCAAAACTTCTCCCCAATTCCTTCTTTATGGATGCAATGTAGCTTTCATTTTTCCCTGTCATCAAAAGATCATCTACATATACCACAAGATATATAGCTATTTTTCCAACTTTCTTGACAAATAAAGTTGCATCATCAAGATCATAATGTTTGAAATTGAGTTTCAGAAAATGCTCAGTTAGTTTTCATACCAGGCTCGCGGTGCTTGTTTGAGGCCATACAAGGACTTCACAATTTTGCATACTTTATGTTCATGTCCTTTCACAACAAATGCTTCAGCCTGAGACATAAAAACATTCTCTTTTAGATCTCCATTTAAGAAAGCAGTTTTTACATCCATTTGATGGACTTTCCAACTGTTCTAAGCTGCTAGTGCAAAGAGTGTCCGCATGGTAGCCCATTTTGCTGTGGGGGCAAAAGTATCCTCATAATTGACCCCTTTGTTCTATGCAAAACCTTTTGCCACAAGCCTGGCTTTGTGCTTGTCAAGTGAGCCTGTTAACACCCAGGTTGTTCCCTATGACTCCCAAGGGAATACGGCCGGGGTAACCACTAACCAATCTTTGGATCACAGTTTCTAGCCAAACTGTAATCAGAGAGGGCTCTCTCTTTATGATTTGTCTCTGTTATGATGGTGTTTTAGGCTAGCTATTATGCTCAGGTTTTGGTTTATGTTTTGGTTGAAGGATTTCTTTCAGGTCTTATGATATACTGTTTAGAGAGTAAAATATCATTGGGCAATGGAGTCTGGAGTTGTGAAATGCTTAGAAATGAAGGATTGGTGGTGCTCAAACTGCAGGGCCAATTTTGTATTTCAGACAAACAAATTTAGCTTAAATGGTGATGTATGTCAACCAATAGAAAGCAATTAAGAATTTTCTATTAAGCTGGTGAGGTGAAAGTGAAACATGCTGCACAGGAGCAAACTTGAATTCCTGTGACAAAGGCCACTGTGAAAGATGTATTCTGAAAGTGTAGCAATTAAGAATTACACTTATCAAGATTGCATCTGAAGAAAACATTCATTAAAAACAGAGATTGAACTCAGGGTACTCATTGAATAAATCCTGAAAGTTATTCTTTTTCCTTGTTGCTAAATATTTAAAGTTAGATAACATATGGATTTTAACAAACAAAATACATAACAGAGAGAGTTACAGAGACTTATTGTATGATGAAATACACAGGAATCCAGCAGTTTCCAACAGACACCAGGACGCATTTAGCACTTCAGAAATCCGAGAAATTCCATCACTTTCTTTATTAACTTCTGAAAGGATTACAGCATAAGAACTTCTTCAGGAGAAATCAACAACAACCCTTGCAAGCTCATGCGAAGGGGACTTTATAGGAATGCTTATACAAAATATCTCAGGCATTGAGTCATCTGAGAGAGAAAATATCTTCATAAATTCGTACAGAAAGTAGAAAAGAAGTTATTACAACTTTGAATGCAGCATAAATGCTCTTTATGTCTGTCAGAGGATAATTTGACCTTTGGAGGTCATTGAGTCGGTTGAGCCGTTTTGCTTTAACGCTGAATAATGTGTCTTTATTTCTTGCTGCGCTGTATTTTCTCGGCCCTGCCACCTGTAGTTTTCTATTTCTGCTTTGTTGGCCGATACATCTGCTGAGTTGGCTCAGCTTTAATCCACAATGCATGCTGATTTTTGTTAAACTGTGCTCTGCATGACAACTGATATTTTTTTAAGAAACAAAAATTGGTGAGTGGCTCCCTGTCTACAAAATCTTCTGTATTGCATTTGTCCACCAGTCTTGCGTAGGGAGTTGATGCCTGAGAATGGCATCCATTGTCTCCTCTGCCTCTGTATACTTGTAGAAATTGGGAGCCACCCCAAACAGGTGATTGATCTCATTCATTATAAAAAATAGATTCTCTACTCTGTTATAGAGAGTCTGTCCCGTGGCTGGCCCTGTTTCCTCTGAGGTGCTGGGCTTCTCATTGATCTGACTAGTGGCAAATGTGTTGACCCTTTTAGCATACTGGTCATGTGTGAACAATCTCCCTGCGCTGTTCAGTAAGCCAGGGAGCCCTCTGCTTTCTAACACCTGAAACTTTTCCAAAAACCTGTTCACCTCAGTATGCATATCTTGGGTTCTTCTTTCCAATGTCTGCACTAAGTTTCTCAGTGTGAGAACCCTTTTGACCATTTGCATAGTCTCAGTTCTGTTTGTAATTCCCATGGTAGCTAACTGAGAACTTGTTTTATGGTTAAGTACATTGATCATTCTGGTGGCCACTTCAGGCATATTGCTCAATAAAGCTCTTGATCTGTGAACCTCCTTCTGTGCCTTTGGGATGAGCTCTAGTTGCTCATGGATAGTTTCAATATATTGCCATTGCTCATTGATAGATTGACCAATGTTAGCCCACAGCACTGTTTTAAGTTTAGCCACCACCTTATCTAACTTGAGCTCATTCTCTAGCTCTTTATTTCTGTTTTTGAGGGCTTTCACCTCCCTGTCCTTCTCTGCCACAGTTTGTTTGGATTTATCATACCTATCATTGACCTTGGCTAACTTTTCCCTGGTCTCTTTTAACTCTGTCATTTGAGCTTCCAGGATTTGGATTTCATTCTTCAGCTTTTGCATATCCAGGCTTTGGGCCTGCTCTGTAGTTGTTGGCGCTGCTGAAGTAGATGTTGTTGTCTGTTCAGTCTGTTGAGGAGGAGGAGCAGTGATAGGAGCAATTTCCTCAAGATTGATGATCTGAGGAGGAGGCTGAGAGGTCTGACCCTCTTCTCTTTGTTTCAATGCTGCTTGCAGGGCCGCTTGTGTAGCCTCAGATTCTCCCAATTTCTCTGGTGCCTGAACAATCTGTTTATAAATGGAAATCAACAAATCTGTGGTATCCTGCTCATGCCTTTGTTGGGCTACCCCATCTGTCTGAGGGTGAATGGTAGCTGGGAGTTTGATTTTCTTCCTCAAGGCAGCCATGTCAGCATCCCTCAACTTCAAGATTTCCTGTATTCCTGAAATATCTTTGGGATCATGCCCAATTTCAATGATTATGTCTTCCAAGGACCTTATTCTGTTGTCCTTCGCCTGGGATGATGCCCTCTCCAATTCCGGTTGAGAGGCTGTGGCATTAAGACTGCTCTTTAGCTTGTAATTTTCTAATGTTTCGTCTGCCAAGGAGGCATACACCATCTCACCAGTCTGTTTGTGCAGTTCAATTTTATCCATTGGGTGTATGTCTTTGGCCAGGACCTCCAGGTTGGTCCTGAGGTAATCTGAGGCAGATTGGGGATGCAGTGCTGTGGGCATAAAATGACTCATGATCATTTTGCCTTCACTTACATCAAAGGCAGACATAAGTCTTTGCTGATTGGTGGGAGCCATGTTTAACAGATGATTGTACAGCTGTATTTTGATAGGATCACTCCTCCTTTTGATGTCTATAAATTGCTGTTTGATGCTTACTTGTCCTTCTTTTTGCTGGCTGGAGGAGCTGACCTCCCCTCCCATAGTCCTGTCCTGTTCCTGCTGGAAGGAACTTGCTGAAGCTTCTCTGCTGGGTGGGCCCATGCCCAATGCTTGTCTTATTGCTATGTCATCCTCCGAAAAGTCATTCAATCTTTGTCTTTTCTCTCCCTGGTTGATAGATGAAGTCAGAGGAGTTTCTCTATCCCTTTTTCTGCTTAAGTCCTCCTGTGGAGTTTGGAGGACCGAGGCATCAGTGGTGACTTCTGGCCTAGGAGGCACTATGTTCTGAGCCTGTTGCTCAGTGGAAGTTGGAGTATCAATTACTCTTTCCTGCTGTAAGGGCTGCTGTCTGTCATGTTGCCCTTCTTCTTGCTGCAATCCTTGTTGCTGTTGTTGCTTTGCCTGCTGCTGCCTTTCTTTATCTGCCTGCTCTTGAGTCACTGGAGGTGACTGCTCCTTCTCTTGATGTGGTTGCTCTGTCTCCATTTCCTTTTCTTTGCCTTTGCTGGATATATTTTCAGTGGCCTTGGTAGTTTGCTGTTTGGCAGTAGGATGCAGCTACTCCTGCTTGTGTGCTTGGAAGTGTGAATACCTGTGAACAAAGTTCAAGGTCAGCCATCTTCCTTAGATTCCTTAGTGCCCTCTGGTTTAGCTCTTCTTGTGACATGGGCTCTTCTAAGGTCCCTCTCCTCCATTTGTCTTGGTTTGCATATTTTTCAATGTGAGGGATACTATGGTGATCATAGGCAGATAACTTATATTTGAGCCTCCTCATAGTTATAAAATGATTAGGGTCATAGGGAGCCCATAGGAAACTGGTTTGCAGGCCAAGGGCCTCAAGCATTCTCTCTGCTTCCCTCCATCCTTGCTCCCTCTCGTTATAGATAAAATGGCCAAGTTGGCTTTTCACCTTCAACTGTGTTTTTTTTCCTTTTCCTGAAAAGTGAAGCACATCAACTCTGCCAAATTGCCTAAAGTACTCTAGGGCAAATAGCCTCATAGGCACATACTTAGGTAATCTGAATGGAGGTAGATCACACCCATATATCCTGATGACAGTGTGGTTTTGGTAGAAGTACCAATCCCCAATGCTGTAAGCTTTGGACAACTGAAGAATTCTCTGCATGTCATCAGTGAGTCTCGGAGGAGGTGAGCTCATCAGCATTGCCATAGCTGGATGGATGAACAGATCCATGAATTCACAGTAAGTGTATGGAGACTCAGGTCTAGTGTGGAAGACAGAAGACCAATAGACCACTGATCTGGGATTGCCTTGGGCATCCATTCTTTTGATTGAAAAATGAAATTTCTCATGTTGATGGTACAAGATCAAATGGTAAATGTAGGAGGTGTATCTGAACATCCTATCTCTCCTCAAATTCATCAATTGCTCATGAATCTTGTCTGATATGTAGGTGGCATAGTCATAGCAGATTGGTGACTTGCCAGGAGCAAACATAAGCATCATTACCAACACAGTTGCATCAATATGCTCAATTGAACTATATCCCAAGATGGGAGAAATCATATCTGCAAGGTCTCTGCCCAGCTCATTGAGATATACATGAACAATTGGAGGGTACATCACAATGTCAGAGTTAATGTATAATTGATTAAGTTTGATAATTTGAGCATCTGTCAGTTTATCCCCTTGTTTTATCAGGTTCACTAGTGACAAAGGGACCAACTTCTTCTGAGGGTGAAGCAAAGCATGTCTCTGATAGCTTGAGGGGTAACATAGAAAAGTACTGAACCAGATGGGTCAACAACAGCCCTCTGAGAAACATCATATTGTTCAGCACACAGGTGGATTAGTTCAGGGAACTGGTTGACCTGAGGGAGCTTGAAAATAGGGAGGAAAGAGTCCCATAAGCCCAATATATCTGTCCCATTTTCATGCTTGGCTTTCAACTCATTCAACAGATGAATGTGGAATTTGCTGCTCATAAGCATTTCTTCTGTAATTTGGTAATCCATATCTGCCAAGGCTTGCCATTTCAAGTTCCTTTGAGGGGCATTCAGAGGCTGAACATTTAGTACTACAGGTGTCTCCATTGCACAAGAGGATTTTGAATTGAGTGCAAAGTGGTTTTAATCGAGCAGGAGAGTACAGAGGAATGTCTCTTTACCAGGGAGGTGAAATTATCAGGAACAGAGAGTAGTTCTAGTAAATAGCAATTGAAATACTATTTGCAGTGCAAAATAGGACAAATGTTTGGCCTCACTCTGTCTCTCTCAGTAGTTAAATTTGGTTTGAATGAGTCTGCCGCGATTGCGCAGACAGAGCTTGGTTTTTCAATGAAAATGCAGGTAAACAAGGCTCGGCTAGTTTTGTTCGAGTTCACAACTGTCAAAGGGGCAGGTGCAAGGATTTCTGCCGGTGAATTCAAGAGTTTTTTCTGTTATAAGCTCTTTTGAGGAAATAACAGACAAAGCAGGTACGTGAAGGATTTATAGCGGAAAATACCTGGTGAGGAGTAGGCAATGGTCACGAATGACAGTGGAATGGCGCGCCGCCGGTCTCCTGGTCAGGTTCTGCAGGTTGGCGGACTTTGGACGTGAAAATCGCATGCAGGTGCAACAAAGTCTATTGTGAGAAAATGGGAAAAACACGAAATTTCACCATAATATTGGTTTTTTTGGACTTTGGCGCGTTTTTCTGCTGACGTCAGCATGATGTCATAGGTGGGGTCAGGGTCGGCTGACGTCATCGGTGAGGTGGCGGGCTCTGATTGGACCACGGGGATGGTGAAGTGGCAGGACAGATCGGCAGATGGTCGGGCGCAACGGTTGACGTGACGGCATGGTGGCAGTGACGTGGGATGATGTGGAGGTGACGTAGTATAGGCGGAATAGCCGAAACCGGAAACAGCCAGCGGTTTCATATCGCACCGCTTATGGTACGGGGGGGAATCTGTCAGACGTACCTCCGACGAGCTGTGGCGGGGACGCGTGGCTGCCGAGTGACGTAACCTTTTTACGGACATCGGAAGATATCCGTCGGATGTGAGACCCGCTCCGATATCAACGATGACCGTCGGATCTGGAGGGCCCGATCCAACGGCTGTCGGGGGAGTGATGTGATCGGTAGATATGGCGGGTAAACAACGGACGTCGGAGCCGCTCCGATGCGATAAGAGCCGTTGGATGTTCAAGCTCCGATCGGACGGCGGTCGGGTCGATGACATGCATAGTGGATATGGCAAAGGCGCGGCATTATTTAATAGTTATTTTCGGGATGCGCGCTTAGGCGGAGGATCATCGGGGTATAGTGTTTTAGTAAGGTTTTCAATGTATTTTGAAAAAACAAATATATGCGCCGAGACTTTGGTTTAAGCGGCGGAAATGGGTTTTTTGGATCTTTTTATGATTTCAAAGGGGTTATGGTAAAAAGGGGCTTGTATAGGGTTTTTCTTTGCAAATAATGGTTTAATGAGTGGAATGACTTGAAGCAAGGGGGAAAGATGAGGTATAGGTTCATCCAAGTGGCCAGATGTCACTTTGATCCCTGACATAGGACTTATTGGCTATAATGCCAAGGGGAGGGGTATTTATACAAAATTTGGGGTTTATACACCATGGTGTTTAATATTAGTAGGGGAAAGGTGATATAGGGGATTTATATAGTAAAGTTAGAGTTAATATGGATGGGGGGTGGATGAAGGGGGAAAACACTAAGTCTGTTTGTGAAACACTTGGCTTAAAGAGTAGATCAAAATGAAAAGATTTTTACACAAGAAATGTGGCTTTTGAATGAACAAGAACCACCATGAAACCATAATCTTCTTCCATGAATCTCAGCTGATGAGGGGATGTTAGTAATGAAATGGAAGGGGGAAGGAGGGAGGTTAGTCATGCTCCCTGCTGCAACTTGATGAAGAAGAACACCTTGTCAATTGATTGACTTTGCTTTGGTAAACACAGTTAACACATCTGCAATGGTAAAGATAACCTTTCTGCAACCCCAACTACTTACCCAGCTACTTGCCTAGCATTTTTTATTTCTTCTTGGAGGGTGCACTTGGACTTGCAGACCCTTACTTGCCTTTTCTTTTCTTTGGCTTTTTCTTTTGTTTTTTCTATCTACTTCTACCCTTATTTCTTCCAAGGTCCCAGATTAAGCTGTTGGGAGCCTTTTCTTCTCTACCTGAACTACTTGTCTGCCAAGATTAAACAGTTTGGACAGACTTTCTTCTCTAATCTACAACTGCAAATTTAAACCATGGAATGATCCAGATTAGACTGTTGGACCATCCATCAAAATTTTAAGTCCATACCAAGCTATAAGCATAGATTGGATTCTCTTGGAAATATGTGATCTTTGAATCATCAAAGCAGAGCATATTTGGCCCTTTCATAGCCAATCATGAAATATGAAACCTATTGGTATAGGTAGCTAACAGTGGCTCCACATGGGGATGGTGTTTCTTTTGAAAGACCAAGAACAGCAGGTCAGATTGCCTTGCTCCTTGATTGCTCTTATCCATCTTGTAGTTTGCTGCTTTGAAGTGCCCAAATTGTGTGCTTTTCTTCTTGGTAGACCTCTAATTCTATTTACCTTTCGCTGGCAGTCAATAAACTTGAAAAAACTGCATTTTTACAATCTAAACAGAAAATAATATATACATCTGCATATATACAAGGGAACCCGAACTGCACTCATGGGAAATAGTCAAAATAGTGCTTCAGCATCCTGCCATTCACAGGACCTTCATCCAAGTCAGTTTCACTAAGACTTTTTAGGAAGTAAGTGTTGTTACCTTGCACTGCTTGGACAGCAAATGGTCCTCTCCATAAGGAATCAAATTTTCCATGTTTTCCTTTGTCTTCTCTCCTTGCATCCCACTTGAGGACTTTATCACCAACATTAAAATCTTCTGCTTTGGTTCTTCTGTCAAAGGCCTTCTTTAGCTTTTCTTGTAATACCTGAACTCTGCTGAAAACTTGATCTCTGGTTTGCTGCAGACATATGATTTGATTTATCCTTCTTTGCATATCATTTGGTTCAGCTTGGCTTTCTTGAAGAAGCTTCATAACAGGCACTCCTAAGGATGAGGGGAATTTGGCCTCTAATCCATAAACCAACTCATATGGGCTGGTCCCAATTGAT
Source organism: Pinus tabuliformis (assembly GCA_031772625.1). Lineage (NCBI taxonomy): Eukaryota > Viridiplantae > Streptophyta > Pinopsida > Pinales > Pinaceae > Pinus > Pinus tabuliformis. Next base: position 1,138,720,810 of record CM062809.1, on the reverse strand, counting down.
CTCTTGGTTGTTAGTCTATCTGCCCATAGGGCATTCACAAGCTTCTTATGCCAATTCTTTTTGTTTTCTTCCAGTACTTTCTTTATAATGTTTACAAGGCTTTTGTTTGATGATTCAGCAAGGCCATTTCCTTGGGGATAGTATGCAGTAGAATGGCCCAAAGTAATATGAAATTTGTGGCAGAAGTTCACCATTTTCTTGGATCTGAAAGCAGCAGCATTGTCTGTTATTATTTTGTCAGGACAGCCAAATCTGGCCAATATGTTGTTCTCCAAGAACTGAATGATTATTGAATCATTTGCTTGTCTACATGGGGCAGCTTCAATCCACTTAGTGAAGTAGTCTGTGGCTGTTAAGATCCATCTATGTTGGCCTGAAGATGAGGGATGAATTTCCCCAATGAAGTCCAATCCCCATTGTTGAAAAGGTCTCTCTGTTGCAATAGGCCTTAAAGGAAGTGGCAGCAGTTGTCTCTTTCCCTCAAACACTTGGCATTTATGACATGATGTGATGAATTTCTTGACATCAGAGAACATGGTGGGCCAGTAGTATCCAGCCCTTAGTATTTTATCCACAGTGGACTTCCAGTACAAGTGTCCACCACAGTCACCTGCATGAAATTCTTTTATAATATTGTCAGTTTCATTTTCAATTAAACAGTGCAGCAATATACCTTCATGGTTTTTCCAAAGCAGATTGCCATCCATCACACAAAATCTTGAGGTTTTCATTTTTAAGAATCTACACTTAGTTCTGGACAGTCCTGGGGGAGCACACAGGTTTTGTAACACATAACAGATATCAGAATACCAGGGGGATTGTTCAAAGGCTACATTGATCTTTGGAGTCGCCAGCTCCGGTTCACTGTCCAGCTGATTGATGTCTAAGGCTTGAAAATTTGTATCTGTCATTAATTTGGCCAAGCCTTGCCCTTTTATTAGTTTTGTAGGTTTTATCTCAATGTCAAATTCCAAAATGCTGGCAATCCATTTTCCTCTTCTGCCTTCTAAATTTTCTTGGGTGAGAATGTCTTTGACAATAGGACTTGGCACATATGCTATAACATGGGAATAAAGGATGTAAATCCTAAAGTCTTTAATTGCTTTGACTAAAGCATAAGCTTGCTTTTCCATGATTTGATACTTTAAAGGTGCATCTCTAAGAGCTTTGCTAAAGAAAGCAATTGGCTTCTCATTTCCTTGGTCATCTTTTTGTAATAGAACAGCAGCAATAGTATGTTGGGAGGCAAAAGAGAAAATGATAAATTCTCTGTCAAACTGAGGATTGGTCAAGACTGGGGTTTGGGTAAGGGCCAATTTTATACCTTCAAAGGCTTGATTGGCTTCAACAGTCCATTTGACTTTTGAATCCTTTTTTAGCATGTTATTCAATAATCTGATTAGTTCTGCTAGGTTTGGGATAAACCTTCTTAAGAAATTGATTTTTCCCAAGAATCCTTGCAACTCTTTGACATTTCTTGGGTGAGGCATTTGTAGGATAGCTTGTATCCTATCTGGGTCAATTCTAATGCCATCTTTAGAAATGATGTGGCCCAATAGCTTGCCTTCTTCTAAACCAAAGAGGGACTTCTTAGGATTCAAGGAGATTCCATATTTTCTGCATTTTAGGAAGATCTGTCTCAGATGTTTTATATGTTCTTGGTCAGATTTTGAGAAAGGTGTGAGATCATCTAAGTAAATGACTAAGAAGTCATGAATCTCTTTGGCAAAGGCAATGTCCATTGCTCTTTGAAATGTTGCCCCTGCATTTTTCAATCCAAAAGGCATCTTTACATATTTGAAAGTTCCCCATGGGGTTGTAAATGCTGTTTTGTCCTGATCATCAGGGTGAACTAAGATTTGATTGAAGCCTGAAAATCCATCCAGTAATGAGATCCTTGAGGCCCCTACCACCCTTTGAAGAATGTGATCCATCTTGGGTAAGGGGTAGTTGTCTTTTAAGGATACTTGGTTCAGATTCCTTAAGTCCACACACAGCCTAATTTCACCAGTCTTCTTTCTTGTAGGGACTAAGTTGGAGATCCATTCAGAGAATCTGATTGGTGCTATGATGCCTGCTTTGAACATTTTTTGTACCTCTTGTTCCATTGCTGGGAGAAGCATAGGATTGATTCTCCTCAGTTTTTGTTTAAAGGGCTTTTGATCTGGTTTGAGAGGGATAGTGTGTTGGATTACAGAGGTGTCATAGGACTTTAGGTCCTCATAGCTCCATGCAAAAACATCCTGGAACTCTTTAAAGAGGTCAATGTATTTTGGCTTTTGGTCAGGAGGTAAGGAAGCAGATAATTTAATTATCTTGGGCTTCTCACTTGTACCTATGTTACATTCTTCAATGGCTGCATTTAGGGGCTGCATTTTTGGTTTTCTGGGAATATCATTTGAATCAAAGATGTCCTCTAGTGGGGTTAGGCCTGTTGGTAGAAAATTGTCTTTTAGCTCAATGATTTCAGTTTCAGCATTGGACACTCCCTCTTCACAGTTAACTTGTTGAATTTGCTGGATGTTTTCTATATTGAAAATAGTTGGATTCAGCATTTGTTTTGCAGTTCTAGGTGATATTGGCTGAGCAGTCTGTTGAAACTGTATTTGTGATGGACTTGCTCCATCAAGTATTTGTGATTGACTTGCTGTCTCAAGTATTTGTGATTGACTTGCTGTCTCAAGTATTTGTGATTGACTTGCTGTCTCATTGTCAATATTTAATCCTGCAAATTCTTGCTGCAGAGTTAAAAAATGGTTTATTTGCTTGTCATCCTCAAATACTTGCCAATCATTAACATTGTTTGGAATAGAGGGTCTGTGTTTTACCTCAGCTGTAAAACAATGATGGGGCTCAAAGGGAAACTTGCAGGTACTTGCAAAGGTGGCTAAACTATGAGCATGTAGATTGTGGGTTCTGGGAATCTTCGTAATTTGGAACTCAGAGAAAAATTTTAGTACCTCAGCAACAGCAGACCTATAAGTCCTTAGTCTTTTGTCATTGGTGACAAAGTTTCCTTTCACTTGTTGGATAACTAAATCTGAATCACCCATGATTGAAACCCTGGCAGCTTGTAAGAATTTTGCCAACTTGAGTCCTAGTAAAAGAGCTTCATATTCTGCCATGTTATTAGTACATCTGAAATTCAATCTATAGGCTCTGCCTTCTGCATGACTATTTTCTTTATTGTGTACCCAAACTCCAGCTCCTGCCCCTAATTTGTTGACTGAGCCATCAAATTCAAGGAACCATAGAATATCTTGTTGGGAAGGAGATTTTATGATCTGTTCATGGGCTGGTAATGTAAGTAGCAGTTGTGGTTTTTTCTCTAGCTTGTCTTCTAGGACAGTCTCCTTGTTTGATTGGATTTTCTTGACAACTAAGGCAGCAGCACCATCTAATGTTTGATTGACTGTTGTTTCATGAGTGATACTACTTTCATTTGCATCTTCCTCTTGTATGAATATCTTGGTTTCAACCTCACCTTTTGAGGGAGTAGTGGTGTCATTGAAGAGAATGTATGAGTCTATGTCTGAATGGACAACATATATAGGAAAATTTTGAGGTTTTTCTTCACTGCTGACCATGTACTTCATTAGTGTTTCTCTGTACAGTCTTTTTGGTTGCCCAAACACAGAGATGGTGGCATATGACATGTCTAATTGTAGGGAACCTTGGAGTTTGGCCCCCCATGATCTTGATAACAGCATCCCATACTTAGGTGGGATATCAGCAACTACCACATCCATTAGGATTGTCTTATTTGGGTATTGAACTAGGGACACACATAAGTCTTTTATGAGACCTAGACACTTGACTTGGCTGGAGTCAAAGGAAAACAGATCCTTGTATGGTCTTGTTATGTCTAAATTCAATCTCTCCATGACTGCTTTTGGCATGAGATTGTGAGAGGCACCTGAGTCAAACATTGCATTATGTAATATTTTGTCATGAATATGTAAACTGACATAGAAAGGCAGTACCCCTGTGACTACTGTTTTTCCATCCACTTCTGGGCCAAACAGGAGTTCTGGGGTGTCATCCAGCACATTGACATCATCTTTGTTGCTAGTGAGTTGAAGGGACCTTTTGATTTGCAATTTATAGATGTCATGCTTGGCTAATTCCAAGAGAGGAATAGCTATTTTTATTTTGCCAATTTCAGTTTCTAAGTCAAAGGGTTTTTCAGATTGGGCCTTGTGGTTGTAGGTGACAGTCCTTTCCTTGTTCATTAAATCTCCTTCTAGATTTTTATCTTGACTTTGAGATTTATCCTTTTTACTCATCTCTTGAGGAGTAACATTTAAATTAGGATGAGAAGATGAAGTGTCCAGAGACTGCTGTCTTAAGGACAGTGGCTCAGTGATCTCTTCAACAATCACTTCTTCTGTAGGTAAATTTAGTTTGTCATTAGGTTCTGTGACTATAACTCTTTCAGGCTGCTGATTATCCTTTTTCTTTTCAGGCTGGCTGACATTCACAGTTCTGCTCCTTAGCTTGTATTGTTTATGGACTTCATAAACAACAGTGTCATAGCCTTGTTTAAAGTCAAAGGATTCCCCTGATTTAGTTTGGAACAGTTTGATTTCCTCATCCTGATGGTCTTCTTGTGTTAAGAAAACTTGACTTTCACCATCTAGGCCTATTAAATTAATCTCCGGATCTTCATTGGGTTCTGCTGATGTGGAAGCTTCTGCATAATTTTCTTGGAAAGGGGGTCTTATGTCTTGATCAGCACTGGTTTTGCCAATACCTGGGTTTTGAGTTCTCCTAAAATTTGGATTCCTAGGAGGGTTGTTTTGTGTTGCTTCCCATGATGACTTTCTTTCAACCGATTCCACTCTATCACCTAATCTTTTCATTCCATTTAGTATGGCATCAAGCTTTTGATCAAAGGCAGAGGGTTCCTCTTTGAAAACAGTCCTCTTTTCCAACCTTGCCCTGTTTCTTTTGGCAATCAGGTTGGCTTCCACTGTGACAGCAACCCTTTGGGCCTCTTCCAGGGATTGACAGTCTCTTTCTTTCAACTGATAGGCCATGTCAGGGTCAAAACCATCAGGGAATTTGTACAAGGCTAAATCAGGAGGAGGCCTTAAATTCTGCGGAATTGAGTTATATACATTGTTAAATCTTGCACAATACTCCAAAACAGTCTCTTGGGGACCTCTTTTGATAGTGTCATATTCCCCAAGTATGTGCAGAGGATCTTTCTTCTTCTCCCATCTACTAGTAAAGGCTTGATACAGTTCAGCAAGAGTTGTAATGGAGTTTGCATTCAGGGATCTAAACCAAGTTCTTACATCCCCAGTTAGGCTTTGAACAAACATCCTCATTCTGACACTGTCATCATCTATTTCATAGGTCTCAAAATGGTCTTGCATCCTCTTGGCATGCTGGGCAGCTGTCAGAGGGCCATTGGAGTCAAAATATGAAATTTTGGTTTGGTAATCTTGGGGTAGAGCTGCAGCATTAGCTGGTATCTGCAAGGGTGCATATCTATTGGCCATATTTACAGGATTTGGAGGATTAACAGGGGCAGCTGGGATAATAGGAACAGTGGGTATCACAGAGGTAACAAGTAGGGGTGAACCTAAAGTGTTGTTTAAGGGAATATGTGCAGTGGATGAAGATATGAGAGGGGGACTTTGAGATGTGGATGGTGAACTAGGGGAACTAGGGGTAGACCGGAAAAGGACCTTGCACGGGGTAGATATAAGGCTAGGATGATCTGAATCTGAGGTTACATCAGCAGGCTGCTCCTGCTTTTGCTGCCTCCTAATGTTTCTTGGGATGGTATTTGGATTATTGACAATGATAGGTGGATTAGGGTCAGGATTTGCCCTAGTATGCCGTGGATTTTTCTTAGGAGCCAGTTTCTAACTGTTTTTTAGGATTTTGTAGGAAATTTTATATCTAAAAGGACTGGATGAAGATTTTGGAATGGCTATATATTCTCAGAGCTAAGATGAAGATTCCCTAAACAAGCTCCTCCCTAAAACTGTTAATGTGATACAGAAACAGATTAAAGGCCTCTTGACTTATTTCAGGCTTGATAGTAGCTTATGGAAGATATATAGTAATTAAAAACCTCAAGCACTCCCCAGTGGAGTCGCCAATTATGTTAACACCCAGGTTGTTCCCTATGACTCCCAAGGGAATACGGCCGGGGTAACCACTAACCAATCTTTGGATCACAGTTTCTAGCCAAACTGTAATCAGAGAGGGCTCTCTCTTTATGATTTGTCTCTGTTATGATGGTGTTTTAGGCTAGCTATTATGCTCAGGTTTTGGTTTATGTTTTGGTTGAAGGATTTCTTTCAGGTCTTATGATATACTGTTTAGAGAGTAAAATATCATTGGGAAATGGAGTCTGGAGTTGTGAAATGCTTAGAAATGAAGGATTGGTGGTGCTCAAACTGCAGGGCCAATTTTGTATTTCAGACAAACAAATTTAGCTTAAATGGTGATGTATGTCAACCAATAGAAAGCAATTAAGAATTTTCTATTAAGCTGGTGAGGTGAAAGTGAAACATGCTGCACAGGAGCAAACTTGAATTCTTGTGACAAAGGCCACTGTGAAAGATGTATTCTGAAAGTGCAGCAATTAAGAATTACACTTATCAAGATTGCATCTGAAGAAAACATTCATTAACAACAGAGATTGAACTCAGGGTACTCATTGAATAAATCCTGAAAGTTATTCTTTTTCCTTGTTGCTAAATATTTAAAGTTAGATAACATATGGATTTTAACAAACAAATTACATAACAGAGAGAGTTACAAAGACTTATTGTATGATAAAATACACAGGAATCCAGCAGTTTCCAACAGACACCAGGACGCATTTAGCACTTCAGAAATCTGAGAAATTCCATCACTTTCTTTATTAACTTCTGAAAGGATTACAACATAAGAACTTCTTCAGGAGAAATCAACAACAACCCTTGCAAGCTCATGCGAAGGGGACTTTATAGGAATGCTTATACAAAATATCTCAGGCATTGAGTCATCTGAGAGAGAAAATATCTTCATAAATTCGTACAGAAAGTAGAAAAGAAGTTATTACAACTTTGAATGCAGCATAAATGCTCTTTATGTCTGTCAGAGGATAATTTGACCTTTGGAGGTCATTGAGTCGGTTGAGCCGTTTTGCTTAAACGCTGAATAATGTGTCTTTATTTCTTGCTGCGTTGTATTTTCTCGGCCCTGCCACCTGTAGTTTTCTATTTCTGCTTTGTTGGTCGATACATCTGCTGATTTTTGTTAAACTGTGCTCTGCATGACAACTGATATTTTTTTAAGAAACAAAAATTGGTGAGTGGCTCCCTGTCTACAAAATCTTCTGTATTGCATTTGTCCACCAGTCTTGCGTAGGGAGTTGATGCCTGAGAATGGCATCCATTGTCTCCTCTGCCTCTGTATACTTGTAGAAATTGGGAGCCACCCCAAACAGGTGATTGATCTCATTCATTATAAAAAATAGATTCTCTACTCTGTTATAGAGAGTCTGTCCCGTGGCTGGCCCTGTTTCCTCTGAGGTGCTGGGCTTCTCATTGATATGACTAGTGGCAAATGTGTTGACCCTTTTAGCATACTGGTCATGTGTGAACAATCTCCCTGCGCTGTTCAGTAAGCCAGGGAGCCCTCTGCTTTCTAACACCTGAAACTTTTCCAAAAACCTGTTCACCTCAGTCTGCATATCCTGGGTTCTTCTTTCCAATGTCTGCACTAAGTTTCTCAGTGTGAGAACCCTTTTGACCATTTGGATAGTCTCAGTTCTGTTTGTAATTCCCATGGTAGCTAACTGAGAACTTGTTTTATGGTTAAGTACATTGATCATTCTGGTGGCCACTTCAGGCATATTGCTCAATAAAGCTCTTGATCTGTGAACCTCCTTCTGTGCCTTTGGGATGAGCTCTAGTTGCTCATGGATAGTTTCAATATATTGCCATTGCTCATTGATAGATTGACCAATGTTAGCCCACAGCACTATTTTAAGTTCAGCCACCACCTTATCTAACTTGAGCTCATTCTCTAGCTCTTTTATTCTGTTTTTGAGGGCTTTCACCTCCCTGTCCTTCTCTGCCACAGTTTGTTTGGATTTATCATACCTATCATTGACTTTGGCTAACTTTTCCCTGGTCTCTTTTAACTCTGTCATTTGAGCTTCCAGGATTTGGATTTCATTCTTCAGCTTTTGCATATCCAGGCTTTGGGCCTGCTCTGTAGTTGTTGGCGCTGCTGAAGTAGATGTTGCTGTCTGTTCAGTCTGTTGAGGAGGAGGAGCAGTGATAGGAGCAGTTTCCTCAAGATTGATGATCTGAGGAGGAGGCTGAGAGGTCTGACCCTCTTCTCTTTGTTTCAATGCTTCTTGCAGGGCCGCTTGTGTAGCCTCAGATTCTCCCAATTTCTCTTGTGCCTGAACAAGCTGTTTATAAATGGAAATCAACAAATCTGTGGTATCCTGCTCATGCCTTTGTTGGGCTACCTCATCTGTCTGAGGGTGAATGGTAGCTGGGAGTTTGATTTTCTTCCTCAAGGCAACCATGTCAGCATCCCTCAACCTCAAGATTTCCTGTATTCCTGAAATATCTTTGGGATCATGCCCAATTTCAATGATTATGTCTTCCAAGGACCTTATTCTGTTGTCCTTCGCCTAGGATGATGCCCTCTCCAATTCCAGTTGAGAGGCTGTGGCATTAAGGCTGCTCTTTAGCTTGTAATTTTCTAATGTTTCGTCTGCCAAGGAGGCATACACCATCTCACCAGTCTGTTTGTGAAGTTCAATTTTATCCATTGGGTGTATGTCTTTGGCCAGGACCTCCAGGTTGGTCCTGAGGTAATCTGAGGCAGATTGGGGATGCAGTGCTGTGGGCATAAAATGACTCATGATCATTTTGCCTTCACTTACATCAAAGGCAGACATAAGTCTTTGCTTATTGGTGGGATCCATGTTTAACAGATGATTTTACAACTGTATTTTGATAGGATCACTCCTCCTTTTGATGTCTATAAATTGCTGTTTGATGCTTACTTGTCCTTCTTTTTGCTGGCTGGAGGAGCTGACCTCCCCTCCCATAGTCCTGTCCTGTTCCTGCTGGAAGGAACTTGCTGAAGCTTCTCTGCTGGGTGGGCCCATGCCCAATGCTTGTCTTATTGCTATGTCATCCTCCGAAAAGTCATTCAATCTTTGTCTTTTCTCTCCCTGGTTGATAGATGAAGTCAGAGGAGTTTCTCTATCCCTTTTTCTGCTTAAGTCCTCCTTCTGTGGAGTTTGGAGGACCGAGGCATCAGTGGTGACTTCTGGCCTAGGAGGCACTATGTTCTGAGCCTGTTGCTCAGTGGAAGTTGGAGTATCAATTACTCTTTCCTGCTGTAAGGGCTGCTGTCTGTCATGTTGCCCTTCTTCTTGCTGCAATCCTTGTTGCTGTTGTTGCTCTGCCTGCTGCTGCCTTTCTTTATCTGCCTGCTCTTGAGTCACTGGAGGTGACTGCTCCTTCTCTTGATGTGGTTGCTCTGTCTCCATTTCCTTTTCTTCGCCTTTGCTGGATATATTTTCAGCGGCCTTGGTAGTTTGCTGTTTGGCAGTAGGATGCAGCTGCTCCCGCTTGTGTGCTTGGAAGTGTGAATACCTGTGAACAAAGTTCAAGGTCAACCATCTTCCTTAGATTCCTTAGTGCCCTCTAGTTTAGCTCTTCTTGTGACATGGGCTCTTCTAAGGTCCCTCTCCTCCATTTGTCTTGGTTTGCATAGTTTTCAATGTGAGGGATACTATGGTGATCATAGGCAGATAACTTATATTTGAGCCTCCTCATAGTTATAAAATGATTAGGGTCATAGGGAGCCCATAGGAAACTGGTTTGCAGGCCAAGGGCCTCAAGCATTCTCTCTGCTTCCCTCCATCCTTGCTCCCTCTTGTTATAGATAAAATGGCCAAGTTGGCTTTTCACCTTCAACTGTGCTTTTTTGCCTTTTCCTGAAAAGTGAAGCACATCAACTCTGCCAAATTGCCTAAAGTACTCTAGGGCAAATAGCCTCATAGGAACATACTTAGGTAATCTGAATGGAGGTAGATCACACCCATATATCCTGATGACAGTGTGGTTTTGGTAGAAGTACCAATCCCCAATGCTGTAAGCTTTGGACAACTAAAGAATTCTTTGCATGTCATCAGTGAGTCTCGGAGGAGGTGAGCTCATCAGCATTGCCATAGCTGGATGGATGAATAGATCCATGAATTCACAGTAAGTGTATGGAGACTCAGGTCTAGTGTGGAAGACAGAAGACCAATAGACCACTGATCTGGGATTGCCTTGGGCATCCATTCTTTTGATTGAAAAATGAAATTTCTCATGTTGATGGTACAAGATCAAATGGTAAATGTAGGAGGTGTATCTGAACATCCTATCTCTCCTCAAATTCATCAATTTCTCATGAATCTTGTCTGATATGTAGGTGGCATAGTCATAGCAGATTGGTGACTTGCCAAGAGCAAACATAAGCATCATTACCAGCACAGTTGCATCAATATGCTCAATTGAACTATATCCCAAGATGGGAGAAATCATATCTGCAAGGTCTCTGCCCAGCTCATTGAGATATACATGAACAATTGGAGGGTACATCACAATGTCAGAGTTAATGTATAATTGATTAAGTTTGATAATTTGAGCATCTGTTAGTTTATCCCCTTGTTTTATCAGGTTCACTAGTGACAAAGGGACCAACTTCTTCTGAGGGGTGAAGCAAAGCATGTCTCTGATAGCTTGAGGGGTAACATAGAAAAGTACTGAACCAGATGGGTCAACAACAGCCCTTTGAGAAACATCATATTGTTCAACACACAGGTGGATTAGTTCAGGGAACTGGTTGACCTGAGGGAGCTTGAAAATAGGGAGGAAAGAGTCCCATAAGCCCAATATATCTGTCCCATTTTCATGCTTGGCTTTCAACTCATTCAACAGATGAATGTGGAATTTGCTGCTCATAAGCATTTCTTCTGTAATTTGGTAATCCATATCTGCCAAGGCTTGCCATTTCAAGTTCCTTTGAGGGGCATTTAGAGGCTGAACATTTAGTACTACAGGTGTCTCCATTGCACAAGAGGATTTTGAATTGAGTGCAAAGTAGTTTTAATCGAGCAGGAGAGTACAGAGGAATGTCTCTTTACCAGGGAGGTGAAATTATCAGGAACAGAGAGTAGTTCTAGTAAATAGCAATTGAAATACTATTTGCGGTGCAAAATAGGACAGATGTTTGGCCTCACTCTGTCTCTCTCAGTAGTTAAATTCGGTTTGAATGAGTCTGCCGCGATTGCGCAGACAGAGCTTGGTTTTTCAATGAAAATGCAGGTAAACAAGGCTCGGCTAGTTTTGTTCGAGTTCACAACTATCAAAGGGGAAGGTGCAAGGATTTCTGTCGGTGAATTCAAGAGTTTTTTCTGTTATAAGCTCTTTTGAGGAAATAACAGACAAAGCAGGTACGTGAAGGATTTATAACGGAAAATACCTGGTGAGGAGTAGGCAATGGTCACGAATGACAGTGGAATGGCGCGCCGCCGGTCTCCTGGTTAGGTTCTGCAGGTTGGCAGACTTTGGACGTGAAAATCGCATGCAGGTGCAACAAAGTCTATTGTGAGAAAATGGGAAAAACACGAAATTTCACCATAATATTGGTTTTTTGGACTTTGGCGCGTTTTTCTGCTGACGTCAGCATGATGTCATAGGTGGGGTCAGGGCCGGCTGACGTCATAGGTGAGGTGGCGGGCTCTGATTGGACCACGGGGATGGTGAAGTGGCAGGACAGATCGGCAGATGGTCGGGCGCAACGGTTGACGTGACGGCATGGTGGCAGTGACGTGGGATGATGTGGAGGTGACGTAGTATAGGCGGAATAGCCGAAACCGGAAACAACCAGCGGTTTCATATCGCACCGCTTATGGTACGGGGGGAAATCTCTCAGACGTACCTCCGACGAGCTGTGGCGGGGATGCGTGGCTGCCGAGTGACGTAACCTTTTTACGGACATCGGAAGATATCCGTCGGATGTGAGACCCGCTCCGATATCAATGATGACCGTCGGATCTGGAGGGCCCGATCCAACGGCTATCGGGGGAGTGATGTGATCGGTAGATATGGCGGGTAAACAACGGACGTCGGAGCCGCTTCGATGCGATAAGAGCCGTTGGATGTTCAAGCTCCGATCGGACGGCGGTCGAGTCGATGACATGCATAGTGGATATGGCAAAGGCGCGGCATTATTTAATAGTTATTTTCGGGATGCGCGCTTAGGCGGAGGATCATCGGGGTATAGTGTTTTAGTAAGGTTTTCAATGTATTTTGAAAAAACAAATATATGCGCCGAGACTTTGGTTTAAGCAGCGGAAATGGTTTTTTTGGATCTTTTTATGATTTCAAAGGGGTTATGGGTAAAAAGGGGCTTGTATAGGGTTTTTCTTTGCAAATAATGGTTTAATGAGTGGAATGACTTGAAGCAAGGGGGAAAGATGAGGTATAGGTTCATCCAAGTGGCCAGATGTCACTTTGATCCCTGACATAGGACTTATTGGCTATAATGCCAAGGGGAGGGGTATTTATACAAAATTTGGGGTTTATACACCATGGTGTTTAATATTTGTAGGGGAAAGGTGATATAGGGGATTTATATAGTAAAGTTAGAGTTAATATGGATGGGGGGTGGATGAAGGGGGAAAACACTAAGTCTGTTTGTGAAACACTTGGCTTAAAGAGTAGATCAAAATGAAAAGATTTTTACACAAGAAATGTGGCTTTTGAATGAACAAGAACCACCATGAAACCATAATCTTCTTCCATGAATCTCAGCCGATGAGGGGATGTTAGTAATGAAATGGAAGGGGGAAGGAGGGAGGTTAGTCATGCTCCCTGCTGCAACTTGATGAAGAAGAACACCTTGTCAATTGATTGACTTTGCTTTGGTAAACACAGTTAACACATCTGCAATGGTAAAGATAACCTTTCTGCAACCCCAACTACTTACCCAGCTACTTGCCTAGCATTTTTTATTTCTACTTGGAGGGTGCACTTGGACTTGCAGACCCTTACTTGCCTTTTCTTTTCTTTGGCTTTTTCTTTTGTTTTTTCTATCTACTTCTACCCTTATTTCTTCCAAGGTCCCAGATTAAGCTGTTGGGAGCCTTTTCTTCTCTACCTGAACTACTTGTCTGCCAAGATTAAACAGTTTGGAAAGACTTTCTTCTCTAATCTACAACTGCAAATTTAAACCATGGAATGATCGAGATTAGACTGTTGGACCATCCATCAAAATTTTAAGTCCATACCAAGCTATAAGCATAGATTGGATTCTCTTGGAAATATGTGATCTTTGAATCATCAAAGCAGAGCATATTTGGCCCTTTCATAGCCAATCATGAAATATGAAACCTATTGGTATAGGTAGCTAATAGAGCCATCAACTTTATGCTTGTTCTTGTAGACCCACTTGCAGCCAATTGGTTTGGTTCCTAATGGAGGATCAACCAGCTTCCAAGTGTCGTTCTTTATGAGGGCATCATACTCCTTTTGCATTGCTTCTTTCCATTCATCATGAGAAGCAACTTCTTTGAAGGAAGTTGGTTCAAAATCTATAGACATGTTCAATTCACAATCATAAGAAACATCCATATCAATAGGTGAATTAGAGTCATCCACATCACCTCCATTTTGTCGGTTTGAATTTCTGGTTCCTGTCTTTCCAACCTCATCGGGATGAACACTTTCAAGTGTCTTTGTCAGCCACTTTGGGGGACCTTTCTCAGATGGTCCAGGCTGCTCCGTTGATTGAGTTGGGACTGAATCAATATTGAGTCTCCCAATTCTATCAATCACATCACTTAAAGCATCATCCGTTGTTGGTCTTTCATGCAGGGGAGAGTGTTCTTCAGAAGAATATTCCGCATGTTGGTCTAGTATAGGAATCCCCCCTTCAAGATGTGGAATCTGATTAACAAATTCTTGAAATGATTTTGCTTTTGCAAATCTATCCAAGCGATCAAGTTGCTGCTCAACAACATTGTCAGTTTTGGATGATTCAAGAAAAATTACATCTCTAGATACAACAAACTTTTTATTTACTTCATCATAGAGACGGTATGGCTTGGAGGTGTTTGAATACCCTAGGAAGATACATTTATGACTTCTAGCACCAAGTTTGTTTCTATGTACCTTTGGTATCAAGGCATAACAAGTGGAACCAAAGACCCTGAGATGCTTTACCGAAGGAACATGTCCATACCACATTTCATAAGGAGTCTTGTTTCTAATAGCATTAGATGGACATCTATTCTTTATATATTTAGCACATAGAACAACATCAACCCAAAACATTATCTTTACATTTTTGAAGAAGAGCATGGATCATACCACATTTAAGATTGTCCTATTCATTCTTTCAGCTACACCATTCTGTTGGGGATTATAAGGCATAGTTGTTTGATGTTTGATCCCATGTTGGCGAAGATAGTTTTCAAATTCATTTGATGTGTATTCTTTTCCATTATCAGTGCGAATAGACCCAACATGCGATTGTGGATCATTTTCAATCCATTTATGAAAATCCTTGAATGTTTGAAAAGCATCTGATTTGTTCTTCAATAAATAAACCCAACCCATTCTGGTGTAGTCATCAATAAATGTCATCATATATTTATTTCCATTTGCAGAAGGAATATGCATTGGACGACATAAATCTGAATGAATGAGTTCAAGTTTTCTATGTTCTCTTGAATGTGAATCATGAAAAGACTGTTTGCTATGCTTTCCTAGCAAGGAAAATTTTAAGGATGGAAAAATTTCTTGAAGTTTAAAAACATTGGCGAATCTCACTAATCCCTAATATGCAAATTATAAAATGTTTATTGATATATTTGTAAAATTATTCAAATTTATAATGATTTTATATATAGCCTCTATACAATGTTGGCGATTTTTAAGGTAAAATAATTTTATATTCTAAAATTTGGGCGAATCGTCTTTTATAAAATTAGAAATTGGCGAATCTTTTTTGTGGAAAAATCATGGAAAATTAGCCCACTGGGCGAACATTAGCCCCTAAAATTTTCCATGTTTCCTAGGATGTAAGCATCACATTGCTTAAGTTTCCTAGGAATTGTAGGCAAACCAACAACACATTTTTCTTCAACAAGCGGAGATTGTCATAGTTCAAATGTCCAAATATAGCATGCCATAATAAACTTGATGGAAGTGTACCTTATTCATGATGAGAATTGTATGAGAAATGTTGTGCACAAGTAGAGGTTCCTTACAGCTTGAGAATCCTTTCTTCTTCTATTCCCCTCATGACAAGTGAGTGGTCAGATGCTTTTCTTACCTCAAGCTTGCCATCAAACATATGAATGGAGTGACCTTGCTGGCGGATGTGGACCAAGGACAACAAGTTTCTCTTGAGCTATGGGAGATATAGAACATGATGCAGAAGAAAGTCTAGAAGACTAGGCAGTCTAAGCCTAATTATGCCAAGCTCTGATGGCTTGATTTTTGATTGGTCTGCAAAGTATACTACTTCATCAACATTGTCAGTAAATTCTTCAAAAAAATCTTTTCTATGAGTCATGTGGCAAGTTTCTCCTGAATCAAGAAACCAATCATTTTTCCAAGAAGCAAGTGAAGCATTAAATAAATATTCATTTACTCCAATATTACATTGTGCCACAACATAGTGAGCAGATTTAGGTGCTTTACCTTTGTCTGAATCATCAATTTTACCTTTCTATTGGTTTCTTTTCTACTCAATTTTGTCCCATGGTAGCTTGCATGTAGAGGCATCATGTGATCCATTTCTTTTGCAGCGTATGCAGTGCAAATCTATCTTTTTTCCTTGAGAATGTCTGCCCCCCCTGCCTCTGAAATATCTTCCTCTTCCTCTTCAACCACCTCTTCCTCTTGAAGAATCTTGAGCAGGATGCTTTTCCTTATGAGAAAGCCACATAGCCTCTTCAGAAGATTCAGGGGCTGTCTTCTTTCCAAAAGCTTTCTCTCTTTCAGCAAACTTTTTCACAAGAGAGTCAAAGGTGATATCTTTGAGATTTCCATTTGCTTGCAATGAATCAAGATAATTGGACTAAGTAGGATAAAGTGCCTTGAGAAAAGCGATAAGAGGAATATTCAATTCAACCTTAGTGGATTTGATATCATGCATTATAGACTTTACTTCAGATGCAAGAGCAAGAGGATCATTATTTTGCAATTCAAGAGTGAAGAGTTTAATCATGAGTTGAACAACTTCAAGTGCAGAATGTGAGTCATAGAGTTCTTTAAGCTTTTGTAAGGCTTCAAAGGCAGTTGAATATGACGAAATATGGCAACTCACCTCTTCATTTACAGATGCTGCGATTAATGCATAAGCTTTGCTGTTCTTGTTTTCCCAAATGACGAGCTCTTTGTCTGAGGTAGGATGTACTGGCTCATTGTCTCCATCTCCGACACACACTTTTTTCCACAACTCATTGAAAATAAGGGTGTGTTTTATCATCCAGGACCATTGAGGATAGTTCTCCTTGCGATTGAGAACTATTCCCACCATGGATATGATTGAATGCATACTGTAACAAAAAAACTTCTGCTGCAAAACTTTTACTCTTAATGAAAAAAATATAGTTCTGATGTGACTGGACAACAAACTCAAATTGACAGCAAATGTCAATACCCCAAAGATATATATTGACCTTTTTTTTTGGTAATATGCACTATTCAAAATATATATGGATTTCTTCCTTTTTTTCTTTTTTTTTTACATTGTTTAACCAATGCCGCCTAGTGGGCTCCAGTATTGCAGCAATAATGTTGCAACTCCTAGGACTCCCTTCTTTACTTTTATCAACCCGGTAGTTCGTAACAAACTTGGAAGCGATGGTGTTGTATGCACAAGTACTAGATCTTGCCGCAGCTGGCACAAGTCCGCTAGGGGCTTAAACCAACTTCTATGAGCTCTTAGAAGAAGCTTTTTAACTGATGGATGGAAGCTAACTCAAAGGAAGCTAATCTACTTGTAGAAAGAAACTGAAAGCCAAAAAGTAACATAAACCCTAGCAAACCCTAATTCTACCAGCTAGTCCTACTGATGCAGAGGAGAGAATGCAAACTATTGAAAGAGATGCCATTACTTCTATGAAGGTAAAATGCACATGTCTAGGCTATCTCTATCTGAAGAACACATCTTTTTGTATTTTTGAATAAGTTATCAGAGTTATCATGCATGTGCTTTTAACTGGCTTTTTACTGTGCAGGGGTGGATCAAGGAAGAGAAATGCTTGGAAAAAGGTTGGGAAGGTTCAGAGAGGGTCTAAGGAGTCCCTAACACCCTTCCGAAGAGTTTCACAAAATTTGGCTATCCAGCAACCTCATTTGTGATCTTCTACAGGAAGTCTACAGGGGTTCTACAGGATGTTTTAGGGATTTCTACGAGATGTTCAGGAATTTCTGCAGGATGTTCTAAAATTGGATTTTGAAGGATGGGTGAGTGAGAGAAGATGCATGAATGGATAGGGAGGTAGGGTAGGGGCCTGAAATCACCCAGTGACTGATGGATGAAGTGATGAGAGGGTGTGGAAAGCTGACTTGACTTAAAGAAGGCTAAGGCAATGAAAGAGCAAGAAGGTAGGGTTATGTGGGCAGAAGAATAGTTGTGAGACGAGGAAGCTAACTAGGAGATGGATCAGCTGGCCTGGACGAAGCTTAGGTGGATGAGAGAGAGATGAAGATGCCCTGCACGATGTGCACTTAACCGAATCAACCAAGTCCTGCACACAATCAAAATCTTAGCTAATCTATCCTAACTGTCAACGAAACAAATGAACAAAAACTTTATTTATAAAGAGAACCATGTACAACACTTAATCAAAGAAACATCTAAAAAGGTCTGAACACATGACTAACTTCTACAAATGAAGACATTACACCAAAGATTGCATGGTCAAGCAAACTAGTGTTTTTGTTGGGCAGCACCGTTTCTGCAATTCCAGCCCCTGATCCAATAAGGGAGAGGTGAAACTAAGAGTGTGGACAACCCCTTTTTCTGGAGCTTTATCGATTATTATCCTATCAATCTATTCTACACATCTGAAGCAATTCTATTCCTCAACAGTGACCTATTTAACCAACACAACTAAATCTTGCTCAACAAAACCACGTTTCAAATGCATAAAAGGAAAATCACAATGCATAAAGAAGAGATAACAATACAAAGAAGGAGGCCCTAGGCTCTCAGGTTGGGCCCAACCTCGAGAGCTATGGCTCCTATAGAAAACTCAGAGCTGATATCAAATTTGACTGCTTCTCATTATCAAAAAATAATCATAAGTCAAGAGTTATGCCAACAATGGCTACAAGAGAACGAAATAGAGCTAGCAGCACTATAGTGCAAATTATGCAAGAGTTTTCCAAAAGTCCTTTTCGAAGGCTGAGGCCTTAACATTTATACACCACGAGGCCCTAGCTGGCCTCCTAAATCTATGGGACTTGGCTACCCAAACTGTGAATGAACAACTCCTTCCAAAAAATCTGTTTGGCTGCCTTCTAGATCCGGTTTTGGTGGCCTTTGGAGCTCGGAGTTGGGGGTGAAGATCCTGAGGGAGGCTATTTAATGCCATAGACAACCCCCCTACGAATCCTCAACCCAAGCTTGGCTGTCTCTTAGCCCATGTCTGCTCAGTTTTGCTCCAACATGTGTCAAAAAATCCTGAAATGAGCACGTGTTAGCCACCTAGGAAGAGTGACTACCCTTATTCGTACAAATGACATAAACATACTAAAAAATAATGCATAAGTTATGAAAAATTAAGGATTGAACAAGGATAATTAGGCCAAATGTGCCCAAAATGTTACCAAATTTGGGGCTCATCATCACCCCCCTGCTAAAATGATTGCTCATCCCTGAGCAACTAGTCCAGCTCCTTGTCCTTCATTTCTTTAATCGCCACTCTCACATCCCAGGCTTCTGAAGTAGTATCCTCCTCACTGTCATGGAACCCGGCCTTCTTTTCCACCTCTTCCCACTGCTTATGCTCTTCTTTTTCTGTGCTTCCTTCTACCAATCCCAAAAGCAAAGGTGGGCTTAGCTTGAGGCCGATCCAGCTGGCCTGGAGGTTCTGCATGGACTTCTTGTAGAGAGGCACTCGTACTAGGGCCTCCCTCATTCTAGTTGGAGTGTGATACTCCCTGATTTGAGGCTGTGGGACAATGTGTTCCACCTTCGGGTGCAAGCATGAACACAATTGTCCCCTAATAATCGTTCCATATCCTCGAAATGTGCTATAGCCTGAGCTTGTTGATCCATGTATTTTAATAAAGCCTGAGAGTTGGTTGCTAGGTGTTGGTGGGCTGATATCAATGCAGTGGAGTCCCCTGGTTCTGCTCTATTCAGCAGTGGTTCATGTAACTCTCGGTTCATAACATCTTTGACCTCTGTCACTCTCTTTTCTTCGTGGTTTAACCATGAGGTAAATGCCATCAGTTGCATATCTCCCACGACTGTGTTGGGGTCCCATGAAGTTACGTTTGGAAGGGCTAAATTATGGAGGTAGAACTTTGATAGCTTGGCCTTGTCCTCTGTTGAGATGTTGTTGCATAAATCTGTGAACTGCTGGGGGTTTTGGATTTGGGAGATACCCCTCTGTGCCAATGCATTAATTTGGAATTGCAGCCACTGGTCCCGTAGGTATAGGCCATAATATTTGGCCGGCTGCCTACATTGCAGAGCATCCATAGCCCAACTAGCCATGCAGGCCAGTTGTGCCTCTTTTTCTTGCACCTGCTGTTTGAGAGCTTGTATCTCTATGTTTGCTTGCAATTCCCTTTCCTGCAGTTGTTGGTTTAGTTCCTCAAGACCAGCTTGCATTCCTTTTTTGCCTTGAGGTTCTGTTGTAGTGTCCTCTGATGTTGTGCCCCTTTCTTTCCTCTGTTCCTGTAGCTGTAGTTTGAGCTTCTCATTCTCTTCTTGTAGAAATACTCGCTAGCAGTTTCCCACGTGTTTTGCCTTAGCCAATTCTCTTCTTGCCTCCTTGAGTTGTTCCTCCAAGGGGCCTATATCTACTACTCCTTTAGATTTAGCTATCCTCATCCATGTGTGGGTCCTCACTCTTTCTTCCTCCAGTGCAAAGAAAAGTGGCACTGTGAATTTCTGTGGAATAATTTTCCCAGCCTCCAAAAAGTTATAATAAGAGCTCAAGCTGGGTTGGGGGCTAGGTTCCATAATGTGCTCTACCTCTTCTTCCCTTTGTGGTGATGTGGCTGCCTCCCACTCCATTCTTTCAGTCTCCTTGAGCTTGGCCAATGTTTCCTGTAGAACGGCTTCAACATCCTGTAGAGGGGTTTTTGAAGCCAACCTTTCCATTCTCTCCCTCCAGGTAGTTGTCTTTGGGCTCCCCTGCTCATAAGTGACTGATACTTTGGAGGGGGACTTCTCCTTTGGCGAGGTAGGGGTGTCTTCAATGGTAATTGGGTCTTTGGATGGAGGTTGGGGCCTGCCGTTTTTAATTCTCACACTTCTCCTCGCTTTGAAATACAAAGGAGTCTCCCTCTTTCATTTTTCCTTTGGCTTGGGAGAGGTACCTAGGGTGGCCAGCACAACTGTTGCCTCCCTAGCAAGAATTTCAGCTATTTTCTCCTTCTATTTTCCTTTCTCAGGACTTCCTGTAGAAAGCCATGTAGTGGCTGATTTCTGGCTTCCTGTAGAAGCCATTTTTAACTTTCATGTAGAAACAGACGACACTGTTTTAGCCTGCTTGGCTGAGGGTGCTTTTTCTTTTAACTTTGTTGAGGCTGCCTTAGAGGTGCCCTCACTGATGTGGACTTTTTCAGTCCTTTCCACCCTGCTCTGTAGTCTTTTCTCCCTGGGTGTTAGTGTGGTTTTGTCACCCTCTGTTTTGGCAGCTTGGTTTCTCTCTTGTTTTCCCTTCTGTTCTTTCTTTGGTGTTTTGGCCAGAGTTTCTTGGCCTTTACCTTTCTTCTCTGCTTGAGTGTGTTCCTTCTCCTCGCTGTTGGAGGAGGTGAGCTCCTCAGCCAACATTCAGATGTCATCATCCTTAGTCAAATTTCGAAAGATTTCCCAGGAGAGAGGGACGGTGTACGTGTGGAGCATCTTCCACGAGGAGCTTAATGAGCCCATGATGGGCTATCTGGTCTGGTGTTCCCTCTCTCAATTTGGTGGCACACTCAGTCATGGACTGCAGGAGGAAGTAAGGAATGCTAAACTTTTTCTCTGAGGGTAGGTCCATTTGGTGCCTGAGTTCTATGAGCAACCGGAAATGGTATCCATACACGATGCCAATCACCCTTCACACGTGATATACTTCATAATCTGGAGGCTGACCTCACTCCAGAACGGCTATAGGCTGGTTCTTCGAACTCCATTCTTGTCTTCTGAGAATTGTTCCTCTGGTAAAAAGAACTCCTTCTTAGCTTTCTGACCCAGTTTTCTCTCCTCCTTATCCCAAGGTACCCCCATCGGTAGATCAGTTACTCTGCTAATGAACTGTGGGGTGAGTCTAAGGGTCAATCCTCTGAAGTTGACAACGACCAATGTCTTTGACTTTGGCTTCAAGGATCGCATGAATTCTTCTGCAACCTTGTCATCGTGACCTTGAAGCTTGTCACAGAATGACATCCATCGTGCACGAGAAAACAGGTCCACCACCTCAGGGGTTTCCCGTAACTTCTTTGAGTCTGTAGGCTCTTTTCTAATGAACCCTCCCGGCATGGTAAAAACTTTCTCTGTTGGCCTGAGCTTGCCTGCTCGTGTACAGAAGTGGATCTTTGGGATTTCCTTAGATAGAGCGCAGAGCCGTGTCTCTGTTATGCACAAAGTTTATAAAATTCACAACTTTCTACGAGTGAGCCTTACCAGTGGCTCAATTATAAATCAAACCTTGGAGAAGATCTTGCATACACACTACGACGACAATTCTCATGCAGCGACAAGAAAACGCTTGTAAATTCATGCACAGACTGTAATTCACGGTTTCCTACCCCTTCAACACGTCGACTTCACCACCTTTTGAACCAATTGCATGGGAGAACTATGTTCAGGTTTACCTCATTCCATAATTGCCACCTTCGATGTGAACAACCCAAATTCCTCCGTAATGTTGAGCTTCCTGTAGCTCAGCTTCCTGTAGAATTCATGCACGGATTCTGGGGAGCGCTTCAGTGGTTCTGGGCCTTTTGTGCAGCAACAGGACGTTGGAACAGGCCGAGAACTCGGAGTAACAGCCTTCAGAGAATGTAGGATGCGTACTCGGCTACAAAACGGTTGAGAATAAATGAGTGCAGTGCGCTATACGTGATCTAGCCGACGGATTTGAATTTCTGCGGAATTCGTGGCGCGGGGGTGAGCTATCCCCGTCGGCCCGTTGGTCGACGTCACCTGCTATCATTTCGCTGCATGTATGCCTGACAGCCGAATCCTTCCTTGCATATCCACCGCCGCCAATCCTGTTAGATCACCACTTCTCTCCGACTTGACGCTTCCCACGTGTCCATTTCCTGTCTTGTCGACACAACCAAAGCTTTTCAGATCCGACGAGGCCGTCGGGCTGGTTGTGGTGGCCAGTTGAATGGCTACCCGACTTGTTCAATCCATTCATTTTCCATAGTTACACACATTTTAGAGCATCTCTTATGTAATTTGACGAAATAGGGTGAGGCACTTACCTGTGCGGCCGTGGACGTGATTTATCTCATGCTTCAGGACGAGGGGTGATGGATCCGCTCGTTGCTGCTTCATGCATAGGCACGGGAGCTCCTTTTCATTGACTGCTGCTGGTTGCGAGATCGGTTTCCTGGCTGTGGATGGTGCATGCACTGGCTTCATGAGTTGTAGGTTCCTTCATGGTGTGTGCTCTAGCCGGATCAACCGCTACAGGATTCCTATAGGACATCCTGTAGTCCTTTCTCCTCCTAGGGTGCATACCGAAATAGTGGAGTCACGTTCACAGGTGCAGGGTCCCCAGATTGCCTTGACAGGTAAAGCGTTGAGCCTCTACATGCTTTATTTCCCACTTAAAAATATTTCTTCTGAGAGTCCAACGTTATGGTATGACTGTGCAGGTATTTCAATCATATGGCGGCAATGGTGGTGAAAGGAGGCGATAGCAGTGGGGGATGGAGAAAAAAAAATTGGTTGCATGCCCCCTTATTTGACTTCGAGCTTCAAATTCTTCTACATAGTCGGTCCTGGCCTGTCCAAAGATTCTACAGGATGTTTCTTGTAGAAATACAGAACTTCCTATAGAAAGTCCTGTAGCTTCCTGTAGAAGGCTAAACTATGACCAGATTGTGCCCAAACCTTGGAAGAGATGAGTGTTTATGGAGGGAGTGCTGGTGAGATCGCCTGGTAGCATGGTAGGGACCCTTCTCCTTGAGTTGTGAGGCCTCCTTTTTGCATGGAATACCTGCAACCTGCATTAATTTCCAAAGATTGAGCCTGTTTTCCTGTTTCTGCCTCCTTTTTTCTGTTTTCCTTTTCCTCTTTTTTTTTTTTTTAGGAGACAGCAGGGGCGCCTCAATGAGGTTTTCACCCCTACTATCTGCCTTGGGTGCCTCAGAGAGGTTTTCACCCAAGGGTCTTTTTTTATTCCAATTTTTTCAGAGAGACAGCAGGGGCGCCTCAATGAGGTTTTCACCCCTACCATCTGCCTTGGGAGCCTCAGAAAGGTTTTCACCCAAGGATCTTTTATTATTATTATTATTATTATTATTATTATTTATTTATTTATTTATTTATTTTTTATGATGCTCAGGGTATGGCCAAAACAGAGGCAGAACCCTTCTCTATGACCACCACTGATTTTTCCACAGTTTTGATGAACTCTTGCCTCGAAAGAGGTTTCCTGTAGATCTTTAGTCGATGCCCATTGACGAGCATGGGGATGGCTTCCTCATCAATGGTCCGAATAAGAACAGACCCATTGTCATTACACTTCTACACTGCATATGGTCCTAGCCATCTTGTCCTTAGCTTCCCCTTAAAATCCTTATGTCTGGAATCATGCAGCAACGCCCAATCTCCCGGCTGGAATTGCTTGTCATTGAGGTGTCGGTCATGCCATATCTTCCTCTGGATTTGAACGATTTTTGAGTGGAGAAGGGCCTGCATTCGGTGTTCATCTAGCCCATTCAGCTGCAATAACCTTTCTTGTTGGGCATGGCTGAGATCTAGGTCCAGCTGAGCTGCCATCCTCAATGTGTTGTACTCGAACTCAGTTGACAAAAAAGCTCTCTTCCCATAGACCAGTTCATAAGGTGTGAAGTCGGTTGTGGTCTTCCAAGTGGTGTTGTAAGCCCAAGTGGCCTCAACCAGGCGATCTGCCCAATCCTTTCTGTTGCTGCTCACCACCTTAGTCAAAATCCCTTCTAATGCTCTATTGGTGACTTCCACCTGCCCATTTGCTTGAGGATGATAGGGGTGGAAGTCCTATGCTTGATCTTGTGATGAGCAAGCAAGTCTTCAATTAAGTTGGAGGTGAACTGGCTTCCTTGATTGGTGACTAACTCTCTTGGGTAGCCAAATTTGTAGAAGATGTTTTCTCTTAAAAACTCAGCCACCTTTTCTTCTGTTGCTGATTTGATTACTTTGGTTTCCGCCCACTTTGTCAGATAGTCTGTGCACACAATGATGTAAGACCTTTTCCTTGAAGGAGGATTGATAGGACCCACAAAGTCCATACCCCACTTCTCAAATGGTTCAAGAGTCACTTGAGGTTGGAGAGGCATTTCGTCCCTTGGGGTCGACTTCCCCATCCTTTGTCATCGGTCACATTGGCTGATATATCTCTTGACATCTTGATGAAGCGTGGGCCAATAGTAGCCTGCCTGTAGAATTTTGAAGGCAGTCCTCTTGGCTGCAAAATTTCCTCCACAAGGCCCATCATGACAGGTTAGGAGGATGTCAAAGACTTCCTCCTCCCTTACACAACGCCTTAAGATCTGATTGGGGCCAAGTTTGAACAGGTTGCCCCCGATCCAAGTGAATGAGGCACTCTTCCTTATAATTCTGCTTTTCTCTTTTTAAGATAGATGTGGAGGGAACTGTGCTGAGACCAGATAGTTTGCTATGTCAGCAAACCATGGAGAGAGTACTGAGATAGCAAACAGATGTTCATCTGGCATCTGGTCGTCCACTGTTCCATCTTCACCTGCAGGTAAATCCAGTCTAGACAAGAAGTCAACAACAACATTTTCTTTACCTGGTTTTTCAACGATAGTCAAATCAAACTGCTGCAACAGAAGTAACCATCTAATAATACGAGCATTCACATCTGGTTTATTCATTAAATATCTAATTGCAGCATGATCAGTATGTACAAATGTTTGATAGCCAGTGATGTAGTGTTGGAACTTGTTCAGGGCATGGACCACAGCCAAGAACTCTTTCTCAGTTACAGTATAATTCAATTCTGCCTTGGATAAGTTTTTACTGACAAAGTATATGTCATATGGGAGTTTTTGTTCAACCTGTCCTAAGGCTGCCCCTATGGCTTTGTTCGAGGCATCAGTGTGGATGTGGAAAGGTAGGGCCTAGTTTGGACCTCTCAATATCGGGGTGGACACCAACTTATCCTTTAATTCATTCAGAGCCCTTTGATAGTCGTCCGTCCATTTGAACTCAACATCTTTTGCTAAGAGGCCAAACAGTGGCGAGGCTAGCTTACTGAAGTCTTTAATAAATCTTCTATAATATCCTGCTAAGCCGAAGAAACTCCGAACATCTCTTACCTTCTGAGGAGGTGGAACCTTTTTGATGAGAGCAATTTTATTAGGATCCACCTGCAATCCTTGGCGAGAAAGAGTATGTCCTAGCACGGTTCCTTCAGTCATCAAGAATTCACATTTTTCAGGACTAAGGGACAGGTTCATCTCAATGCACTTGGTTAGAACTTTTCCCATATTTGACAATGCTTCCTAGAAGTTGGACCCATAAGCAGTGAAGTCATCCATATAGATTTCCACCGAATCATGGACCAGCTCAGAAAAGATGCTCAATACTGCTCTTTGGAAAGTGGCAGGAGCGTTGCATAGCCCAAAGGGAAGGACTCGGTAAGCAAAGGTACCCCAAGGACAAGTGAAGGTGGTCTTATCTTGGTCTTCCGGGCTGATTTGGATCTGGTTATACCCACTGAACCCATCTAGGAAAGAGAAAAACTTCTTCCCTGCCAGTCCATCCAACACTTGATCTATGAAAGGCAGAGGAAAGTGGTCTTTCTTGGTGGATTTGTTCAGTTCTCGGTAGTCCACACAGATTCTCCACTTTCCATTTTTCTTGGGTACCAACACCAGAGGGGACACCCACTCGCTATCTGAGATGGGGTAGATGAATCCTGCATCCAACAGTTTTTGCAATTCTTCTTTGACAATGTCCTTAAGGGCTGGATTCATTCTCCTCTGAGGTTGCCTGACCGGTTTACAATCTTCTTTGATGTAGATGTGATGGGTACAGACCGAAGGATGGACTCCTTTCATCTCCTTATAGCTCCAAGCAAAAGCATTTAGATGACTGGCCAACAGACTATACAACTCCTTTTCCCGGGAAGGAGATACGGAGGAGCTGATCTTTAACGTTCTCTCGAGGCCAAAATCCACATTTTTTACTCTGGGAGAGAGTGGATCGGTCACACAAACGTCCACTAAGGTGCTGGCTTGAGTATCCTCCACCAATTTCTCTAAGGACAATGCACTGGGAGGCGGATTCTGAATCAAGGTCTCAATCAAATCATCCTCGGTTTGAGGACCTCCCCTGGTGGTTTCTAAGGTGCACAAGGGTGCAGAGTACACCTCATCCTCTTCTCCTTCTTCCAACCAAAG
Organism: Pinus tabuliformis; assembly: GCA_031772625.1. Taxonomy (NCBI): domain Eukaryota; kingdom Viridiplantae; phylum Streptophyta; class Pinopsida; order Pinales; family Pinaceae; genus Pinus; species Pinus tabuliformis. Next base: position 1,138,693,958 of record CM062809.1, on the reverse strand, counting down.
TGGTAAGTCATGCTCTAATAGAGGTTGGGCAGGAGGGTATAGGACTAGCTGCTTGGACATAGGACCATTTTTGATGGTCATGTTTCCTGCTCGGCAGCTTATGTAAGCATCTGCAGTGGCTAACCAAGGTCTTCCCAAAATAAGGGGGTATCCAGTAAGCTTTGCCTTTGGTTGAAGAACCAAGAAGTCCGCAGGATACTCCTAAGAGTCAACAGAGACCAAGACATCCTCCACAATCCCTTCGGGAGTCACAGTGGAGCGATCTGCCAACCGCAGGACCGTCGATGTCCTCCTTAAGGAACCCTGAAGGTTGAGTTTGAGCATGGTATCCCTGCTCATCACATTAATGGCAGCCCCTAAATCAATCAAAGTGTGGGGTATGATGGTGCCATTGATGTGGAAATCAACTACAGGACTCCTAGGATCCAAATACTTTGGACAGATTACTTGCCCCAACATAAGATCAGAGAGTTGTCCTATGACATTGATGGTTGAGGCATCTCTTTTTCGCCTGCCTGGGTGCCTGAAACACTTTTCCTTAACCAATTTGTTGTATATCGGTACATCCTTGATGGCTTGGAGAAGTGGTATTCTCACACACAACTGTTTCAGTTCTCCCAAAAGCTCATTCTCCTCTGGGTCGGGTTGTGTGGTTATTGTTACTCTCTTAGGAAAGGGTGGAGTGGCCTTGGGTTCACTTTCCTGTTTATCTTCCTTGTCCTCTGGGGGAGGAGGTTGGCGATCCAGAAGAGTCCTCCCGGATCGCAGGTTGATCTCCTGGATCTCCATAGCATAGGTAGGGCATGTTGTTTCCCCAGTATATATCTGCTGGGCCTGTCGGTTGTTGGGATTCAGGTTCGGTTGAACAGGCATTTGGGGTTGTCTTGGAGGAGCAGGAGGTAATGGTTGTGGTTGAGCTGGTGGTGGAGGAAAAATGGCGGGAGGAGTGTTGTACTGGGGCCTCCACCCCGGTTGAGGTGCATTCCACTGAAGCTGTGGCTAGACATGTGAGTGAAACGAATGAGTAGTGGGTTGAGTATGGTATTGAGGTGGGTAAGACCATGGAGGAGGCACAGACCATGAAGGATGAGCAGGGGGACCCCAAGAAGGCATAGGAGCATATTGGTTGGGGCTATAATAAGCTTGGGATGTCCCTTACATCCCCTGCTAGTAAGGTCTAGGTCCATGCGGCCTCCTTTGGTTGAGGAAGTAGAGATGTTCAGTGGGTGCCTCAGTTCCTTGGTACATGGCCTTAAACCCAAGTAAGGTTGGGCATTGGTTTGTGGGGTGGTGCTCCTCACAAACGAAACATACCTCTACCGAGTGTAATGGACACTCATTCTTAGGGTGCTTCCTTGTACACCTAGGGTAGAAGATGGCCAAAGCCCTCTCAGCTTCCTCTTTATTTTGCTGGATTCAGAATGTATCAAGTTGCATGGCAATGGTCTGTCTCACCTCACTTTTGAGGTCCTCCAGCTAATTTACAAACTCATGCTTGGAGAAAGTAGTACTAGCTGAAAGGGAGTTTCCCCTACCTCTTTTCCGGGCTGCCCTAGACTGGTTTCTAAACACAGTCTTTATATCCTCATAAGGTAGTTGGTAAATATCTCCTCTAGCTAGCATGTGAAGGGTATCTAGAAGGTCTTCAGGGACTCCTTGGAGCAGGACCAACTTGAGAGATTCAGGGTCAAGTGTGCACCTGGCCCATTTATAGCTAAGTTGGAACCTTTCCTCATAATCTTCTAAAGACTCATCATTTCCCATGGTCATCCGAAAGATTTCTCCCTTGGCTTCCTTGGACCTACAGTAGTCCCGGTATTTGGTATTGAAAGATTGCTGCATCTGAGCCCAAGTGGTGATACTGTTTCCAGGTAAGCCCATGAACCAGCGTAATGCTGCATCCTTGAGGGTAGAGGGAAAGAGTTTCAATTTTTGCTCATCTTCTCTATAGTCATAGGTTCAACAAAGGACAACAAACTCAAACAGGAAGGTAACAGGGTATTCAGTAGTCAATCCATGGAAGTGAGGTAAAGTGGAGGGGCTTATGTTTTTCATTTTCATGTCTACATTGGTCTCTCGGATGGGAAAGGCACCTTCTATTCTCTCATCTTCTCTTCTATTCTCAGCCATGGCTTTGGGTGGAGTGTTCTCTAACTCTTCTTCTGTTATAGGATCTTTGTATATCTCAGGAGGCTCACCTATAGGTTCTTCTGGATCACTGTCACCAAAGAAGAGAGAAGGGTGACTCAGTGAAGTGGTGGGGGTGTTGGGTAAGAATTTGCCGGTTTTATCTCTGTTCCTACGAGGCATGAAATGGAAAGGCTTTTGATTGCTTTTTTCTTTGTTTCTGGCACCTGCAAAACTAAAAATAGATTGAACTGCAACTAGCTATCTTGCTGAAATGAAAACACGGAATTGAAATGAAAGCAGGAAAGGACTAAGCTATGTTGCTCAAATGAAATTGCAGGAATGAAATGCTAATCTATGCTTGTAGAATTGAAATTGCAGAATTGAAATGCTAATCTATGAAAGCAGGAAATATCTATTTTACTTTTGCAGAAATGAAATTGCAGAATGGAAATGAAATAAACTATTTAGCAGAAGGCGAGTGTAGGAAAATAGAAGAAAAGCAACAATCACCAATACTCTGACGCTTCCCCGGCAACGGCGCCAAAAAGATGGTGGGCTCCAGTATTGCAGCAATAATGCTGCAACTCCTGGGACTCCCTTCTTTACTTTTATCAACCCGGTAGTTCGTAACAAACTTGGAAGCGACGGTGCTGTATGCACAAGTACTAGCTCTTGCCGCAGTTGTCACTTGGTCAGCTAGCACAAGTCCGCTAGGGGCTTAAGCCAACTTCTATGAGCTCTTAGAAGAATCTTTTTAACTGATGGATAGAAGCTAACTCAAAGGAAGCTGATCTACTTGCAGAAAGAAACTGAAAGCCAAAAAGTAACATAAACCCTAGCAAACCCTAATTCTACCAGCTAGTCCTACTGATGCAGAGGAGAGAATGCAAACTATTGAAAGAGATGCCATTACTTCTATGAAGGTAAAATTCACATGTCTAGGCTGTCTCTATTTGAAGAACACATCTTTTTGTATTTTTGAATAAGTTATCAGAGTTATCATGCATGTGCTTTTAACTGCCTTTTTACTGTGCAGGGGTGGATCAAGGAAGAGAAATGCTTGGAAAATGGTTGGGAAGGTTCATAGACGTTCTAAGGAGTCCCTAACACCCTTCCGGAGAGTTTCACAAAGTTTGGATATCCAGCAACCTCATTTGTGAGCTTCTACAGGAAGTCTGCAGGGGTTCTACAGGATGTTTCAGGGATTTCTACAGGATGTTCAGGAATTTCTACAGGATGTTCTAAAATTGGATTTTGAAGGATGGGTGAGTGAGAGAAGATGCATGAATGGATAGGGAGGTAGGGTAGGGGCCTGAAATGACCCAGTGACTGATGGATGAAGTGATGAGAGGGTGTGGAAAGCTGACTTGACTTAAAGAAGGCTAAGGCAATGGAAGAGCAAGAAGGTAGGGTTATGTGGGCAAAAGAATAGTTGTGAGACGAGGAAGCTAACTAGGAGATGGAGCAGCTGGCCTGGACGAAGCTTAGGTGGATGAGAGAGAGATGGAGATGCCCTGCACGGTGTGCACTTAACCGAATCAACCAAGTCCTGCACACAATCAAAATCTTAGCTAATCTATCCTAACTGTCAACGAAACAAATGAACAACAGCTTTATTTATAAAGAGAACCATGTACAACACTTAATCAAAGAAACATCTAAAAAGGTCTGAACGCATGACTAACTTCTACAAATGAAGACATTACACCAAAGATTGCATGGTCAAGCAAACTAGTGTTTTTGTTGGGCAGCACTGTTTCTGCAATTCCAGCCCCTGATCCAATAAGGGAGAGGTGAAACTGAGAGTGTGGATAACCCGTTTTCCTGGAGCTTTATCGATTATTATCCTATCAATCTATTCTACACATCTAAAGCAATTCTATTCCTCAACAGTGACCTATTTAACCAACACAACTAAATCTTGCTCAACAAAACCACGTTTCAAAATGCATAAAAGGAAAATCACAATGCATAAAGAAGAGATAACAATACAAAGAAGGAGGCCCTAGGCTCTCAGGTTGGGCCCAACCCCGAGAGCTATGGCTCCTATAGAAAACTCAGAGCTGATATCAAATCTGACTGCTTCTCATTATCAAAAAATAATCATAAGTCAAGAGTTATGCCAACAATGGCTACAAGAGAATGAAATAGAGCTAGCAGCACTATAGTGCAAATTATGCAAGAGTTTTCCAAAAGTCCTTTTCGAAGGCTGAGACCTTAACATTTATACACCACGAGGCCCTAGCTGGCCTCCTAAATCTATGGGACTTGGCTGCCCAAACTGTGAGTGAACAGCTCCTTCCAAAAAATCTGTTTGGCTGCCTTCTAGATCTGGTTTTGGTGGCCTTTGGAGCTCGGAGTTGGGGGTGAAGATCCTGAGGGAGGCTATCTAATGCCATAGGCAACCCCCCTACGAATCATCAACCCAAGCTTGGCTGTCTCCTAGCCCATGTCTGCTCGGTTTTGCTCCAACATGTGTTAAAAAATCCTGAAATGAGCACGTGTTAGCCACCTAGGAAGAGTGACTACGCTTATTCGTACAAATGACATAAACATACTAAAAAATAATGCATAAGTTATGAAAAAGGAAGGATTGAACAAGGATAATTAGGCTAAATGAGCCCAAAATGTTACCAAATTTGGGGCCCATCACCGCCCTTCAAAAATTTTAACACATAGCTGTGATTTTAAAACATGCACAAAATCAGGCAGCGTACCAAAACTGGAAGAAATCTTGTCAGCATACCAAAATAGTCATTGTATAGGCAACGTACCAAAACTGGAAGAAATATTGTCAGTGTACCAAAACAGTCATTGTATAGGCAGCGTACTAAAATAGTTCAAGATACCAGCAGCGTATCACAAAATCAGGCAGCGTATCAAGAGTTCAAACTAGAAGAAATCTTGTCAGCGTACCAAATTAGGCAGCGTTAATATATTGTAATGAGACCAGCTTGAATATAATGCCAAAAACTTCAATACATACACAAAGTGGGGCAGCGTTCAATATATATGCAGCTTTCAACGTACAACACCAAGACAACATTGAATATTTAGGCAGCGTTCAGCAGACTTCACACTTGGGATAGCAGCGCACATACAATTTTTTTTTTTATTTAAAAAAACATTCAACCATATCACACAACCACCAGATAGTTCCTCATTCCTTCAGATGCATAGCGTTCCTCGTTCCAATTTCTATGCCGGTGACCAGAATCGCTGAAGTAGACTTGGCTGCCGCTGGACTCTGAGTTCGAAGGCAGTGAGGCTAAGCTCTCCACCCACGTAAGTGAAACCCTGGCTGCTAGCGTAGCGTAGCTAAGGTTTCAAAAAAATGCTCAAGCCTCAACTTTGAAAGACCCAGATTTGCGTTTCACGTAGGACAGTATCAAGAATTCCTTTAGCGAATACCTCGGCGGCAGTAAGCTGGGCGAAGCGGTGAGGGACATTAAGGATGGAAAGCCGTCCCTCAAGGCATGCAGTGATTCAGAAGGTTTTTAGGTCTGAGGCTGTCAGGTCAGAGGATTCAAAATTAATTATGGTAGACAAAGCGCACAGGGGCAGTGGACAGAGAGCAGGAGGCAGAAGGGAGTTACACCTATTTTGGGAGCTGGCTCTGATACCATGTTAGACCAGGTAGTAACTCCTCAACCAAAATTGATTTGTGTTTATTCCTTCAGGTAGGTCTTCATTAAATACATGAGGGAGAGAATGTTCAGTTCATCTCCCGATGACTGTTCATATTACTTATTTATCTATTTACATTATATTCACCCAATCATGAGGATTAGGTTTCAACAAATTTGTGCAGTTTCTTGGTTGAGCTGGGTTGTTTTTCCTTGAGGGATTGTGCAATTTCTGGGGTCAGCAGGTGATTACTTCCCATAATTGTTCAATTTCTGGGTTGAGCTGTAGTTTTGGGCCAGATTGCACAATTTTTTTTGGGAAGCCTGTCTGCCTGTTCAGCGCAATTTTGGAGCTCTGCAGGTTGCTGAGTAGATTTGCACAATTTCTAGAGGGAAGGCTGGTTCCCCTCCAGAATTGCTCAATTTTTTGGGGGAGCTGCTCAACCAACAAATAGCTTAAGTCTGGAATGGCAGCCTATGAAGGGAGCGAAGCAAACTGACATGCACAGGTTGGCAAGCCACTAAAATTCAGTTGAATCCTATCTACTTGAGAGTGCAAGACATGCTACTAAGGATGATTGGTAGTGAGGCTCCAAAATGAAGCTAAGGAAAAATTTTGGAGGGTAGTTGTAGACACTACAACACTTGGCAACACACTGGTAGAACTCTGGCTCTCTGAATGGACCTTGTTCGTGAAAAGCAAGTCTAAAACCTCTGGAAGTATTGCTCAGTTCTCTATTCACCTTGGTTTTCACTCTTGCTTGATTGTATGATGTAGCATTTGCCAAGATCTTGGTCGGTCAGAAAACATTCCAAGCCAAGTCAACACAATTGTTTCAACTGGGGATGAGGGTATATTGGTGCATAAGCCATATGATCGTTAGAGTTTTAGTTTCATCTCTGGTGTTGCTCCACTACGAGTAGGCCTTGACAGTACCTCGGTGGAGTCACGTACAAACATAAGCATCACTCTGCTGCCAACGAGCCTAGTCAGTATCCTGGAGGAGCTACCTGTATCACCTCTCTATGCAGGAAGCCTTTCTTTTCTTTCGCCTTATTCATTTTTCATTTTTCAAAAATTTTTCACATTTTCCTTTTTCAATTTTTCATTCTTCGTAACTGTGCATAACACTTATTCATTTTAGATGCAAAAGAGGGATCCCAAATTATTGAGAGTAGGAGAGGTTGTTCCTTCAGAGAAGTAGTTTGTATATACCTCTGACGTGCTTGTTAAGGTTTTCCCCCTCACCTTACTCTAATTGACTGAGCTGACAAAGATTAACCCAAAAACAACCGACTAGAGTAGGTGATACTAGTTAGCGTGCAAGCATTGTGTTTTCACCAAAGTTCACTGTAAACAAAATGTATTTCAATTGATGTATCATGGACTGAAGACAAAAATTTCTTCATATAGAGGCAGGACAACAAGTAACCAAGTATTGATAATGTACAATTCCTCTTGTACTTTACCCATCTTGTTTCAAGAGTCGCACACGGTCCATGTGAAACTATCCTACGAACATAAAAAATCAAACAAACCTAAAAAAAAGCAACAGCAGGAATAACTGCATAAGAAAAGCGAGTAAGAAAACAAACAAGCAAGCAAGGAAATGGAAAATGTAAGAAGCAAACATGCATGCAAGAAAACAAACCAAAAGAAAAGACTACTCCTACTCCTAAGCTAACGGTGCATGGGTATGCTCACATGAAGTGATACTTCCAATGCAGCTACCGACGCATTTGTCGACCCATGTTGGTGAAGGCATGGTTCACGAATAGAATAGCTATGCAAACCAGCAAACATGAAATATATAACAATGAAGACAAACACACTCCGAGTTTAAATGCATCCACAGAACATAAGTGAGTGCAAGTGCATGATATGCAATCTGTGGACTTATGATGATGTTGTGTGACACTGCATGCAGATGTTAAGCACGTGCATACTCTTGATTGTGACATGCAAGAAAACCAAAGAAACAAAGACAATTTGTGTCACGCACGTGTGCTTGCTATGTAAGATTCCTCCAATGCATGAGTGATGGGCTCGTGTAGTTCGAGTGGAGAAAGTATAATCTGTGTGTGATATTGATCTTCAATGCATACAGATGAATGATGAGGAGCCTTGGGTGTTTCAACGATTTCCTTATCAGAGGTGAAACCAACCTTAGGACAATGAAAGCTTGACATAACCATTAGCTCAGGCTGAAGTGCCTCGACAGTCTATAGGGTTTCGACTTCGTCGACAGATAGATCATCATAAACAGGCAACTTTGAAAAATCAACTGTGATATAATCATCATCATGATTGAATACGGGAGTAAAAATATCACGATAGATACGATCAGAAAAATCAATGATTTCATCAGCATCCTCATGATCTAATGAATCAGACAGAGGGGTAGATGAGAAGCGGAAAAGTTCACCCTCTGTGTTTCCGAAAAAGGTAGATGAAAAATTAAGTGGATTTTCAAAGAATGATTTGTCCTCTCCATTGTTGGATGATGGACTGACATCCAGTATGTTCTACGAATGATCAAAAATGGGTGCATCCGTAGATAGAGATACAGACACAAAATCAGGGATGGCAGAATCACCAAAGATGTCCAGAAAAAATGGAGGAGGCACAAATAGAAGGGAATCATCCTTCGCCGTGGGTTGATGCTCAGGCTCGCAGTCATACTCTTCATGATTGATAGCACAGGTTGGTTGTGCAACACCAACTTCGTCGATGGCTTAATCCTCATTCACAATAGGTGTAGAGTCCGGAATGGAAGCACACAAGACATTGCAATCCATAGGATGAGTAGAACATGAAGACGGAGGTTGAGGTAAGACAAGCATGTGACAACCCATGGGCTTCACAACCAATTCTGCGCGAAAAGTGAGAGAAGTGATGTTGGGAGGATGTGATAGTTGAACGAATGTGTGTGCATGTTCTTCCACATCACTCTGCGGTGGTGGAGCTGTTTGATGAGGGGATGATGGACAATCACTTGTGACAGCGACCGTTTCTGTCTGTGATTGCGCAGCTCCATCACCGAATATGTTGAGCGGGGCTTGAGTTTGAACTTCTTCTTGGGATTGACAGATTTGGTAAGAAAATATTCAAACCTGTCCATGAGATATTGGAATTTCATCTGACTTTTCATAGCTTGAAACCGCAATACACGGAAGTGGTCCCAAAAATCCATAGGTGATTCTTGCAGAGCCTTCCATTGTTTTAATAGTTTTTTTCGAGAAGTTTTGGATCAAAATGATGGAAAGTGGTTTCAATGAGATAACAGAAGTGCTCAAGTGAGTGCTTGTTGTCTGGTGGCAGACTACAACACCACTGTTGTGGGGACTCGCAAAGTGTGTATGCGAGTAGCAGGCTGGCCTCTTCATCAGAGATGTCATTTGCATCATCAAGAAATTCATAGAATTCTTGTAAGTATGCAGACCAGGCCACTTCTCCTTCACCATCATATGTGAATTCTGACAAGAGATCAAAAAACTCCCTCGTGGTGTTGATAGGTTCAGCATGTGAAAAACATCATGGAGAGATGAGTTTGATAGTATCCATGATATATGTGCGAAGATTCAAAACAATATGAGAGGACACAGCTTGTCATCTGGCCCTCCTTCTAGCGCTAGAAATGTTGACGTGATGGTCCCGCCAACATGTCAAGGGATCTCCCTGGTAATAAGTACCAACTAAACCTCAGACCATTTTGTGTAGGAGACCTAGTAGTGGGTCTTACGGTATCTCCTTGACCATGGTTGCCCATAGAGGTAAGTAAGATTTCCTTGTTGGTAGCAAGGGTGTGACATGCACAACAAGCTAAGGGAGGTGCATGAATGGTTCTAACACATAGAAATTGGAATGAATGTGCCCCTTGGAAACCTGTGGGAACACGTGGCTTGGAAGGGAACACACGAGAAAAGATGCATCACAAACTGGAAGGCAAGTGAACTGACAATCCAAAGTGATGGTTAAACCAACAACACATCTTAGTAAGATTCATACATACATATACATAAAAACTCTATACATACGTGCGTAAAAAAATGGATACATATATCATTAGAGTAACCAAGTTAATTGAAATACAATAACAACACATGCATGAAACATGCTGGCTCTGTTACATTAAGAAGTGAAAGTTCCAAGCATATAGTACAACCATGACCAACCACTACTCTTGATAACAGAATGTTTCAGTCACTACCACCTAGTCCTCTAAAGAGATGTACTCACTCTACATTGTGGAGAAGTCAAGGCTCGTTACAATACTCTCCAAGCTTTCTCTAAGATACCCCTATAGGAAGCTTGGCTGCCCAAAAGCCTGTACAATAAGTTATGAGGTACTAGAGATAGCAAATGATGAGGTGACCCTTGACATTCCCCTTTGTGATTGTTCACCTATCCTCATGACTCTTCAGCTACTCTATGACTGTTACATTCAACTATCGACAATTGGACTTCCAATTTACAAGATGTTACATACAATCTGCACATGTACCCATGTGAGACAAAATAGACGTTAGAAAGCAATGAAAGACATCACTAAGACTCAAACTACTGTGGTAACTAATTCTTTGACATCCTCATGATGGTCAATAGTGGCAAACTGATGCCAAGATTGGTAGTCCGCGATGATGTCCATGTACTCTCTTTCGTGACATATTTTTGGAAACGAACTCTTGCCTCTATTGCATCTGAGTAAACTGATTTGGCTCCTCTTTCCAACTCATCTGATAACATGTGCATTATCATCTTGAGTGCAAACAGATCAGCGACATACTGATGCATAGTGTCTGCGTTGATCGTCAAGTTTGTGCTAGTGGATATGCGCATCAACTTGTCAAATTACGTGTCGAGCTCCAATCGAAATTGATTCTTTGACTTTGCCTCAATGAGGGTCCCAATAGATGGGATTGCATGCAAGAGCACAAGAACATCTATGCTTTTGAACAACCATGCATGGGAAGCCTGCAAACTGGTGATGAGTTGCGGGAGTTCCTCATAGTTCCAGATCTGACTCCGGATCTGTGCCTTCAACTTAACTGCCTTGGCTTCATCAACTTGGGCAAGTGTAATGGGGCTCCCTTGTATTTGATTGTCCATGTTTTCATGCGTTCGACAACAATATGCAAATTTGACAAGGTATGAGCTCTCATAGCATAGCACTGCTATGAACCATTGAGATGGAAAACTGCTTTATGCACAGTACCAAATCTAGAATACAACATCGGCATGACTGTCTCAAGGGACAATACTTCATCCAATATCGCCTTCTTCAACTATGCTATGGCAGATGTTGTAACCTATTCTCCTCCTTGCTTGGTCATCTATAACTCAGCCATTTGCTCATTCTCTGCTATCAATAAGTGAACACTCAAGCTGGTGGCTTCAGAATATGCTCTGGTAGCATTGGCCAATGTTGTTGGATGCTTGCACACATCAGATACGATCACTCATTCTTAAACTACGAAAGAGTTGTGTGGGAATCCGGAGTAGTCACTCTGCACACTTTCACAACTCTATGTGGCAACTCGTCGAATGATATGCTGTGCATATTGCTTCTGAATTGTCTTCAGGGATCTTAGTATCTCCTTGATCACTCAGGACTTACTCTGTTTCTAGATCGGGTGAAGCTGGTGGGTTGACCTCTTGGTTGTAAGTCATGAGTTCAATGTCTTGTTCTAACTATGGTTACTCCATCTCCATATCTAGCTGCTCAAGTATTTGTTCAATCTCTTGAGTGAAGTCCTAATCCTGGGCCCCTCACCCTGTCTACTTTGTGCCAGCTGCTCAAATGATTCTACCACCTGTATGGGTGATGTTTCATCAATCTATGCATGATGTTACCTCTACTGTTTCTATCCCTATTGAGCTTCTTTCTCTTGTCTACATAGCTCTTATTCTTCCCTGAGTTGTTGCTTCAACTCCTGCAACTCCTTCACTGTTTCCTCCATCCTCTATTTATCTCTTTGCCTTTGCGCGTTCCTCTTGGTGCGTTGTCACCTCTTCGCCTCTATCTCCAAAGCTTCTTCTCCACAAAGTGGGTTTGCTTTGAACTTGTAGTTTTTTTCTACCTCTGCATTGTCAACAATCTTTTTCTTGCCTTTGTCACGCGTAGGTTTGTTACCCTCTACTAGTGTTGATGCTGGTGCTCTCCTAGATGCTGCTTCGTGCAGCTTTGCTAACCATTCCACAATTATGCCAACTGGTTCATTGGGCCTAGAGAAGTTGTGAAAATATCTACATGGGTCTTCCTCATCCCAATGACACGCCCTATGGATCCGAGGAAATTGCACTCTCACATAGTGATCCTTTACAAAGAAATGTGGGTTGTACGGATTGAATATTCTAGTGCCGAAAGTAAATATTTTGAACTCTTCTATCTCAACATCAGCATGCTTGAGGTTTCGTATCTCATACAACTCGATCCGCAATGGAACAATGGGCTAGGGTGCCTTCTTCTTCCGAAGCAGTATAGATGAAAGTCCTGCCGAGATGTGGTACGACAATTCTTGCATGGCGAACTTTTCCATGGAAAACTTCGGTAAAACATGCAGAGGCTTCTCCACATTGTACATCCATATGAAGGTGCCAAAAGGTGAGACATACCAATCTGTTATGTCAATCAATGCCTCTATTGTTGTCTTCGACATGCAAGATGATTCCTGCTCAAATATCATCTTGTACACTAGGGTGAAAAAATGGTTTGACAACTGTGTGATGACTCAGCGGAAGCTGCATTAGGAAAACAATTTGCAATAAGTGTGTATAGAGGTTTCCGCTGATTTCCATGTCCACTTAAAGCCTGGGAACTTCTATGCATTTCTTGATGATGCAGATGACTTCTCTGATGAAGATGCCATATCTGCTGCCAAGCTCTTGATATCTGTTCCTTCAACCTGTGAGCTAACATGTTGGATCTGTTGCATTTTTTGCCTTCACTGGCCAGTTAGTCTAATGCGATTACCAAAATCCACGAGAAGGTCTCCATGCTCTCTTGGCTGTACAAGTAGCATGCAATGATGACCAAGTATTGATATGCCTTCTGTAGTATCTTCGTCTTGTAAACCTGGTTGGGTGTCATCTTGAACTTTGTTGGCTCCTTCACCCATATTTTCAAGATATCCCTAGAGTTTGCACTACTGCTAGATCTGCTGAAGGGTGTCTCCATTATGTTCATTGGTTGTGGAAAGTGGTACATTTACTAATAGACCTGTTGTAGCATCCATTGTCCTTTTAATTTTATCTTTTTTTTTTATCATAAAAAGGAAAAAAAAACAAATATTATGTTATAACAGAAAAAGAGAAAATGTGGAAATTTAAAAGAAATGAGTTATTTTACTTTATTGATGGATTTTGAACGTGATAAACCCATGAGAACATCTGAGCCATCCAATCGACAGGCAAGAGATCTGATGGTAGTCGCGTGGATAATAAGAATGAAGTTTAATCAGAAATCGGAACGAGAAGTTATAAAATTGGGTTAACACCTCAATTGATCAGGGTCGTCTGCTTGAAGAATGCAGATCCGACAGCAATCACACAGTTAACAAGGGCGAGGTTTAATTTAGAAAATGAATGTGATGGCTTATAGAATGTGATTTAATCTGTTGAAGTCTGGATTAATCACAACCGCTCATTAGGAAAGGACAAGATCTGACGGATATCGCGTTGAAAAGTGCACGAAATTTATTATAAATTTCGGACCCGAGAAATCTTTAAATTGCAGTTTTGTTTCCATATCGGGTCCGTGGGGAAGGCAAACATCCATGGAAAAGGTGGAAATGATCAGATTATGAACCAGAGTCTGAAGTATTTTCAGTTCTGTGGTAAGCCATATTCTGCGTAATCAACCAATTCTGTTGTTTTAGCAAAATAACTAGAATTAGTGGCAGATGACTGAAACTCCAAAGGAATGGTGATTGGTCGGGTTTCTTTGTGTTTCCACCAATCGGAACACTCCCGATATATATGTGGGCCATAAGGGTTTCTTTATGTTTTAGCCAATTAGAAAATTTTCGATACATACGTGGGCCCAAGTCCACGCATGGAGTTTTGTTAAAATGCAGTTTGTTGTGTTATAACAGTTTAATTATTATTAGAACATCTACAGAGAAACTTCATCAGTAGTTAAGTCATAGATCTGAATAGCAAGCAACCATCATTAGTTTTCTAATTTCTGTTACTTCTTGTTATTTTGTTTTCTTGAGAATGAGGTTCTTTTACCCTGCAATGTAATATTTTTTTTACTTTAGACAGTTAGGAGATAGTTAAGAAGTTTAATAGTTTTGGTGATGATCAACTATCACATGATGTATAAAAAGTGGAAAAATTATAGAAAGGAGGTTCCAATTTTGAATAACCTGGAGACTAGGCCACTGTGTTCTTGATAAAATTGTTGATTAATGAAAGAATCAGAATTTTTCCACACATTGTTGGGTATGATTTTGTAACATCTTTGTTATGTGTCATCGCATGCCTTCTTTCCTTTAAGTATGGTAATGAAGCTGCAGGTCTTTGTTTGCTTATGTGAATGAATTTAAATTTCCTTAAAAGAGTGCTCCTATACTTGGAGTTCCTACCTCCAGAATTCTTCTAAGTTACAGATAGTAGTTTCTATGTAAAACAACATATTGTCTTTAACTTCCCTAAATTGTCACAGATAATAGTTTCTGTGTAAAACAACATATTGTCTCTGACTTCTCTAAGAATTCTTCATTCAACATTTATATTCAGCAATCAAATGACATTTTGAGACTTTCATGTCACCTAAGTATTGAGGGTTTAAAACCAGGTCTTTCAAGTCCCTCATTTGAGAATACAACATACAACTAAGTGACATAAACAATAAACATTAATGTCTTAAGCACAATTTCTACACAGCCAGGAAATTGGTTTCTTAAGGGACAACATTAGATTGTTGAATATAAATGTTGAATGAAGAATGCTTAGAGACTTTCATGTCACCTAAGTATAGAGGGTTTAAAACCAGGTCTTTCAGGAACTTCATTTGAGAATACAACATACAACTAAGTGACATAAACAATAAACATTAATGTCTTAAGCACAGTTTCTACACAGCTAGGAAATTGGTTTCTTAAGGGACAACAAGTCCTATGCCCTGAAGGTAGAAATACTTGTCCCGCTGACACTGCTTAACACCATTGTCTCAGGATTAGTGTGCGAGATGATCCAATGTGGGATACCTACATGCGATACTATACAAGCCAGACTTGTGGATATTCACATAGACCCTGTGGTCTTCAAGATCTTCACCAAATGTGCCTGAGAATGTATCATTGATGTCTTGCCACTTCAACTTGATGTCTTTGTCTACGAGCAGCTTGGTGTCTTTATAAATCAGAAAACTTATAGACACTTGCTCAACTGCATCTCCGGTTGCGCTTCCATGGGTGTCCTTTGAGCCTGCTCTCTTGGAGGCCATTGAACCTGAACTGCTAAGACACGGACGAACACCTACTATACTTGGAGACATGGTGACATGCATGGAAAGAAATCTTTTAGTTGAAAACCAAAGAAAATTTGAGGACTGACTTGCAACATACCCAAGAGACTGATGGCAAGGATTACACAATTTTCACCAGGAGGTCAGGAGATTGACTACCGAGACTACGCAAAACGTAGTCCGAACTATTGAGAGGTTGGTTGTCTACTAGAATTGTGCAATGCACAATCCAGGCTGACATGTTGGGTGCTGAGATTTCCCAATGCACAATTTCAGTCTGCAAGGAATGCAGGCCCAGGGACTACCTTGCGTAATCTTCTGGGCCAGTAGAACATTGCCTCTTAGAATTGTGCAAAGAAAGCCTAGAGTACAGTGTGTGGCTAGTTTTGTGAATTTTTTGGGAGGAGTACAAAGCCTTCCCTCTCAGAAATATGAAATGATGTCCAGGTAAGGCAAGGCCTAGGAAAAGGTTTCCCAGACCTGCTGATGGGTGACTGAAAATATGTGAAGCTTTGAATGCATGGTGAAACTAACTGTAAGCAAGAGTGAATGATCATGCATGCAAACAGTGAATGCAAGATTCAGAAAATGGGAAAACATGCATGCATGTGAAACATGTCACTGAATTGGCGACCATTGGTGCAAACAATGTCATGCATGCGATAGTAGTGAGATGAAAATGAAAACTGAAACGATGTTTCTACAAGCTAACATGCATGAAAATGACAACAAGTGTTCATAGAAGTCAAGAAGAAAACACTCACACAAGCCAAAACACAAAAAGCGACAAAATTGCTGCAAAATACATGTAAAGCAGACTTATCCGGAAATAGTTGATCTGAATGTGTTGAAGACTCCTAGATGTGCTGTGGGATGACAGACCTCCATGATCGATGTGAAGAATGAGATCTATAGCGTCGAATAAATAATTTTGAGGCTCATGACACACATGCCACAAATCTAGGAAAAAGAAACACTTGGAGGGGAGTTTCTAAAACGATCTTTCCATGTAACCTACAACTACTAAAAATAGATCCATAAAATCTAGGGACACTTTTTTCATGTTGCTTTTTTCTATTTCAGGAAAAGCAACCCATTCATGCAAATCAAATTTTCTGGATCCCGGAGTGAACTAGGCAACTTGAAGGCACATGCAACAACTTGCAAGACTGGGAGAGGGATTTGCTCATTTTATAGGTTGAGTTGCGCTGGTTGTCCCTAAGGGATTGCACAATTTATGGGGTCAACAGGTGACCGCTTCCCAAAATTGTGAAATTTTTGTGCTGGTCTGTAGTGCTAGGCCAGATTGCACAGTTTTCTCTGGGAAGCCTGTTTGGATGTTCTGCGCAATTTTGGAGCTCAGCAGGTTGCCCAACAGATTTGCACAATTTCTGGATGGAAGCTTGGTTCCCCTCTAGAATTGCGCAATTTTATTGGGGAGCTACTCAGCCAACAAATAACTTAAGTCTGGAATTTTAGCCTATGAAGGGAGTGAAGAAAACTGACATGCACAGGCTAGCAAGCCATTGAAAATCAGCTGAAGCCTATGTACTTGATAGTGCAAGGCATGCTGCTAAGGATGGTTGGTAGGGAGGCTCCAAAGAGAAGCTAAGGAAAAATTTTGGAGGGTGGCTATAGCCACTACAATAGGATCCAACTTAACATTGGACCTTTACACCATGGAAAACCATGACAGTTACAAAAGATGATTTGGAATGTTCCTACTTCCTATTTATCATTTTTATTTTGGACTCTATCTCTAATACTAGCTCTCCTATTTCTAATGATTGCCCATTTGCCTTCGTTTCTTGTCTCCTTTACCTTTTGAACCTCTTTCCTTAGTTCTGCTTAATATTTTGGAATATGATCTTCATCTATAAATATTTATGGCCCTTTTAGACTAGGATATTTACTAAGTATATCAAATTTGTGGTCATTTCAACTTACCTTAACACATATTAGTCTATGTTTATGCTCAAGAATCTTTCCCACCCTTTTTGCTTATGTTAGATAAGATGTTTGAATTTGTGAGTTATCTTTTAGTTATTCTTTTATGATTTCTAATGTGCCCTCATCATTTTTCTCTTTTATACCAACAACTATAAGCTTTACGACTCTTTTGCGGTGTTCATGATCCAGTTCAATTAGTTTGTTGATTTCTTCTTTTATGGGTTTGATATCTAGTAAATTATTCGTTGTGCTACATAAGGCTCAATTATTATTTACTTTTTCTTTTAATTATTTAATCTCATCTCTTAGGGTGCAATTTTCTTTGGTTATTGATTATTCTTTGTGTTATATTTCTTGCATCCTACCTTTCATTCATTGGATTTTAGTCTTGAGTGCTATCATTTTATTTTTTGATGATTTGTAGCTATCATTAATAACAGAGATAATTTGATTTTATGCTCCATAAGTGTTATAGCTCAAAAATCCATCCCCTAGGGCCAATAATAAAGACACATCCTTTTCTAAGTTATAAGATCAAATTGTGATTGGCAAAACACCTTAATTCTGATGCTTCACCAGTCACAAACTAATCCTATGACTTGGAAAAGGATGCGTTTTTCTTCTTGACCCTAGGGATCTATTTTTGAGCTATAACAATAAGCATTGTAGATAATTCTTATTTATGTTATCTTTCTCTTTCTTATCTTCACTTTTCTAAAGATTCAATGTATTCAAAGAGACTATCTAGGGTAATTTTGCTTGGCCTCCCTTTGCTAGAGGTAGGCTGAGAAATACAGTGAGAAGTACTCGTAATTTTTACAAATAAAATTTAGCAAGAATAAGAGAGTTCAGTAAAAGGAAATGATGTAACTGGGATGTTTTGGGAAACCCATTGATCTGAAGACCATATATGAGCCACAACAATTATATCGTTGGGATATTTGTTGTAAAAAACTAGGAAATTTAGTCTTCACCAATACTAAAGTCCATTTCAATATATCACCACAAATTAGAGACTCACACCAAGATATCACAGAGTTGAGGTGCACAAATAAATCACTCAAATTGTATGTTTGGGTTGTAAGGACATTTATATGGTTAGACCAAAAATAGATCAAATGGCGAGACCCTAGTATTTATGCCACATAGAGATATTATGTCGTAGATATACATAGAAATTTGAGGAGCAGACATAGCACAAAGATTTCACATAAAAGAATTTGTATATTACATTTCAAAGCCAAAATAGATCCCACATATATAGTGCTTATGAGATCCAACAAATTCCAAACTAAGAGATTATTGTTGATAAAATCTCTCAAAAAACTCCAACAACCAACAAACTTAATTTTCCAATATACTTTTCTAAGCGTTAATTATAAGTCCCTCACTTAACACTTACATTACAGGAATAAAAAATTAAATTTCACATATAAATCACATATGTTTGATATGGTCTTGACTGGCACTTCTACCCACTTTTAAATCTCATGAACCATGCTCTTTCTCCACCATAATCTCTGAGCTTCCCACTTGACTAATTTAAGGTAGAATTGTCTCCAACCATCATTGGCGTACTTGTAAGATGAACAATATTTACATACTCATCTCATTAGGGATTCCATGATAAAAGTTGTCAAGCAATGAACCACTATATGGACCTACCACCATCTTTTGGATATTTCACTTTCGATTATCCATTAGTTGCTAGGAAGGAGGTCTGGATGCTAACACTTATACATGAATAAAAAATTAAATTTCACAGATAAATCACATATGTTTGATATGGTCTTGACTGGCACTTCTACCCACTTTTAAATCTCATGAACCATGCTCTTTCTCCACCATAATCTCTGAGCTTCCCACTTGACTAATTTAAGGTAGAATTGTCTCCAACCATCATTGGCGTACTTGTAAGATGAACAATATTTACATACTCATCTCATTAGGGATTCCATGATAAAAGTTGTCAAGTAATGAACCACTATATGGACCTACCACCATCTTTTGGATATTTCACTTTCGATTATCCATTAGTTGCTAGGAAGGAGGTCTGGATGCTAAATGTGTTTAGAAGTTAATCATACAATTTTACCTATCTAACACTCAAAAAATATCATCCTATAACTTGTAGTTATTGTTCAACGGTTTCTAAACACGTTCAAACTAGTGATGTGTTCAAGGGTTTCTAAGTGCCAAGAACCACTAATTTGAATTATGCAACACTATTCAATATTTGATTCTGCACTTTTACAACCAGAATGGAAAACTACTTAACAAATACATTGACAAATGAAAGTATTTGTTTTCATCCAAGCATAAACAAGTCTACTTGTCCCTCCCTTTTTGTTCATATATAGATGTTTTGTCTAGGATTTTCTCATCTTCACGAGCCAATTGTTAGAGTGGTCATACCTAAAAAAATCCCACTTACATATTGGGTTGACCAAACTTAATATGTTGTTATAAAAACTCCAAATAATTCTGAAAAACATACCTCACCAAATATCAATACAACTCGTTTTAGATTGCAGTTGCTTCTACTTGCCATAATTGACTTCCTTTGATCAAGAACGTTGATCTTCATCTTCCACAATATAGCCTTTTCCTCAAGATTTTGATGGAATGTTCCTCTCTCTTTATCTTAGAGGCACTTGATTCCCCCACCCCCCCCTATTTCATGATTCATATTGTCATATCCATAATCTGATCTCATATCTTCTCTCCGTCATTCTCAAATTATGTTGACAGCCAATACACCCAGTAAGTAGAGCGAACCAAGTTTCCTATCCATAATGACGATCCTTTCCCAATCAGTGAATCATTCACATAGAATGGGACCTAACATCCATCCTCATACCCTCGCAATTCGAAGGACACCACAGGCCATTGGCGTGAGAATCATTGTTGTTTCCCCCAGAGCGATCAAAGGAATGATTCAAGTTGGATCCATAGTCAATGACCTCATTGTCTTCGTCAGATTCATCTTTGGGCATGCAATAGGGGAATGTGTTGTAGAGAATGGACGTGATTGCAAAATAATTTCACAAGCCTTTGACGTTGTTCCCAGCTCCAAAGAATTACAAGCCATACAACACATGAAGCTCTTAATATGACCAAAATGTTAGTCAAGGTTGTCATTGATTTCAATATGGAATTGTTTGTGATGGAAAATTCTTGTGATCCGTGATGTTGCCCATTGATCATAGTGATGAAAGTTCTAATGAAGATGCCATAACCTCATGTATATTATGATATCCTTGATGAAGGACTTGATGACATATGATGACATAGTTGGAGATCATATGATGAGATGGAGGACCATATGGATTGAATATATCATAAGCATTGAATATATATACAGACAGAATAGAAGCATTGGACCCAAGGAGCATTCCCAAGGAGCAAGAGGAGGAAACCCATCGGAAGCCATCGGAAAGCCATCAGGAGCCAAAGGAAATCCATCAAAAGTTAAGAGCATGAGCGACAAGCCAATGAGGAGAAAATCCAAAGAGAAGACTGCATATACCCAAGAGAAAGTGCCAAAGGTTAGAAATAGTGATATCGAAGGAGAAAAGAGAAAAATAACGGTGAAATATACAGAACCAAATCGGAGATATCATATCGGCATTTTAATTGTGTGTCACCACTCAAACCTCTGACTCTGACTTTGATCTCCAACTTCGATCTCCGACTCTGACTTTGATCTCTGATAGCTAATTTGGACCTTCGATCTCCGAAATGAAACATGGACATCTAATTTTCGACTAAAGGATATGAAACTTGTATAGGGGCTGCTGGTGGTGGTGTTGTTGAAACCCGATATGTAGACCTAACTTATTTTAATAATTATTTAATTACTAAATCGCATATGCGCTATATCACAAATTTGAAATGACACCTCCGATAAGAACTTCCGATGAGATAAAATCTTTGATTTTCGATATGGTTGCAAACCTGACTGACCTTACCATAATGTTTTAAACTATAATATGGAGTCTGTGCGTCGGAACTTTCCTATCATAGGTTTTGCAGGAATGTCATGTTAAAACCTTCAATAAGACCAAAGCTCTGATTGTGATATGTTGTGGACCCAATTGGTTTATCAAAATGATTTTATTGAAATATCGCATCTATTGCATGAGAGGTCAGAGCAAGTAAGAGCGATATGTGATATCGCAATATCAACATTGTTGACATATTGAAACTTTGGCTTGTGCACAACTTTAAAAATCTATGATATCCATGTACTTCCAATGTGTGAGTATGGTGATGATGTGGCATGTGGGGACCTCCCGACATCCATTGTAATATGGTTTCACAATGTTTAAAAGCTATAGACCCTCCTATGTTATTATTATAATATAATTTTCATAAACAGTGAAACTATGTTATATTTGGTTGATTATTAACAAAGACCCCTTTTGATATACTATTAATGTGCCACCTCATGCACAAGCCGACCTCTCCTCTAATAAACACGTATTTTTTTTTTTATTGCTAACACTCATATAAATACAAGTTAAATACTTTATTATCAATTATTGATCTTGGTCATCCATCACAAAGAGGAAGATACAGTTCACAACTCGTGGGCTTGAAAGAGTAAAGGAAAGAAGACTTAGAGGCTGACAAGGATCACTAAATATCTGAAGCAGATGAAGTTGTAAGAGCTCGGGTCTATGGGAATTTCTGATGAAGCCCGGTTCTATGGAAAATCACATTTGGAAGGTTCAAACTAAGTGGAATAGACATCTGTGAGAGGCTCGGAGCTACAACAAATTTTCAAAGGCCATGATCTTTTGTAGCTTGATAGAAGTGCCAAACTCGACCTGAAGGATAGTCCTGTGGAGGTTAGTTTAGTAGCTCAGATCATTTTTATATCTCTATCTCAGATTTGTGAAAAGCTCAGATTTTGATAATGTCAGGCTAATGGAGTTAAGTCTCAGTTTGGATACTTGTGGAAGGAAACCTAAGTTTAGATGTGTGTTTGGAAACAGTGGGATAGTTTGCCTAAACTCCGTTGCAAAAGTATATACCTGTGTGAAGGTTACTTAAGCTCATTTTGGTGAATAGGATCAACCACCTATGGAGAAACCGATATTGTCTCCTGTGATAGGTGAAATCACTACCTTGGACCTGTGAGAAATAAGCTCAGACCAATGATTTTATAGTCCAAAACAGAGGACAATATTCTATGATTAGAACCTCGGATGTGAAGAACAACAAGTTCAGATTTGTGCTTGAATTTGGAGGGAATGCTTCAAGAACATAAGACTTGGAGACATTATGCTTTGTTGAAATCCTCATGGACTAACCTTAGATATTTTCTTTCAGTATCATGAAGAGTTGTGAAGACACCTTCATGATAAAGCAAGGTTGTCATTAATGAAGTGAGGTGGAGATTAATTGGAGGCATTGTTGAAGATAGACAGGGCTTGTTGCAGAGGATATTGGGAGCCATAAAGAATCATCAAACTTATCTTGAAGAATTAAAACTAAGGGTTGGAGCCCTAGAGGATAGGAGTCCTCAAAAGACTAGGTTGGAGCCTCTACCAGAGATAGGGTTGGAGCCCTAGAGGTTGGTGTCTCAAGGTTGACAAGGTTGGAGCCTTGGAAATTCCAAGTTGGTGTTTGGCAAAAATACAGGTTCCAGCCTGGGAGATTGAAGATTGGTGTCTTCATCTAGGGTTGGGTTCCTATACATTATTTAATTTGATTTATTGTAAAGAGGACTGGATTCCTAGTCATTGATTAATAAAATTATTATTCTAGCATTGTTAATTTTGTGTTCTAATTATAGATGATTTTAACTGGTAAAAATAAAAAATGAAAAGGAATATTGATTCACCCCCCTCTCAGTATTTCCATCAATTGGAATCATAGCCAATACCTTCTCTCAAAGCGTAACATCTTGAAAGTTGATCCTTAGAACACAAATGGAAAAGCCAAGGAAGTAATCCTCCAATACTTCTAAAGATGTATCTTCCTCAATTATGAAAATTGAAGAAAGTCATATTGGGAAAGTTTCATTGTTCAATGAAAAATTTAGTGTATGGAAGGTAAGAATGAGAAATTTCTTAATGGATCAAGGTGTTGAAGTATGGGAATCAGTGATTACTAATAGCATTATGGAAGGAGAATCCAAGGAATATAATACAAAAGCAATGAAGGCAATCTTGAATGGGCTACCAGATGCTATAAAAACCAAAGTGAAGAAATGTTCATCGACAAAAGGTATGTGGGACAAACTTCATGATATTCACTTAAAATAAGCATTAACCATGATTTTTAGTCAAGAAGATGATGGAAAGAAAGAAGGAAATCCATAATACATTAAGGAAGCTAAAAACATGAGTGAAGACATCAAGGCCAAGGAAGACCTAGAAGATGAAGAGAGTAAAGATGACTTTGAAGAAGATCTCATGGTGAAGCTTGTAGTTGCCCTAGAAGAGATAAAAAGTTTGAAAAAGGAGAATGAGGAGCTCAAGAAGAAATCAGAAGATGGTGACCATGACCTTGACAAGACAAGGAAGGAAGTTAACCTATTCAAGATTCAAGTTCAAGAAAGAGATGAGGAGCTCACCAAGATTAAGGATGAATTTCATCAAAACAAGAGAAAGCATCATGAAGAAGTCATATCCATGACAAATCAATTGGATAAGGCAAAGAAAAGGGAAGAATCTTTTTCAAGCCACCTTGAACAAAGACACAAGATCTTGAACAAACTTGAAGCAGAAATTGGTCAATACAAGGAAGAGGTCTCCTCCCTTAGATCTCAACTAGAAGAAACAAAGAAACAAGCACAAGGAGGTGAGAAGGTGATGGAAGCTTTGACACTCATAGAAGGATAAGTTGATGATGCAGAAAAGGAAAGAAACACCATGACATACCAATTAGAAGAAAAGGATGAAGAGATTTTCAAACTGAAATCAGATATCAACTTTCTTAAGAATGAAGCATGTGAAAAAACAAGGATGAAGGAAGAAATGGAGATCAATATAGCAAAGGAGAATGAAGAAATATTCAGTATGGAATCAAACATCATCTCCCTTAAATTAGAAGCTAATGAAGCAACACTATTCAAGTAAGAACTTGATAAGCAACTAGCTAAGAAAAATGATGACTGTGGAAAATTGGAAGAAGAGATTGTTTCACTAAGGAAAGAAGTTGAATTGTTGAACAAAATATTGAAAAGTTATCAAGCCTTGGATGACTTTCTCAGCCATCATATATCTCCATTTGATAAAATTGGTATCAGTTATACAAGTGAATCCTCAAACAAAAGTGAAGCAACTCTTATTGCTTTAAACAACAGAGATTTGGAGAAACCTGAAAGATACATCGATGTCCTCAGTTCCAACAAAGGAAAAGAGAAGAATCAAGATGAAATTGGAAGAAACCTTGCTCCAAGTATATGTGAAGATGATTTCAAGATTGCAAGAGGAAATAAATCTAATAAAAGGCTTCCAAGACAGAATAAATTTAGAAGTGAATCGAGACAAAACCGTGTAGAAAGTGTTAAGGATGCAAGAGGAAATGTGTTGGGTGTGGAGCCTGATTATCTTATTTATTCAGAGGTATCACTGCATTGGAACCCAGTTCGTAATGTAGTGGCAACACCTCCCGTAATATTTGCGCTACAAGGGGGGTCTGGGGGGGCGGCAGAGATATTTAGGAGCTCTCGCCCCTGGCGGGGCATCGGGGGCAGCGCCCCCAAAGCTAAAAATAGATGTAAATTGCCATGTAAAATGTTGTAATTTCGTAGTCAATCTGGTCCGTTCATTAGGAAGAGATATGATGGTAGAAGTTATGTTTAATTTAGGGTTTTTTGCCCTAGAAGGCAACTCCTCGCTATATATGATGGAATTGTATTGCGTTTATGTAGATCTATATTCTGAGCAAGAAAGAGAGAGGAGATTGAGCAAGAGAGAAGAGGGAATTACAGTGGATCTGTTGTAGGTTGTATCTCTTCAGTTTGCTAGATAATATAAAGGGAAGGGTTGGTTGTTTCTCCATGGACGTAGCCCAAATTGGGTGAACCACATATATTTGTGTCTCTCTTGTTTGATGTGTTTTCTGTGTTTATATTTTATGTGTTCCATTTCTCTATAATATATAATTCTCTAACAATTGGTATCAGAGTCAAAGGTATATTTGGCTGATAAACTCGCAGGAGAGAAGGGTTCCTGGTTCGAGTGGAAGCACTGGCAGAAGATGGTAGGTTTAGGGTCGAAAAATTTAACGGCCAAAACTACGAGCTATGGAAGATGCAGATGGAAGATTATTTTTAATAGAAATATCTGTACCAACAATTGAATGGAAAGACAAAGAAACCAATGAGTATGACAGACACAGAATGGGATATTCTTGACAGAAAGGCACTTGGAATAATACAGTTGTGCCTAGCGGCGTCGGTGGCCTTTAATATTTCAAAGGAAACGACAACAGAGGGTTTAATGTTGGAATTGGCCAAACTATATGAAAAACCCTTGGCCACAAATAAGGTATTTCTTATGAAGTGTTTATTTATTATGAAGATGTCAGACTGTGGATCTATTGTTGATCATTTAAATGAATTTAATATAGTTACCAGTAAGTTAAGTTCTATAGGGGTAACTTTTGATGATGAAGTTAGGGCTGTGTTATTTCTATGCTCATTGCCAGAAAGTTGGAATGGTTTAGTTATGGCCATTAATAACTCTGTCTCTGGATCTAGTACTTTAAATTTTGATGATGTTTTCGGTGCAATCCTTAGTGAGGAAATGCGACGGAAAATCTTTGATGAGACATCAGGTAATGCTTTGACTGCAGATACTAGGGGAAGAAAATTGGAAAGAGGAAAGAGCCCAAGATACGCAGTAAGTCAAGGAAACGCAGATCCAAGTCCAGATTGGGGATAGTGTGCTAGAAATGTGGGAAGAAAGGACACTTGAAGAAAGACTGCAAGTCTCGGAAGGGAAAAGAAGGAGACTCGCAGCAAGAAAATTATCATGAATCGAATGTGACAGGTGATGTGTTGCAATATGCTTTGATTCTTTCATTAGAAAATATTATCGATGCTTGGGTGGTAGATTCAGGGGCTTCATTCCATGCCACACCTGATAGGAAACATTTTCATGATTATGTTCAAGGAGATTTTGGACAGGTTTGATTGGGTGATGATAAACCCTGTAAAATAATTGGAATGGGTACAGTTTTCATAAAACAACAGAATGGAAATCAATGGCTATTGAAGGAGGTAAGGCATGTTCCAGATATGAAGAAAAATCTAATTTCAACAAGGCAGTTGGGAGGTGAAGGTTGTGTAACTACTTTTACAGATAAAACTTGGAAGGTCACTAAAGGAGCCCTGGTAATAGCAAAAGGAGAAAAGGTTGGTACATTGTATTTATGCAATGGTATTTCTAATTATGTTAATGCTTTAATCTCTACAGGAGAAGATACAACATTATGGCATCATAGGCTTGGGCACATGAGTGAGAAGGGGATGCAGATTCTTCACTCAAGAAATTTGTTGCCAGGTTTGAAGCATGTTGATTTAAAATTTTGTGAGAATTGTGTTTGTGGAAAACAGAGGAGAGTCAAATTCCTCAGAGTTGGGAAAGAAAAGAAGAGCGAAAAATTAGAGCTTGTGCATACAGATCTATGGGGACCTACTTAGGTATCATCTCTCCGTGGCTCTCATTATTATGTTACTTTTATTGATGATGCACCAGAAAGACCTGGATTTATTTTATTTGAAATAAATCTGATGTATTTGATACTTTCAAGAAATAGAAATTTTTGGTTGAAAATGAGATAAGAAAAAGGTCGAAGTGTCTTAGATCAGACAATGGAGGTGAATATTGCAGCAAAGAGTTTGATAGGTACTATTTAGAGAATGGAATTCGCAGAGAGAAGACAGTTCCAAGAGCACCACAATAAAATGGTGTGTCATAAAGGATGAACAGGACAATCATGGAGCGTGCAAGGTGCATGAGATTGCATGCAGGATTTCCTTTACAATTTTTTGGTAGATGTTGTTGATACTATTGTTTATCTAATAAATAGAGGGACTTCAAGTTCCTTGGATGGTGGTATTCCAGAGGATTCATAGATAGGTAAAATGGTAAACTCCTCATTTTTAAAGACTTTTGGTTGTGAAGCCTTTGTCCACATCAATAAAGAAAATAAAACAAAGCTTGAGGCAAAATCGAAGAAATGTACCTTTATTAGATACGGTGTTAATGATTTTAGTTATCACTTTTATGATTATGAAAAACACAAAATCATTAGAAACAGAGATGTCATATTCAATGAAAAGGTTTTGTATAAGGATCAACTACAGGAAAAGAAATAGGAAAAAGAAAACAGAGAATACATAGTGCTTGATGACATCACATAAAAAGTGATGGTGCCTGAAAATCATAATGATCAACAACCACAACAACAACAAGCACCTCAAAGACCTTAAAGTGGTGTTAGAAGATCTACCAAGATAAGTAGACCCCCTGAGCGATACTCTCCTTCATTATATTATGTATTGTCAACTGATTCTGGTGAACCAGAATGTTATGAAGAAATAGTGTAGGTGGAAACCAGGAAAAAGTGGGAGTAAGCCATGAAAGAAGAGATTGACTCCTTAGCACATAACCAAACTTGGGACTTAGTGATGTTTCCTGCAGGTAAAAAGCCATTGCATAATAAATGGGTTACAGGGTTAAGGAAGAAGATGGAGGTAGAAAATGATATAAAGCTAGACTTGTGGTGAAGGGGTTTGAACAGAAAAAGGGTATAGAATTTGATGAGATATTTTCTCCTGTTGTTAAAATGACTTCAATCAGAACTATTTTAAGTCTAGTAGTAGTTGAATATTTGCATTTTGAGCAGGTAGATGTAAAGACAACCATTTTCCATGGGGATTTGGAGGAAGTGATATATATGCAACATCCACAAGGATATGAGGTAAAAGGGAAGGAGAAACTAGTGTGCAGGTTGAAGAAGAGCTTGTATGGCTTAAAACAAGCTCCAAGGCATTGGTATCTAAAATTTGACAGGTTTATGTCTGAACAAGGATATACTAGATGTCACTCTGATCATTGTGTTTATATCAAAAGGAAAAATGATGGAAGCTATATTATATTGTTATTGTATGTAGATGACATGCTTTTTGTGGGTTCTAACATGTAGGAAATAAATGTGCTCAAAAGAAAATTGGCAAACTCATTTGCAATGAAGGATTTGGGTGCTGCAAAAAAAATCCTTGGTATGAGAATAACTAGAGAAAGGAAGAATCGAAAATTAACATTGTCTTAGAGTGAGTACATAGAAAAGGTGTTGAAAATATTTAATATGCAAGATGCAAAACCAGTTAGTATACCTTTCGCTAGCCATTTCAAACTAAGTAAGGAGGTGTGTCTGAAGACTCAGGAAGAAATGGCTTATATGTCTAAAGTTCCATATGCATTAGCAATTGGAAGCTTAATGTATGCAATGGTCTACACAAAGCATGATATTGCACATGCAGTGGGAGTTGTAAGTAGGTACATGAACAATCCACAAAAATAACATTGGATGGCGGTGAAGTGGATTCTCAAGTATTTGAGAGGTACTACAGATCAAACATTATGCTTTGGTGGTTAAAACATTACTCTACAGGGATATGTTGATCCAGATATGGCAGGTGATAGAGATAACAAGATGAGCACAACAGTGTATGTGTTTACTGTAGGTGGAACAACTATCAGTTGGGTTTCAAAACTACAAAGTGTTGTTGCAATCTCAAAAGTGGAAGTAGAGTATGTTGCTGCTACAGAGGCTACTAAAGAAATGATTTGGTTACAAAGGTTTCTGGATGAATTGGGTAAAAATCAGGAGTTGGGCAGGTTATATAATGACAGCTAGAGTGCCATACATCTTGAAAAGAACTCTGCATTTCATTCCAAGACTAAACATATACAACTCAAGTCCCATTTCATACAGTTAGTGTTGGAAGATGGATAGTTGAAGCTGGAAAAGATACACACTAGCCAGAATCATGCAGATATGTTAACAAAAGTTGTAACCATGGAGAAACTAAGATTCTGCTCAATTTCAATTGGTCTTCAAGTATGATGAAGAAGATGAGAAATAGTCAGGTTGAAAGTGTAGTCATTGTCCAGCAAATGAAGTAGTTGTGGAGTTGTTATAATCAGTCTCCAAGTGGGAGATTGCTGGGTGTGGAACCTGATTATCTTCCTTATTCAGAGGTATCACCGCATTGGACCCCAATTCATAATGTGGTGGAAATGCCTCTTGTAATATTTGCGCTGCAAGGGGGATCCAGGGGGGGAAACAGTGATCTTTAGGAGGCCCCCCCCCCTCCCCCCGGCAAGGGATCGGGGGTAGTTCCCCCGAAGCTAAAAATAGATGTAAAATTACCTTGTAAAATGTTGTAATTTCATAGTCAATCTAGATCGTTCATTAGGCAGAGAGATGACAGTAGAAGTTATGTTTAATTTAGGGTTTTTTCCCTAGAAGGAAACCCCTCACTATATATGAGGGAATTGTATTGCGTCTATGTAGATCTGTATTTTGAGTGAGAAAGAGAGAGGAGATTGAATGAGAGAGAAGAGGGAATTACAAAGGATCTGCTGTAGGTTGTATCTCTTCTGTTTATTGGATAATATAAAAGGAAGGACTGGTTTTTTCTCCTTAGCTGCTGCCCAAATTGGGTGAACCACATATATCTGTGTCTCTTGTTATATACCTAGGGGGGATAATATGGGGTACCAAGGGAGGTAACCAAGGTAATAATGTAATAATGGGATGGGCCATAGTAATAAATAAGGTGGTTAACCCATGTCATGTAAGGGACCACAAGTAGTTAATAATAATGTAATGGGCCCATGGTATTAGTTGATGGTATGAGGAAACCATGGTAATGATGCATGGTATTGTATGTATGAGGCCTATATAAAGGCTAGAGACTCCACAGATGAAGATGAAGAGAAGTATGCTTGTATGAACAGGCATATGGCTTGTGGAGTGTTCTCCTTCCTTAAGGAGTGAATGTATGGTGTTACCCTACCTTAAGGGTTTTGAGATCAATAAAGAAGCATTTCTATCTATTTTGATCTTGTTATTATTGGGTTATTGCTATTATCTTATATTTTTGGATCAGAGCTACAACAAGTGGTATCGGAGCTATGGGGGGATAATATGGGGTACCAAAGGAGGTACCCAAGGTAATAATGTAATAATGGGATGGGCCATAGTAATAAATAAGGTGGTTAACCCATGTCATGTAAGGGACCACAAGTAGTTAATAATAATGTAATGGGCCCATGGTATTAGTTGATGGTATGAGGAAACCATAGTAATGATGCATGGT
Organism: Pinus tabuliformis; assembly: GCA_031772625.1. NCBI lineage: Eukaryota > Viridiplantae > Streptophyta > Pinopsida > Pinales > Pinaceae > Pinus > Pinus tabuliformis. The sequence goes on along the minus strand of CM062809.1, from coordinate 1,138,663,425 downwards.
ATTGTATGTATGAGGCCTATATAAAGGCTAGAGACTCCACACATGAAGATGAAGAGAAGTATTCTTGTATGAACAGGCATATGGCTTGTGGAGTGTTCTCCTTCCTTAAGGAGTGAATGTATGGTGTTGCCCTACCTTAAGGGTTTGATAATAAAGAATCATTTCTATCTATTTTGATCTTGTTCTTTCTTGGGTTTATTTCTGTTATCATATATCTTTTGGATCAGATCTACAACAATTGGTATCAGAGCTACAACAAGTGGTATCAGAGCTACAACAAGTGGTATCGGAGCTACAACAAGTGGTATCAGAGCACTTTCTTGGGCACAAAAGTGGAGATTTTTTTTATTATTTTGGCAGGGTTTCGGGGGCGGCGACTTTGCAGATCAGAACTATACGTTTTGGTGCCAGATCTGCAGAATCTAATTGCAGATATAATTGTAGATCTGTATTCTTTGGGAAAAAACACCTGATTTCAAAAAAAAAATCGGTCGAATCGGAGTCCGGATGAAGGAGATATCACTGATCTAAAAATCAGTGGGGTTGTAGACAATTTTCAGGGCAGCGATTTTGCGGCGCAGATCTAGACGTCCTGGAACAAGATCTGCAAAATCTAATTGTAGATCTGGATTCTTTGGGAAAAAATACCCAACTTCAAAAAAAAAATCAGTCGAATCGGAGTCCGGATGAGGGAGATATCGCTGATTTAAAATCAGCTCTTTTTGCAGAAATTTTGGGTGACGGCGGGAGAGTAGCAGCGCAGATCTGGAATTCTAGTGCCTGGATCAGGATTTCTATCACATGAGCAGATGCAGAATGATTGCTCCATTTCTAAAAACAGGTCATAATAAGGATTCTGAGCAATATTGACGAAACTGTGACAATTACACATTTTCGCCAAGTAAGTGAATTTTTTCCAAACCATTCATGGCTTCTAGCAAGTATCTTTATTTTACAGGAAAAGATAATGGTCTTACTATTGAAGAATACATAAAACAAAAGAAGTGGGTATGGACAAACAATTGGAAATTGTGGGCAGTGCAGGATTTTAGAGATGAGGCGGCCACATGGTGGGGATTACTTAACCAAAAGAAGTGTTCCAACCTGCCCGATGAAGAATTTGAAAAATTACTTTTAGACAGATGGTCTCATGCTAGAAAACAAGATAAGGAGAAACATGTGGCGTTATTTCCTACTGGTATATCCTTATTTTAGGTTCATGGATTGATTCAGAAGGAGAAAATCATTGTGTCTATAAATCCGGGTTCCCAGTAAAATTTCATAAATGTCAACTTGGCAAAAAAATTGCAAGTCCCAGCAAAACATTTTGAAAATACACAGGTTGACGATAAGGATGTTCAAATTTATAAGGATTTGAAACTTTCTATGGATAAGTATGTGTTTCATGGTGATTTTTATGCTTCAGAGATGGATAATATCGATGTTGTTTTGGGATATCCTTGGATGGAATCTGTGGGTACTATCAATATTAATGTGCAGAAAAAATTCCTGAAGCTATGGTATAAAAAGAAGAAAATTACATTACAGGATATTTCCATCCATAAACAGGTAGAGCACATGGAGGCGGAAGCAGATGATGTTCAAGGGACTGACATATCAGATGAGGAGCCTTTGATGATCGACAATCAAACACAAACAGAGGCTGTAGAAGAAAAGGTTACAGGTGATGATACATCAGAGGAGGGCTCAGTGGTTGAAGTCATACTGAAAAAGAAGACACCACAACAGGCACCACAGCAAGATGAAGTCAAGCAAAAGCCATCGTGGGTTAAAACTTCAACATATCATCACCCACATCACCCCGCACGACAACCATCATGGAAACCAAGTAGTCACATGATGGATAGAAAGGAGAGACGATCCACCTACTGCACATCAACAAAGAAGAGCTGCCACGGTCAACTTCCATCTCAAGCGAGCGAGGCACCAGCGAGATCGAGGGTTCACCTTTCTCTTGGATGGTTAGATGAACGTGCATGGTATCAGTGGACTACTCTTTTAAGTAGATCTTATTATTTGTGTTCTTCCCATGTTTCGGGGACGAAACATGCTTAGGGGGGTGGAATGTTATATACCTAGGGGGGATAATATGGGGTACCAAGGGAGGTACCCAAGGTAATAATGTAATAATGGGATGGGCCATAGTAATAAATAAGGTGGTTAACCCATGTCATGTAAGGGACCACAAGTAGTTAATAATAATGTAATGGGCCTATGGTATTAGTTGATGGTATGAGGAAACCATGGTAATGATGCATGGTATTGTATGTATGAGGCCTATATAAAGGCTAGAGACTCCACACATGAAGAGGAAGAGAAGTATTCTTGTATGAACAGGCATATGGCTTGTGGAGTGTTCTCCTTCCTTAAGGAGTGAATGTATGGTGTTGCCCTACCTTAAGGGTTTGATAATAAAGAATCATTTCTATCTATTTTGATCTTGTTCTTTCTTGGGTTTATTTCTGTTATCATATATCTTTTGGATCAGATCTACAACAATTGGTATCAGAGCAACAACAAGAATGTTATATACCTAGGGGGATAATATGGGGTACCAAGGGAGGTACCCAAGGTAATAATGTAATAATGGGATGGGCCATAGTAATAAATAAGGTGGTTAACCCATGTCATGTAAGGGACCACAAGTAGTTAATAATAATGTAATGGGCCCATGGTATTAGTTGATGGTATGAGGAAACCATGGTAATGATGCATGGTATTGTATGTATGAGGCCTATATAAAGGCTAGAGACTCCACACATGAAGATGAAGAGAAGTATTCTTGTATGAACAGACATATGGCTTGTGGAGTGTTCTCCTTCCTTAAGGAGTGAATGTATGGTGTTGCCCCACCTTAAGGGTTTGATAATAAAGAATCATTTCTATCTATTTTGATCTTGTTCTTTCTTGGGTTTATTTCTGTTATCATATATCTTTTGGATCAGATCTAGAACAATTAGTATCAGAGCAACAACAAGTGGTATCAGAGCTACAACAATTGGTATCAGAGCTACAACAAGTGGTATCAGAGCACTTTCTTGGGCACAAAAGTGGAGATTTTTTTTATTATTTTGGCAGGGTTTCGGGGGCGGCAACTTTGCAGATCAGATCTGTACGTTTTGGTGCCATATCTGCAGAATCTAATTGCAGATCTGTATTCTTTGGGAAAAAACACCTGATTTCAAAAAAAAATCGGTCGAATCGGAGTCCGGATGAAGGAGATATCACTGATCTAAAACTCAGTGGGGTTGTAGACAATTTTCAGGGCAGCGATTTTGCGGCGCAGATCTAGACGTCCTGGAACAAGTTCTGCAAAATCTAATTGCAGATCTGGATTCTTTGGGAAAAAATACCCAACTTCAAAAAAAAATCAGTCGAATCGGAGTCCGGATGAGGGAGATATCGCTGATTTAAAATCAACTCTTTTTGGAGAAATTTTGGGTGACGGCGGGAGAGTAACAGCGCAGATCTGGAATTCTAGTGCCTGGATCAGGATTTCTATCACATGAGCAGATGCAGAATGATTGCTCCATTTCTAAAAACAGGTCATATTAAGGATTCTGAGCAATATTGACGAAACTGTGACAATTACACATTTTCGCCAAGTAAGTGAATTTTTTCCAAACCATTCATGGCTTCTAGCAAGTATCTTTATTTTACAGGAAAAGATAATAGTCCTACTATTGAAGAATAAATAAAACAAAAGAAGTGGGTATGGACAAACAATTGGAAATTGTGGGCAGTGCAGGATTTTAGAGATGAGGCGGCCACATGGTGGGGATTACTTAACCAAAAGAAGTGTTCCAACCTGCCCGATGAAGAATTTGAAAAATTACTTTTAGACAGATGGTCTCATGCTAGAAAACAAGATAAGGAGAAACATGTGGCGTTATTTCTTACTGGTATATCCTTATTTCAGGTTCATGGATTGATTCAGAAGGAGAAAATCATTGTGTCTATAAATCCGGGTTCCCAGCAAAATTTCATAAATGTCAACTTGGCAAAAAAATTGCAAGTCCCAGCAAAACATTTTGAAAATACACAAGTTGACGATAAGGATGTTCAAATTTATAAGGATTTGAAACTTTCTATGGATAAGTATGTGTTTCATGGTGATTTTTATGCTTCAGAGATGGATAATATCAATGTTGTTTTGGGATATGCTTGGATGGAATCTGTGGGTACTATCAATATTAATGTGCAGAAAAAATTCCTGAAGCTATGGTATAAAAAGAAGAAAATTACATTACAGGATATTTCCATCCATAAACAGGTAGAGCACATGGAGGCGGAAGCAGATGATGTTCAAGGGACTGACATATCAGATGAGGAGCCTTTGATGATCGACAATCAAACACAAACAGAGGCTGTAGAAGAAAAGGTTACAGGTGATGATACATCAGAGGAGGGCTCAGTGGTTGAAGTCATACTGAAAAAGAAGACACCACAACAGGCACCACAGCAAGATGAAGTCAAGCAAAAGCCATCGTGGGTTAAAACTTCAACATATCATCACCCACATCACCCCGCACGACAACCATCATGGAAACCAAGTAGTCACATGATGGATAGAAAGGAGAGACGATCCACCTACTGCACATCAACACAGAAGAGTTGCCACGGTCAACTTCCATCTCAAGCGAGCGAGGCACTAGCGAGATCGAGGGTTCACCTTTCTCTTGGATGGTTAGATGAACGTGCATGGTATCAGTGGACTACTCTTTTGAGTAGATCTTATTATTTGTGTTCTTCCCATGTTTCGGGGACGAAACATGCTTAGGGGGTGGAATGTTATATACCTAGGGGGATAATATGGGGTACCAAGGGAGGTACCCAAGGTAATAATGTAATAATGGGATGGGCCATAGTAATAAATAAGGTGGTTAACCCATATCATGTAAGGGACCACAAGTAGTTAATAATAATGTAATGGGCCCATGGTATTAGTTGATGGTATGAGGAAACCATGGTAATGATGCATGGTATTGTATGTATGAGGCCTATATAAAGGCTAGAGACTCCACAAATGAAGAGGAAGAGAAGTATTCTTGTATGAACAGGCATATGGCTTGTGGAGTGTTCTCCTTCCTTAAGGAGTGAATGTATGGTGTTGCCCTACCTTAAGGGTTTGATAATAAAGAATCATTTCTATCTATTTTGATCTTGTTCTTTCTTGGGTTTATTTCTATTATCATATATCTTTTGGATCAGATCTACAGCAATTGGTATCAGAGCAACAACAAGAATGTTATATACCTAAGGGGGATAATATGGGGTACCAAGGGAGGTACCCAAGGTAATAATGTAATAATGGGATGGGCCATAGTAATAAATAAGGTGGTTAACCCATGTCATGTAAGGGACCAAAAGTAGTTAATAATAATGTAATGGGCCCATGGGATTAGTTGATGGTATGAGGAAACCATGGTAATGATGCATGGTATTGTATGTATGAGGCCTATATAAAGGCTAGAGACTCCACACATGAATATGAAGAGAAATATTCTTGTATGAACAGGCATATGGCTTGTGGAGTGTTCTCCTTCCTTAAGGAGTGAATGTATGGTGTTGCCCTACCTTAAGGGTTTGATAATAAAGAATCATTTCTATCTATTTTGATCTTGTTCTTTCTTGGGTTTATTTCTGTTATCATATATCTTTTGGATCAGATCTAGAACAATTGGTATCAGAGCAACAACAAGTGGTATCAGAGCTACAACAAGTGGTATCGGAGCTACAACAAGTGGTATCAGAGCACTTTCTTGGGCACAAAAGTGGAGATTTTTTTTATTATTTTGGCAGGGTTTCGGGGGCGGCGACTTTGCAGATCAGATCTATACATTTTGGTGTCAGATCTGCAGAATCTAATTACAGATCTGTATTCTTTGGGAAAAAACACCTGATTTCAAAAAAAAAATCGGTCGAATCGGAGTCCGGATGAATGAGATATCACTGATCTAAAACTCAGTGGGGTTGTAGACAATTTTCAGGGCAGCGATTTTGCGGTGCAGATCTAGACATCCTGGAACAAGATCTGCAAAATCTAATTGCAGATCTGGATTCTTTGGGAAAAAGTACCCAACTTCAAAAAAAAAATCAGTCGAATCGGAGTCCGGATGAGGGAGATATCGCTGATTTAAAATCAGCTCTTTTTGGAGAAATTTTGGGTGACGGCGGGAGAGTAGTAGCGCAGATCTGGAATTCTAGTGCCTGGATCAGGATTTCTATCACATGAGTAGATGCAGAATGATTGCTCCATTTCTAAAAACAGGTCATAATAAGGATTCTGAGCAATATTGACGAAACTGTGACAATTACACATTTTCGCCAAGTAAGTGAATTTTTTCCAAACCATTCATGGCTTCTAGCAAGTATCTTTATTTTACAGGAAAAGATAATGGTCTTACTATTGAAGAATACATAAAACAAAAGAAGTGGGTATGGACAAACAATTGGAAATTGTGGGCAGTGCAGGATTTTAAAGATGAGGCGGCCACATGGTGGGGATTACTTAACCAAAAGAAGTGTTCCAACCTGCCCGATGAAGAATTTGAAAAATTACTTTTAGACAGATGGTCTCATGCTAGAAAACAAGATAAGGAGAAACATGTGGCGTTATTTCCTACTGGTATATCCTTATTTCAGGTTCATGGATTGATTCAGAAGGAGAAAATCATTGTGTCTATAAATCCGGGTTCCCAGCAAAATCTCATAAATGTCAACTTGGCAAAAAAATTGCAAGTCCCAGCAAAACATTTTGAAAATACACAGGTTGACGATAAGGATGTTCAAATTTATAAGGATTTGAAACTTTCTATGGATAAGTATGTGTTTCATGGTGATTTTTATGCTTCAGAGATGGATAATATCGATGTTGTTTTGGGATATCCTTGGATGGAATCTGTGGGTACTATCAATATTAATGTGCAGAAAAAATTCCTGAAGCTATGGTATAAAAAGAAGAAAATTACATTACAGGATATTTCCATCCATAAACAGGTAGAGCACATGGAGGCGGAAGCAGATGATGTTCAAGGGACTGACATATCAGATGAGGAGCCTTTGATGATCGACAATCAAACACAAACAGAGGCTGTAGAAGAAAAGGTTACAGGTGATGATACATCAGAGGAGGGCTCAGTGGTTGAAGTCATACTGAAAAAGAAGACACCACAATAGGCACCACAGCAAGATGAAGTCAAGCAAAAGCCATCGTGGGTTAAATCTTCAACATATCATCACCCACATCACCCCGCACGACAACCATCATGGAAACCAAGTAGTCACATGATGGATAGAAAGGAGAGACGATCCACCTACTGCACATCAACACAGAAGAGCTGCCACGGTAAACTTCCATCTCAAGCGAGCGAGGCACCAGCGAGATCGAGGGTTCACCTTTCTCTTGGATGGTTAGATGAACGTGCATGGTATCAGTGGACTACTCTTTTGAGTAGATCTTATTATTTGTGTTCTTCCCATGTTTCGGGGACGAAACATGCTTAGGGGGGTGGAATGTTATATACCTAGGGGGGATAATATGGGGTACCAAGGGAGGTACCCAAGGTAATAATGTAATAATGGGATGGGCCATAGTAATAAATAAGGTGGTTAACCCATGTCATGTAAGGGACCACAAGTAGTTAATAATAATGTAATGGGCCCATGGTATTAGTTGATGGTATGAGGAAACCATGGTAATGATGCATGGTATTGTATGTTTGAGGCCTATATAAAGGCTAGAGACTCCACACATGAAGAGGAAGAGAAGTATTCTTGTATGAACAGGCATATGGCTTGTGGAGTGTTCTCCTTCCTTAAGGAGTGAATGTATGGTGTTGCCCTACCTTAAGGGTTTGATAATAAAGAATCATTTCTATCTATTTTGATCTTGTTCTTTCTTGGGTTTATTTCTGTTATCATATATCTTTTGGATCAGATCTACAACAATTGGTATCAGAGCAACAACAAGAATGTTATATACCTAGGGGGGATAATATGGGGTACCAAGGGAGGTACCCAAGGTAATAATGTAATAATGGGATGGGTCATAGTAATAAATAAGGTGGTTAACCCATGTCATGTAAGGGACCACAAGTAGTTAATAATAATGTAATGGGCCCATGGTATTAGTTGATGGTATGAGGAAACCATGGTAATGATGCATGATATTGTATGTATGAGGCCTATATAAACGCTAGAGACTCCACACATGAAGATGAAGAGAAGTATTCTTGTATGAACAGGCATATGGCTTGTGGAGTGTTCTCCTTCCTTAAGGAGTGAATGTATGGTGTTGCCCTACCTTAAGGGTTTGATAATAAAGAATCATTTCTATCTATTTTGATCTTGTTCTTTCTTGGGTTTATTTCTGTTATCATATATCTTTTGGATCAGATCTACAATAATTGGTATCAGAGCAACAACAAGTGGTATCAGAGCTACAACAAGTGGTATCAGAGCTACAACATCTCTCTTGTTTGATGTGTTTTATGTGTTTATATTTCTGCAATATATTTTATGTGTTCCATTGCTCTGTAATATATAATTCTCTAAAAAAATGGATATCATCAAATAATTCCGAGGAAGAATGCTTCCAGAAGTGCATCAAGGCAATCATCATTTCTCAGGAACCAAAATTTATTTCATGGTTATTGTTATTCCTACTCAAATTTCAGACACGTGGCTAAACACTCTAGAGCCTATGAAGATCCCTATCGATTCTCCAGAACAAGATTTACAAAAAGAAACTATGCTCTCTCTTTCATGTTTAAGACTGGGTGCTTCAAATGTCATAACATTGGACATGTGGCTTTTGATTCTAACTTTTCTGGGGTTCCTGAACAAGATCAAAGCATAACTACTAAGCCAGAAAAGAAATTCATACATGTATGGTAAAAGAAGTAGATTGGATCAGAAATCCTCTTGAACACTCAAGCCAACAACACATGTTGTTGATCTGATGAATACATCTTTGACATATTTTGATGATGAGATTCTTCCTAGAAGAGACCATCCATAGAGGTAGGGGGAGCTTGCCATTCTTGAAAAATCTATCTGTGAAGAACCCTATGAGTCACATATGGATAACTGTTCTATGAGGCATATCTCCTAATAGATAATATCTCGGAAGTAGCTCCATTGAATAAAATCATCAATTGACTAAAGATACCTTCCACTTACAGTAATTTATCGTGTTTGAAGCAAAGAAAAAACTAGAGGGTTTTATGTAAGAAAAGTGAACTAATTGATCATCTACAATTGAATTATAGATAGTCACTAACGTTGGAAAGTTATGGGCTGTTGAGGTCAGACTATTAGATGCTTGGTTAAGACAAAAACTGAAACTAATCTCAAAATATTTTTAACAAAACTAAAATCTAGAATTGACATTCATGGAAGTAGACAACAACTAAATAAGAAAATTATACAAAAAAATATTATAATACTTGACAGATGGAGTAAAACAATCCTAGATCAGTGTAACACCATTGGAGAACTATAAAACATAATTACAAAGGTGACTGAGCAATATGATGATGACATAAAAGGGAGCATAGGTTTAGGGGGAGTTGTACAAGCTACTATCTAAGCAATAGTGGAAGAAGCAACATGACAAGAAAGAACACCATGACAGGGGGAGAAACATGACAAGAAGCATCTTGATAAGGGGGGTACTTGGGCACCCTGTTTTATTGATGTCAAAGGGGGAGAGAATGTAGGAAGGGAAAGAATCTTTCCATCAATGACAAAGGGGGAGACTGTTAGTTAAGGTTTTCATTGATGTCAATATGGCATTGTTTGTGATGGAAAATTCTTATGATCTGTGATGTTTTCCATTGATCATGGTGATGAAAGTTCTAATGAAGATGCCATAACCTCATGTGTATTATGATATCCTTGATGAAGGACTTGATGACATTTGATGACATAGTCGTAGATCATATGATGAAATGGAGGACCATATGGATTGAATATAGCATAAGCATTGAATATATATACAGACATAATAGAAGCATCAAAACCAAGGAGCAAGAGGAGAAAAGCCATCATAAGCCATCGGGAGCCAAAGGAAATCCATTGAATGTTAAGAGCAGGAATGACAAACCAATGAGGAGAAGACCACATATGCCCAAGAGAAAGAGCCAAAGGGTAGAAATAATGATATCGGAGGAGCAAAGAGAAACATATCAGTGAAATATCTAAAACCAAATCGGAGAAATCATATTGGCATTTTAATTTTGTGTCACAACTCAAACCTTCAATTCCAATCTCTAACTTCGATCTCTCATCTCCAACTTTGACTCTGATCTCTGATCGGCAATGTGGACCTATGATCTTCGAAATGAAACATGGACCTCCAATTTCCGATATGCATACTTGACTTGTTCTAATAATGATTTAATTACTAAACAGCATCCACCATTTATCGTAGTTTTGAAATGACACCTCCAATAAGATCTTTCGATGAGAGCAAATCTCTGATTACCGATATGGTTTCAGACCTGACTAGCATTACCATAATGTTTTAAAATATAATATCGTGTCCATGTGTCAGAACTTTCCTATCGTAATTTTTGTAGACATGTCACGTTAAAACCTTTGATAAGGTTCTCCGATAATACCAAAGGTATAATTTTGATATGTTGCAAATCCAATTGGCTTATCAAAACAATTTTATTGAAATATCACATCTTGTACATCGGAGGTCAGAGCGAGTAAGAGCAATATGTGATATCACAATATTGGTATTATTGACATATCGGAACTTTGGCTTGTGCACAACTTTAAAAATATCTGGTATCCATTTGGTTGAGATGTGTGAGAGTACGGTGATGATGTGGCGTGTGCGACCTCTCGACATCCATTGTAATATGGTTTTCATTGTTTAATAGTTATGGTCCCTCCTATGTTTCTATTATAATATAGTTTCCGTAAACAATGAAACTATGTAATATTTGGTTGATTATTAACAAATACCCCTTCCGATATACTTTTAGTGTGCCACCTCATGCATAAGTCAGCCTTGTAGAAAATTTGCTATGTAGGTTAACCCGATACTGCAATATAAATCAAAGCAGAATACTATAACCTACTTCTACTATCAATTTGTGGAAGCTGAAAGATTGAGCTGAATAACATATCAAGAAGAAGAAGAATCAATGCACAATACACATGAAAATACTATGGGGAAAGACTTAGCTAAAACCCCACTATCTGTATTATCATACAAGGTGGAAATACATAGGAATTATACAAAGCCTTAGCTCTCATAGCTAGCCAGCTCTCAGTAAAATCCTCACATATGCTCACAGGAAATCCTGGCTGCTCTCCAACCTTCCTCTGTGCCCTCCAAGCTCCTATTTCCTTGCGTTGTTCCTCAGGGATGATCTCCTTCAACCGAGTGGAAAAACACGATTTACCAAGAGGATGATTTCCTGATCTCACACACTTTCAAAACTGAGCAACCGTCAAGGAATGGTTCCTTCTGCATGCATGAGTTTTCTTTATAAGAAAATACATGCAAATGATAGTAAATTGTCCTTGTCTTTAATCTCAACTTGGTATTTCTCATAATAGACATGCATGAGTTTCTGATGAGGGAATCTTCAGTTAACGGGAGTACACTAGTTGAGTGCATGCATGCATCAATTGACTGTTAACTCTCTATTAGTTCCTCAAACCGTTTGGAACTAATTTAACTCGACTTACCTCAATAAACTGAGTTAACTAATTACAACTCAAATATAGCTCAATATTATCTCCTTAATTTAAGGCTCATCTCCTTAATTTAAGGGATATCTCCTGCACGACTTCAGAAAGACTTTTAACTTTAATTTCTCCAACTAATTAAGTCAAAATAACTTAAGTAATTATTTCTAAGTAGTTGTTAAGACTGGCTTCGATTTTAATTCACAATTTAATTCAAGGACAAATTAAATTGGAATATTCTTGTTGCCACATTTCAACACTCCCTCTCAACAAGAAGGGGATTATCTGTCACCCCGATCCTATCTCTGTGGAACTCGAATTTACACTTTGACAATGCCTTTGTCAAAATGTCAACATCTTGCTCCTCTATCAAAATATACTACAGCAACATGATCTCCCATCATTAGCAGCTTGCTTTACCTTGTAAAGCCAACGAGAACTCACAACTAACTTGTTCTCCGGTCTCAGGACCACATCCCAAACACTATTACGAACTATGGAATATACTCCTTCACCATAGCATCAAGCCAAAGCGATTGCTGCACTGATTCCTCAAAGGAAGAACGCTCGGTCTCAACACATTCCCCAGCAATGGCCATGTATCTAGTGTACCTCTCAGGTGACCTTCTCTGTTTGCGCTGAGAAAATTGTGCTCCCACATTCTCTCTCACATCCTCCAACAACCTGTCAGCTTCTCTTGTGCGCTTTTGTCCATCTCTAGAATACTCTGCTTGAGTGGATGTCTCCACTCCCAAAACCTCTGTATGTGGTTGCTTTGCATCAGTCTGAGGCTCCTTCTCCTTACGAACCAATACATCCTCCACAGCCTATAGTTGGAGCTCCCTCTCAAGGGAAACTCACATGGCCTTCTGCTCATCAAACTTGAGATCTCTACGAACCACTGTCCTCCGACTAGTAGGCAAGTACACCCGATAGTTGTGAGGTGTATCACTGTACCCCACAAGTATCCCCAACTCTGTTTTCGGCTCAAGCTTCTTCCGTGCATCCTTTGTCCCACAACAATATACCGATGGGCCAAAGATCCTGAATTGACCCACATTTGGTCTCTTACCGGAGAAAGCTTCCTTTGGTGTCTTCATCCCAAGTAAGCGATGCAGGCTTCTACTCTGAAAATAGACCGTTGTGTTGCATGCCTTAGCCCACAAGTGAAGTGGTAGGCCTTGGTCATGTAGCATCGCCTGTGCTACCCCTACAATAGTTATGTTCTTCCTCTCGGCCACCCCATTCTGTTATGGGTTATGAGGTGCCGTCAACTCTCGTTTAATTCATTTTGTTGCATAGAAGTCCTTAAAATCTTGATAGACATATTATCCACCATTGTCGCTTCGCAAGGCCTTGATCTTCTTCCCTGACTCTTTCTCGACCAAAGCTTTGAACTCACGAAACTTTGTGAAGGTTTGGTCCTTCTTCTACATGAAATACATCCAACATTTACGAGAATGGCCATTAATGAAAATCACAAAATACCTTCGCTTCATTGTGGATGCCATTGAGAATGGTCCACACTTATCAGTATGAACTCATTCTAAGATAGCCTTTGCTCAACTGTCTCGATCATGAAAGGAAGACTTGGTGTACTTTCCCAAGGTACAACCTTTTCATGTGTCAACTTGCTCAAGTTTACCTTTGGGAAGTCCTGTAGATATCTGTTGCATTAACTTCAAGGCCCCATGATGAAAATGGCCCAACCACCTACGCCATAAATCACCAATGTCTTGGTTTTGCACCAATTCTACTTACGTACTCAATGTTGCACAATCATCTACCTCTAGTTTATAGAGATTCTTCACCTAAATCCCTATCCTCTTGGTCTGACCCATGGCTATGTGTCTTAGGAACATCTTTCCTTTACCGAAGACAAAATCGTATCCTTTGTCCTCCAACATCATGACCGATATCAATTTCTTCTTCATTCTAGGCACATACTTCACATCTGTCAAGGTGATAGGAGCTCCATGCTCCCTCTGAAAAGCAACCGTGCCCACTCTTGAAACACTATACCTTCCATCGTCACCCATCTCTATGCGCATCTTGAGGTCTTTCTCCTCCAAGGCACTGAATAAACTTTTATCACCAGTCATGTGGAATGAGGCTCCACTGTCAAGATACCAAACACAACCCATCATCGATGACACCATGCATGTGATGAGGGTAAAGTCCATTTCGAACTGAGAGGCTAATGCCTCACCTTCCGATCCTTTCGAGGATCCCTTCTTGGACTTCTTTGATGGGCAATTAGTTGCATAATGTCCCATCTCATGACAATTAAAGCATCTTACTTTAGACTTGTCACCCTTCTTCCCTCCATGAGAATAATTTGATTTGGAATGGGAAGCCTTCCCCTTCCCTTTCCTTGCCTTACTTACTAAGGCCATATTTTCTTCATCATCATTCTTGGATGAAGCACCATCTCGTGTGCTCCTCTTGATCTCCTCCTGCATAAGATCTGACCACAGTCGTTCCTAATCCGGCAGTTTCTCCTTTCCATTCATAGAGTCCTGGTAGCTATTCCAGCTCTTTGGAAGGTTAAGGAGAGCGAGGCTCACCATATCATCATCGGCAGTAGTGATTCCCACACTCCTAAGATCATCTTTGTAGGTGGTTAGCTTGTTTAGATCTGTGGAAATAGTATCACCCTTCTCCATCTTGATTCTTTGAAGCTTATCCTTAATCGCCAATTTCCTCTGGTCGCTACTGTTCTGGTATAGGTCCTTCAATGTCTTCCACATTCAAAATGGATTATCCTTCCCATGGAGACTCGAGGCAATATGGTCTCGAAATCCCTCAAGGATGATCCATCTCGCCTTCGCCACACACTTCTTCCACTCAGCCAACTCTTGTGCATTAGTTGAAGCTGGCTTTTGGATTTCTTGATCAATGAATTCCTTCAAGCTATTGTCTTCTAATAAAACCTATTCTATCTTTCCATGCTATGTAATTCGAGCTACCTTCCAAGGCATACTCGAGTCTCATGCCACAGAATGCCATTAGCCAACCTTGAAGTATGATATGAATTCAATTTGCACCTGCAACCCCAAACTTCAAACTTCAAATTCTCTTCTCAGTATACTGTTCACAGCTCCAATAAACTTGGCTCTGATACCATGTAGAAAATCTGCTATGTAGGTTACCCGATATTGCAATATAAATCAAAGCAGAATACTATAACCTACTTCTACTATCAATTTGTGGAAGCTTAAAGACCAAGCTAAACAATATAACATGAAGAAGAAGAATCAATGCACAATACACATGAAAATACTTTGGGGAAAGCCTCAGCTAAAACCCCACTATTTGTATTATCATAAAAGGTGGAAATACATTGGAATTATACAAAGCCTTAGTTCTCACATCTAGCTAGCTCTCAATAGAATCCTCACAGATTCTCACAGGCAATCCTGGCTTCTCTCTAGCCCTCCTCTTTGCCCTCCAAGCTCCTATTTCCTTGCACTGTTCCTCTGGGATGATCTCCTTCAACCAAGTGGAAAAACTCAATTTACCAAAAGGATGATCTCCTAATCTCACACACTGTCAGATTTGCACAATCCTCAAGGAATGATTCCTTTTGCATGCATGATTTTTCTTTATAAGAAAAAACATGCAATTGATAGTACACTGTCCTTGTCTTTAATCTCAACTTGGTCTTTCTCAGAATAGACATGCATGAGTTTCTGATGAGGGAATCTTCTGTTAACTAGAGTACACTAGTTGAGTGCATGCATGCATCAATGGACTATTAACTCTCTATTAGTTCCTCAAACAGTTTGGAACTAATCTAACTAGACTTAACTCAGTAAACTGAGTTAACTAATTACAACTCAAATATAACTCAATCTTATCTCCTTAATTTAAGGTTTATGTCCTTAATTTAAGGTATAACTCTTGCATGACCTCAGAAAGACTTCTAACTTGAATTTCTCCAACTAGTTAAGTCAAAATAACTTAATTAATTATTTCCAAGTAGCTATTAAGACTAAATTCAATTTTAATTCACAATTTAACTCAAGGACAAATTAAATTGGAATATTCTTATTGCCACATTTCAACAGGCCTCTCCTCTAATAAATATGTATTTTTGCTTATTGGCAAAACTCATATAAATACAAGTCAAATACTTCATTATCAAGTATCGATTTCGGAATTCCATCACAGATAGGAAGATACAATTCACAACTCGTGAACTTGAAAGAGTAAAGGAAAGGAGACTTGGAGGACAAGAAGGATCACTAAATATCTGAAGCAAATGAAGCCGTAAGAGCTTGGATCTATGGGACATTTCCGGTGAAGCCCAGTTCTATGGAAAATCACATTTGGAAGGGTCAGACTAAGTGGAATAAAAATCTGTGAGAGGCTCGGAGCTACAACGAATTTGTGAAGGCATGGATCCTTTGTAGCTTAGTAGAAGTGCAGACCTCAACCTCAAGGAAAATCATGTGGAGGTTCATTTAGTAGCTCAGATCAGTTCTATATCTTTGTCTTGAATTTTTGAAAAGCTCATATTTTGACAACCTTCGACCATTCAGATACCTGTGGAAGGGAACCTGAGTTCAAATCTGTGTTTGGAAACAATGGGATAAACTTCCTGAACTCGGTTTCAAAAGTTTATACCTGTGTGAAGACTACGGAAGCTCGGTTTAGAGGTTAGGATCAACCATCTATGGAGAAACTAATATTGTCTCATGTGATAGGTACAACCACTACTTTGGAATTGTGAGAAATAAACTCGGACCAGTGATATCATGGTCTGAAATGGAGGACAATATTCTATGATTAGAATATCAAATTTGAAGAACAGTAAGCTTGGATTTGTTCTTGAATTTGTAGGGAATACTTAAAGAAAATAAGACTTGGAGACATTATGCTTTGTTGAAGTCCTCATGGAGTAACCTTGGATATTTGTTTGGGCATCATGAAGAGTTGCAGAGACACCTTCATGATAAAACAAGGTTTTGATTGATGAAGTGGCGTGGAGATTAAGTGGAGGAATTGCTGAAGATAGATAGGGCTTGTTGCAGAAGATATTGGGAGCCATAGAGAATCATCAAACTTATCTTGAAAAATGATAGCTGAGGGTTGGAGCCCTAGAGGATAGGAGTCCTCAAAAGACTAGGTTGGAGCCTGTACTAGAGATAGGGTTGGAGCCCTAGAGGTTGGTGCCTCAAAGTTGACAAGGTTGGAGCCTTCGAAAGTCCAAGTCGATGCTTGGCAAAAATACAGGTTGGAACCTATGAGAATGAATATGGGTGTCTTCATCTAGGGTTGGATCCCTACACATTATTGTATTAGATTTATTGTAAAGAGTTTTGGGTTGTGTTATATTCTTTCCACGACTAGCCTACATAGTTAACCGAGGTGTTAGAGGGGGGTCGGAGCCCCCCCTCCGTTGCGCCGATTTCGCAAAATGGGGGTCACAGGAGGGGGGTGAGTGGCCCCCCTCTACAGGGTCCGGGGCAGTGCCCCAGGGAAATTGTTTTGGAACCTATATTAGGTTGGGCGAACCTATCTATGGTTTTGTGCATGGTTTTCGCATAGGGTTTTGGACGTGATGGTTTTCGGTCCATGGTATTGGATGCTTCGGCATGTATAAATATGTACTATAACATTGAAAGATATGTAATGAAAATCAAGATGGTAGTCCTGGTTTTGGGATCCAAGGGAAAATCTCTTTGTATATGTGTTTTATGTGTTATTCTCTCACATTGTTTATTTTTTTGTGTTTTAGAATTTGTATGCGAGTAATTTATGTATGGGTTTAAAACCTACATTTGGTATCGGAGTTGTTTTGGCTTCAAGGGGACACCTTTGTTGCTGAGGGGTTTCGCTCGGGCCTGTGGTAGACCTTGTTCAGTGGGAGATCTGCGAGATCGATTCTGGTGGTGAAAGAAGATGGCGAGCAGTGGAAAGATAGAGATCGATAAATTTAATGGTCAGAGTTTTGAGTTATGTAAACTCAAGATGGAGGATTTGTTGGTGGATAAAGATCAGTGCATCGCGGTAGATCCAGGTACCAAACCAATGGGAGTGTCCGATGAAGAATGGAAGAAGTTATATCAGAAGGCTAAGATCACAATAAGATTGTGTGTCTCAAATTCAATATTGTTGAATGTATTAGGGGAAGCTACAGCGAAGGCTTTGTGGGACAAGTTAGGGACTTTGTACAAATATAAGTCTCTAGTGAATAAACTATTCCTACAGAAAAAGTTGTATAACCTGAGGATGAAAGTTGGAAACTCAGTGAGAGAGCATCTGAATGCATTTAATATTGTGGTAAGTCAGTTATTATATTTTGATATTAAAATTTCAGATGAAGATAAGTGCATTAGTTTGTTTTGTTCTCTACCAGATTTGTGGGATAGTCTGGTTATTGCAATAGGTAGCAATGCAACTCCCTTGCAGTTTGATGAAATAGTCTCATCCTTGCTGACAGAGGAGATGGGACGGAAAAATATGGAGAGCCAGAATGGTGATGCCTTGTATGTATGAGGACGATCCCGGAACAGAAACAAAAATAAGTCATTGAGTGGGAGATCTAAATCTAGAGGGAGATCTAAATCTCCAGGAAAACTTGTAAAGGTGGCGTGTTGGAAATGTGGAAAGGAAGGGCACTACAAAAGGAACTGTAAATCTAAATCTCCTGACAAAGGAAATGATCTGATGATGCTCCTTCTGCAGAGGCGAAAACCACCTCATATGAAGGTGGGGATGTGTACTTGGCTTCTTCAAGTACACATGTAGATCATGAGGCATGGTTGATTCACTCAGGTGCATCCTTTCACTTCACTACCCATAAAGAGTGGTTCTGTGAGTATGAGAAATATGATGGTGGTGATGTCTTCTTGGGGGATGAAAGGAAGGCTAGAATCATTGGTCACAAAAAGTCAATTTGCAGTTGCTAGGTGGAAGGATTAGAACACTTCCAGGTGTTTTGTATATTCCTGCATTAGCGAGGAATCTTATTTCTGTAAGCAAGCTGGATGATACATGTGTAAAAACAGTGTTCAAGAAAGATACCTGCAAGATGGTTCGGGGAGCACTGGTATTGATGCGGGGAGTTCGGATTGGAACTCTGTACGAGCTACAACGTAGCACTATTTTTGATGGGTGCAACAATTCTGTGGTTCCTAAAAGTGGAGCAGAAAATCTAGTGGTCTCTGGAGAGAAGACCATGTTGTGGAATCAAAGGCTTGGTCATATTAGAGAGAGGGGTCTTCAAATACTTCATGGTAAAGGTATGGTAGAAGGTATGAGTAATATCTCTCTGGATTTTGATTTCTATGAAAATTTTGTATATGGGAAGCAGAATCGGGTGAGTTTCCCCTCTGGTGGTAAGAGGGCAAAACAGATATTAGAGCTTGTGCACAATGATGTGTTTGGACCTGTGAATGTTCCATCCCTCGGTAAGTCTATGTACTATGTATCATTTATAGATGACTTCTCAAGCAATACATGGATATATTTCCTTAAGAAGAAATCTGAAGTCTTTGATAGGTTTAAAGAATTTAAGGCTCTAGTGGAAAACCGGACAGAGAAGAAGATAAAGGTGTTGAGGTCAGATAATGGTGGAGATTTTTGTAGCAAGGAATTTGAAGAATTCTGTAAGAAGTGTGGTATAACACAACAGAAGACTAATCCATATTCACATGAGAAAAATGGAGTTGCAGAAAGAATGAACAAGACGCTGATGGAAAGGGCAAGAAGCATGCTCAGTGGTGTCGGGTTAGGATAGTAATTTTGGGCAGAAGCAGTGGAGACAACATGTTACCTGGTCAATAGATCACCTTCATCAGCATTGGAGGATAAGACTCCACAAGAGGTGTGGACTGGTAAGAAACCCTCTCTTTCACATTTGAGGGTATTTGGATGTGATGCATATGTGCATGTTCCAAAGGAGAAAAGAACCAAGTTGGATAGTAAATCCAAAAAGTGGATCTTTATTGGGTATAAGGATGGTTTAAAGGGTTATAAGCTTTGGAACCCAGTAACAAGGAAGGTTGTGTACAGCCGAGATGTGGTGTTCAGAGAGGTGAAAGATTTTATTAAACATGAAGTCCCATCAAAGGAACCTGAGAAATAGAGTTTGAGCTAAAGGAGGAAGAATCAGACTCTACAGCAGAAGAGGAATCAAAAGATGAAGAGCCACAAACTCTGATTCAGAGGATGGAAAACTTTGGAAAGAGGCCATGGTTGATGAAATGGAATCTTTGCACAAAAATGAGGCATGGGATCTGGTGGAGTTGCTGATTGGAAGGAAACCCATTGGCAGCAAATGGGTGTTCAAGAATAAGACAATTGCAAAAGGAAAGGCGGATAAATACAAAGCTCGGTTGGTAGCAAAAGGTTATTCCCAGGTGCTGGGAATTGATTTTGGTGATATTTTTTCTTGTGTTGCCAAGGTAGCTTCTATTATATTACTTTTATCTATTGCTACTACTTTTGATTTTGAGGTAGAACAGATGGATGTGAAGACAACATTTCTTCATGGGGATTTGGAAGAGGAGATATACATGAAGAAACCTAAAGGTTTTGTAGTGAAGGGTAAGAAAGAACTGGTATGCAAGTTAAAGAAGTCTCTATATCGGTTAAACAATCACAAAGGATGTGGTAGCAAAATTTTGATACATTTATATGGGGACTTGGCTTCACTAGAAGCAAAGCAGATCATCGTGTGTATTTTAAATTAATTGGTGACTGTGTTATTTATCTAATCTTGTATGTGGATGATATGTTTATGGTCGGAAATGACAAGGAAATTATCCAGGATTTGAAGACCCAATTGTCCTCCAAATTCGACATGAAAGATCTTGGTGCTAAAAACTATATTTTGGGCATGGAAATTAAAAGAGATCAGGCAAAGAGGAAGCTTTGGTTAAACCAAAGGAAGTATGTCGAGACAATATTGTAGAGGTTTAATATGCAGGATAGTAAACTGGTGAAGATTCCTATTCTTGTAGGTGTAAAGTTATCTATTGAACAGTGTCCTAAGACACAAGAAGAGGAAGAGAAAATGTCCCGTGTTCCATATGCAAGTGAAATTGGTAGTCTCATGTATGTGATGGTCTGTACTAGACCAGAAATTGCACATGCTGTGGGAGTATTGAGTAGGTTTACGTCAAAACCAGGGAAGGAGCACTGGACAATAGTGAAGCAGGTTTTCAGGTATTTTTGTGGCACTAGTGATTATGGTTTGTGCTACCAAGCAAGACCAGGATTGGACAAAGTGTTGGATATTCATGGCTTTGTTGATGCAGACTGGGCTGGAGATCTGGATCAAAGAATATCTACAAGTGGGTATGTTTTTAACCTATTTGGAAGTGTAGTTAGTTGGATGAGTAAGAAATAATCTGTAGTGGCACTATCAACTATAGAGGTAGAATACATGGTAGCCAGTCATGCAAGAAAGGAATCTATTTGGTTGCAGAGATTGTATTCAAGTATGGAGTTAGTATAGGGAGCTATAAGGATAGAATTTGATAGCCAAAGTGGAATTTTCTTGGCAAAGAACCTTGCCTATAATTCAAAGACAAAGCACACGAATGTTCAGTATCACTTTGTGAGGGATATGATAGAAGACAAAAATGTGCTACTGGTAAAGGTGGACACTTTGAAGAATACTACAAATGCATTGACAAAATCTGTGAGCTCTGAGAAATTCTCTTGGTGTAGAGAAAAATTGGGAGTTTCAGGGGTGGATAAATGACTAAGCTCTCATGTGGTTCCCTGTGGCAAGAAAACAACAAGTGTGAGAATGTTGGGTTTTGTATATTCATTGCGTTGATTGTGCAGGGGGGGTGGTAACCTCCCCTATAGACCCTCTCTACAGGGTCCGGGGCAGTGCCCTGGGGACAATTTTTTTAGACCCTATATTAGGTTGGGCAAACCTATCTACGGTTCTGTGCATGGTTTTCACACATGGTTTTGGACGCGATGGTTTTCGGTCCATGGTATTGGATGCTTCGGCATGTATAAATATGTATTGTAACATTGAAAGATATATAATGAAAAATCAAGCTGGTAGTCCCGGTTTTGAGACTTAGGGGAAAATCTCTGTGTATATGTTGTTGTGGCTCTGATACCAATTGTTGTAGATCTGATCCAAAAGATATATGATAACAGAGATAAACCAAGAATAACAAGATCAAATATAGATAAATGATTCTTTATTAATCAAACCCTTAAGGTAGGGCAACACCATACATTCACTCCTTAAGGAAGGAGAACACTCCACAAGCCATATGCCTGTTCATACAATAATACTTCTCTTCATCTTCATGTGTGGAGTCTCTAGCCTTTATATAGGCTTCATACATACAATACCATGCATCACTACTATGGTTTCCTCATGCCATCAACTAATACCATGGGCCCATTACATTATTATTAACTACTTGTGGTCCCTCACATGACATGGGTTAACCACCTTATTTATTACTATGGCCCATCCCATTATTACATTATTGCCTTGGGTACCTCCCTTGGTACCCCATATTATCCCCCGAGAAATAATATGAAATGATTCTTTATAGATCAAAACCCTTATGGTAGGGCAACACCATACATTCACTCCTTAAGGAAGGAGAACACTCCATAAGCCATATGCCTGTTCATACAATAATACTTCTCTTCATCTTCCTATGTGGAGTCTCTAGCCTTTATATAGACCTCATACATACAATACCATGCATCATTACCATGGTTTCCTCATACCATCAACTAATACCATGGGCCCATTACATTATTATTAATTACTTGTGGTCCCTTACATGACATGGGTTAACCACCTTATTTATTACTATGGCCCATCCCATTATTACATTATTACCTTGGGTACCTCCCTTGGTACCCCATATTATCCCCCCTAGGTACATAACATTCCACCCCCCTAAACATGTTTCGTCCCCGAAACATGGGAAGAACATAAATAATAAGATCTACTCAAAAGAGTAGTCCACTGATACCATGCACGTGCATCTAGCCATCCAAGAGAAAGGTGAACCCTCGATCTCGCTGGTGCCTCGCTCGCTTGAGATGGAAGTTGATCGTGGCAGCTCTTCTGTGTTGATGTGCAGTGGGTGGATCTTCTCTCCTCGCGATCCGTCATGTGACGACTTGGTTTCCATCTTGATGGTTGTCTCGCTGGGTGATGTGGGTGATGATATGTTGAAGTTTTAACCCACGATGGCTTTTGCTTGACTTCACCCTGCTGTGGTGCCTGTTGTGGTGTCTTCTTTGTCAATATGACTTCAACCACTGAGCCCTCCTCTGATGTATCATCACCTGTAACCTTTTCTTCTGCAGCCTCTGTTTGTGTTTGATTGTCGGTCATCAAAGGCTCATCATCTGATATGTCGGTCCCTTGAACATCTTTTGCTTCAGCCTCCATGTGCTCTACCTTTTTATGGATGGAAATATCCTGTAATGTAATTTTCTTCTTTTTATACCATAGCTTTAGGAATTTCTTCTGCACATTAATATTGATAGTACCCACCGATTCCATCCAAGGATATCCCAAAACAACATCGATATTATCCATCTCTGAAGCATAAAAATCACCATGAAACACATACTTATCCATAGAAATCTTCAAATCCTTATACACTTGAACATCCTCATTATCAACTTGTGCCATTTCAATGTGTTTTGCTGGAACTTGCAATCTTTTTGCCAAATTAGCACTTATAAGATTTTGTTTGCAACTAGGATTTATAGTCACAACGATTTTCTCCTTCTGAATCAATCCATAAACCTGCAATAAGGAGACACCCGTAGAAATTAACCCCTTATGTGTCTCATTCTTCTTTTTTCTAGCACGAGACCATTTGTCTAAAAGGACTTTTTCAAATTCTACATCTGAGAGTTTGGTCAACTGTTTGCCATCAAGTGAGAGACACCATTTGTAAGCCTCATCTTTGAAACCCAACTGCCAATAATCCCTCCCAAATTTTTTCCATACCCACTTCTGTTGTTTTATGTATTCTTCAATAGTAGGACCATCATCTTTTCCAGTAAAGTATAGAACCTTGCTAGAAGCCATGAAGAGGGTTTTGAAAAAACTTGGCGAAAATTTGAAATGGCCACAAATCCGTCAATATTGCTCAGAATCTCTATTATAACCTATTTTTGGAAATGGAACAATCATTCTGCATCTGCCCATATGATAAAAATCCTGATCCAGGCACTAGAATTCCAGATCTGCGCTGCTACACTCCCAGCGTCACCCAAAATTTCTGCAAAAAGAGTTGATTTTAAATCAGCGATATCTCTCTCATCCGGACTCCGATTCGACTGATTTTTTTTTTGAAATCATGTGTTTTTTCCCAAATATTCCAGATCTACAATTAGATCTTGAAGATCTGGCACCAAGATTTCTAGATCTGCGCCGCAAAACTCGCTGCCCTGAAAATTGTCTGCAACCCCACTGATTTTTAGATCAGCGATATCTCCTTCATCCGGACTCCGATTCAACTGATTTTTTTTTTGAATTTGGGTATTTTTTCACAAGGAATACAGATCTGCAATTAGATTCTACAGATCTTTCACCAAAACGTACAGATCTGACCTGCAACTCGCCGCCCCAGAAACCCTGCAAAAATGAAAAAAAAAATTCTCCACGGTTTGCCCAAGAAAGTGCTCTGATACCACTTGTTGTAGCTCTGATACCACTTGTTGTAGATCTAACCCAGAAATATTATAGATTTGATATAAAAGTCTAAGATAATGCAAAAAAACCCAGAAATAATATGAAATGATTCTTTATTAATCAAACCCTTAAGGTAGGGCAACACCATACATTCACTCCTTAAGGAAGGAGAACACTCCACAAGCCATATGCCTGTTCATACAATAATACTTCTCTTCATCTTCATGTGTGGAGTCTCTAGCCTTTATATAGACCTCATACATACAATACCATGCATCATTACCATGGTTTCCTCATACCATCAACTAATACCATGGGCCCATTGCATTATTATTAATTACTTGTGGTCCCTTACATGACATGGGTTAACCGAGTCTCTAGCCTTTATATAGGCCTCATACATACAATACCATGCACCATTACCATGGTTTCCTCATACCATCAACTAATACCATGGGCCCATTACATTATTATTAATTACTTGTGGTCCCTTACATGACATGGGTTAACCACCTTATTTATTACTATGGCCCATCCCATTATTACATTATTACCTTGGGTACCTCCCTTGGTACCCCATATTATCCCCCCTAGGTACATAACATTATATGTGTTTTATGTGTTATGCTCTCGCATTGTTTATTTTCTATGTTTTAGAATTTGTATGCATTGCTGAAGATAGATAGGGCTTGTTGCAGAAGATATTGGTAGCCATAAATAATCATCATACTTATATTGAAAAATTATAGCTAAGGGTTGGAGCCCTAGAGGATAGGAGTCCTCAAAAGACCAGGTTGGAACCTGTACTCGAGATATGGTTGGAGCCCTAGAGGTTGGTGCCTCAAAGTTGACAAGGTTGGGGCCTTGGAAAGTACAAGTCGATGCTTCGAAAAAGTACAGGTTGGGACTTGTGAGATAGAAGATTGGTGTCTTCATCTAGGTTTGGATCCCTACACATTATTGTATTAGATTTATTGTAAAGAGGATTGGAGTCATCATCATTGATTAATAAAATTATTTTTCTAGCATTGCTCATTTTGTGTTCCAATTATAAATGATCTTAACTAGTAAAAATAACAATTGAAAATAAATATTTTTTCACCCTCCTCTTAGTATTTCCAACATAAAATGCAACATAAGAGAATTTGGTTTAGATATGGGAGTTCGAAAAGGTTGTGGACGTAATTTTACAAAATCCCAACATGTTGGGAAACAATATGAGTGAGATTCATCCATCACATCTTCAAGGTCGTGATTTATGGGTTCTTTCTCATGGAGATAGGGAATTCAATGCCCAAAAAGATGCAATTGTTGTGTCATTCCTTTTGCTTTTGTTTTATCCTAAAGCACCACATGTTCCATAATAAAATAGAACAAACAATGTTTTTCATCAAAGATTTATCAAATCAAAATCTCAGGGGTCACTAAATACCTCCACAATGAATAGATTTGGACTCCTTATCTACACAGGAACAGGTAGGAAAATGCAAACTAAATTAATTTAATCTCACATCCTCTATGCTAATCTACTTATTTGCATAGGAGGATTAACAATCATGGCATTACATCTTCCTAGCCCTCCCTAGGGGGCGTTAAGCTAGAGATGGCTCTTATACCAACATAGAAATTTGAGGAGAAAACATAGCGCAAATATTTCACACAAAAACAATTCATATATTACATTTGAAAACCAAAATACATCCCACATATATAGTGTTTATGAGATCCAACAAATTCCAAACTAAGATACTATTGTTGAAAAAATCTCTCAATAAACTCCAACAACTAACAAACCTAATCTGCCAATATACTATCGTAAGCATTAATGAGATATAAATGTATTTATGGCATAGAGAGACTCACATCAAAATATTCATAGCCACAGAGAGACTCAAAGAGATTATATATTTGATGCAAAGATTAGAATTTATAATACTAGTAATTTAAAATAAAATTTTATAATATAGTTTTTTATTTTTGTGTAAATAAGCTTTTGTATTAAAAAGTGTAACATATAGTACAAAACTTCTGCCGAAGCAGATTACTGGCTGCATAGCAGGCCTTACTCAAAAGCAACAGAGTGAAACAGGAAGAGAGAACTATAGTAGACATATAGAAACTAGTGCTGCCGAGGAGTACACCACGCAGGGTGACTTGGGCCAAAAAACTGCCTATCACAGAGCTGGAAAAACAGTAACAGAAAAATATAACAGAGTCCAACAAAGGGACATGGAAGACTAATCAGAGTTGTTGGGAGGGGCTGCATGCGCCTCACTATGCCTGGAAGCCTGAGCCTGGTGAACGCACGACGGACCTCCCTTCTGCGGATCAGCGGGCTTGCTGTCCTGCTCAATAACTTTCCGGAGGAGTTTGATCAGAACAGAGAGCTTTTTGCTAATTGAATCCATCTCCTCATGCAGTGCGCAGAGTTTAAACTCGCTGCTCTCGACCACTGCCCTGTGGTCCTTCGTCATCGTGGCTGCAAACTGCTGGAGCGTGCGAAGCTGGTCTGCCTGTTCCCCCTGAACGTCCATTGCCTTTGCCAAGATGGTCTTCATGCGCCATGATTCTGCCTAAGTACGGACAAATTGGGTTGCTATAGTGCTAGGCGTTCCAGGGTCATGCAACCAGTTGACTTCTTGGCTGAGTGATCCAGGTGGATATTGGTGGCCACCTGGACCCCCACCATTGTATTTCTCAGCATTTTCAGTTTCCTTAATTGTAGCACAACTTACTATTTTTAGCAGTTTTTCGGGTCCTGAACTTCCGAAGCCGTTTTGAGGCCCTAAATGACGTTTTTTGGGGAATCCGGGGGCAACACGAGTCCATGGAATGGACTGGTGTTTCCCGTTCCAACAATGATAGTGCTCGGATAGATCTTTCTAATGAGCTATTGTACGCGTCAAACGGAGATCATATGCCAAAGTTACGACCCCGGGAAGTTGATGTACCAACTTACCCCCAAACGGGGCCCACAGTTTGGTGTTTCATCTCCTAGGGTTAGGTTTTGGAATGTTAAGGGTTTTTCCATTGTTTCTCAACAATAAATAGGCATTCGAGCCTCATTGTAACAGAGTTCAGAGGCATGTAGCCATCACATCTCTTCTCAGAGATAAGCTACCATCGCCCTAGCTAGTTTATTTCCATTTCTGTTTGTAAGCATATTTCAGTATTTTCCATTAATGAAATGAAGTATTATTTCCGCTGCATCTTTGTGTATATGGTTATCTCTGTAATTTGTTGCGTTCCTGTTTAAATCTGGATCAGTGGTATCAGAGCGGTCTGCTTTTTCTCTGTTTTTCTTTGCATGTCCCCAACAAGGTCGGGATATAAGGAGTTAGGGCTTGAACTGGTTGAACCTTTGCAAGACCAACCTCGCAAATCCCGACGGCCTCCCATGGCGGACGAGAAGAAAGACGAGGGGGCAGGAGATCCCATCAAAATCTTGCTCGAAGAAGCGCTCGAGCGACAACGGAACGCGATGATGGACAACTTTGCGCAGATCCTTCAGCGGCTACCCAGAAGCGGCGCATCGGCTTCCAGCAGCTCCTCTGGAAACGCCACACCCTTTAAGGTACAAGTTAATTTTGAAATCCCCATATTCGAGGGTCAGATAGACGCCGATGCCGTAGATAAATGGTTAAATCTGCTAGAGGGTTATTTTTCTGTTCATGAATTTTTGAGTCGGGAAAAGATTGTTTTTGCTCTTCTCAAAGCAGCCCCCCACGTCAAGGACTGGTGGGAAACCTACTGCGAGCAGAAGGATGAAAGTACTGGCTCACTATTTTCAGCCGCACCCACCTGGGATTCGTTCCCGGATGCCATCAAGGAGCAGTACTACCCTGTCGGAAGCTATGAGGATGAATACATAAAGTGGACCACGCTGCGGCAGGGAAGGGACCAAGACGTGCCGGAGTTCACCAATCTTTTCCATACCCTTCGCACAAAGTTGGGTATCAAGGATTCGGAGCAACATTTGATACTCAAATACCGTGGCTGCCTGCACAAGTACATCCAGGAAGAAATACAGTTCCTAAACATCCCCTCGCTCGGCGCAGCATACCGGTATGCCGTCAAGGTCGAGCAGAAGTTTAAACAAAAGAAGCGAGACTTTGGATCTGCGAATCCAAAGCAGGGGAAAGGTGCCCCTAAACCACAGAACAAAGGACAAAGCCAAGGCGGGACAGCCCAAGACAACCAGCTGAAGCTGCAAGCAAAGAGCAACGCCGCGAAGCCGAGAAAGGACACTGGAAAATGGTGCGAGTTCCATAAGAGCTCCACTCACAACACAAGTGAGTGTCGGGCCAAGCAGTCACTGGTGGCTGAGCTAAAGGTTTCAGAATCAGATGCATGTTCCGACTCTGAGTCAGAACCCGATAAGGGGTATGAAAAAGGGAAGCAGATCATTGATGCGGATCCCAGCGCCACTGTTGCTACCGCAAAGATCCAGAAAAATGAACCCGAAGATCCAGAGGAGGAGGAGCGTCTCTTCCACTCCCAGATGTGGGTAAAGGGCTCCCCGATACAGTTCATTGTTGATAGCGGGAGTCAAAAGAACCTCATTTCGGCAGAGGTCGTGAAGCGGTTGGGCTTACCGACCACAGCACATCCACAACCATACACCATTGGGTGGCTTCACCAAGGGCGAGATCTTCGCGTGAGCCAGCAGTGTCGCCTTCCATACAACATCAAGCCCTTCACGGATGAGGTATTGTGTGACATTGCTCCCCTTGAAGTTTGTGATGTATTACTAGGACAACCATACTTGTGGAAGCGACATGCTGTGTATGAATCAAGGCCCCGTGCTGTTATTATTACATTGGGAAATAAGTTGTTCAGGATACCAGAGGTAGCACCACCTGCCGCCATCTCTTTGATTACTGCAAAACAATGCAGTAAGATCATTTCCAAAACCAGGAAATTTGTTTTCCTGATGATACGCCCTCAAGGGAAGAAGAAGACAGTGGCCGCGGCCTCCAAACGGGGTCCCTCTGCACAACAGCTACAGATGGACAAGATTGTGGAGGAGTACGAAGACATCTTCACCTCCCCGGCAGGGGTTCCTCTGCACTGTCAAGTCAAGCACTCCATCGATCTGACCCCAGGTGCGCCGCTACCCAATGGACCAATTTATCGGCGCTCCGTTCTGGAGAACAATGAAATCAAGAGGCAGATTCAGGAGCTCCTGCAGAAAGGTCACATCCGTCCGAGTTCTTCGCCCTGTGGGAGCCCGATAGTGTTGGTACAGAAGAAGGATGGGACGTGGAGACTCTGTATTGACTATCGGGCGCTGAACAAGATCACTGTCCGTAATAGGTACCCGATCCCGCGGATTGATGACCTCCTAGACCAACTAAAGGGGGCGAAATATTTCAGCAAGATCGATCTGAAGTCAGGATATCACCAGGTACCAATTGAACCCTCAGATGTGTGGAAGACTGCCTTCAAATCCAAGGGGGCCTCTTCGAATGGTTGGTCATGCCTTTCGGATTGACGAATGCTCCTGCAACCTTTATGAGGCTAATGGATGACATCTTGCGGCCATTCACCAACTCCTTTGTAGTAGTATACTTGGATGACATTCTGATCTTCAGCCAGAGTTGGGAAGAGCACCTCCACCACATCCGACAGGTTCTCCAAACACTGCGGCAACACAAGCTATGTGCCAATTTGGAGAAATGCACTTTTGGCATGACCGAGGTTCAGTATCTGGGATACATCATTGATGAACAGGGGGTGCATGTCGATCCAGCCAAGGTCCAAGTCATTCGGGATTGGCCCTCTCCAACCACTCTAACAGAGCTCCGCAGCTTTCTAGGTCTTGCCAACTTCTACCGCAGGTTTGTGTTGGGATTTTCTCATATTTCTTGGCCCTTGAGTCAAGTCACCAAGGGCGGGGCGAAAGCAAAATTCTTTTGGTCTGAATCTCAACAGAAGGCATTCAGGGAGTTGAAGGATCGCCTCTGCACGGCACCAGTGCTCGCGTTACCAGATTTACAACAACCATTTGAGGTCGAGACAGATGCCTCTGACTATGCTATTGGGGCAGTCCTTACTCAACATGGACATCCAGTGGCATATCACAGTGAAACACTTTCAGACACAGTCCGGAAGTACCCCACTTATGATAAAGAGATGTATTCCATTGTACAGGCCTGCCGACAATGGAAGCATTACATTTTGGGGAAGGAAACGGTCATCCACACAGACCACCGACCTCTGCAGTTCATACAGACCCAAGGGAAATTGCAGAATGATCGCCATCAGAAGTGGTCTACATACCTGCAACAGTTTCACTTGAATATCAAGTATAAAAAGGGCAGCACCAATAATGTTGCAGATTGCCTCAGTCGACCACCGATCATGGCGCTAACCACCGTGCTCAACTCTTGCGGGCACGAGACTTCTGATTGGCCACTTCTCTACAAAAGCGACCCAGAATTCGGCCACACATACCAGACACTCTTGGAGGGTCGGCAGGTTGCAGATTTTCACCTCCAGGATGCCCTATTATGCCACCTCGGTCACCTTTGTGTTCCTTCAAGCGAGCGTGCCAAGATGATTTGGGAAGCACACTACAGTCGGGCTGCTGGGCATTTCGGGGTCGAGAAAACAGTGGCAGTACTGCAAAACTATTTCTATTGGCCGAATCTTCGACAGGATGTTGGGAAGTACATCCGATCATGTACTGCCTGTGCCATTGCCAAACCGACCATTAAGAAGCAAGGCCTCTATACCCCGTTGCCTACCCCTAGTCGACCTTGGGAATCCATCTCCATGGATTACATGTCAGGCCTTCCTTCCACTAAGCATGGAAATGACTGTGTTTTTGTGGTCGTCGACAGGTTCTCAAAGATGGCCATTATGATGGCCTGCAAGAAGAATATCACAGCAGAAGCCACTGCTAAACTCTTCTTTGAACGAGTGTGGGTGCACTTTGGGATCCCACAGTCTATCATCTCAGATCGGGACAGTCGGTTTCTCAGCACCTTTTGGTCCAGTCTCTGGTCAATGCTGGACACCAAACTCACGAAGTCCACAGCCTTCCATCCTCAAACTGATGGCCAGACAGAGGTTGTCAATAGGATGATTGTGCACATTCTGCGCATGTATAACTCAAAGCATCCACGCACATGGGACGAGAGCCTCCCCTACGTTCAGCACAGCTACAACCGAGCTCTTCACAGCTCCACTGGCCATAGCCCTTTTCAGGTGGGTTTGGGATTCCAGCCACTATGCCCCATTGATGTGGCCATGCCACTTGCAGCTACTCACATGAATTCAGCTCATGTCCAGTCCGAAACAGATAAGGCCACCAGCTTCATTGAGCGCATCCAACATATTCGCCAGCAGGTCCATGACATTCTTGAGAAATCAAATGCCAAGTACAAGCAGCGACATGATCAACATCGGGTGCCACACAAGTTTCAGGTGGGCGACAAAGTCTGGTTGCATTTGCAAAAGGAACGCCTTACTGGAGCCTATCGGAAATTGAGACCACTCCGATATGGTCCTTACACCATTACTAAGGCTATGGGAGACAATGCATTTGAGCTCAGCATTCCCCCATTCCTTGGCCTGCACCCAGTATTCAATGTGGACCGCCTTCGGCCATACTTTCCACCATTGCTAGACACATCCGACATTGCAGAACAGCTCAAACCCACAGAATTAAATCCAGATTGCATGGAACAAGCTGCAACTGATCGGATCATGGACACACAGATCAAGAACACTCGCCAACAGAATATCCAACTGTATCGAGTTGTCAAAGCGGGCCAACTCCTTCAGCAGGGCAAGTGGCTCACCAGGGAACAAGTTCAGCAGAAGTTTCCTCATCTCATGGAGGAGCTCAACGCAATGGGGACCATTGCTTCCTAAGGGGGGAGGAATGATCCAGGTGGATATTGGTGGCCACCTGCCAAGTCCACCTGGACCCCCACCATTGTATTTCTAAGCATTTTCAGTTTCCTTAATTGTAGCACAACTTACTATTTTTAGCAGTTTTTCGGGTCCTGAACTTCCGGAGCCGTTTTGAGGCCCTAAACGACGTTTTTTGGGGAATCCGGGGGCAACACGAGTCCATGGAATGGACTGGTGTTTCCCGTTCCAACAATGATAGTGCTCGGATAGATCTTTCTAATGAGCTATTGTACGCGTCAAACGGAGATCATATGCCAAAGTTACGACCCCGGGAAGTTGATGTACCAACTTACCCCCAAACGGGGCCCACAGTTTGGCGTTTCATCTCCTAGGGTTAGGTTTTGGAATGTTAAGGGTTTTTCCATTGTTTCTCAACAATAAATAGGCCTTCGAGCCTCATTGTAACAGAGTTCAGAGGCATGTAGCCATCACATCTCTTCTCAGAGATAAGCTACCATCGCCCTAGCTAGTTTATTTCCATTTCTGTTTGTAAGCATATTTCAGTATTTTCCATTAATGAAATGAAGTATTATTTCTGCTGCATCTTCGTGTATATGGTTATCTCTGTAATTTGTTGCGTTCCTGTTTAAATCCAGATCACTGAGTTGATGATCAGAGAGCTTGGCTTCCTCTTCCTGCACAGAGGCCTCCAAATCTATGATTTTCCACTTATTCCTCTGAGATGTTCGTCGCTCGAACAGATCTCGGGCCGTCTGCAAATCTCTGTTTGCCGACTGATTTCGGCTGCTCGCGCCCGCCATGAGAAACCTTTCGATACTCTCCTGAACACTAATGCAAAGATGGAGTCTCTGCTTCCTAAGCGCATAAAACATGATGCTCCAATAGAGTGCAGGAGCAATTATATAGAAATTGGCGGGGAGGTTTCGGGCAGGGGAGTGGATCGCGGCGTGTTCATTGCCTGTCCGATCTCCATAAATGTAATTGTGCGAAAAATTGGAGGGGATTTTCATTGATTGGGAATGTTTGCCTTCGCCACCTCCTGCTCGATCTTGAGCATGCCACGTGTCCCTCCGTCCAGCGCTTCTGCGGCGGCCTATGTCATCCTGGATCATGAACCTGTACAAATCCCTGTAACCTGCTATGCTCATTAATGCCCTCAACCGGCTTGTCCTGCGGTAGTTGTTAGGAGTTGATGGCACCCGTCCCGTCGGCCTATCCATATACTTATGAAAGTTTGTTAATTGGATTGCTGACCTGCCCTTTCCGCAACCACTAAATCTAATCGAGCGAGTTGAGAGCATCGGTCTTTTAAATGTTGATTTTCCACCATCTACCAACAGTTGTCCACCATTTTAGCTGGGTGTTCGATCCCGTGGTTAGCCAAGTGGTCGGCGACCGAGTTTGCCTTTCTCCTTACCGCTTGGAAGATGAGGCCTTTCCTTCCTCCAAGCAGTTTCCCGATACTGTCTGTGACCATGGACAAGCGCCAGTGCTTCGTTGCTTTGCTTATTAGAGTGCCCCCGTATATTTTTTTTGGCACTGCTATGGAAATCTCAGAGTCGCCCTCAATTAATGCGTTTTCTGTTTGGTTTCTATGGAGGATTTTTAACCCCTTTTCCATTGCTACGAATTCCATTTCGTTATTGGTACCCTCACCCAGCACTTTGCTGTATATATGGAGAATTTTGCCTGACTGGTTTCGGATGATGCCTCCTATACCAGCTGGGCCCAGGTTTCCTTTCGAGGCCCCGTCGAAATTTAACTTCAGAAAACCTTTAGGGGGTTGAGTCCATCCTTTTAGAGTACTATTGATGTTCTGTTGTTTGGCCTGTGGGACGAGACTTCGGTCGGTGCAAATGTTGAAGGCATTTAGGATTCTCTGGTCCTCCGGCGAGATTCAGCTGGCTGGGTCGGCTTTACTTTTTACCAGGATTAATTGGCGGATGTTCTGAAATAAGGTAATTCTCAAATGTTCAAAATTCCTATGTTCGCTTTGAAAAATCCTTCTGTTTCTTTCTTTCCACAATGTCCAAGTAATAAAACCTGGTAGAACTTTCCATATATTGTTGATTTGAGGATTTTCTGAATAATTGCTTGGCCAATTGTTAATGGTGTTATGAATGGAGTCCAAGTCTCTGTTGTTTTGCTGCATGATAGCTTCTATCTCTTGCCAAATGTGGTTTGCCCACTCGCAGGTATTGAATAAGTGGTTCATGGTTTCTGCGGCTTGGTTGCACATAGGGAAAAAAGAAGGACCTTCAAAGCCCTTTTTCTGCAGGTTTTCCCAAGTGAGGGTCTTTCGCCGCATGAGAAGCCATAGAAAAGTTTGAATTTTTGGCCAAAAGAGGGGATCCCAAACCTTGTTGAACCATGATGCGTCCTCCCCCTGCTCTGAGACTTCCATCTGCCTTCTGGCTTCTTTAAGGGTGAAGTTGCCATTGCCCTTCAGCCCCCATCTCAGCTTGTCCTCATCTGTGGTTATTCTGATTTTTCGTTTGTTTAAGATTAGGAGCAGGTTTTGAAGGTTATTATTTTCTTCATTAGGGCTTGCTGTGTCTGGGAGGGACCATTCTCTCCATTCCTGGTCCTGGCTATCGGGGTTCCAGTATTGATGAACGGAGTGCTTTCCCCTGTTCTGACAGTTAATTTTGTACGCAGCAAGATCTGGGTTTTCAAGCTTTGGGTGCTGTTGCCAGGAGTCTTCCCAAAAGAGGGCAGATTTCCCATTACGGATCTCCCAAAAACTGTGTTCTTGAATTAGATTTCTGTTCTTTTTTGCCAAATTCCAAATTGGGGAACCTTCTGGCAATTCCTGAAGTCTTATGAGGTCCTGGTCTCTGCAGTTGGGAGTGTATTTCTCCTTCCAATGTCTGGCCCAGGGGAGGTTAGTCTCCTTCAGCCAGCGCCACCACAGCTTCGCTCCACCAGTTTTGTTGCTAATGTCGGGGTCAATTAGGTTTAAACCTCCAGCTAGTTTCGATTTACAGACCTTATCCCAGGCCACGAGAGCCCATTTCCTCTTCTCTGCGCTGCCACTCCATAGAAAGGATCTTTGAATGGATCAGATTTTCTGCAGGATGGCTTTAGGCGCCGGGAGGATAGAAAGCATATACTGAGGGATGGCCTGCAGAATGGCTTTAGTTAAAACTAGGCGTCCCGCAAAATTAAGAGCCCTGTGTGTCCAATGATTGCATCTTTTTTCCATGTTTGCTATGAGCCTTTCCCAATGAAGCTTTTGCCATGGCTTGGTGGTGAGCGGGGCTCCCAGGTACTTTGAGGGTAGAGAACCTTTTCGAAAGCCTAGGATGCTGGTAAGATGGTTCTGAATTGAAACATGAGTATTAAAGAAAAATATAGTCGATTTGGAGTGGTTTATGTCCATACCTGATGCCATGCTGAATAGAGATAAGATGGATTTGAAAGCCTTGGCATCTTTGACAGTTGGAGAGCCATGCAACATAGTATCATCGGCAAACTGCTGGTGAGTAGTTGCAGGGGTGGAGGGGAAAGGGCACAATCCATTAATTTTCCCTTCCGCTTTGGCTCTGTGAATATATCTACTAAGCCCTTCCATGAGGATCACAAAAAGGAAGGGGGACAGCGGGTCTCCTTGCCTTATGCCGCGGGAAGGAGAGAAGGGGGCCGAGGGGGATCCATTAACCAAAATAGAGAAATTTGTTGACTTGATAAGAGCGAGAATCCATTTGATCCACCGAATGTCGAAACCAAAAGCACTTAAAGTGGCCTCCAGGTAATTCCAATTCACTTTGTCGAAAGCTTTTGAAAGGTCGAGCTGAATCATCATACCAGGGATTTTTCTGGATTGCAAAGTATGTATCATCTCCTGAGCCAAGAGGATGTTGTCCAGAATTTGTCTGCCTTCCACGAAGCCTGATTGCTCCTCCGAGATGATGTCAGGGAGGATTGGTTTAAGTCTGTTAGCGATGACCTTAGAGATGATTTTATAAATCACGTTGCACAGAGCTATGGGGCGAAACTTTTCCGGAGTTCGGGCTTCCTCTTCTTTGGGGATTAGGGCTAGGAAAGTAGAGTTTAGGGCTTTAAGAATTGAGCCAGATCGTCTTGAATCTTCAACTACTTCCCAGACCTCTGTTTTGACTGTTTGCCAACAAGCTTTGTAGAAGTTTATAGTAAAACCATCTGGTCCCGGTGCTTTATCATTTGGCATGTCTTTAACAGCCTCCTCCACCT
Source organism: Pinus tabuliformis (assembly GCA_031772625.1). Classification (NCBI taxonomy): domain Eukaryota; kingdom Viridiplantae; phylum Streptophyta; class Pinopsida; order Pinales; family Pinaceae; genus Pinus; species Pinus tabuliformis. Next base: position 1,138,626,938 of record CM062809.1, on the reverse strand, counting down.
CCTCCATTGAGATCTTTCTTAACAAAGAGGCATTTTGTGCTGGAGTAATGATTTGGGGTATGGCCTGTATTATTTCCTCTCTGGCTTCCGAACGATCTTCTTGAGATTCCTGGGCAATTTGCTTAAAGTGACTAGTAAGCAAAGTTGAGATCTCATTGTGGTTTTGAATAACTTCTCCAGATGCATTGGTAAGCTTAAGGATTTTATTAGCCCCCCTGTAATCCATCGTCGATCTATGGAAGAACTTTGTGTTTTGCTCTCCCTCCTTCAACCATTGGATGCGAGATTTTTGCTTCCAAAGGATTTCTTCCTGTTGCTGCCATTTCTGCATTAGGATCTTTTCCTGTTCATTTGAGTCCTCCCTGTTAATCCCCGAAGCCCAGTCTTTATGAATTTGACTTAGTCGGTCTTCTATATTGTGCTTTTCCTGGAAAATATTACCAAACTCGGTTGCATTCCAATCCTTGATTTTGTGTTTGATGTGCTTTATTTTGGACTAGAGTTTAAACATTTTGGTCCCCCTTATATTCCTGGGCTCTTCCCACCATTTTTTCAACAGATCTGGAAAATTTCGGTGAGTTAGCCAGAATTTCTCAAATCTGAAAGGCCTGTTTTTGGGGGTCTCTTAAAAGGCAGCTTCTAGGGCGATGGGCCAGTGGTCTGATCCCCCACTGGGGAGGATATCAGAGTCAACTGTTGTTCCTTCCAGTAAGATGTTTTCTGAGATCAAAAAACGGTCAAGGCGAGAGGCTATCCTATTTTCTCCTCCTCTTCGGTTGTTCCAAGTGTAGAGCCCATTTTTTGGGGGGATGTCGACCAGTTGGGCGGATTCCATGAAGTCAATAAAGAGTTCTGAGTCTTTATTCAGTCGCCTAAGGCCTCCTTTTTTTTCCAGGAGGGAGGTAATCATGTTGAAATCCCCTCCCATTATGATCTTTGAATGTTGGTATCTTAGCTTTAACTTCATTAGCGAGTTCAGGAAAGAAATTTTATCTTCTAAACGCTGTGGCCCATAGACATTTATACAGAGGTAGGTTTCAGAATTACCTGTTAATTGAAATTCTGTGGCAATGTATGATCTGGTAGCTTCCATAGAGGTGATTTCGATTACTCTGGAGTCCCAGAGGGTTGCAATGCCTCCTTCCCATCCTTGACTGGCTATGTCTATATATTTGATAGTTTTTCCTAGCTTTTTGGTGATGTTCTCCAGCTGATTAGTGGCACACTTTGTTTCCTGAATGAGCATAATGTCTGGCTTTTCCTGTTGTAACTTCCTCTTGAGAAGTCTTTGTTTGACTTGGCTGTTGAGCCCTCTTGTATTCCAGGAGATGATTTTCATTAATAATGATGAGGTTATTGGTAGGACGGGAAGGCGTGTAAAGCCTTCATTTTTCCTGAATTGATCATTAGGATACCCAAATCATGAAGAACCTCTCCATTTGTCCTTCGGCCTCTTCTCTTGTTTTGCTTCCGTCCTAATGAGTGAAGAAAAAGGCTTTTAGATTGGTTACCTGTGCCTTTCATGATTCCTAATCTTTTCTTTTGCTTATCTAGCTCCGCTTGTTGTCTTGCTATGAAGAGGTCGCTGATCTTCTTTATTTCTTCCTCCGGGATATTTTCCAGCCCTTGTGTTCTCCAGTGCTTTTCCATGTCTGGCAGATTTACCCCTTCTTTTTCTAGAACTTCATTGAGTTCCAGATCTTCGCTTCCCCCATCGCTGGTTAGCATGTCTGTGTCTTCATCTCGTTCATCTGCTACTTCATGCGTTTGTACTTCTGTATTTTCAGTGGTTTCCTCTGCATCCGTTGATCTGTGGTCTGTCATATTTTTTTGAGGAGCTTCTGGTAGCTTTGTCTCTTTGTTGTTACCTTCCAAGTCTGCTTCTGAGTCCAGAATGCTGAAGGGGTTGAGGGTTTTGCTGGGATCTATCACTGCTTTGTTTATTCTTTTCCTGTAGGCCCTTTGTCTTGATTTTGGCTTTTTAAAAACCTCCTGGTTCTTGGCTGGTTGCTCAAGCTTAGCATCTTCCACTGGTTTGTTTAATGGGCATTCCCTGACAAGGTGACCGTGTTCATGGCATTTCCTACACCGGAAGGGGATCTGTTCATAGTCGATGGCTTGAAAGTAATCTTCATCTCTGAACTCTAGCCACAGTCCTTCATGTAAGGCACCTGAGACATCCATTTCGACGTAGATCCTGGCACAGGAAGTGTACTTCCTTTGCATCGTTGCCTCTGAGGCTTTAATGAAGGTGCCAAGTCGGTCTCCTATGCGCTTTAGGGTTGCTAGGCCCCAGTAATCGATAGGTAATGAGAAGAGGCGGATCCACACAGGGACTTGGGTGAAGGTTTCCTTTTCAGGCACGAAGTTCGCCTTCCATGGCCTCATGTAGAGGCCTGCTGATGAAAGGAAATAAGGCCCTCCATCGAAGACCCTATCTTTGTCTTCTAGGTTAGAAAAGACAACAGTAAAAAAACCTTTAGCTCCAAGATGTAGTTTGACATCACCTTTTGGTCGCCAGTGCTGCTTGATCCATTGACAGAGAGCTCTTTCTGTTGGCCACAGTCCCATAAACTTACATATGATTGCATGCTCCATCATGTGGTCTCTGTAGGCTTGAATTTCTGGATCTGAGAAGACCACACGGAGGGCTTCCTTCTTTTTGGGTTTTCAGACTCCTTGCAGGGTATTTTTGGGGCTGAGGTTGGAAGCTTTCGTTTTATCCTCATTTTCTATAGGGTGTTTTCCCTCCCTATGTTCGTTTTCTTCATCTGATGGAGCGATTATTGGATCTGAACTGTTTTGGCCTGCTTTCGGTTTGTTCCCGTGCTTCTCCTGTCTGTTACTGACTTTTACTGGCATCTCTGATCCGTGATTTGGATCTTTCTGCCCCTGGGTTGCTCTTCCGCTGCTTGTCCCAGAGCTGTCTTTTTGGGCTTCATACCCAGAGATATTGAAACCTTCATGTGCTTTGTGTTTCTGCATGACTATTTCCCTGTAAGATGGGGTCCCAGTGGACCCCTCGTCTGCCATTTGTCGGGCCAGTACACGGCCTCTGAGAAGAAGATAAACTAATCGGTCTCTGTGCGCTGCCAGAACTATTGGTGAACCTGTTCAGAACAGTGCTAAACCCTAGGTGCAGGGCTTTCCTCGCAGAGCTCGCGACTTCTCCCTTATAATATAGTTATTTTTTTATGATATTTTAATTTTTAGTAACATGATATGTATCATCTATTAATTTTTAGGGCTTAGTTCAATTCATCGAGGTATCATTGCTACTATTGGGAGGTCACATGATCAATTCTCCTCCATGCCCTCATGGTGCGTTGATTAGTTTGGTTGGAGAGATGTAATCACTTCATGTAATAATTATTTTGATACTTATGATGGATTGATGGCTAGTGTTGTTTACCATCCATATAATTTTTATGGTTGTGCTAATAACAAGTGCTACAAGGCAACTTAGTCCCTACTTCTCAAGTTAAAAACTATGTTATCCCAAAAATTTCATAAAAATTTATAACTTGCGTTGGTGAATGTTAACTAAATTAATAGTGGTTAAGAGGCAAATGGAATAATGTAGTCTTACTTTGGGAGGCACTAATGAATTTAGATGTAAAGTGGATAAATTATTTTCTTGCTCAGGCACATGGACTTGCATAAATTTTTGTGGGTAGTAACCACTAGTAAGTGTACACATTTGCATTTTTTCTCCTACATAAGTGTTGAAAAAAACAAAAGTGTTGTGAAAAACAAAAATAATGGTGAGAAGTAATTCCTCGTAAATATATTTATTTACATCTTATTCCTATCCATTTTTTATGCAAAGACTTGATTAAATTTTGTGGGAAATAACTTATGGTAAATATGTTATTTACTTCCTTCAAAGCTTAAGAATAAAAAATCACTACAAAAATATCTAAAAATAATGCATGAATATTACAACTACATCCAATAATTATGGCATATAACATGTGAAAATATGTGAGGCATTTATCCACATGGCAATAAGACCTTCAAATTAATTAATCAACTATTTTCCATATAACATGTGAAAATATGTGAGGCAGTTATCCACTGACAATAAGACCTTCAAATTAATTAATCAATTGTTTGAAAATTAATTAATCAAATGTTTGAAAATTAATTTTTTTCATAATATTGAAAAAAAAATATTTTTCAAAGTTAAACATTATAAATTGCGTTGGTTAATGCTAAACTAATAGTGGTCAAAAAGCAAAGCTAGAGGACTAATACCACATATATAGTTATAAAATTTTCACATTATATGAAGTTGAATACTTGTAAAAATTTGTACCTAAATAATAAATATGAGATTGGATTTGATATACATTCATCTATTTGAATCTATGATTTTTTTATTTGTATCTTATTTTTTATAAACAAATATTTCATTGAAATTAAAAAAAAATATTGAATTTTAAAATTTTAATACTTTTATTGTTTAATAAATATTTTTCAAAACAATAATAGTATAATTTATATTAACAAGATATGTTTAAGCACTTCAATAGTACATCAATTTTTCCCTTCGAATTACAAGTCAATATGAGATGACCCTTCAAAACACTACTTTGTCCATTTACAATGAAACAACTATGCATATATGGATATAGCTTAAAAAAACTACCTAAGGTACAACCACATTTAGAAAGCATAAGCTAACTAAAAAATATTTGACATAGCTCATATTCATATATGATTATGAAGTTTCTTTCTAGACTACCTGATTGAGTTCAATGTGTTTAGGATGGTGTGGCTTGACAAAGTTGATGGATGAAGCTTTCTTCACTACATCCTCTAATTCTCCCTATTTAAGTTCCATAATATCCTATAGTTTAGAATGCAAACACTTGATGTTGAATTTGAGGTCATTTAGTTGTTGGTCAATGAAGAAAGGATGTACGTTGGAGTACTTATCTGAACCATGTTCCTGTCAACCTTGTTGTTGACTATAGCAATCTCTAAACCAAGTTCTTCTTTGATTCTTTTTGTCTCTATTATACCGCCATGCTTTTTTCCTTTGTTGACCATTTCCCTTGATAAACATATGGATGTTGCCCACATACCCCTCTAGCAATTCCTCTAATCTCTCTAAAAAACTCTGATGTAGTCTTGATGTCCTTGAATTGCTTATTGAAGATTGACACTCTATCTAATTTCTTGATCCCTCTCGTCTCCTTTTAGTTTAGGTTTCTTTTGTTGCATGCTACCCACATCATGACCCATTAATGAGCTGCAATATCCTTATCATTCACAATACTATCTTAGTTCATCATCCTCCCACGAAGAATTTACATAGTGAGGATTGTTGTTAGGCCCCTATCATACTAGTGTATAACCTCCATATCATTATTGTTGTGCCCCATAGAAACCCATTATTGTTATTGTTGAGCCCTTACATTATTATTCTTATGTAAGCCCTAATTATATTTTAACCCTTTAGACTCCTATATATACCAAGTAGGTTTTTTCATTTGGATCATTCAAGAATTTTTCATTTATGTGATGTAAAAGGAGGTTTCCCCCTTAAGGAAACTTATTTTAAGTGATTTATCTATCTTTTAATTTTACTTTTGATCTGGTCATAGAATTTTCTAGCAAAGGTCTGAATCCTAGGGCTTCACTTCTTCAAACATGTCATCTTGGAATTTTCACTATAATTTCTTTATACTAGGTTTTAGAAGCTGAAAATTTGACCACGTAGAGTTGAAACATTGATTAACATTGCGTAAAAGGTCTAGAGATTGGTTCATTATATTATCAGATATACGGTTCAATGAATTTAGGGTTTTTGTATGCTCCATAATTCAGTATCAAACAGGTGTCCTAGGGACAATCATCATAACGTTCTCTTAGAAAATTAGATTTGATTTCTATAAAAAGTGACTAAAATTGTATAGACATTATTTTTTTAGGTGCAAGTTTCAGGGCCGAAGTTCAAAATAGTGACATATGGCATCCCATACAAGTTCGCTTTACTAAACTAATCCATAATCAAGTAATTGTGGGAAATTTGGCATAACTTTATCTTGAAGAATCCAATCTTGGTCTAGCTTGTAGAATTGGAAAGAAGACATAGAGATCTACCTCATAACATAATTCCAGGCCTTGGGAGGCTGAAACCACATAGCTCCAACAATTTTAAGGTCAGCTATATCGACAAGATCAAAATCAAGTTGTTAAAAGGTGTGTATTTTTAAATTTGCATAAGTTTTATTTAAAAAATTGGTTTGTAGTGATTCAAAGGGCATAATAAATCATATATATCATTAATTGGTTCCAAAATTCCTCCAAAACAAAAAAATTCTACGCCCATTAAGCCCTTAGAAATATATACTATGACACATGAAGAAGAAGAAGAAGAATAAGAAGAATAAGAAATGCAACATGATATATACAAAATATAAGACCAAGTGCAAAAAAGAGCAACCAAAGATGAAATGGAAGTGGCGATGAATGGTTTATAATAAAAAATGGAAGGATTAAAAGAAAACATAAAATTGGATGTAAAAGGGGACATGGAAGGTTTAAAAGCAGACATGGAAGGTTTGAAAGAAAGTTTGACAAAGTTGCAACAAGAAAGGCTTCCTTGTGGTGATAAGGTCATCCATGAAACTCATGACGAGAAAAAAAAGAATGTGAATCATGATTTTAGAGAATATAAATTTGGGGTGAAGACCAACCAAATTCAAAAGATCGATATGAGGAAGTTTTATGGCAAGGATCTGGTAACATGGATTCTACATATGGAGTAGTTATTTGATCTACATGATGTGAAACACACACAAAAGGTATGCATTGCATCTTTATATTTAGAACCCAATTACTTTGTGTGATATCGATGAAATTTTTTCTCATAAATCACTTGTCACTTGAACAATTTTTATGGAGGAATTTATAGCACATTATGAGGATACAAAGGGAAATACCTTCTTTAGCCAATTAATAAATATAAAAAAAAAAGGATTTAGTTGTGAAGTAGATTGAGGGCTTCCAAACAGTGAATATCACGGTAACTTATATTCAAAAGTAGCTTATGATTGATGCCTTCCTAGGGACTTTAAAGGATAACATCCAATATGAAGTTCGTCTTTGGGAACCTAAGTCATTAGAGAATTCACTCAGGGTGGCACGAAAAGTTGAAACCAAAATTATGGCAACAAGGAGGTCTACCACTCACAACTATAAATATGGAAGTGTTTCCACTCCTAGTGATCTGTTAATGAAAAAGGTATTATAGACTATGTGTGAAGTTGCCTATGTTACTTAGTGCAACGGATCGAAAAGATTGTGAATAACATAAAGACTTAAACAATTAGAAAACACATTCAAACACATCAACACAACCAATTTTTAAAGGAGTGCACCAAACTTCTTGGCTACATCTCCTGGTCCTTTCGCTTCCAGTGTTGACCTCTCTATTATGTCTTCAAATTGCTGCTACAGGTGTGAGCTTAGAAACAGAGTCTCAAACACGAAAATGGATATCAGCACTGTGTTCAGCTCGAGTTTTCAAGTCAAAACGAGTATACACTCGACCGTACTTGGCCACCATGACCTCCAGACCCCCTGGCACGATTCAAAACTACACTCTTTCAACTTTTTTTGGTGATATGGTATTAATATACCAAGTTTAGTTACAAATTGCAATAATCGCGAAATAACACGATCACACTAAAAAAAGAGGATAAACCAAAGGATTAGTGAGCGTGGAGTTGACCTCAACCATCCAACCTTTTCCCTGACACAAATCCCGATACCATACGATCCAACAGCTATCGCGTCCCGCTCGTCAAATAATCGGGATGATCTACATTGTCGATGTGTCCTACTTCATCCGACGGTTGTCGCACAATCTCGTGCTCCAAATAGAACGTCAATTAATTCTCCTAAAGCACATGGGAAAGTTTGTTTCAAGATGCTATGTGTCGACCACTAAGTGGAATCGCGTAGATTTCTGAAAAACCATTTCTAGCCCTTGAGGTGCGTGAGAAACCATTTATCGCTTCCCTGCCGGAACTCAAAGAGGTTTAACTTATTTTGAATATCCTCATTGCATTTGTTTTCAAAGATAACTTGCTTGCATGTCTTGATGTGATATGCGTTGATCTTCTTTGATCATATGATCCAATGACTATGGTGTGAACCAATCACACATACACCATTCCTTCTCTACTGACATCATCCAAAACCTGTGACTCATTCCCAGGTTGCCACGTGTCCTGCTAATGTAGGCATTGACTTTTTGACCTAAATCTTTAATTGGCTCTAATTTCTTCATCCGGACTCAGTTTACACACTATTTGCACCATTGGTTTCATATTAATGAGCACTTTGACTTGAGCCTACTTTCACCTTCATTTGAAGACTTTTGTTCTGGAGGTAAAAAGGAATCCATTTTGGATCACTCCTCCCCACTAGAAGCTTTTGGTCCACTAAAAGTTTGTTTTAGCTATCAAGTAATTGAGGATAAAGTTCCTTCACTTTTCCAATCTCTATCCATCGTGATTTACTTGGATTTGTACCTTTGAGTCCCACTCGAAGATACTCAACATTTCCCTGTCGTGAAGTTCTTATCCTCCTGTCTAGAGTTGTGTCCTCCTGTAACTCATTGAGATACTCAAGCAATATCTTCAATGGAAGGTAGCTAACCTTGCTCTTTTGGGATCTTCAATCAATTGAGGTTCATATAATCGCAAGTTTTCAACATTTAAGACAGAGTAGATTTGCATGTAGGCTGGTAGATCTAGGTGGAAAGCATTTTCACCAATTTTATCAAGTGTTTTGAAAGGATCATATCTAATTGGTTTCAAATTTTTAGCTTCCCCTTGTAGTCTTTCTTTGCTGATATACAACTAGACATGATCACCAACTTGAAAACTATGCTCAACTTGATGCTTGTCATGTCGCGTCTTATACTTTTCTTGGTTCTTTTCTAGTTGTTCCTGTACTGCCTGGTGAATTTCCTGGATTTGTTCAATGAACTTGGTTGCTTTGTCCACATCACTGTGTCCATCAACTGCTATGTCTTTACCAAAGAAAAAATCCAAGGGAGACTTTGATATAAAACCAAAACAAGTCTCAAAAGGATATCTTTGAGTAGAAGAATGTTTTGCATGGTTGTAAGCATGCTGCACATAACACAAATGCTCATCCCAAAGTTTGGAATGCTTGCTGCAATATCCTCGAAGCAACTGTATCACTGTCCTGTTGACCACTTCTGTTGACCATCTATTTGTGGATGAAATTTCATGATCTTCTTTAACCTTGTGTCCATTAACTCCCATAGACTTGACCAAAATTTCCTAACAAATCGATAATCTTGACCAGATACAATAGAAGTGGGTAACCCTAAATGAACCCATACATTTTGAAAGAACAACTTTGCAATTTGTTCAGTGGTGACCTGTTTATTACATGGTGTCAAAATACACATCTTACTGAACCTATCCACAACTACATACAAATAATCATGACCCTTTCCAAACTTTGGCAATCCCCCAACAAAATCCATGGAAACACTTTCCCAAGGACGAGAAGGAATTGGAAGTGGAGTATACAAGCCTAATTTTCTATTACGTGGCTTGCTTGTAGCACACATATTACATCCTTTAATATATCTAGAAACTATCTCATTCATTTTTGGCCAATAACAGAATCTTTGTAATTGTGCAATTGTTTTACTTACACCAAAATGACCTGATATGAGAGAAGTATGTGCTTCTCGAATTATATTAACTCTTTTAGTTTGTGGAATGCATAACTTTCCCAAATGATATAAGAGTTTTTCCTTTATGTAATAATCCAATTATTCTACCTGCTTGCCGTGACTTAAAGTTTCATATACATCCTTAAAATCTGTGTCTTGAGCATATTGTTCAATGTAACTTTCATGAATTGCTGAATTATGCTTAAGTATTGTGGATACATTTATAATTGGTCTTGATAACATGTCTACAACCTTATTATGTATGCCTTTCTTATATTTGATAACAAGATGAAATTTCTGTAGAAAACCCATCCACCTGTAATGTCTTGATTGTTGCAGTTTAGTTTGTGAGTGTAAATATTGAAGTGGTTGATGATCTGTATGTATGATTGTTTCTTTACCCATTATGTAATGTTTCCACTTTTTAACACTCTGAACTAATGCATACAATTCTTTATCATATGTAGGATAGTTAACTACTGTTGATGTAAATATCTCAGAATGAAAGCATATAGGCTTTCTGTGCTGCATCAACACTACCCCCATGGCATATTCACTTGCATCTATCTCGATCTCAAATGGATGTTGAAGATCTGGCAGTGCTAGTATTGGTGCTATACTAATCCTTTCTTTCAATGTGTTGAAGGCTTTCTACAATTTTCCTTCCCACTGAAACACATGTTTCACACTTGTCAAAGCATGTAAAGGAGCTGCAATCAAAGAAAAGTTAGCAATAAACTTTCTCCAATATTGTGTTGCCCCTAAGAAACTTCTAACTTCTATAGTAGTATTTTGCTTAGGCCATGATGCAGGAGCATCTAGACCTAGCTAGCAATGTGATGATGTAGTCACATGTTGTGGCTAATGAAAGTTTGGAGGAAGAATTGGCTATTTAAATTGTATTAATTTCAAATTATGTAAGTGGTTAATTGTTGCCTAATTCTGAACAAAATTGGGAATAAAATGGCAAGTTATCCTTCCTGCATGGAGATCAAGCCAATTAGCTGTATTGATTAGTTAGAGTAGGATTTGATTTATTAAAATATAGTGAATTCCTTCATTTGTGGAAGGAAATTGTTAGATAAAGCATATATGTAATTTCCTTTCTTTTCTGGAAGGGGGATTTGAGAGACAGAGAGACAGGATTTATGAGGAAATTGTAAGCCTACGGGCAGATTAGGAATAAAGGCCACTAATTTGTAGAATCAGGCCAAAGAGGAAGGATTCATGAGAGCATAATAGTGTGTGGATTGTAATGGAAACAAAGGTCTTTTAATTTGTGTAATCGGCCAAGGTGAGACTCTGTAATTATCTTATTATGAATGAATGATTGTTGCATTTATGATTGATTATTGGGCCTGCGAAACCCTTGTATGCTTTCAGATTCTTTGTATTCAGGCCAAGTGATTATCCCTTAGTTTTGTTATGTTTAAACACCTAATTGTATGAATGATAGAAGTTGGGGCTTTATTTTAAATATCATTGTTTGATGCGGGTTGGCGAAGTCTATTTACATAGTTTTGGTCCCGCAAGCGAAAATCCCATTTACATTAAGAATCGTCGCATAACACAGAACCAAATCTGAAATCTAGATTTGAAATCTTATAAAGGGTGGTGTATATCCATATCAGGTCCATAAGAATATTGGATCGGCGCTCTAGAGCAGACAGAGCCTAGATTGGAGGAATGCGACTATGCGATATGCGATTAAATCATAGCTGTTTGATTGCGATCAACCGTGGCCTTTGGATCGCAGAAGCAGTTTCGTAATAGTACATGGTAATTTGGGCAACTCAAGAGCCGTAAGCTATATTGAAGGACAATCGCCCGATCCCATTCACCCTTCGACACGTAGCAACGAGGGTGAACACAGAAACTACTTTATCAGGCGATTAATTCCTGTGTTTATTGTCCACCCGAAATAAGATGTGGGTCGTCAGATCCGCTACGCGCAGATTGACGGTGGGGAATCTGCACACCAGTTTAAATGTTCAGGATAAATGCTGATCATTAGATCAGAGAAGAATCGGACGGCGGAGATTAGCCGACTGAAGATCAGTGATCAAAACGCGAAGTAGGAAGGCGATGGACCAAAGGACGGATCCACCGATATATAGAAGCGGGCTTATAAATATTTGAGATCTGGATATATGTGTGGAGCAGGGATTCCCATGTATTTCCCACGTTTCTGTGTATTTCAATATTTAGTGTTGCCAGGGGTTTTTTAAGGCTAAAAGCAATATAAAACATTTCCAATAGTGTAATGGTTCTGATAGTTCAAGTGGTCTCATTTCCTAAAGAAAAAGCACTAAGCTACGCTTCTGATATATATATGAGGGATGAAGCTTTGAAGGCTCATCAAGGGTGAATGATTCCGATAAGGGGTTTAGGGTGTGGCAGCCATATGGTTGCATCAATTTTGGTATCAGAGCAAGAAAAGAGAAGAAAATTTCCTACGAGAAGGATGTCTTGCTTATGAAGGTTACGAGTACAAAGGTATGAAAGTTGTAGCAGTTGAATGAATGGCAATGTTGGGCACAGTACTATAGCAGTAAGGCTGTAGAAGAACTTTTGGAAGTTCTTAGAGATTGTAGCAGAACCTCATTCCAACTGAGGCTTGGAATAGATAGGGACATAGCAGTCCTTAAGAGAAGTGAGTGGAGCAACCAGAGAGAGAGAGCAAGAGTGCTTAGTGCAAGTTTTAAGGAAAGAGGACTTGGGGACCAGGCAAAAGAGAAGCTTGGTGAGAAGATCAACTTAGAAGGAAGTTGATTGGTTGCAGGTGTAGAGCTCACCTAGAAGAGAAGATGGATATGGAAAGTCATATGGAATATTCAGAAGAAGGCTACAAGATGATGGAGAAGGATGCTAAAACAATCCATAGGAAACAGATGAGTCAAGCAGAGATTGACAAGGAAATAGTTGAGATAAGAGAAGAACTCGATGTGTTAGTAATGCTGCTAGAGGAGAACCAAAGACAAGGTTGGGTCTTGAAGAGGAAGCCAATGAAGTGGCCTAAGTTGCAAAGAAGGCTGCAACAAGAACAGGTAAAGTGGGTGATGAAAAGCCTGAGAGAAGTTGATCCGGATTTAAACAGGAACGCAATAGATTACAGAGATAACCATAGATACAAAGATGCGATAACCATAAATACAAAGATGCAGCGGAAATAATACTTCATTTCATTAATGGAAAATACCGAAATATGCTTACAACCAGAATTGGAAATAAACCAGCTAGGGCGATGGTAGCTTATCTCTGAGAAGAGATGTGCGGCTACATGCCTCTGAACTATTCCGAACTGAGTTACAATGAGGCTCGATGGCCTATTTATTGTTGAGAAACAATGGAAAACCCTTCACATTCCAAAACCTAACCCTAGAAGATGAAACGCCAAATTGTGGGCCCCGTTTGGGTAAATTGGTACATCAATTTCCCGGGGTTGTAACTTTGGCATACGATCTCCGTTTGACGCGCACGATAGCTCGTTAGAAAGATCTATCCGAGTACTACCACTTTGGGAGGCAACATCGGTCCATGGACCCATGTTGCCCTAGATTCCCAAAAAAACGTCGTTTAGGGCCTCAAAACGGCTCCGGAAGTTCAGGACCCGAAAAACTGCTAAAAATAGTAAACTGTGCTGCAATTTAGGAAACTGAAAAGACTGAAAGAGATAGTTGTGGGGGTCCAAATGGGATAGGTGGGTGGCCACCAACATCCACCTGGATCATTCCTCCCCCCTTAGGAAGCAATGGTCCCCATTGTGTTGAGTTCCTCCTTGAGATGAGGAAGCTTCTGTTGAGCTGGGTCTCTGGTGAGCTGTTCTGCACTCTCTGATGTGACCAGAAATGGTGGGAAGCATGGTCGACGAAGGTCCACATTGAACACTCGGTGCAAGCCAAGGAATGGAGGAATGTTGTGCTTCGAAGCATTATTGCCCGTAGCCTTGGTACTGGTGTAAGGACCATGTCGGAGTTGCCTGAGTTTCTGATGGGTTCTGGTAAGGCGTTCTCTCTGCAGATGTAACCAAACTTTGTCGCCCACCTAAAACTTGTGTGGTACCCCTGTGGGTGAGGAGAAGTTGTTCCTGTGTTCTATCATGACCGTATCCCTTTGCTGCTGCTGCTGCGTGGAGGAACCCTTTGCAGGGGTCATGGATGTAGCAACGATCTTCCCCTTACTTTGGGAGTGAACCAGACAAATGAATTTCCTGGTCTGTGATATGAGCTTGCTGCCTTTCTTGGTAGTAATCAAAGATGTGGCGGTAGGTGGGGCTACCTCCGGTATCCTGTATAATGAATTATTCAAAGAAATAATGACAGCACGAGGCCTGGACTCATACACAGCATGTCGTCTCCACAAGTATGGCTGGCCTAATAATACATCAAAAACATCCAGAGGTGTAACATCACACAATACCTCATCTGTGAAGGGCTTGATGCTGTAGGGAAGGCGGCACTGCTGGCGAACTTTGAGATCTCGTCCTTCATGAAGCCACCCGATACTGTACGGCTGTGGGTGTGGTGTAGTCGGTAGGCCCAACCGCTTCACGACCTCTGCTGAAATAAGGTTCTTTTGGCTGCCACTGTCGAAAATGAATTGCAGCGGCGAACCCTTCACCCACATCTGTGAGTGGAAAAGACGCTCCCCCTCTTCTGGATCTGTAGGTTCATTCTTCTGGATCTTGGTAGTGGCAACAATGGCGCTAGGATCTGCATCAATGATCTGCTTCCCTTTGCCATTCCCCTTGTTAGGTTCTGGCTCAGGGTCAGAACATGCATCTGATTCAGAAGCCTTCAACTCGGCCACCAGTGACTGCTTGGTTCGACACTCACTTGTGTTATGAGTGGGACTCTTGTGGAACTCACACCACTTTCCTGTGTCCTTCTTCGGCTTCGTGGTGTTGTTCTTTTCTTGCGGCTTCGACGGGTTGTCTTGGGTCACCCAGCCTTGGCTTTGTCCTTTGGGCTTCAGATTTGCAGATCCAAAGTCTCGCTTCTTCTGTTTGAACTTTTGCTCGATTTTGACAGCGTATCGGTATGCTGTGCCGAGTGAGGGGATGTTCAAGAACCCCATCTCTTCTTGGATGTATTTGTGTAGGCAACCGCGGTATTTGAGTACCAGATGTAGCTCAGAATCTTTGATACCCAACTGTGTGCGAAGGGTATGAAAAATGTTTGTGAACTCCGGTACATCTTGGTCTCGTCCCTGCCGCAGTGTGGTCCATTTGATGTATTTGTCCTCATAGCTTCCGACAGGGTAGTACTGCTCCTTGATGGCATCCCGGAAGTCATTCCAAGTGGGTGCGGCTGAAAATAGTGAGCCTGTACTTTCATCCTTCTGCTCGCAGTAGGTTTCCCACCAGTCCTTGACGTGGGGGGCTGCTTTAAGAAGAGCGAAAACAATCTTTTCCCGACTTGAAAATTCATGAACAGAAAAATACCCATCTAGCAGATTTAACCATTTATCTACGGCATCTGCGTCTATTTGACCCTCGAATATGGGGATTTCAAAATTAACTTGTACCTTGAAGGGTGTGGCATTTCCAGAGTCGCTGTTGGAAGCCGATGCGTCACCTCTGGGTAGCTGCTGAAGAATCTGCGCAAAGCTATCCATCTGTTATCACAAAATCAAGCACTGAAGGCTGCCAATCAGTAAGACTCTGTGTAACTACTTCAAACCAGGCTTTTGACTAAGGCTTAGCCTCCTTAGTCTGAGAGGGCTCTCTCAAAGGTTATGAATGTTGACTAATGACAAGATGGCTAACTCTTATAAGACACATGAACAAGTATGCTGGCTGGACAACATTGAATTGATTCCCATTGGGCTTATGGAGTCACTCATATCTCAGTAAACAACAACACTATCTTTTCATAGAAATCAGGGCACTTAACATCTAAATGTTCAAACATAACTTTGAAACCACAGTTTGCCAAGGCATACAGGAAGTCAGAGCATGATCCATGAGTTCTGAGTGATTATGCATTAACAAAACTGTAAACAAACATTAAAGAAAATATACCATCACACATTTGAACAAGAAGATCCATTGTGAATCCTAAGAAGAAAAAACAGTCATTTGCATTACTGAAATCTGTTTATACATAAACCAAAACAGTCTTCTCCAAAACATCCAACCCCCATTACATCAAAGTTTGATCTATATATAGAGATACACCCTTAACTAATTTGAGCTTCCTCCTCCAGCATGAGGGGAGCTCGATGACTGCTACTAATTACCCCTATCTACCATTTAACTAACTTATTAAATACATTAAGTGCTGAGCTATAATTACAAAGAGTCCTAACTAAACTAAAACTCTGATTTTATTCTCCTCGTAGCATGATTCTTTCTTGATCCTTGACACCTGTTTCCTTAAAGTTTGGCCGAGATAACTGAGAGAAGGATGCAATGAACAAGTTAGCTTTGGATACTGAATGTGCTGATGGTTCAATAATCATAAGGATAAAACCCCTGTTTTTCCGGTCCTTGTCTCCCACCATTCTTCAAAAATTAAGCAGCATGTTCCCAGCTCTTTAATACCCCAAAAATAACGAGCATCACCATATTCCCAAATGTGCTGGAAGCTTCTCTGATGGACAGGTGTGCCAACCAACTTCTCGTATGCAGCTCCCTCAAAACCCTAATCACCGAGGATAAAGTGGCTTTATAACCAAAAATCTTAAACTTAGGTTAAAAGATTTCACCTTTTGTTAAAGGTACACCTGGCATATGTTGAATGGTTGTAGCAGCTTTCTTTGATCCCTTTCATGTCACTGAGGTGTTCCCTTTGCAAATTTTTGATTCTTCTTTCAAACTGTTTGCCTGCGTTTTAAAAAAAACAACACCTACAGCAGTTTCGCAATTTCGTAGTGCGCTACGAAACTGCGAAACTGTTTTAAACAATTTCCATTTCCCTTAAGATTTTTACTGCTCTGCCACCTGATTGCAAAACTCCTTTTTACCTTGGATATGTATAGCAGGGTCTACATGCCTTCAAAATAAAGAACTAAGCAAAATTTCACAAAACTTAGAACACACCTTTCTCACCATCAATGAGCAGCCAGTTAACCTAGCCGTGCTTTTAAATCTGCAACCTCTCTCTTTGAAGCTTTGTTTTCAGCTCTTAAACGCATGTTCACTTTTCTGATGAGTTTAGCTTGTTTGAGAGCTGGGACTGTCCATGTATATACATCAGCCACTGAATCCACTTGACCCACTAGGTTTTTACTACCTTTTAACACAGCTCTTCGATAGTTGGCATACCTGACTGCAAGCTCCCTAGTAACATTCTTTGCTTTGGCAATTTCATCTTTTGCTGTCTCCATCTGGCTCTTTATAGCTATGATATTTCCCCCTTGGGAAATAATGACTGTTCTGTTCTTGCCTTTTTGCTTGATTTGTTTTTCCTCCTCTGTTCTAGACAGCTCTTCAACTACCTCTGTTCTGGGCACCTTTAAAACTTTCTCTCCTTTATGAAGCTTCTCAGCTTCCCTGACTTGTTTCCTTGTAACCGGCCTTCGTGGTTTGAAAATAAATTCCTCACTAGGTTCATCAAACCTTAGTCTCTTTGAAGCTTTGGAATTTTTAGTGTTCTCCGGTGATGATTGAGTCAAATCAATGTGCATTGGTTCAACATGCACTGGTTCAACCTGCTCAAACTCAATTGCTTCAAGCAAATCACTCAAACTGGCCTTAGATATTGGACTTTCCTCAACAGCTACTGATTTGCCCTTCTCTTTGCTTAATTGACTCCTTGTCTTAACTCTTGATACTTCTTCAGACCCACTTGATCCAGGTACATCTTTCTTGTGCTTGACCTCTTCTTTTGATGATGGATGAGGGGTCTCTTTAATAACCAAGGGCTTCACTGATTTTTTTCAATTTAGACTTGGTCTTCTTTTTATCCTTTACCTCCTTTCTAATCTCAGCTATTGTGGGTTCCTCAACTGATTCTTCTCTTTCTCTAACCGGCTGTGGAGTAAGGCCTGTTTTACTCTGGAAACCAGCCATAAAGATAAAAGAGTTCCAATCCCTTCTAATTTTCTGAAGACCATCCAGCACTAACAGTTTCACTAAACCATGGTGAAATAATGATGTCTCACAGTCATCCTTTCTTAATTGCACTTTATCACACATTTTGCTGAGACTACGAAACAGGTAAAATGGAATATCTATGGATTCTTTACCATTAAAGTGCAACAACAACTTAAAGTGATAGGAGTAAACCTTGTTATATCTACCCTCACAGGTTAAATACTTTTGAATACATGTAAGAAGCAGAGCATAGTGCTCCTTAACATAGCTTCTAGGCACAGCCTTTGTTAAATCCTCATTCACATATGCCTCTTTAAGAAATTCTTTGCAGGGGTTCAAATCAAATTTAAAGTTCTTAAACCACTCCTGCCCCCCTCTTGGAATCTCAGTTACATTAGCAATTGCCTCTGGAGATACTTGAAATTCTAACATAGATACTTTAGAACTTAAACCTGTAAAGTTCAAGGCAAACTCCTTTGTTACCTGAGCATGGCCACCCTGCAGCTTCTCACAGAAATTCCAACAGCCAGCATCCTTGAAAGCTTTCCTGACACCTTCGTCTCTCAATGCAAGGTCCAATCCCTCAGGCTCTGTTCTCTGACATCTTCCAGACCTATGCTCCTTCCTCTCCATTCCGCTTTCGAAATTTTTGCACAGAGAATGACCCCCAGCCTCAGCTCAAATGGCAAATTCAAATTTTTAGAACGCAGGCTCGCTTGAAAAAAAAACTCGGGCTCATTTGAACTCAGGCTCATTTGCAATTCGAATATCTTATCACACAAGCTGGCCACTTTGGGAGGTACGCCAACTGACAATAACCGGACGGAGACAATGACTCATCCCCAGACGTGACCCTTTAGGAATCTGCGCTGCAAAATGCCCGAATTTGCGATTTCGTAGCGCAGATAGTTATAAATTAGCAAAATGCGCTGCAAAATGGCTGGATGCTGACGCGCTGCGAAAAGGCTAAAACATAATTGCGCTGCAAAATCAACCAATAAGACTGCGCTGCGAAAATACGGAAAGGACCCGTGACATGTACAAGATAAGACATGGCTTATGCAATCATGATGGAGGATGACCAATAGTATTAGATAATGATTCACATCAAGACCGTTTAGAAACATGACCCCTAAGTAAGAAACATAGGACAAAACCCATTTGACACCAATTTTTTGACAGTGAACTTTGGACAAAAATTATATACATGTGACTATAGTTCTAGGTGATAACAGTGGCTCCACTTGGGATAGTGTGCTCCTGTAGTACACTAAGAACTCGTAGAACCAGTGCTTTGTCCATTTTATAAAACATACACACAGCTAACAAGCATTCCTTTCTAGCTTTGTGGGCCTTCTCCTCGGGCTAAAGCTTTTCTGTTCAGCTTGTCATTTATTTTCAACAGGAAAAATTCATAGAACGGCTATATACAATGCTCATGAGATACTTGGCAGACTTTCACTGATTGTAATGCTTTAAGAACCTGCCATTAACAGGTCCTCCAGCATATGGTGTTCCATCAACTTCTTGCAGAATGTAGGTGTTATTTCCATGGAAAGCAGAAATCTGATATGGCCCCTTCCATAAATTTTCAAATTTGCCATGTTTACCTTTCTCTTCAATTCTTGCTTCCCATTTCAGGACTTTGTCATTAATCTGAAATGTAACCTCTTTGATCTTCTTATCAAATGCTCTCTTGACCCGATTCTGGTTCTGTTGATGACTTTCAAACACTTCATTTCTTTTCTCCTGCAAAGCTATCAACTGATTAATCCTTCGCTGTATGGCATTTGGTTCCTCTTCTAATCCCTGAATTAGCTTCATAACTGGTACCCCAAGAGATGTTGGGAAAATAGCCTCTGCTCCATACACAAGTTCATATGGTGATGTTCCAATGGACCTCTTTGTGCAAATTCGATCAGCCCACAAAGCATACTTCAGCTTTAAGTGCCAGGCCTTTTTATTTTCCTGCAGCAGCTTCTTGATAATCCTCACAAGACTCTTGTTTGAACTTTCAGCTAAGCCATTTCCTTGTGGATAGTAAGCAGTGGAATGACCAAGGGAAATATGGTACTGATGACAAAAATTTATCATTCTTTTGGACTTAAAAGCCTGGGCATTGTCTGTGATAATCTTGAGTGGACAACCAAACCTTGATAAGATGTTATTTTCTAAAAAGGAAATTATCACTGAATCATTTGCTTGCCTGGTAGGTATTGCCTCTATCCACTTTGTAAAATAATCAGTGGCTGTGAGAATCTAGCGATGCTACCCTGATGAAGGAGGATGGATTTCCCCTATAAAATCTAATCCCCACCGCTGGAAGGGTGCTTCAACATAAATAGGAACCAATGGCATAGGCATGAGCTTTCTCTTTCCTTCAAATACTTGACATTCATGGCATGATGCTATCTTTTTATAAATGTCTCTGAACATAGTTGGCCAAAAATATCCAGCTCTTAAAACTTTGTTTGCAGTGGCTTTCCAATAGTGATGGCCTCCACAATCTCCCTTATGAAATTCATCAATGACCTTATCAGCTTCTTCTTCAATGAGACAATTTAGCAAAATTCCTCCTGCATCCTTCCAAAATATTTTTTGCTCATATACAAAATATCTGAGGGACTTCAACTTGGTGAACTGAGCTTTGGATTTGGAAAGGCTATCAGGGGCTCTATTGTACTGCAAGACAAATGCCACATCCTTATACCATTCTGATGTCAAAAACTTTTCATTGATTTGGATCAATTCTTCTTCATTCTCAGAAATTTCTGATATTTCTGTGCTAAAATTGATACCAATGCAGTCCAGATTTGACTGAGTCAGAAATTTTGATAAGCCCTGACCCTTTACCAACTTGGTGGGCCTGATCTCAATGTCATATTCCAACAGATTGGCTATCCATTTTCCTCTTTTTCCATCCGGGTCTGCTTGTGTAAGAATATCTTTTATAACAACACTTGGCACATATGCAACAATATGAGAGTGCAACACATAAATTCTGAAATCCTTAATTGCTTTCACCAATGCATATGCCTGCTTCTCTAAGATATTATATTTCAATTCAGCATTAGCCAATGTCTTGCTAAAGAAAGAAATGGGCTGTTCAGTACCTTGACTTCCTTTCTGCAGTAAAACTCCAGCAATTGTGTCTTCAGAAGCAAATGTGAAGATCAGGAACTCCTTGGTAAAATCCGGGCTGATGAGGACTGGTGCTTGAGTAAGTGCTTTTTTGATCTCTTCAAATGACTTCTTTGCTTCAGCTGTCCACTTAAAATCTGCTCCTTTCCTTAGCATCTTTGTTATATGTTTGACTACTTCAGCAAAGTTAGGAATGAATCTTCTAACAAAATTAACCTTACCAAGAAAGGATTGAACCTCTTTCTTGCTCCTTGGCAAATCTAACCTTTGAATAGCACTGACTCTATTAGGATCAATCCTAATTCCCTCTTTAGAAATAATATGTCCAAGCAATTTGCCAGAAGTTAAAGCAAAGATACTTTTGGTTGGGTTTAAAGAAATACCAAACCTCCTACACTTTAGTAAGATCCTTTCAAGGTGCTTTAAGTGATCTTCTTCCCTTTTTGAAAAGACTGTGATATCATCAAGATATACCACCACTGATTTATCTTTTTCTTCAGCAAAAGCAATGTCCATAGCCCTCTGGAAGGTCGCTCCTGCATTCATGAGGCCAAAAGGCATCTTTGCATACATAAATGTGCCCCATGGTGTAGTGAAAGTTGTCTTCTCCTGATCATCTGGATGAACAAGGATCTGATTATACCCTGAGAAGCCATCCAGCATAGACATTCTTTGGGAACCAACAATATTTTGCAAAATGAGATCCATTTTAGGAAGAGGGTAATTATCTTTCAGTGAAGCCTTGTTTAAGTTCCTGAAGTCTATGCAGATTCTAATCTCCCCATTCTTTTTCCTGACTGGTACCAAGTTAGCAAGCCAATTTGAGAATCTGATTGGAACAATAATTTTTGCATCAAAAAGCTTTTTCACTTCCTTTTCAATTAGTGGCATCAGAAGGGGATTAATCCTCCTTAATTTCTGCTTAAAAGGCTTCTCATTTTGCTTAATTGGGATGGTATGTTGTATGATTGAAGAATCATACTGCTTCAGATCAGCATAGCTCCATGCGAAAACATCAATAAACTTCTTCATCATTTCAACATATTTGACCTTCATATCAGCTGATAAGAACTTTGAAATCTTGACTAATTTAGGCACAACTGAGTCACCTAAATTACAGCTTTCTATTTCCTCTTCATTAGCTTGCAATCTTGGTGCTTTAAACACATCATTTTGATCAAATAACTTTTCAAGTGGAATAAGGCCTTTAGGAATTAGGTTGTTTTGTAGCTGCAACACTTCAGACTTTTCCCTTGTCTCTGTTAACATATTCTGCTGATCTATTTGATTATGCTCAAATTCCTCTTTCAATTCAAGAAAATTTCTTACCTGCTGATCATCTTCAAAGACTTGCCAGTTTATGATATTGTCTGGGATGACTGGTCTATGGCGAACCTTCACTTCATAGCTATCAGAAGAATGTTTAGGAATAATAAAAAGACTAGCTGCAACAGCAAGAGAATCTGCAACAGAATTTTGATCTCTGGTTTTTATACTGAAGGTATAGGATTGAAATTTTTCCAACAATTCCAACACTAAATTTCTGTAGGCTCTCATCCTTGCATCCTTTGTTTGATATGCACCTTGAACTTGCTTTATAATTAATTCAGAATCTCCACAAATAGCAATGTTCTTTGCCTTCAACTCTATCAAGGTTTCTAAGCCTAATACCAGAGACTCATACTCAGCCATGTTATTGGTACAATCAAAGTTAAGTTTGTATGACAGAAACTTACTTTCTTCAGTTGGACTAGTGATCCAAATCCCAGCTCCTGCGCCTTCTTTTCCTGCTGCTCCATCAAAGTATAGGGACCAGCAACCAGTGATGTCTCTTTCATTTCTTTGCTGTACCTCCTGACACTGATTTTCTGCATGTTCATCTTGTGATTCTTTTCCAACTGATTCATTGAAAAGAATAGTTGATCCAAGGTCTGTATCACAAGAGTAAATAGGAAACTTCTGAGGCTTGTCCTTGTTGCTTACCATATATGCCATCCTTTTTTCACGATACAACCTCCTTTGTTCACCAAACACTGGAATGGTAGCATATGTCAGATCCATTTGCATGGTACCCTTGATTTTTGCTGCCCATGACCTTGAAAGAAGCATCCCAAACTTAGGTGGAATGTCTGCAACAACAATGTCCATGACAGTTGTTTTTGTTTGGATTTGTGTGAGTGCCACAACAACATCTTTTATCAACCCAATACAATGAACTCTCTTTGAATCAAAAGAAAATAAGTCCTTGTATGGTCTAGTTACTTCTAATCCCAGTCTTTCCATGATTACCTTAGGCATGAGATTATGTGATGCCCTTGAACCCAGCATAGCATTATGTAGAGTCATATCATGGATATTAATGCTTATATAAAAAGGAGGAAACTCATCATTTTTTTCATCCTCAAGTCTTGGACCTAAACAAATAATAGGATTATCCTCTTGCACATTTAGAATATCAGCCCCTCCTGGTGGAGAATTAAGCATTTCCACAATCTTGCTTCTATATTTGTCTACTTTCAGGATTTCATTGAATGGGACTGATATTTTAATTTTTGCAATCTCATTTTCTATATTAAAAAACAGAAGTAGACCTTTCAACTTCCTTAGGAGGAGCAGGGGTTTGAATATCCTTCCTATCAAGAGAGGAATCACCTTTACCATCAATCTGCTTTGACTTTTCCTTTTTATCTTCTATTGCCTTTGAAATATTCTTCTTGGGCTGTGCTTTATTTGCTGTAATAGGGACATCTCGGTTTCTGAGATTGTACTGCTTCTGAATCTCAAATATGGCATGTTGATAACCCTTTAAGAAATCTGAAGGCTCCTCTTCTGCTTTTAACTGGCTGGACTCATCATGTTCCTCCTTTGTTAAGAAAATTTCTGAATCTTCTTCACCAAAACAATGAATAGATTCCTTAGGTACTTCAGGTTCTTCTTCTTCATCCACCATGTTTTGTTAGAAAGGAGGTCTTACTGGAGGATCTGCCTGCTGATTTCTATTGTCTCTTGGCCTTTGCTGATTTTGAGGCCTTCTAAATTGAGGGTTCCTAAACGGAGGCTCTTGTTGTGCTTGGGGAGCAGCAGTATTCCCAAGTGCTAATTGGTCCATCAATTTCTCCATGGTTTTCATCATGGTTTCAAATTTATCTTCTTGAGCAGAGGTAGAAGGCTTCTCCTCTTCCTTTATCTTAGTCTTTGCCATCTTTGACTTCTTAGCAGCAAGCATATTCACATCTACCTTGATTGCATCATTTTGCATTTCAGCCAGAGTAGCAGACTCTCTTTCTCTGAGTAAAAGAGAGAAATCTGAGTCAAAGGACTCAGCATATCTTAACTGTGCCAAAGCTCCAGGAGGTTTCAAATGTGCTGGAATGGAATTATATACTTTATTAAACCTCTTAGAAAAGTTTTGAACAGTTTCATCTGGAGCTCTTCTTAGACTATTATATTCAGTGAGAGCTTGAACAGGATTAGTTCTATTTCCCCATTTCCTCAGAAAACTATCTTCAAACTCAACCCAACTATGAATGCTACCAGCTCCCAAGGCTTTAAACCATTTTCGGACTTCCCCAATAAAAGTTTGAGCAAACAGTCTTAATTTTACATCTTCATCATCCACTTCTTCCCTGTCAATAAAATCATTGAATCTATCCACATGTTATTCAGCTGTAATGTCTTCATCTCCTCCCCATGTTGGAATTCTAGCAGCATATTTACTAGGGAGATCATGCAAAATAGCAGGGAGAGCTAGAGGAGCATACCTAGCAGGTACAGCCATAATGAATGGAGGAACAGTGACAACAGGTATTGTATGACCAGAAGGACCAGAACTAGTATGAGATGTTGTCTGAGGACTATTTGGACTAGCAGAGGCAGAAGATAAAGTATGAGTACGGAAAGGGATATTGGGACTTTGTAAACCACTGACAAAAGAACTCCAATTTGGGAGAGGTAAACCAGTTTTAGACTTAAGCAAAACTTCAAAAGGGTCAAGCTCCTTGAGCTGTTTCAAGTCCTCCTCCTCTAATAACAATTCAGAAGTAACAATTTCCCAAAACTCTTCTTTATCTTTTTGTGACACTAAAGATGAAGTATCAATGCCTCTCTTTTGTAAATCCAAAATGATACCAATAAGTTCTTCTTCGTTTTCAGACCTCAACAAAACTTCTTGAATCTTATCATCAACAATTTTATCTTCAGGACTTCTAGAAAACTCAGGAAACAAAGACTTTGAAATATTTGAAGTACCTGGTATATCAGAAAATCTTTGTCTACTCCTTGAGATGATATTAGGATTCTCCACAGGACTAGGTGGGTTTGGGTCAGGATTACTCCTTGTATATCTTCCTCTCGAAGCCACCTTTTAAACTTTAAGAATTAATGGAGTCACCAAGGTAGAATGCAGCCTCGAAAACCTTTTTGAGCTCCTGCTACCTTCAGAAGTTCAATCTTAAAATTTCGGGAATGAGTAATCTTCAGGCTCCCGGCAGACGCACCAAAATGTTATCACAAAATCAAGCACTGAAGGCTGCCAATCAGTAAGACTCTGTGTAACTACTTCAAACCAGGCTTTTGACTAAGGCTTAGCCTCCTTAGTCTGAGAGGGCTCTCTCAAAGGTTATGAATGTTGACTAATGACAAGATGGCTAACTCTTATAAGACACATGAACAAGTATGCTGGCTGGACAACATTGAATTGATTCCCATTGGGATTATGGAGTCACTCATATCTCAGTAAACAACAACACTATCTTTTCATAGAAATCAGGGCACTTAACATCTAAATGTTCAAACATAACTTTGAAACCACAGTTTGCCAAGGCATACAGGAAGTCAGAGCATGATCCATGAGTTATGAGTGATTATGCATTAACAAAACTGTAAACAAACATTAAAGAAAATATACCATCACACATTTGAACAAGAAGATCCATTGTGAATCCTGAGAAGAAAAAACAGTCATTTGCATTACTGAAATCTGTTTATACATAAACCAAAACAGTCTTCTCCAAAACATCCAACCCCCATTACATCAAAGTTTGATCTATATATAGAGATACACCCTTAACTAATTTGAGCTTCCTCCTCCAGCATGAGGGGAGCTCGATGACTGCTACTAATTACCCCTATCTACCATTTAACTAACTTATTAAATACATTAAGTGCTGAGTTGTAATTACAAAGAGTCCTAACTAAACTAAAACTCTGATTTTATTCTCCTCGTAGCATGATTCTTTCTTGATCCTTGACACCTGTTTCCTTAAAGTTTGGCCGAGATAACTGAGAGAAGGATGCAATGAACAAGTTAGCTTTGGATACTGAATGCGCTGATGGTTCATTAATCATAAGGATAAAACCCCTGTTTTTCCGGTCCTTGTCTCCCACCATTCTTCAAAAATTAAGCAGCATGTTCCCAGCTCTTTAATACCCCAAAAATAACGAGCATCACCATATTCCCAAATGTGCTGGAAGCTTCTCTGATGGACAGGTGTGCCAACCAACTTCTCGTATGCAGCTCCCTCAAAACCCTAATCACCGAGGATAAAGTGGCTTTATAACCAAAAATCTTAAACTTAGGTTAAAAGATTTCACCTTTTGTTAAAGGTACACCTGGCATATGTTGAATGGCTGTAGCAGCTTTCTTTGATCCCTTTCATGTCACTGAGGTGTTCCCTTTGCAAATTTCTGATTCTTCTTTCAAACTGTTTGCCTGCGTTTTAAAATAAAAACACCTACAGCAGTTTCGCAATTTCGTAGCGCGCTACGAAACTGCGAAACTGTTTTAAACAATTTCCATTTCCCTTGAGATTTTTACTGCTCTGCCACCTGATTGCAAAACTCCTTTTTACCTTGGATATGTATAGCAGGGTCTACATGCCTTCAAAATAAAGAACTAAGCAAAATTTTACAAAACTTAGAACACACCTTTCTCACCATCAATGAGCAGCCAGTTAACCTAGCTGTGCTTTTAAATCTGCAACCTCTCTCTTTGAAGCTTTGTTTTCAGCTCTTAAACGCATGTTCACTTTTCTGATGAGTTTAGCTTGTTTGAGAGCTGGGACTGTCCATGTATATACATCAGCCACTGAATCCACTTGACCCACTATGTTTTTACTACCTTTTAACACAGCTCTTCGATAGTTGGCATACCTGACTGCAAGCTCCCTAGTAACATTCTTTGCTTTGGCAATTTCATCTTTTGCTGTCTCCATCTGGCTCTTTATAGCTATGATATTTCCCCCTTGGGAAATAATGACTGTTCTGTTCTTGCCTTTTTGCATGATTTGTTTTGCCTCCTCTGTTCTAGACAGCTCTTCAACTACCTCTGTTCTGGGCACCTTTAAAACTTTCTCTCCTTTATGCAGCTTCTCAGCTTCCCTGACTTGTTTCCTTGTAACCGGCCTTCGTGGTTTGAAAATAAATTCCTCACTAGGTTCATCAAACCTTAGTCTCTTTGAAGCTTTGGACTTTTTAGTGTTCTCCGGTGATGATTGAGTCAAATCAATGTGCATTGGTTCAACATGCACTGGTTCAACCTGCTCAAACTCAATTGCTTCAAGCAAATCACTCAAATTGGCCTTAGATATTGGACTTTCCTCAACAGCTATTGATTTGCCCTTCTCTTTGCTTAATTGACTCCTTGTCTTAACTCTTGATACTTCTTCAGACCCACTTGATCCAGGTACATCTTTCTTGTGCTTGACCTCTTCTTTTGATGATGGCTGAGGTGGCTCTTTAATAACCAAGGGCTTCACTGATTTTTTCAATTTAGACTTGGTCTTCTTTTTATCCTTTACCTCCTTTCTAAGCTCAGCTATTGTGGGTTCCTCAACTGATTCTTCTCTTTCTCTAACCGGCTATGGAGTAAGGCCTGTTTTACTCTGGAAACCAGCCATAAAGATAAAAGAGTTCCAATCCCTACCAATTTTTTGAAGACCATCCAGCACTAACAGTTTCACTAAACCATGGTGAAATAATGATGTCTCACAGTCATCCTTTCTTAATTGCACTTTATCACACATTTTGCTGAGACTACGAAACAGGTAAAATGGAATATCTATGGATGCTTTACCAGTAAAGTGCAACAACAACTTAAAGTGATAGGAGTAAACCTTGTTATATCTACCCTCACAGGTTAAATACTTTTGAATACATGTAAGAAGTAGAGCATAGTGCTCCTTAACATAGCTTCTAGGCACAGCCTTTGTTAAATCCTCATTCACATATGCCTCTTTAAGAAATTCTTTGCAGGGGTTCAAATCAAATTTAAAGTTCTTAAACCACTCCTGCCCCCCTCTTGGAATCTCAGTTACATTAGGAATTGCCTCTGGAGATACTTGAAATTCTAACATAGATACTTTAGAACTTAAACCTGTAAAGTTCAAGGCAAACTCCTTTGTCACCTGAGCATGGCCACCCTGCAGCTTCTCACAGAAATTCCAACAGCCAGCATCCTTGAAAGCTTTCCTGACACCTTCGTCTCTCAATGCAAGGCCAATCCCTCAGGCTCTGTTCTTTGACATCTTCCAGACCTATGCTCCTTCCTCTCCATTCCGCTTTCGAAATTTTTGCACAGAGAATGACCCCCAGCCTCAGCTCAAATGGCAAATTCAAATTTTTAGAACGCAGGCTCGCTTGAAAAAGAAACTCGGGCTCATTTGAACTCGGGCTCATTTGCAATTCGAATATCTTATCACACAAGCTGGCCACTTTATGCATCATTTACAAACATCATAAAACATTCATGCATGATAAAACCGCTAGAATGATTTTTATGTGCATGCCTATGGATCTATTGGTGGAGTGTTGGCTCATAAGTGTTTGGGAGGTACGCCAACTGACAATAACCGGACGGAGACAATGACTCATCCCCAGACGTGACCCTTTAGGAATCTGCGCCGCAAAATACCCGAATCTGTGATTTCGTAGCGCAGATAGTTATAAATTAGCAAAATGAGCTGCAAAATGGATGGATGCTGACGCACTGCGAAAAGGCTAAAACATAATTGCACTGCAAAATCAACCAATAAGACTGCACTGCGAAAATACGGAAAGGACCAGTGACATGTACAAGATAAGACATGGCTTATGCAATCATGATGGAGGATGACCAATAGTATTAGATAATGATTCACATCAAGACCCTTTAGAAACATGACCCCTAAGTAAGAAACATAGGACAAAACCCATTTGACACCAATTTTTTGACAGTGAACTTTGGACAAAAATTATATACATGTGACTGTAGTTCTAGGTGATAACACCATCATCGCGTTCCTTTGCCGCTCGAGTGCTTCTTTGAGCAAGATTTTGATAGGATCTCCTGCCCCCTCGTCTTTCTTCTCATCCGCCATGGGAGGCCGTCGGGATTTGCGAGGCTGGTCTTGCAAAGGTTCGACCAGTTCAAGCCCTAACTCCTTATATCCCGACCTCGTTGGGGACATGCAAAGAAAAACAGAGAAAAAGCAGACCGCTCTGATACCACTGATCCGGATTTAAACAGGAACGCAATAGATTACAGAGATAACCATAAATACAGAGATGCGATAACCATAAATACAAAGATGCAGCAGAAATAATACTTCATTTCATTAATGGAAAATACCGAAATATGCTTACAACCAGAATTGGAAATAAACCAGCTAGGGCGATGGTAGCTTATCTCTGAGAAGAGATGTGCGGCTACATGCCTCTGAACTATTCCGAACTGAGTTACAATGAGGCTCGATGGCCTATTTATTGTTGAGAAACAATGGAAAACACTTCACATTCCAAAACCTAACCCTAGAAGATGAAACGCCAAATTGTGGGCCCCGTTTGGGTAAATTGGTACATCAATTTCCCGGGGTCGTAAATTTGGCATACGATCTCCGTTTGACGCGCACGATAGCTCGTTAGAAAGATCTATCCGAGTACTACCACTTTGGGAGGCAACATCGGTCCATGGACCCATGTTGCCCCAGATTCCCAAAAAAACGTCGTTTAGGGCCTCAAAACGGCTCCGGAAGTTCAGGACCTGAAAAACTGCTAAAAATAGTAAACTGTGCTGCAATTTAGGAAACTGAAAAGACTAAAAGAGATAGTTGTGGGGGTCCAAATGGGATAGGTGGGTGGCCACCAACATCCACCTGGATCAGAAGCAGAGGCAGAAATGGAAGTTTCCATTTGTAAACCAGAACAGGTTGAAATGTTTTGTGAAGAGAATAATGAGAGATTAGCTGAAGATCTCATGGACTATTGGCATAGTTCAGAACAATTCAAAGATATGATGACAAGGGAATCAGATGAGGCAATGAATCCTTGTGATTTTAATTCTCATAGTTTGTGTATGTTTGTAGGATATGCAGAGGATGATGGATAGTCTGGTGAAACTGTCACAAATAGGAATAAAGCTCTTGAGGTGAAGTATGATGGAGAATGCCTTTTATAGGAAGAAGGTGTTGATTTATTGCAGTAGAGAAAGTTCATAGATGAAATTCTGTTTGGTGTAAGACAATCAGATGAAGTTGATATGGACCAGAAGTATAATGAGAATGCCATAGTGGTATTCCAAGAAGGTAAACAAATGAATTTGGCTGATGAAATTGATGAAAGAACTTTGCAATATGATAGTGCAAAAAACAGGATAACTTAGGATGATTGCCAGGAAAAGGATGAAGATGAGAATGAAAGTTGTGATGAACTTCTGGAGAGATTTCACATGGAAATAGAATTCTTGGAAAGGTTGCTCAAGGAACCTGAAGGGGAAATGAAGCTTTCAGAACTTGATAAACAAAAGGAAATGGTTACTATGCATGATAAGGATGAAATGTCTTTAACATTTATAGAGTTAAGTAAATGTTTAGACTCTTCAATTAATGATGTAACTATAGGTATGGAAGACAACATTAATAAATATGATGCTGAAATCAGAGAAATTGAGTAGATGTTATTTGAAGGTGAAATGGAAGACCAGGAACAACAAGGAAGTTATGTCCTTAGATACATGAAGCAGATAGAAGTATTAATTCAGCAGGATAAAGATGGAAGAAACCAGCAATTTAAAAGAGATGATCAGCAACATGAGAATGAATTTGAGGAAGGCATTAGATTGCAGAAGTATAGCAACCGGCAGCAGAATCAAGAACTAGAGATTAGTCTGGCAGTACAAAGGAAGACGAGTGAAGACTGAAGATACAAATAGAGAATGAAGAAAAGAGTCAAGTGGAAGTTATTGCAACAGAGGTGGAATGGCAAGCTGATAAACAAGTTCAGGGAACTTGAACAAATTCATATTGATTTGTTAGAGGAGAGACTCAAAGGAATGGAGTCACAACAAGAAGGATCTGCTAAAATCCAGAAGATCTATGATGGAAGATTGGTGCTTGAAGCATCAAAAGAGGATGAAAGGTATTGTATTTTGAAAACTGAAAGTTGTTGTGTGTTTGTAGGTCATGTAAACTTGAGGGAAAACAAGCAATTATTGGAAACTGTCATATTAACAGGTGAGAAGATGACTACCCACAGTCATATGAAGAATAAAGAGAAAAGTTTCAGTCAAGTGAAGGGAGATGTCCAGCCAGATGACATCCAAAGGATAAGCCAAAAGGAGGATGGCAAAGGAATTATTGAGGTCAAAGAAATGTTTAGAAAGGAAGAGATCCATTCATATGAATATGGAACAAAGAGTTTTCTCTAGAAAACTGATGAAGCTAATACATACCAAATGGAGAATCTTATGGTGTATTCAGAAAGATACACTAAAGTAAGGCATCTTTTTAATGTTTTCTAAGAGAAAGGAAAAGAAAAGAAATGATTTTTCAGAAGTTAGGAGAAGGAAATTCACATAGTCTTGTGATGCAAAGGAAAGGATAGCTGTTAAGCAAAGCTGTAATGAATTATGCAGATATTGGACAACTATTGAGGACTGAAGCCAAAGGAGAATAGCTACTGAAGATT
Source organism: Pinus tabuliformis (assembly GCA_031772625.1). Taxonomy (NCBI): domain Eukaryota; kingdom Viridiplantae; phylum Streptophyta; class Pinopsida; order Pinales; family Pinaceae; genus Pinus; species Pinus tabuliformis. Next base: position 1,138,595,088 of record CM062809.1, on the reverse strand, counting down.
GATATAGATGACTTGGTAGATATCAAATAGTTATTGAAGATTATTGACCTTGAAGAAAGCCAGAGTAAAGAAGGACTAAAGACAAATGTTGTAGACAATGAAGTTAGTGAAGATCATGTAGAGCACTTGGGAGAAATTCCAAATGAGATGGTAGATTTGTGGCATGAGTCAAGTCTTTTGGAGAAGAGGCAAGAAAACCAAAGAATAAGTGATCAAATTGTACAACCAGAACTGAATGAGAATGTAAAAGTTGTCATGAATGACAAATATGGGAAAGAAGTTGTCAGAAATGTTGGCATAATAAGGAAACAGGGTAAAGAATTTGTGTTTTATGAATTGATTAATTGTGGTGAATATTTATATGTAGAAACAAGGCAATGTAATTCAATTTCAAACAAGGAGTTGATTCTAAAGATCAGATCGAAGTAAGGAAGAATGAGATCAAAATGTCTCAAAAAGAAGGAATGATGTTGAATTTGCAGTATGGAACTGTTGAACTAGAGATGAGTTCAAGAGATGATAGTAAAAGGATTACTATTGTACTACAAAGAGTTATTGATGAAGAAGAGGTTGAAGATGACATTTCAGAAGCAGAGAAATATGATGCCATGATCCTTAAGGGTGCAGAATTTAAGTTACTAGAGGAAGAGGTATTTCAAGTACCTAAGCAAGCAGGAAGAATTCTTAGTTTTCAAGAAATTTGTGGAGTTGAAGGTATACTGAGAATTGAAGTAAGAATAGGTGAAGCCATGAATGAGAAACCATAAGAAGGAACTAGAATTATTGCAGGGGATCAATGGAGAAGGTATTTGTACATTTCAAAAATGTATATGGAAAAATATTGGTACATGGATTATGATGTTCTTATTCAGGAACATAATCAGTTGCAGAAGAATAGTATTCATCATCTAAGTAGTGAAGTCGACAAAGAAATTGGTGAGTTGTGGAGACTCATACAACAACATTCCAATAAACTAAATAGAGGACAAAAGGAGAAAGGAAGATTGGTTGGAAATAATGATGCAGGTGAAGGTAATGGTAAAGTGCAAATTAAAGTGTGGAAACCTGACATAAATTATGATGATGAGCAAAAAGCAGTAATTTATATGAAGAAGACAACAACAAACAGTGAGAGCATAGCTAATGGGGCAATACAACATAAAGTATGGAGACTGAGAGAACAAAAAACAACAACAGTAACCAAGGACAAACTATTGAACAAAGTATGGGATCTAGGAGGACAAATATCAGAAGCACATGATCAGGAGATCATGATTATTTTCAACCTTGGGAGTCTGATTTAGGAGCATCTAGACCTAGCCAGTGATGTGATGATGTGGTCACATGTCGTCGCTAATGAAATTTTGGAGGAAGAATTGGTTATTTAAATTGTATAAATTTCAAATTATGTAAGTGGATAATTGTTGCCTAATTCTGAACAGAATTGGGAATAAAATGGCAAGTGATCCTCCCTACGTGGAGATCAAGCCAATTAGCTATATTGATTAGTTAGAGTAGGATTTGATTTCTTAAAATATAGTGAAATCCTTCATTTGTGTAAGGAAACTGTTAGATAGAATATATATGTAATTTCCTTTCTTTTCTAGAAGGGGGATTCGAGAGAAAGAGAGAGAGGATTGACGAGGAAATTGTAAGCCTACGAGCAGATTAGGAAAAACGGCCACTAATTTGTAGAATCGGGCCAAAGAGGAAGGATTCAGGAGAGCAGAATAGTGTGTGGATTGTAATTGAAACAGATGTCTTTTAATTTGTGTAATCAGCCAGGGCGAGACTCTATGATTATCTTATTATGAATGAATGATTGTTGTGTTTATGATTGATTATCAGGCCTATGGAAACCCTTGTATGCTTTCAGATTCTTTGTATTTAGGCTAGGTGATTATCCCTTAGTTTTGTTGTGTTTAAATTCCTAATCGTAGGGGGTGGAAATGCCACACCCAAAAAATTCAAAGATGTTCTGGCAAATTCACACCTTGACAGTTTTACATAGAGATTTTCTCTTTTCAATACATCTAAAATCTTCTTTACATGCTTTACATGTTCATCCCATGTTCTACTAATAACAAGAATATCATCTAAATAGACTATTACAAGATCATCAATAAATGGTCTAAATACATCATTCATGACTCACATGAACGTAGCGGGAGCGTTACTTAAGCCAAAAGGCATAACCAACCATTCATATAGTCCTTGCTTCATTTTGAAAGAAACCTTCCATACATCATGTTCTACAACTCTGATCTGATGGTAGCCACTTCGCAAGTCTAGATTAGAGAAGTAAATTGCATCTTTTAACTGATCTAAAAAATCATCAATACTAGGAAGAGGATATCAATTCTTTATTGTAATTTTATTTAATGCTCTAAAATCAATTCACATTCTCCACAAACCATCTTTCTTTTGTACTAACACGATAGGTGATCTGCACGGTGATGTACTTGGTCGAATAAACCCTTGATCGAGCAATTCTTGTACCTGATTCTTTATCTCTACATTATCTAGAGCTGATAACCTGTACATTCCAATGTTAGGTAGTGGAGCATATTTCTGCAAATAAATCTCATGTTCTATCTCTCGCTTGGGTGGAATCCCTTTAGGCTCTTGAAATAGAATATCATAATCAAAAACAACTTTAACTAAATCTTCTTTCTGTTTAGGATTATAGCCTCGGAATGCATCAGATTTATTAATATCCTTTGCTTTTACAATCATAAGTAAAAATTGTTTACTTGAATTTACAATTCTTTTCATCTGTCCTAAATTTATGAGAGAGAAGTTATCTTTGAGTTTATGAGCCCTTACAATATATTCAGTTCCATCCTTAATGAGTTGATACTTCTTTTCAGTTCGATAAAAGATAGCATTTCTATCATACAAGTATGGACTTCCTAATACAATTCCACATATGTCCAATGGGACTATGTCTAACTCAACTTCATCTACAAACTTTGACCCAATAGCAAAATGAAGTTTACATTGTTTCATAACTTGTAGCTTAGTTTTATCACACACCCAACCTAACGGATATGGCTTTTTATGAGGTTTTGTTTCTAGACTCAACTTCTTTACAATTGCTTCAAAAATCAAATTAACTTGTGACCCACTATCAAATAAAATATCAATTTTAGTATGCTTTGAAATGACTCTAATATGAAATAGCTCATTCCTTTTCCTCTCATCATTATAATTATCAACAAAATGTGAAGAAGTACTTGTAGATGCTTTAGAATCTTTACCTTTTATACCTATAGTTGTAATCGTTGTCTCATCACTTGAGTCTGATCCCAAGTCCTTTTGAACAGAAACAACATTCTTTCTCTCTTTACTCCCGAACTTCTTAGGCTTCAATTCTAGATGCAAAGACCAGCAGTGTGCCTCATCGTGTCCTTCCTTCTTACAATGAGTGCATGAAGGTTTATCCTTCTTCACAGTGTTTGTTTTCCTCTCCTTCCATTTTAGTTTCTTCTTGCCTTTATTCTTGCTTTCAATGGGTTTGGATGATTTCCCAACATCCCCTACAATAAACATCAATTTGTCTTATCCAATTATCAATATTTTCAGCATTAAGTTCTCCATCATAAATTGGCAAATCAAATTTTACATCTAATTTGATCAAAAAGACTTTTTTTTTCTTCTTAGAAGAACTAGTTTTATGAGAAGAAGATGATGATGATGACGATGATGGTGATGATGGAGGAGATGGTGGAGGAGGCTTTTCTCCTTTTCCTTTATCTTCTTTATCTGGAGGGACAAAAAGAAAAGGTTCCTCTGCTCCTTTGTCTAGTTTAGGTGATGAAGTGCCTTCACCTTTACCCTTTTTAAACTCATTATACATCTCTTCCACCATTGCACGTATCGTCATGAAACTATCCAAGAATTGGGATTCTGACCCAAGTGGAGTTTCATCTGCCATCCTTCTTTGTGAAAAGACCCTTCCAATCTCTAGATTCACCTCAACAAGTTCACCTTCACCTTGTTCGAGCCTTAACCTATTAAGCATTCAAATCTCCACACAAACTTGTCAACCTTAAAAACCTTACTACTTTGATACCACTTGATCCATTAATGAAAAAGGTATTATAGACTATGTGTGAAGTTGCCTATGTTACTTAGTGAAATAGATAGAAAATATTGTGAATAACATAAACACTTAAACAATTAGAAAACGCATTCAAACACATCAACTGAACCAAATTTAATAAAGGAGTTCACCAGACTTCCTGGCTACATCTCCTAGTCCTTTTGCTTCCAGTGTTGACCTCTCTATTATGTCTTCAAATTATTGTTACAAGTGTGAGCTCAGAAACAAAGTCTCAAACACGAAAATGGATCTCACCACTATGTTCAGCTTGAGTTTTCAAGTCAAAACGAGTATACACTCGACCGTACTTGGCCACCATGACCTCCATACCCCCTGGCATGGTTCAAAACTACACTATGTCAACTTTTTTTGGTGATATGTAATTAATATACCATGTTTAGTTACAAACTACAATAAACACTGAAGAACATGATTACACTAAAACCAAAGGATAAACCAAAGGACCAACGGGTGTGGAGTTGACCCCGACCATCCGACCTTTTCCCCGGTGCAGATCCCAATACCATACGATCCAACGGCTATCGCGTCCCACTTATCAACTAATCCAGACGATCTACACCGTCTATCTATCCTGCTTCATCTGATAGTTGTCGCACAATCTCGCACTCCAACTAGCATGTCGATTAATTCTCCGAAAGCACACGAGAAAAGTTGTTTCGAGATGCTAGATGTCAATCGCTGAGTGGAATCCCGTGCTGAGTTGAATCGCGTAGATTTCTAAAAAACCATTTTGAGCCTTTGAGGCACATGAGAAACTGTTTACTGCTTCCCTGCCAAAAATCAAAGAAGTTTAACCTCTTTTGAATATCCTCATCGCATCCGTTTTCAAAGATAACCTGCTTCCATATCTCAACGTGATATGTGTCGATCTCCTTTGATCAGATGATCCAATGACTATGGTGTGAACCAATCACACATATGCCATTCCTTCTCTGCTAACATCATCCAGAACCTGTGACTCATTCTCGGGTTGCCACATGTTCCGCTGATGTAGGCATTGACTTTTTGACCTAAATATTTAATTGGCTCTAATTTCTTCGTCCAGACTCGGATTTACATGCTGTTTGCACCATTGGTTTCATATTAACGAGCACTTTGACTTGAGCCTACTTTGACTTGCATTTGAAGACTTTTATTGTGGAGGTAAAAATGGATCATTTTGGATAACCTAGCCTCCCATAACCTACAAGGTTGACACCACAAAAACTAGAGGAAAAAGATCAAAAGGAATTTTTTATAATTGTGATAGAAAATACACTAAAGGTTATAATTGACTTGAGAAGAAATTAGTTTACATAGATTGTGAAGAGTAGGAAGAAAAGGAACAAGAAACATCAAAGGAAGAAGATACACCAAGAACCAACTCCAGGGGTTAAAAAATAAGAAATGAGTCTAACCATATCTTGTGATGCATTGGTGAGAATTAACACTCCTCAAACTCTCAAGATAGAAGGATATATCAAGAAGAAAAAGGTAATTGTGTTGATTGATTCAAGAAATACCCATAATTTTATTCATTGTAATATGGGCCAAGGATTTGAATTTCTTTCTATATCCAACACCAGAGTGTCAAGTGATGACTGCAAATGGAGCAACTATAAATTGCTAAGGGAAGTGCCATAATATCAATCTAGCCATAGGGGAATATGTATTGAATAGTCTAATGGTTAAAATTTTGGGGGATGATATCTTTTAATTCTCAAGAAATTTTCTTGAGTTTTTTTAGGAAGGAAAGGAAATTGAATTAATAGGTGTCGTAGGGAAATTTGGGAAGATAATCAACTCTAATGGCATGACAAAGACTTTGAAGAAGGAACAACATGAGGTAATTGCACAATTATGCTCACTAGTTGTTCAAACATCTAAGTCATCCATTTAAAATAATCTTGAATTGGATGTTGGTGTTTCCCAACATGGCTTAATCGAATATATGGTATCTTCTCACCCTCTCTTTGATGATAAATTCCCCCCTCCTTCCCCTTTGCACTCATCCTATTTACCCCCCCCCCCAAGCCTAATACTTCTAAATTTTTGCCGATGGAGGGTGATATCCTTGACAATTATTTCAAGATATTTGACACTCCCAAAGGTCCCCCACCTATTCTCAATCATGGTTATACTATTCAATTGAATCCATAAAGTATTCCTCCAAACATCAGACCTTACATATATCCATATGCCGAGAAGAGTGAAATTGAACTTATGGCTGAATAAATGCTAGAGGTAATTATAATTCAACCTAGCCAAAGTTCTTTCTCTTATCTAGTAGTATTGGTGCACAAGAAGGATGGATCATGGCATACGTGCCTGGATTATAGAGAACACAATAGGCTCACTATTAAAGATAAATTTCCCATTCCTTTCATTGATGACTTGTTGGATGAACTGCATGGAGCAATTAATTACTTCACCAAGATGGATCTTGACTCGGGATATAAACAAATTAGAATGAAGACAAAGGACATTCTGAAAATAATGATCAAAACTCATGAAGGTCATTATGAATTTTTGGTCATGCCATTTTTCCTTACTAATGCACCTTCCATGTTTCATGGTTTTATGAATTCCATTTTCAAACCCTTCCTTAGGAAATTTGTGTTAGTATTTTTTGATGATACACTAATCTACAACAGGTATTGGAAAGATCATGTTCAACGAGTTGACAAGGTGCTCAAACTATTGGAGGAAAAAGAATTGTATGCAAAACCCTCCAAATGTTCCTTTGGATTACAAGAAGTGGAATATTTGGGATATATTGTATCTCATGATGGTGTTAAGGTAGACCTTAACAAAATAAAATACATAAAGGAATGGAAAATCCCTACAACCTTAAAGAATTTTGAGGATTTCTCAGGTTGACATGGTATTATAGCAAGTTTGTTAAGAATAATGGGAAAATAGTAGCACCACTAACAACATTACTAAAGAAAGATGCATTTTTGGGACTTCAGGAGAAACTAAGGCCTTTGAAAATCTTAAAGAGGCAATGTGTCAAGCTCTGGTCTTAGCTACACCAGAATTCACAAAACCATTTATTGTGGAATGTGAGGCCTTGGAAAATGGAATTGGCATTGCTTTAATGCAAGAAGGAAGACCCATTTCTTTTTAAAGTCATCCAATCAAGGGAAAATATTTACACAAACCTATTTATGAGAATGAAATGTTGGAAATACTACATGCTATGAAGAAATAACACCATTACCTAATAGAAAGACACTTCAAGGTAAAATCAGATCATGATAGTCTTAAATACTTCTTGGAACAATGATTATCTTCATAAGAGCAGCAAATTTGGATCAAAAAGGTGTTGGATAATGACTTTGAAATCATGATGTGGAAGCCTTTATTTTTTCCATTTCTATTATCCAACCTAATTGGATAACTAAAACTAGGTATGAATGGAAGAATGGTGAAGAGGTTTGCAAACTCATTCAAAAGTTGTAGCAAGATCCCAGTGCATCTTATACATTTATTTAGAAAAATGATTCACTATGGTACAAAGATCACTTATATCTATGTAAGAACTCCCAACTCAAATAAAAGGTTTTTTTGGAATTGCACACCTTTCCTATAGTAGGGCACTCAGGATTTCTAAAAACTTACCACTTGGTCAAGAAGGAATGCTTTTGGGATGGCCTTAAATCTGATATTCATACATTTGTGGCAAAATGTTTAGTTTTCTAACAAAATAAAGGTGAGACAATGAATACCTTGGGTCTTTTACAACCATTAGCCATTTCAAGGAAATCTTGGGAGGAGTTCTTAATGGATTTTATCACAAGTTTTTCCAAGTTTGAAGGAAAGAGTGGTATCATGGTGGTAATTGAGAGACTTACCAAGTATACCCACTTTGGTGCACTATCTCATCCTTTCAAATCTAGTATAGTTGTTATTGCATTTGTGGAAATAGTTTAAAATCTACGTGGAAACCTAAAGTATATTGTAAGTGACAAAGATCTCAATTTCATTGAAAAAATTTGGACATAATTATTTTCTTGTCTTCATACTGAATTAGCTCATATCGCATCTTATCATCCTCAATTTGATGGGAAAACTAAGATAGCGAACAATTTTTTGGAAGGATATCTTCGTTTCTTTGTATCTAATAAATAAACACAATGGGTCAAATTCTTACCTCTCACAGAATGGTGGCATAACGCTTCCTTCCGTACCATAGAAAAAATGACCCAATTTATGGCGCTTTACGAATATCATCCACTATCCACCATATCGCCTTTAAGAGACAATTCTAAGGTTCAAGTTATGGAAGATAGCATCAAAAATAAACTACCAACTAAAATTTCTTCAACTCTTAAAGGATAACTTGACTTTAGCGTAGAATTGAATGAGACGATGGGTAAATCAACATCATCGTGGAAGAAGTTTTGATGTGGGCGATTAGGTATAATTTTATTGGCTACAATGATACAAACAAATTTCGCTCAAGAAAGATAAGAAGGATAATAAAATATCACCCACATACTATAACCCTTATAAGGTGTTGCAAAAGATTGGTACTATGGCATACAAATTGGCGTTGCCTACATCTTCGTGAGTACACCCAGTTTTCCATGTTTCATGCTTAAAGAAGGTTATAGGTGCCAATCTCCCAATTCAAACTATATTGCTAGAACTTGATGAAGAAGGAAAAAACATATTGGAGCCTGAGGTAATCAAGGAAACATGAATATGACAACTATGGAATCAATCAATTTTAGAGCATCTCATTAAGTGGAAGAACTTACTTACTGAAGATTCCACATGGGAGGATGAGAATTTCCTATAGGAGAATCCATAACTACTCAAGAATTGAGGACAACAATTTTTTAAAGAAGCGGGGCATGTTAGGTCCCTATAATACTAGTGTAGCCCCCATATTGTTATTGTTGTGCCCCATCGAAACCCACTATTTTATTGTTGAGTGCTTACATTATTATTGTTATGTAGGCCCTAATTATATTTTGACCCTTTAGATTCCTATATATACCAATGAGGTATTTTCATTTGAATTATATAAGAATTGTTCATTTGTGTGATGTAAAACGAGATTACACCCTCGAAGAGGCTTATTTTCAAGTTGTTTATCTATATTTTCTTCTATTTTGCGATGTAGTTACATAAAAATGGCTTGACAACTCCTCCATTCCCACTCCATGTCCATGTTGTACACTACTAAATTCATGTGTTTTTCCTTAACAATTATGGGACTATAGGTTTCGTGCAAGGAAGAGGAAACAAACACATTGTCATTCCTCAGCTGAAAATTTAATAATTTGATCCCTTTCTTATTCAATTTGATGGAAATTTTGATGCATACAACATACTTATGATGTCTACCACCTTTTCTCAATTATAATGCTTCTTATGGTATTACGACCTCCCTTCAAATTTCATTGATTTTCATAGTTCTAGGAGCCAATTGAAGAGCTTGATTAGCTAATTTTTTTGGTGTGTTGTTGAATTCTCTCAAAACATGTTTCACTTGAAAATTTGAGAATGAAGCTAAAAATTTTGTTATTCTATTATACAAATTAGAAAGTTTTCCATAAGAAGGATTGGTTCCAAGAGCAAGAAATCTAATTATGTTATTTGAATCACCTATTATAACAATGGATCTAATGAATAATGACATAGATAGAAGTATTCCTTGGGGGAGAGCGTACATCTCTTCTTGATATTAGTTGCTTATCCAAAAATCCATGAATACTTATATTCAATTTTCCCTTTGGGCCTACCATCCTAAATCCATCTTAATTCTGGATCTACAAGTGCTAAGAGGTATCAAATCTCTTGAGGTGAAAATCCCGTTTAGAGTGAAAATAGATTTATCCCTCTCGACGCTTGGTAGATTCAGAGTTAAGATGGATCTAGGCTAGTGTATGTAAATATAACATCAAACTAAGATGAATCTAAGCTAGCTTAATTTCCCCTTAAATAGGTTATATTACACATAAACACCATGGGTCAATACCATGGGTCACTTTTATTTTTTTATTATTTAATTTTTATAGGGTTAATTTTATTTTGTTATTTAGTTATTTTTATTTTATTTTCACTTACATTACATTAAGTTACACATCTCTACCATATTTTAATTTGGTTGTTTCAAAAGATTTGCATTACATTACGTTATGTTACACATCTCTAGCATAATGGATTGGGCAGAACCTTTGCGCCCAATAAAAAATGAATAATTTTATTAAGAAACAAAAATATTATGTTATATTTTAAAATAAAAATATTATATTCAAAATCTAGAGTCCAAAAGTTTCCAATGCTAAATTAACTATTTTACTTTAATTATTATTTTATTTTTATTTTTATGTAATTTGGCCAAGTCAAAATGTTAAACAAGACAAGGCATGACAAGACAATACTAGAAATTACAACATCTCTATGATACTAGGTTGGAGAGCGCCTCTCAATGAATAAAGAGAACCCCACCCCTAGCCCATGCTTGATCTTGCCACCCTTGGGTTTTTCTTTAATGCCCCATCAAAACATATGATATGATACTTTGATTACTTATCCATGTCTGGAATTGATTTTTTGATATTGATAATTTCCGAAATTATTTCTTCTTTGGAAGGAGGATGAGTTTTCATTGTAAGTTAAACTGAGCAAGTTATCAATCCTCAAATATTCCAATGCTTGGCGTTTAGAAATATTTATATCTTTGATTTTCAAGTGCTTAGCTAATAGTGTCTTTGCTCTTTCTGACACCACCTTTGGGAGAGAATGAGAGTCCTGGAAAGTTTCCCTATTTATTACTAGCAAAATCTTCCAACATACAAATTTGGGAAGGGATATCTATATTCGTCTAAAATTTTATTTTCCTTTAAAGGAAGATTTATATTGCTTGTACCAAGATTCAAACACCTGGTATATCAATTTTGACTGTATTAACAAGGATTTATCTTTTGCAAAACATGACCCCATACTTGTTTCATGAATTTGCAATTCCAAGAATGAGATGATTTATTGTCTCTACATCAAACCTAAAAAGATAACATATTGATCAACCATGGATCTCATTCTTGCAAAGGTTATCAGTTGCTAATATTTTTTTGTGAGCAAGCATCAAACAAAAAATATTTATCTTGGGGAGGTTGTTTGTATTCCAAATGTTTTCCCAAATGTAGGAGCTTGATGTTGGTACAAGCAATTGTGACTCATAACTCGATCTTACTATGTAAATGGACTTACCCCAACACCTTTTATCTTCTTCTTGAAGGTACAAGGGGGCACAACCAACTAAACATTTCTTAACTTATTATGATGATAGACTAGATGGGGGGATGAAAGAAAGGTTTTAGCCACACTATTTGTTGTCATAGTTCCAAGAAGATATATCATGAAGAGTAATACTTTCTTCCCTCCTTACCCAAGATTTTAGAGGACAAATACATGAGAAGCATTCCAAGGAGTGTTTACCCATTATGCTAACTATCTAGACTTCGATTTTCTTCCCATTTCTTGGTATCCAAGTAAGTTTTTCCTGTATTATTGGGGTTGCTACTAGTTTTAATTGTCATATTTTGGAGCCTCCTTTAGTATAATTTACTTGGTTTAAGAAACTTCCTCTATGAGATATTTCTGATGAATTACTTTCTTCCACTAACTATAATCACTATAAATTAGTATCCATAATAATTCCTCCCCACCCAACCAAGTTCATGAGGGCTTACCTCATTTTCAACGAATAAATATTTTATGAAAACGAAAAAATATTAATTTTTCATATATTTAAAAACACCAGTAAATCACTTGTTTTTTAATATGAATTAGTTACTTATATTTCAAGTTATATCCTATGAAGTTCCTTAGTTTGTGAAAAATTATAATAATAAATATTTATTCACAAATTTCATGTTAATTATTAAATTTTTAGATTGGTGTGCTTTAGTTTATGAAGAAGAGAACTATTCCCCTTGACAAATAAAAAATAAAAATAAATAATTAAATATATATAATTTATAATTGTATATAGTCCTTAGTAGGAGCTTGAAACTCCTAAAGTATATTTGAAAAGACAACATTAAATTTACCTTTAATTATGATGAAAAAAATACTACCAATTTTTTATTTCCTATGTACCTTTGTTGTTTAATAAAAAATGGATTGAACTAATGACTTTCATACTAGATTGTTTCATATGATAGACCCATGTTAACATGTTCATTTCTTAATGCATTTCCAAAGAGACATAGAGACTCAACCCAGATCAAAACACCAATTCCTTATAACAAGAGCACCATTGATTCAACAATCGACTATTCCTTAAAATTAGAGATTCCATAGGATCCAAAAGGAAGAGTAAGGGATTCATTTGAAAGATCGCTTGCCTATTGATTCAATTATGTCAAAATATGTTGAAAACATAACCATTGAAATGAGAGAAATTCTTGGGAAATGCCTCACAAGGGAGAGGCCAAAGTTACATTATCCACCTTCAACTTCTTCCTTACCTAGTTGATAAGTAAGAGTCACCCAAAATCTACAATTTTATAATAATTTTATTTGAAGGAAAACGGATAAGGTTATGAAGTGCCAAGAGCTTGGGTTTTGAGTTAAATCCCTTTTTCTCAGATCTTAGACTTTTGTGGGAAATCATAATGGGTGGAGAGGATTCTAGAATAACTGCATCCATAATCATTTTATTTAGTGTTTCAGACCTAACCCTTGAGGTCCAACATTAGGAGAGATAGAAATATATATGGTCAAGAGAAATTCTAAGTAAAAACATCTAAATAAATAGGGTATATGGGAAAACTAAATAAATAGGGTAATCTCTTCTTCATGAATATCGTCTAAGGAAATAATGAGAATGATTTAAGAAGAGCACTACACCAAGTTCACATATATGGGGATGGCCTAGTTGGCCCCATGGAATATCATATTCTAAATAAGGCATCATTGGTACCCTTGTCTTCTTTTGTTTGGGATCTAACAAAATTCATTGAACATCCTCTCAATTAATCTAGCTATAAAATGATGAGTGATCTCCAGATATTGAAAGATACATATATTCCTCTCCCACCAGATAAAAAAAATCCAAACACCCATGAAATATCCATCCTCTTAACATCGCCTTATCCTATAATCAAAATGGGAAGTATTCAACCAAAGTACCATTATTCCAAGCTACTTTAGGGCCAAAAATTTGAACCACCTTTGACCAAAATTGACAAGCATAATTACAAGAAATGAATAGATTGGATACATATTTTTAATCCCTTCCACACAATGAACATAATTTTGGGCCAACCTTTCCTCACTTATGGGAATTATCCCAATTGAGAATATTTTTATTCAAATCTAGCCAAGCCAAAATTTTACATTTTAAAGGAACTTTATCCTTCCATAACTTATCCAAAAACCTCCCTCAAAAGCCACTTTCACATGAACTTTTTAGCCCAATTTGACTATTTAGTTACATGACATCGAATTTTTAGACTAGTAAAAAAAATCAACCTTTTTGTTCTTTGAGACAATGAAACTAAAGCATAAGAAGCCTATAAAATCGTGCCACTTGGCTACATTCCCCTCTTCTAACTCTATGATTTTCGTAGACTTCTAGTTATATCTAAAAAACACATCCAAATATTGATCTTTCACATTAGCAAGGGAGAAAATTCCTACAAATTGAAGAGGTCAAATTAAGCCTTCAAATAAGAAAAAAGTTTCACATACTCCCAACCATGGGTCCTCTCCAATCCTAATTTTTCTAGCATCGTCCAACTTCCATACTATCCATTTCTCAACAAGAGGGAAGGATGTGACAATGGATTTCCAAATAATATATCCATTTTTAGAAGATTTGTCTAGCACATGGTACCAATCTTTGATTGAAATCCCTTTCAAGTGCCTCAACTTCATTACCCAACCCCATAGAGCGTCATCAATACAAAAATTCCATGGACTTCTTTTGCTAGCACTTGTGAGAAATGTTGGATATTCTTAATAATTTTACCTCCTAATCCTTTTGGAAGAGCTATGGATGTCCATTTCGCCAAGGGAATTCCTTGCTATTGTAACTACCACAATAACCTCCAGAAATTTTCCTTCATTTAAATTTTGGAGCCTTGTAATGATCATGTACTATTGTTTTGAGTCAGTAAAGTCATCCTTGGTCATACTTTTCTGAGTGATCAAGTGTTCTTCTAAAAATCATAAGTGTCAATGCTCTATGTTTTGACATGCCTAAGTCAATTTTCCTTCATAGTGCACTCTCCTAAGATATCACTATTGCACTTCTTATTGATAGAGAGACTGCCCTTCCTCAAGTCAACATTATTGTGCTCCTTAATGGCAGTCATCACACTCTTATCTCCTAGCTTTTCAACATGTGTTGAGCACACTTCGAAACCCTAACCCTAACTACATGTGTACTCTCCCTGTATAAAGAGTCCAGCTAAGATATCATTTCACACCTATCTTTCGCTTTTGAGCTCTACCTACTTTTGGAGCACTTCGAGCATCCCTCACTCTTGGTTGCAAGAGCAACATCTTCCAGGTGATTTTCTCAAATATCGCACCTTGAAGTTTCACTCTTACATGTGTCATTTTTTCTTGCTTTCACTCATGCATGTGTCGCTATGTTGTTGTTTCAGATAATGCTTGTCGGTTTTGGGTACTGGCCATATTCTTGTTACAAAATTGATTGTATATGTGTGTGTGAACATGTTCAGGACCTATTATGCATTGTCTTTCTCTCTTCCTTGTTTTCCTAATCGTACACTTAGTTTTTTTTGGTTTTTTTTTCCTTTTCCTCATAGCTTGTGCCAAGATTTGAACTCATTCACCCTTCAATCTAAGTGTCGAGTGCATAAACCTAGACATCACTCCCTTGCATTTTACACCTAAGCTTTGTGCTCATCATAAAGCTTTCCTTCCTCATGAGCGCATAGCGCATTTCTAAGCCATATTCCCTCAACCCATTGTCTCTTAAAGATGCAACCTACACCTAACTTAATTCCTATCTTTTTTCATGAGCACACCACACATCTACAATGCACAGTCATCAACCCCCTACTTATTACATTTCAGCCCTATGCTAGGCTTGGGAAACCTTTCCTTATTGGGCACATAACACACTTCCAGTGAGTAACATTCCATCCCTTTCCTCCTATATATGTGACCTCCACCTAGCATGGAGGCCCTTCTTCTGTAATGGTGTAGTGTGTACTCCTAGTTCCTAGACCTACAACTACCACCTCTAGAACCAGCACCCTGCACCCAAGAAAGCTCATCTCTTTCAAATTAGCACATTATCTCCTTCTGCAACTAATTTTGTTTGCATCGATTATAAAAGATAAATTATGTGATTCTGGGACTAAAATTGTATTTTCATGGGTGAATTTTAATTTTCAAGTGTTGTTGATTCAAATCCCACTAGTCCACGTCCTTAACATGGCAAGTGACATTCAAGGATTTTGTCAAGAAACGTTTTCCAGAAGACACTTACAAAAGTGAAACACACAGATGCCATATAGGAGTCAAAGTAATTTTTTTATCACATGTGATAGATGGTGACTTTAGATGACATAGAAGTATATGAAGACATGGTTCTACTATATGCAGTTGAGCTAGTTATGTTATGTGTAAAGTTAGTCATGATGTGGGACATTGCATGATTTCCAATACCATATCTGAAAACTTTGGAGGATAAAGATGAGGTGCAACCCAGATATATTACCAAGATTCAAAGGCATAACAACAAAGGATAGAGCTTGGTATTAATACACTACAATGGAGCCTCATGCCATACTCATTGAATTGCAATTTTCCAAAATATGAACACAAGTGTGTTATCTTGTATTTTTTCCACAATTTGGTGGGATGTAATTTTGTAATTTTGAAAATAAGAAAATGTAAAATGTATGGAATCCTAAGGGTTACACGTGGAATGTCAAAAGTCACTACTGATGGGCCTCTAAATCAGACATAAATTAAGGCCCATGCCTCTAAATTAAACATAAATTAAGGCCCATCTAACCATCCTTCAGCATATTAAATCTCTCTTTTTGCATTAGATAATGTATTTTTAACTTTAGTATATTCATTAGGAAGGTTTATGAATAATCTCATATTTCTGCCTATTATTATTTATTTTTGTGGAATATTATGAGAATATTGGGCAGATTATGAAGATTTGGAGGAGGAGATAATTTAGGGACTTGTTCCCTACTACAGGAGGATCAATATTAAATAATAAATAAACAAGATATTATGGAATTATCGCACAAATTTTGGAACTCCAATGATTGAGAAAATCTAAGAATGTGTTCCCTTCCATTTAATGCAGATTCCTAGTATTGGGAACCAAATCCACTAATCAAGGGATTTTGGTGGGAAAAGCTTCCTCCTTTAATGGGGAATGATTCCTAATCATTTTTTATAAGTACCAAGTCAAATTTGCCTCTATGGGGAGATTTTTATTAGTGTTATTGTGGAGAGAACTTGTACTTTTGTAGCTCCATTGTATTTTCTTGCAGGGATTTAATTGTATTGATGAAAATAATGAAGATTGGTGTCATGTTCAACTTCTAAATCTTGTTATCCTCCATAGGTCTCTGAGTTTCCTTGGGCTTGGCCATCCCAGGAGCCTCAAAGCCCTTTTTTATCATTTTCTTTCCTTCTTTTCACTTCTTATTCACATGCGTCTCTTGTTTTTATTTATTTCCATTTCTACATTTAGTATTAATGATTTCTTATTGCAGGATTGGGTTAAATGGTTCATTTAAGTTCTTTCGCAGGGTCACAAGCATTATTTCATCCTTGTAAATGATTTTTAAGGCCATAGAAATAATTGAGCTGCTTGGAATAGTTTTCTTATTCCCAAATCTAGATTTCTGGACCTCCTTTTTAGCAAAGAACAATAAATTTCTGCTATTTTTTAGAGCATGCTAACAAGCTTCAATCGATTTGGTTCCCCTTGAAATAGATCACAAAGAAATTCTAGTTCATCACAAAAATTACCTCATTTCATTTTCACTTGATTAGGTTAGGCATTTTATAGATTTACTAGCTCACTAATTCTCGAATTTCTAGATTTTCGACTAGTAATTTTCTGCTATTTTTTAGCATGGATTAACAGAGGTCTTTTTGAGTGATTCCATTTGGAATAGAGACCTAAGGCATTCCTGTCAATAAATAAAAATTTCCCATCCAATTTGGACTTGATTTTCTTGGTCATTCGATGAATTATAACTTCGTGTAGTAAATCTGTAACATCATGTAGGAAATCCTCTAGCGGCCTGTTTTCAGCCTGAATTGAGAAAAATCATCATTGAAGCTGTGATTAGGCCTCTAATTGACCTCCAAGCCATAAAAAAATTTGTACCCCTCTTCCTCCACATTTTTCTCCCCTGCCAAAGAACAAGGAAAGATTAGAATTTGCATTTATAGAAAAGAAAAACAAAAACAAAAACAAAACAAATTATATTTTCACATGCACACAACAGTTAGTACTCTCTAGATCAGATTTCATGCTCAATCAGTTTAAATCATCACATTTTCTAAGTAGGGTTAAGTTAGTTTTATTTTACATTTAGTTCATGATCTTTATGCAATTAGAATAGGTTTCTTCATTTGTACTTTATTTCTGCAATAGGTTAAGGTTTCCATTTCGAGCATTTCATTTTCTGCAATTAGTTTAGGAATTTATTTTAGTACATGCACTCCATTACATCATGATAGCAAAGGAAGGACACATGGTATTTTTCACATATATTTTCAATACCTCTTAAGTTTTTACAAACCCCAGGTTGATAATTAAAGTTGGTAGCCTTGGGAGTTGTAGCATTCTTTTTGCAATACCGAGGCTCGTCACTTTTTGGTGCCGTTGTCAGGTAGGTGTCAAAGTATGCATTGTTTTCTTCCCTAGTTGATTCATTTCTTTTTACTTTTTGCAAAAACAAAAAATATTTTCATTAGGCATATTTCATTTCGAAAATAGAAAAGTGCATTGTATCAGTGTTTTCATTCAATCATAAAAACAAACAAAAAATACTCCAACACCAACCCCCCCCCCCCCCCCCCCCATTTGATCACGTGGTGTAGTAAGAGCCACATCACCATTCACTTTTGCAGGTAGAAGAAGAATATGGCAAAGAATGTAGAAGAAATTGATGGAGATGATGACAATGAGGAAGATCCTCTTGGATTTTCCATTCAAGATACTGATGGTAGTGTGCACATGAAGAACATCCCTCCATCTTTTCTTCCAACGTTTCATGGTCTAAGGTCAGAGGATCCGGAAACCTTTCTCTTTGAATTTGAAATTGTTTTTATATCTTATGTTTTCTTATTAAAAACTCAAAAACTGAGATTAGTTCCAGCAACATTGAAGGATAGAGCTCTTAAATGGTTCATGAGTTTAGGGACTAATTCAATAAGATCATGGAATGATATGCAAAATACATTTCTAGAAAAATATAAAGGGCGTGATCTTAAAGGAGAAATAGCTAGAATGAATTAAAAAGAAGATGAGAGTCTAGAGGATCTAATAGAAAGGTTCATGTATAATGTTAAGAGGGAAAAACTACATCATTTAGGATCCAACACACTAAAAACCCTCTTACTTAGAACAATTAGGGATGAATAGATTGATCTCCTTGATCTCATGAGTAGAGGTGATCTATACCAATTATCATTTGATGAATTTTGTGAAACATGCAAACACATATCAAGAGGAAGGGAAATAGTAAGTAAATCAAAATCAAGATCGGTAAGTCAAGCTAAACTTGGAAATTTTATTGATAACTTTAAAACAGAAATTCTTAGCAATCTAAGTGAACAAGTAGAAATGTTAAGAATACAGAATGAGAAAAAAAATATGTTGATACTGGTGTTGTCCATGCAGTATCACATGATGTTAAATGTTGCTCCTCATTACCAAGGTTGAAGGAAGGTCACCAAGAGGACAATGGAGCAAGTCAATTGCCAATGCAGCTATGTTATATAGTTCCAAGAGGGCCATGGAAACCTATTCAACCTGATATGATACAAGAGCCTAATTCAAAATTTCAAGCTTATGCACTTCCATATCAAAATATTTGGAGCACACCCTTTCCTTTGCCACATTGGCCATCTCAACCCCAAAACCAATCTTGGCAACAAGGTTGGCAAGGAACTTATAGGAGCTATCCACAATATCCTCAACATTTTCCTCAATATCCTCCATACCATTCACCTCCACCACAACCACAACCCCAACCCCGACCATCTCCATCTCAAATATCCACTCCCACTCGACTACCGGTACCACCATTTCTAAACCCACACAGTGAGGTAGCTCAGCCCACTTACAACACTTCCAAATATATCCCCTTGATCTCAATGGTATTCATCTCAGCTAATGAATAACACTATAAAAAATTATTCTCTTGATGCTATTCAAGGACAACATACAGAAAAAGAAGATTCAAAAGAGAATATCAAAGAACCATGGGCTACACTTGAGGAAGACCAGACATCAAAATTAGAGATTGAGAAAGCTCCCTCATGGTTACCATCAAATCCTCCATGTATTCAAGAGAACAATCAGCCAGAAGAGAAAGATTTGAAGGTCATGGTAGAAGAAGACATGAAGAATGTTCCAGATCAGCAAGTGGACTAGGGACATCACAACTATATTGAAATATGGTTCCAAACAGTTGCTAAGTTGCAACATGTCAAAACATAAATTTCAAGCCTACACATCAATTTGTGTGTCATCTTGATGTGCACATGGCTCCATTGGAAGTATTCTTATACTTGAAAGTGATTTTGCTTTTCAAGTACGGTAGAGTAGAAAAAAAAACATGAAAAATAAGACAAAAAAAAATCTCAGGTGAAAGCCTCTGTTGAGGCGCCTCAAATTGGCTCATTGACTGAAAACCTCCATGAGGCAGTCAATGGATTGGGAAAAAAAGAAAAAAAACAGAAAAAAAAGGATCCTAGGTGAAAACCTCCTTTGAGGCGCCTAGAAAGTCCTCTACTATAGTTGAAAACCTCCTTGAGGCGGCTAGTAGGCCTAGAAAAAATAATAATGATAATAATAATAAATGATAAATCTTTGCTCCATGTGTCTCTCTGATGAATAAATGTACTCTCCAACATCTACAAGGAAAACAAGTTGACACCAACAAAAGAAAAAAATTGGTCAAGCCTAGTAAAAAAGAAGTCAAATTTTGACTTTCTCCTCCTTTTCTCCAATGCTCCAACAAGGCCAAAGCCATGCCAATCCATCACCCTAATCTATTTCCACCATCCACTCATCATTATCAAGATTTTCCCTTTCAATTTGCTTGTTGTCGAAAAAACTAAAGGAATGCTCTGTTTTACTACAGGGAACAAAAATACATAGAGAATAAATTTATTTTTTGCCATAATTTAAAAACCATGCATCCATTTTCCAATTTGTTTCATAGGGAGATGCATATGGATGATGGTAAAATATATGCTCAAGCAATTTCAACAAATTTCAGTAAATGGTTTCCAAGAAATCGACCTCCATTACCTACATCGTTTTTTGAATTTACTCGATATTCATGCATCCCTTTAAAATGGTTTTTCTTGAGGAGATGCATATTGATGATGATAACATGCCCAAGAAAGTTCAACAAATTCAAGTGTAAGGTTTCCAAGAAATTAGACTCCATCACCTTCATCCTTTTTTAGTTTTTCTCATGATTTGTGCATCCATTGGCCAAAATTTGTTTATGGGGAGGTGCATAATGATGATGACAACATGCTCAGAAAATTTTAGGTCAATCTATTCCACCGTTTGGAAGATATGGACAAAACAAGTCTACTCCAAGAAGTTGTCCTGAATTACTATAGGATCTCTAAAGGAAGTTCTGAATTACTACAAGAAGGTCGAGAAGAAGCTACAAGAGGTAATATGATGGAGAAATGGGTCAAAAGGTCAGGTATTCTTTAGGGAAGGTTGATATAGTTCCCCCAACACCTACACATGAACATCAACTCAGCAGCAACATGCATGTCTCTCCAACAATCATCAGCTACGTACAGGTATGCAATATTCTTGACCTCTTCTCTTGAGCATATTATAGTTAGAAATTTGTTGTCAATGCATAAGAGATGAGGTTTTATAAGCTAAGGATGGGTCAGAAATCTCAGCCGCCTTCAATTAGTTAATTGCAACTCACTCCTTCACTCATGCAATGATGAAAAGTCAAATTATGAAGGGCGATGATTTTGAAGAATGAGGACAACTGTTAAAAGAAGAAATTTTTGCAAAGGCCAAGTCACTACAACACTCCAATCCCTTCATCCACTTCATATTCACTATCTATCCATCATTCATCCATCCCATTTCATAATTTCAAAAACAACCCCTACACTTTGTCTTACCTTAAAAATTTCTTGAAAAAACCAATCAGAGCATCCTCTCCATTTTCACAAATCTACACTACTCCCTCTGATCCCTAGCATCATCCTCAAAACCCTCTACATCATTTCTCATCATTACCATAAATTTAAAAGACTCTGAAAGAGAAGGAATGGTTGCTACAGGAAGATAGAATGTTGCTACAATAAGTAATAAATGAACAAATGGTGCTAAAACCAAAAAAAAGACAGCGCCTAAGATAGACCTAATCAAAACAAAAAACTCCAAGGCCATTAGGCAATCAACCAGGCCACAAGAGAGAAGAAGAAGGCAATGAAATGAAATGAGGATTTCACCATCAAAATACAACTCAAACTACATTGATGAAAAGAGGCTTTCCAAGAGGACTCTAATCTCTTTCTAGTTTTTGCCCAAGACCTAAAAGATGTTATAGAAATGGGAAAAAGGAATGGAAGTCAATTTAAGGGCCTGCCCTAACCTCAGACTACCATTTATCCTTAAAACGGGTTTCCTGTAGTTTGGACAGGAATTACTACAAGATGTCCTAGTTCTCATCTAAAGGCATTTTGAAGGTTTTAGAGGTGTCCAACTAGTGAAACAAGATAGCAAAAGATTGATAAGGATGTGGAAGACCTTGCCAAACTGAAAAATATTCAAGAATCCATCTTGAATAAGGGGAAGAAAGCATGTTAATGGTCTCAAGAAACATTGATTTTTCTATGCACAAATATATTTTTGGGCTTGTCATTGCAAAAATTACAGCCAAGATTCTTAAGAGAAAGGATTGAGGAATGCACAAGAGAGAGGCCACGAGGGCCAATGAATGAGGCACTTAAGGTCACTAAGTTTCTCAGAGGATGAGCAACACTTTCAGCAAGCAGGTATGATGGGCCTCTAAATTAGACTTAAATTAATGCCCATGGCTCTAAATTAAACATAAATTAAGGCCCATCTAACCATCCTTCAACATATTAAATCTCTCTTTTGCATTAGATAATTTATTTTTAACTATAATATATTCATTAGGAAGGTTTATGAATAATTGCATATTTGTGCCTAATATTATTTATTTTTGTGGAATATTATGAGAATATTGGTTAGATTATAAGATTTGGAGGAAGAGATAATTTAGGGACTCGCTCCCTACTATAGGAGGGTCAATATTAAATAATAAATCAACAAGATATTATGAAATTATGACACAGATTGTGGAACTCCAATGATTGAGAAAATCTAGGAACGTGTTCCCTACCATTTAATGCAGATTCATAGTATTGGGAACCAGATCCACTAATCAAAGGATTTTGGTGGGGAAATCTTTGTCATTTCATGGGGAATGATTCCTAATTGTTTTTTATAAGCACCAAGTTGAATTTGCCTCTAGGGGGATATTTTCATTAGTGTTATTGTGGAGAGAACTTGTATTTTTGCAGTCCATTGTATTTTCTTGCAGGAATGTAATTTTATTGATGAAAATAATGAAGATTGGTGTCATGTTTAGCTTCTAAATATTGTTTTCCTCCATAGGCCTCTGAGTTTCCTTAGGCTTGGCCATCCTAGGAACCTCAGAGCTCTTTTTTATCATTTTCTTTCCTTCTTTCCACTTCTTATTCACATGCATCTCTTGGTTTTATTTCTTTCCACTTTTGTATTTAGTACTAATGATTTCTTGTTGTAGGATTGAGTTAAATGGTTGATTTAATTTATTTTGCAGGTTCACAAACATCATTTCATCCCTGGAAAATATTTTGAAGGCCATAGTAATCATTGAGCTACTTGGATTAGTCTTCTTATTCCCAAATCTATATTTTTGGACCTCCTTTTTAGCAAAGAACAATACAATTCTGCTATTTTTTAGAGCATTATAATGAGATTCAATCAAGTTGGTTCCACTTGCATTAGATCACAAAAACATTCTAGTTCATAAAAAAAATCACCCTATTGCATTTTCACTTTATTAGTTTAGGCATTTTATAGATTTATCAGCTCACTAGTTCTCGAATTTCTAGATTTTCGACTAGTAATTTTCTTCTATTTTTTAGCATGGGCTAACAGAGGTATTTTTGAGTGATTCCACTTGAAATGGAGACCTAAGACATCCTAGTCAATAAAAAAAAATCTCCATCCAATTTGGATTTGATTTTCTTGGTCATTCGATGAATTATAACTTCATGTAGTAAATATGTAACATCTTGTAGACATCATGTAGGAAATCTTCTAGCAGCATGTTTTGAGCCCGAATTGAGAAAAATCATCATTGAAGCTAGGATTAGGCCTCTATTTGACCTCCAATCCATCAAAACCATTGTGCCCCTCTTCCTCCGCACCTATCTCCCATGCCAAAGAACAAGGAAAGATAAGCATTTGCATTAATAAAGCAAAAAAGATATATATATATATATATATATATATATATATATATATATATATATATATATATATATATATATATATATATATATATATATATATATATATATATATATAATAAAATTAAAAAAAAAAATTATATTTGCACATGCACACAACAGTTAGTACTCTCTAGATCAGATTTCATGCTCAGTTAGTTTAAATCATCACATGTGATAAATAGGGTTAAGTTAGGTTTATTTTACATTTAGTTCATGATCTTTATGCAATTAGAATAGGTTTCTTCCTTTGTACTTTATTTCTTGCAATAGGTTAAGGTTTCCATTTCAAGCATTTCATTTTCTGCAATTAGTTTAGGATTTGATTTTAGTACATGCACTCCATTACATCATGACAGCAAAGGAAGGACACATTGTATGTTGCACATATAGTGTCGATACCTCTTAAGTTTGTATGAACCCCGGGTTGATAATTAAATTTGATAGCCTTGGGAGTTGCAACATTCTTGTTGCAATACTGAGGCTCATCAACTACAAAGTCCAGAATTTTTAGGGAAGCTTAATAGTGATGAGGGAACTCACATGGGAGGTGAAGGGTCACCTCATTTGATATAACCAAACCCCCATAACTCAAGCAAAGGACTTTTAGCCTTAGGTTCTCAAGCTTAGCACATGAGAGAAGATCATTCTTTGGAGGATCAAGCGGTGGCTTCATGTTCCACTATTGGGGCTAGTGACACATCAATGTAATTGTGTATCTTGGCACTTTCACTTAATATTTTGAAGCTCTCATAGCTACGCGTACTTTCATGCATGTATTGTGAATGTTGTAAGATGGTTCTTTCATGTTTGCAATGTATGTTTGTCTTTATATGTACTAAATAAAATTAACTATTTCATTTCCTTTGGTATATATATTAATTTAATTGTGTGTCCTTACTTGCGTTCATGATCTTTGTTACTTTGTGAACTGTTTTACAAAGTAATTAACAATTATTTCTATGTATGTGTGTGTGTATTTATTAGGATGGTACTATTACTTTTGTTCTAAAGGCTCACTCTATCTTTTCCCATTCGTGAAAGTACTTTGTACACATTTCAATCATATGTTTCACAAAATATAACTTACTTGGCTACCTCAAAAGTTATGTGCATGCTCTCTTGTGTTGTTGATTTAAGCCAAGGAAAAGGTTTAAGATCATTATAATGGCAGCGGAGCTGATTTCCATGATGGGGTTCCTATCCTAAATGACGTGAGATCTAGTTGGGAATTCATATTGGGAAGACCCCCTTATGATGATGGCTTCCAACACCATCAAAATTTCCAAAGACCTATTACCTATCCATGGAAAATGAAGGCAATCCTTTCTTATGTTTATTAGTATACCTTTAGAAATACTAGCAATTGAAGAGCAATAAACTAGAATAATGTTCAATATAGAATTAGGGAGAATACATCTCTCTCCTATTGAAAAAGCCTATTTTCCCACATCAATATTTTTACTTACACCTTTCTATACAACCACATATAGTATCCAAATTTGTAACCATTTGATTTCAATAAAAAATCCAGATGCTATAGGGATTAATGCACGAGTGTTTGGATGTTGTAGAAACCCTCAAGGATATTCCCGCGATCCTTGGCAGACAGTCAGATTATCTGTAGCTATCATAAAGATACATACATATCCATGTTTAACAAATGAATATCAAAATGAGAAGGACTCATTACCTCGAGTCTCAGTGTGTTTTTGTTGGAGAGCACAATGCAGCTAGATGAAGACCTCTGAGCCAACTCTAGATCAATACCTGCACATAGAACAGACAAGAGTAATCACAGCATATGACCTTGATAAACAATGTATAAACATATAAAAGATATCTAGTTGTATGTAACTAAGCCACTCATGCTAAAACATATTGAATAAACATATAAACAAGTTATACTCCCAACATCGTGGAGTGGACAACACAACTGCAGTTCTATATTGATTTAGAAAGAGTGATTAAAACCATCACTTGCATCAGCCTTCCCTTACTCCTCCAGCTCCTCTCTCTCTCCCTTCTTCACCTCTTCTACTTCTTAAGTCTAAGACTCTGCTCAAAAGTCAAATAAGTTATCCTTTAAAATGGTTCGACTCCTTTCACAATGGCCCAAGCTTTGAATATATAGCATGTGAGGTTAGGGTTGCCAAGTCCTTCCTAAGTTCCATTAGGAAAAAGTAGTGATGTTTCCATGCCTTTGTGCTCTTTCCCATTTGCATACTCCATTAGGAATTAGTAATTCCCCCAAATAGGTCGAGTTCTAATGTTTCCCTACTTTTATGAGTTGTCATAGAAGAGAATCTAGGGATATTTTCTCAGAAAATTCGCTCCCTTGACCCATAGAAACTCATTAGGGTTCACTAACACTCTTCCTGAGGTAACAAATAAAGTTACTTTGGGTGCTAACACACCCTTAGCCTTGATAAGAAGCTTTATAAATCAGGTTGCTAGTGTTTAGGCAACGTTAGCTTGACAACTGGGCCTATGAACTTGGTCAGACCTTTAGTCATCATGTCTTTATCCTCTGAGTTGATGAGGAGGTAATTTTCCTATATAATAGATGCCCCCTAAAGTGTAATAATAGAGGCTATGAAGATGTTCAAAATAATTTATATTTAACTGTCTTGTTCCTTAGTAAAGAGAGAGAGAGGATCAGAACTTCGAGCTGTACGAGAAACCTTATACAACACATATATAAAAGAACTAAAAATCATGTCTTGAGTTAGGCATTCCCATGCTCAGTAGCTATGTTAGAGTGATTTTCTCAAAAAAGAGATATGATGATGCTAGTCGCCGATTAGCACAATACGGAACCTGTGTCATAATAGGATCATTCTAATAAGCTGTCTCCAAACAACAATAACCACAACTTTGGGGAGGAAACAAGGCTGAGTGATGCAAGCCTCTACCCAAGGTCTTGATTTACGCTTCACCGAACAGAATAGATCGTTACATGTGAATATAGGCATTGATGTCGAACATGCACAAAATCGTCTGGTTACCAGTCAATAATGGAGACTGTTAACAGATGCGAGGATGGCCACCGATAATGATGATGGTCTCCAAGATGCACAGTACAATCTAGCGAGTGCAAATAATGTTTTTTTCATCGAACACTCATAGAATCGTTTAACCAGGAGCTAATAATGAAAACCCTTGGCTAATCACAAGGTGAATTTCCACTGATGTCTGCAAGTGTCAAGGTACTGAAGTGTTTCTAGTTCTTTTTCCTAGATAGAGTGTTGAAGTCGATAAGAAGAGACTTGTCGAAAGGTAGGCAATAAGGTGTCCTACATCAGACGACAAGAAACGAGACAATAATGATTTGTTTTTTGAGGAATCCTTTGAGCATTGGTTCAAAATGACAGAGGGCATGATGATAGGATATTCTTGATGGTTTGATTGATGAAACAGAAGATAAAATTTTTCCCTTGAACAATAGAAGGGACAACAACGGTTTTAACCATGCAACACTAGACTCATGAACACCAAAGAGTGTTAGGATATGGAGATGAAAGAACATCGGGGTATATAGGCCAAACCCATAGGATGGTAAGATTCATATTGAGAGGCTGTCACAAGGAAGGTTTATCTGAGGGAGTGCCATGTTCAAGGGAGTGACTGCTGCCAAATAACTCTTTCATAATACGGAACATAACACAATTTTATTGTCCACTTTCCCCATCTAATTAGTTTAGTGAGTCCAGACGGATAAACTCATTGATATTTTCATGTTTTAAGAGTTTGAAAAGGATCATAAAAAGAGATACTCTATCTCCTATCTTATTAGTTTAATGAGTCCAGACAGGCAAACTCGTCGATCTTTTCATGTTTTAAGAGTCTGAAAAGGGTCGTAAAAAGAGTGACTCTATTACTCATCTGTGTAATTTAATGAGTCCATACAAGACAACTCAGTGGTCTTTTCATATTTAGAGAGTATGAAAAGATCATAAAGAATGACTCAAGGGTGGTCCCTTTGTCCTAGTTTTTAACTAGGTAAAACAAAGGTTTAATAGTATACACAGAATGGTTGCTTTTCCATAAGTTAATATATTGAGTCCGGATAAATAGAAACCTATGCTCAATATATGTTTACCTAACTTTGTTATGAGTACGAGGAGATGGAGTAAACTTGATATTTTTCGTGAAATTTGAATGACTCACGCGACGACAAACTCAATACCTTCATCGAATTTTAACGAGTCAAATGAAGAAAAATCAAGGTATCTTTTTTAGTTTAGTGAGCAAGGAAAAAGAGGTAAAATAACTGTTCATTCCTTCTTCATAGATTTAACGAGCCCGAAGAAGGGAAAAACTTGGGGAGTTTTCAATTTAAGAGCAAGAAATAGTCCCAAAAAAGAAAGTGCTCATATTTTCGTCGTAAGTGTTTAATGAACCTAATGACCAAAAATCGGGGTTTTTTCGATTTAACGAGCGAGAAAAGTTCCTAAAAATAATTCTTGGATATTCTTCATAAGTGTTTAATGAGCCTGAAGAAGGAACTCAAGTTTTCTTTTTTCAATTTTATGTGCGAGAAAAAGTTTCCAAAAAAAGAAATGCTCAGTTGATCTTTTCTAGTTTAGTGAGCTAGAAAAAGAGTTGTTGAAACCATCATCATAAGTGTTTAACGAGCCCAATGATGAAAAACTCAAGTATTTTTCAGTTTTAGAGCATGAAAGAATCCCATAAAAGAAAACGCTCATAGAGAATCGAACATGGGTATTTCTATCGTTTAATCTTGAAAAAATCTTCCATCAAAACATGAGCAATTTCTGCCAATATGGGGTCATGGTGCATGATAAATATCATTGGAATGGATTAAATCTACTTTAATGACTTCAATTAAGATAATTCATGTATCCAAAGTGACTATAAGGGAGTTCTTGAGCCTCCACTTTCACCATTTGCATCATTTGAGAGCTGTGAGAGTGTTTTGGAGCTAAAGAGGAGCATATTTTCCACGAATGATTACGGAAGATCCAGGCGACCATTCGACATGCTGTCAGTCCCAGGTAGATGCCAAAACATTGATCTTGCATTACTCAACCTTTTTAATCAGTTTTTGGGGTGATTTTTGGAGAACTGGGGAGCCCTAGTTCATTAATTACGCCTAACACACCCTACCAACCCTGTAGGGAGCATTAAACATCCTTTACGACCTGGTGGAGGGCGTTAATCCTCCCTCTATGTAATTAGGGGAGGTGTTAGTGCATGAGGGCACACCCCAAAACCCCAGGCAGTGTTTTAATGAGTATTTTTGCCCCATTTGCATTGATATTTGGGTTGATTTGTGCAGGGTTTTAGCCATTATGACTAGTCTATGGAGAGAACGGGCCCATGACCAACAATAATTGTTGATGTGAAATGATCCTACTTTCATACTTGCATTGCACTGCTATGGGTTGATGAAGTATGCTAGGTTGGACTTGATGAAAGGTCAAGAGGACCTTTTGAGTTGGATTATTCAACGCTGGGATGAACACGAGCAAGTGTTCAGGATTGGGGATCATGAGTTGGCCATTAATCGAGATGATATATATTTCTTGACTACTTTGTCATGTAGAGGAGCATGGGAAAACCGGACCGGGGTAGGCTTGATCCTCGATCCACCCTAGAGTTGGTTCAAGATTACTGTATCCCTGAAAGCGGACTTGTTAGCTATGGAGTCCCTATAGAGAGGATTAGATCCACATCTATGAGGGAAATTTTATGGCTGATTATGTGTTTGGTGGGGTCAAAGAATCCCCACATTGCAACAAAGGGCCAACTGTTGCTTGCAGTTGACTATGTCCAGCTGCAGATATTCAACTAGTGTGAGGCAGTGCTTCGTCAGTTGAATGCAGAATTGACCGCATGCAAGACTCAAACCCAACAGAGTTTTGGGTATGGCACTCTCATTGTCTCATTCATACTTGAGAGGGTACTTGTTATGCATCTACAAATGAGCTTAGGTCCCTTCGATCTGAGGGAGCCTAGACAGGGGCGATGGGTATCACTTGATCCTTGCATAGGAGGAAGACCTATCCGACATTTTTTCGAAGAAGATTTATTTGAATGGCTTAGTGGCCAAATTGTGATGTTTGACGACTATGCCTATGAGGGCATGGACTTCACCGGTGACCCTGACTTGATTTCACCACCCGGAACCAACTAGGGGCCTCAAGATAAAAATTATTTTTGAGAGTACTAAAAGAAATTTTAAGATTTTGAATGTTTATGTTATGTTTTTGTTGTTTTATGGGTGAAAAAGTATTGACATGAAGCTTTTTGCTCAACATAGATGTGGCACTGGTACGACCTACAGGCGAACCTCGCCAAGTGAGGTGAGGAGGCCAACTACCTGAAGGGGGGGTGATGTTGATAGTCTTCGTGAGGTTTTGAGGAGGTCTCCGCTCATATGCAGTGACACACAGTCGGTGTGCCTGAGCAGTTTCTGCTTCCTCTTCGAAGGGTAGCAAGAGCAGTGTTATCATTTCATGAGCAGTAGGTTCTATTAGCATGTGCTTTGGTACAGCTAGTGGGTGTTTATAGCTTGGCTTAGTAGCCATTTTATACTTAAAACACCCAAGTTGTGGGAATATTTTGATGTAAATGACTAGATTCGATATAGATATAGATATATATATATATATATATATATATATATATATATATATATATATATATATATATATATATATATATATATATATATATATATATATATATAGATATATATATACAGATATTCTGGTATTTTATGATGTAAATGTTTTTTAAGTGTTTTGGTAAATTTTTAACTATGTAAATATTTACTTTCATACATGTATCTATAATGAATGAGACAGATGCCAATCTAACACGTAGTTTTCCAATGAATCAACAACTGTATTAAATTCTCTAGGAATGTATTCATATGTGATAACCTCAAATTGACGTTCCAAGAGTTGTACCCTTAAATAATGACGTAACAAGATTGGACTATGAATGTGATAATGTTTTTTCAATTGCATAACAACAAGCTGAGAGTCTAACCTGATATATCCCTTGATGACGCTTCAGTGAGAAGTGAAATTACAGACATGTACTTAGCAATATTGCTGGTGGTAGTACTAAGAAAGACTCCCCCAGAACAAAACAGTTCTGACTCAGGTGTGTAGATGACCCAAGCAGCTGATGCAATGCGCCATGTATGACGACTGGCACCATCTGCGTATCCTACGTATGCTAAGGGTAATCAAGACATCTACATAGCCAGAAATATGTATGAGACAAATACTTCAAGAAATACCAAAAATCCAATCACATAAAAAAAGAATCAAAACTTATAAATACATAAAATTACAAAGCACATGCCTAGTACAGTACTAGGCATAATACTTTTTCAAATAGAGCCCATTTTGAGTCTCAGCGAGTGGGACCCCTTCCCAATCCTGAAGTTCATATGCCCCTTTTGGGAGGGCATTTTGGACGACATATGGACCATGCCATAAGGGTTGAATTGTTACTACCCCCAAGAGGTCATGTTTCTAATCGTAGAGTAAAACAAGATCTCCCTCTTGGTAAGAACGAGGCTTGACCTTTTTGTCGTATTGGGCTTTGACCCAGTGCTTGTGGGCTTCGAGTGCCAATTTGGCATCTCGACGGGTTTCACCCAGTTGATTTAGGTACAGCAGGCGCTTTTCTTCAGCCGTGATGTTGGGAAAGAGTTCAATGGTGATTTGTAGGGAAGGGATCTGACACTCAATTGGTAAAACTACTTCCAGGCCATAATCCAGTTGAAAAGGTGTGAAGCCTATAACAATTTTAACTGAAGTTCGGTATGCCCAGAGCACAGGATATAACATTCAATGCCAGTGGGTTTTATGATTCCATACTAACCTACATATCATGGTTTTTAAGATGCCATTTACGACTTCTACTTGACCATTAGCTTGGGGGTAGTATGAAGATGATTGGTCCTGGTGAAAACCGAGTAACGATGTTAAGTCAGACATCATGTGATTCTGAAATTGAGACCCATGGTCTATAACGATCGTGCAAGGCACATCGAAGCAAAACATGACCTGATTAAACAGGAATAGCGCAACGGTTTCTCTATCGGCTCAGAAGGTGGGAAGGTCTTCACCCATTTCATGAAATAGTCCACAGCTACGATAATGTAGTTGTGTCCAGCAGAGGAAATCGGATTGCAACTTATGAAGTCTATCCCCCATTCGGCAAAGAGGCTGACAGAGATAATCGGATGCAATAGAGCCGGAGGAGCACGCATTTTCTTTGTAAACACTTGACAAGGGTGGCACTACCAGTTAGCCTTGATCCAATCTTTGAAAAAGGTTGGTCAGTAGTAGTCTGCACACAAAATTTGCTGAGCAGTAGATATGCCAGAAAGATGACCACCACATGCCATAGCATGGCAGTCATTTAAAACGTGTTTCACCTCTTCATGAGTGAGGCAACGTCAAATAACTGTAACGACACCACTATGATATAACATATCGTTAAGAACTAAATAGTGTCATGCTTAGTGGCGGATGCGATGACAGTCACCTGACAATAGTTCAGGGCGGAACCATTGCGCTTGGAGGTAGATGAGAATGTCACCATACCAAGGGTCAGTAGTGGCAATAAGATAAACAGCTTCATCCAGAAGAGGATCATGGGCTATCTCATTAGGATCGACAATGGGAAGATCCGACAGAATTTCGGCGAAGACTAAGGAATTTTTCATCTTAGTAACAATGAAAACCAAATAAAATTATTGGAGGATCACTATACATTTGGAATATTTCCATCTAATGACTTGACAAGACAACATATGTCTCATGGGACTCACCAAGGCGAAGATAGTATTCTGTCGCAGCAGTATGTAATGTCGGAAGTGATTGACAAAAAAGACAACTACCAAGGACAACTTTTCCACACGTGAATATCTGAGTTCGGGCCTAGCCAGGCCTTTCGACAAATAGTATATCACATGCTCACTCCAGATGTCATGAGTTTGAACCAAGACCATTCCTAGAGAGGATGGCGAGGTTGCTAGGTATAGAAGAAAGTTGCGTCCATAGTTGGTTGCACTAAGGAGTGAGGCTGATATAAGCACCTTTTTCAAGGCATCAAATGATCATTGAGCTTGATCATCCCATAGATACAACACTCCCTTCTTAAGTAGGTGCATAAAGCCTTTCGTCAACTCAGCATAATTTATGATGAACCATCGTAAGAAGTTTGCTTTTCCCTGCAAACGTTGGCGCTGAAGAATGGATTATGGTACAGGCAATTGAGTAATTTCTTTTCACTTATCAGGGTCAACCCTAATCCTGTACTTGAAGATAATGAATCCAAGTAAGCATCCAGACTCAACAAAGAAAATGGATTTGTGCAGATTTAGATGTATGTTATAGAACCAACATATAAGAAAGATAGCTCTTAAATGATCTAGGTGTTGTGCTTGCTTCTTCGAATGGGCTGGAAGGCCATCCAAGTAAGCTTGAACGATATGTCTGATATCATGAAACGCGTATTACATGGCCCTTTGAAATGTTGCTCCAACATTCTTTAAACCAAATGGGAGTTTTCGATAGACAAATATTCCCCATAGGCAAACGAAGGTGGTTTTGTGCTGGTCTTTTGGTTTTATGGCAATCTGGTTGTAACTTGAGAAACCATCCATGAATTAGAATGATTCACAACCAGTGTAGTTGTCAATGATTTGGTTGATGAACGGTGTCGGATAATTATCCTTCAGACACGCGGCATTCAAGTCTCGATAGTCGACACATACACGGATGGTTCCTTGTTTCTTATCGACAAGAACCAGATTGGAAACTCATTCTGTTAAGGGAACAGGATAGATGAAACCAACACGTAACAACTTTTCCACCTCTGTCTTGATGGTTGTCGTTTCGAGGGGGTGGACTAGTCGAAGCCTTTGTTGGACAGGTTAGCATTGTCATATATCTTTATCTCATGCTTGACAATAGATGGATCTATGTCGGGCATTTCCTTGTAAGACCAAATGAATACATCGCAGAATTCCTTAAAAAGGCAGTTGAAGCTTGCAATTTCCTCAGGAGTGCAATCTGCTCCAACCTGGATGTTTTCTACGATGCCTATCGTGACAAAAATATCAATGAGAAATTTCTTTGAAATATTTCCCATGTTTCCCTCTGAGTCCAAAGTTTGGATCGTCATATAAGGTGAGGAAATAATTTATGGTTTGTCAAATAACAGGATTTGAAGAGGCATCATGTCTAAATCAAATATCGAAACATGATGGTGAGATTCCTCCCATGGTCATTATTCTAAACACATGATCTCTTTAACAAATTCGTCTGAATGTAGGACTTGATTGAGAAGATCGAAAGAAGGAGCAATTATGGGAGGGGAGGTGGTACCGTTGGCTGTGACCAAAGTGACCAGTGATCCAGATTTAAACAGGAATGCAACAAATTACAAATATAACCATAAACACAGATATGCAGCAGAAATAATACTTCATTTCATTAATGTAAAATACTGAAATATGCTTACAAATAGTAATGGAAATAAACCAGCTAGGGCGATCGTAGCTTATCTCTAAGAAGAGATGTGGTGGCTACATGCCTCTGAACTGTGTTACAATGAGGCTCGAAGGCCTATTTATTGTTGAGAAACAATGGAATGCCCTTAACATTCCAAAACCTAACCCTAGAAGATGAAACACCAAATTGTGGGCCCCATTTGGGTAAATTGGTACATCAACTTCCCGGTGTCGTAACTTTGGCATACGATCTCTGTTTGACGCGCACAGTATCTCGTTAGAAATATCTATCCAGGAACTACAACTTTGGGAAGAGCAACATCAATCCATGGACCCATGTTGCTCCCAATTTTCCCAAAAAACATCTTTTAGGGCCTCAAAATGGCTCCAAAAGTTTAGGACCCAAAAAACTGTTAAAAATAGTAAACTGGGCTACAATTAAGGAAACTGAAAAGCTGAAAGAAACAATGGTGGGCGTCCAAGTGGATTTGGCAGGTGGCCACCAATATCCACCTGGATCATTCATCCCCCCTTAGGAAGGTCCCCATTATGTTGAGTTTCTCCCTGAGATGAGGAAGCTTTTGCTGAGTTGGGTCTCTGGTGAGCTTTTCTGCAATCTCTGATGTGTCCAATAATGGTGGGAAGCATGGTCGGTGATGGTCCACACTGAACACTCAGTGCAAGTGAAGGAATGGAGGAATTTTGTGCTCCAAAGCATTATTTCCCACAACCTTGGTAATGGTGTAAGGACCATGTCGGTGTGGTCGGTGCTTCTGATGGGCTCTTGTAAGGCATTCTTTCTGCAGATGTAACCAAACTTTATTGCCCACCTGAATCTTGTGTGGTACCCCTGTGGGTGAGGAGAAGTTGTTCCTGTGCTCTGTCATGACCGTATCCCTTTGCTGCTGCTGCTACTGCGTGGAGGAACCCTTCGCGGGGGTCCTGGATGTGGCAATGACCTTCCCCTTACTTTCGGAGCAAACCAGACAGAAAATAAATTTCCTAGTCTATGAGATGAGCTTGCTGCCTTTCTTGGCAGTGATCAACGAGGTGGCAATAGGTGGGGCTACCTCCGGTATCCTGTATAATGAATTATTCAAAGAAATGATGACAGCACTAGGCCCTGACTCATACACAGCATGTCACCTCCACAAGTATGGTTGGCCTAATAGTACATCACAAACATCCAAAGGTGTAACATCACACAATACCTCATCTGTGAAGGGATTGATGCTAAAGGGAAGGCAGCACTACTGGCAGACTTTGAGATATCATCCTTCATGAAGCCACCCAATACGGTATGGCTACAGGTGTGGTGCAATCGGTAGGCCCAACCGCTTCACGACCTCTGTTGAAAGGAGGTTCTTTTGGCTGCCACTATCGGCAATGAACTGCAGCGGTGAACCCTTCACCCACATCTGTGAGTGGAAAAGACACTCCCCTTCCTCTAAATTTTTGAGCTCATTTTTCTAGATCTTGGCGATGGCAACAGTGGCACTGGGATCTACATCAATGATCTACTTCCCTTTGCAATTCCCCTTGTCGGGTACTGGCTCAGGGTTGGAACATGCATCTAATTTGGAAGCCTTCAACTTAGCCACCAACAACTGCTTGGTCCAACACTCACTTGCGTTGTGAGTGGGGCTCTTGTCGAACTCACACCACTTTCCTATGTCCTTTTTCAACTTCGTGGTTTTGTTCTTTTCTTGCGGCTTCGACGGGTTGCCTTGGGTCACCCCGGCTTGGCTTTGTTCTTCGCTCTTTGGATTTGCAAATCCGAAGCCTCACTTCCTCTATTTGAACTTTTGCTCGATTTTTACAGTGTATCGGTACGTCATGCCGAATGAGGAGATGTTTAGGAACTCCATCTCTTCTTGGATGTATCTGTGTAGGCAGCCGCGGTATTTGAGTACCAAATGCAGCTCAGAGTCCTTGATACCCAACTGTGTGCGAAGGGTATGAAAAATGTTTGTGAACTCTGACACATCTTGGTCTCATCTCTGCCGTAGTGTGGTCCATTTTATGTATTTGTCCTCATAGCTTTTGATAGGGTAGTACTGCTCCTTGATGGCATCCCAGAATGAATCCCAAGTGGGTGCGGTTGAAAATAGTGAGCCCATATTTTCATTCTTCTGCTTGCAGTAGATTTCCCACCATTCCTTGACATGGGGAGCTACTTTGAGAAGAGCGAAAATAATCTTTGCTCGATTGGAAAAATCATGAACAGAAAAATAACCCTCTAGCAGATTTAACCACTTATCGACAGCATCTGCATCTATCTGAACCTCGAATATGGGGATTTCAAAATTAACTTGTACCTTAAACGGTGTGGTGTTTCCATACTAGCTGTTGGAAGCCGATGCGTCACCCCTGGGTAGCCACTGAAGGATCTGGGTGAAGTTTTCCATCATCACGTTCCTTTGTCGCTCGAGGGCTTCTTTGAGCAAGATTTTGATAGGATCTCCTGCCCCCTTGTCTTTCTTTTCATCCACCATGGGAGGCCGTCGGGATTTGCGAGGCTAGTCTTAAAAAGGTTCGACCAGTTCAAGCCCTAACTCCTTATATCCTGACCTCGTTGGGGACATGCAAATAAAAATAGAGAAAAAGCAGACCTCTCTGATACCACTGATCCAGATTTAAACAAGAATGCAACAAATTACAGAGATAACCATAAACATAGATATGCAGTGGAAATAATACTTCATTTCATTAATGTAAAATACTGAAATATTCTTACAAACAGTAATGGAAATAAATCAGCTAGGGTGATGGTAGCTTATCTCTGAGAAGAGATGTGGTGGCTACATGCCTCTAAATTGTGTCACAATGAGGCTTGAAGGCCTATTTATTGTTAAGAAACAATGGAAAACCCTTAACATTCCAAAACCTAACCCTAGAAGATGAAATGCCACACTGTGGGCCCCATTTGGGTAAATTGGTACATCAACCTCCCAGGGTCATAACTTTGGCATACGATCTCCATTTGATACGATCTTCATTTGATGTTTCTCCCAATTTTCCCAAAAAACGTCATTTAGGGCCTCAAAACAACTCCAGAAGTTTAGGGCCCGAAAAACTGCTAAATAGTAAACTGGGCTACAATTAAGAAAATTAAAAAGCTGAAAGAAACAATGGTGGGGGTCCAAGTGGATTTGGCATGTGGCCACCAATATCCACCTGGATCAACCAGAGATTCGGATGCAAATTGAATCCTGGTAGGCCAATTCAGCTGGTGACAGTAGCATTTGTTCTCCGTAAGTTTCAATGTCTGAAGGGGCTGATAGGATCCAAGGATCAGTCGGTTCGTGAGGAATGGATGAAACCATATTGACCATCTGTGGAACCGCTGGCGGCAAAAGAGGGAAACAACCCATCAGGGAAGAGCCCTTCAATAGATCGGTACCGATACTGACGTAAGAGTCAAGTACACCACCCACTAAGGGTACAGAGCCGTTGGGTAATGGGGAATAATCAGGGGTGCAAAAGGATAGTTGGTCCATTGTGACTATCTTTCCATCCAATGGAAATAGGATGATGTGAAAGACAGTAGACACAATGGCAGTCATGGCGTAAGTCCAACTGCGACCCAACAATAGATTATAGTTGAGCTTTCTATCTACGACTTTGATGTCCACCGTTACTATTTTCCCATTCAAGGTGATGGGGTAGCTAGCTAGGTAACCTTTTGGGATGAAAGTGTGGTCATCGAAAGCTTTAAGGGAATTCGACGATGGGGATAGGGTTGGAGAACCCAAAGCGAGCCAACATGAAGCCGACATGATGCAAGTTGAAGCACCTTCGTCAATGACAGTTCTATGTATTCCTTTCCCTTTTGAAAATATTTGCACCTAAAATGCAATCTGGTGGGAAAGGGGAGGTTTACATTTTTCCATGTCAAAAATTACAATCATGGGATCCTGAGCATTGATACCACCAATTTCCGAAAGCAAAACTTTCATTTGTGCTAGACAGGTTTGTAATACTTTGAGCACTGATATAGCCGATGAAGCTTGCGCCAAATCTTCTACAATACTGTAGAGCACATGCAGATGTATTGTGCATTGTGTGACAAAGTGCCTCTTTTGGGGGGCAAATCACAAGATCAGCAACCAGCCTTTAAATATGAAGAGCATTAGGCAGCGGTGGGTTTTGACTTGAGGAGGGTTCCTCTGCATGAGCGACTGGAGCTCCATAGGATTTGGCTCTAGTTTGTAGATCTACTGTTTCAAAGGTGTAAACGGTAGATGGTCCTTCACCAGCGGAAGGATTTTGTGAACTGCGATTGCCCCCTTGTGGGGGTTGGGGTTGGTTTGCAATAAGGTGTTGTTGTTGTTAAGTGGGGAAAGGATTATTCAGGAAATCAGGGGTCCTGCCAGTGTCCTTTTCAACAATGAAATCTATGCATTCCTGAAGACGCAGACAACGATAGCTCATGTGGTATTTGACATATATTTTGCAAGGGAATCTAGAGATTTATCCTTTCCATCATTAGAAGGTGCAGCAACCTTCTGCTTTGGGTTGTACTTCTTTATTGACTGCTCTTCAAAAGGAGCAGTCTTTTTCTTATTCTTCTTATTCTTACCACTGGGTTTTTGTGTAGACTGCGCAGATTTTATTGCGGTGGTAGGAATGGCAGTTGCTTTGGTAGAAGGGTCAATTGAAATCTAGCAATGTGACCACTGCGTTGTTTTACAGCAGCCCCAAAGGTAGCGCTGATAATACCATCGACGTGCACTCTAGGTTGCTATGTAGCGGGAGCATTGGAGTTGCGAGGGGCATTGGGGATGACGTCGTATAAAGTGTCAGACTGCAAATATATCAAATCTAAGTGTTGGGCATGACGAATGGATTGGTCTTCCGTGACCGCACCACCTAAGACGACATCTTTAGCGATTTGAGGGTGTAGGGACTTGCAAAACCAATCCACTAAGAGATAGTCTCGGAGGGAGCTTTGACGAGCCTTCATAGATATGATCAGAGATGGGGGTGGTGGTATCCTGACGTAATGAAGTGAGAAGTTTTGTCCCAGTTTCATAGCAGATGGGTAGCTGAAAATGCTTTAAGAATTTCGAATACTATCATCCACCATGGAGTTAGAAATACACCATAAATGATAGGTGGTGATGTGTGTACCCGGGTCCTCCCCTTGTTTCCCTTCAAACTTCGGGATGTCTATCAGGATTTTATGCGGAATGGGTGGCCAAAGTAAGTTGTGATGGATGGGGTCATTTGTGAGTTTGGACAATTCGGGGATATCAAGTGTTGCCAAGAAAGACAAGGTGTTTAATACCCTGAATCGGACCAAGGAGATGACATATGACTTAAGGAGCCTTGCGGTCCTCCCATCGTGTTGTTTCTAATATCATACACAGGTTGTGTGGTATAGTAAGTGCCTTGGGCTATAGTATTGTACTGTGGCTTTCCATAGGGGTTGGAAGTGCCCTCTTGACTCACTTGAGGTTGTGAGTAGGGTGCCCATATGGGTTGATTGGGACCTTGTTGAGGGATCTTTCTTGCCATGTAACTAACTATAGGTCCTTGATTGACATAAGGAGGGTTCATGTAAATCAATGATTGTCCCTACAAAACTGAAAATGGAGGGGGAATTGTTATGTTCTCAGTCGGTATATGCATATTGGGAACAGTGCCCACAGCCATCTGAACCTGGGGGTTTGAACTAAACAATGGATGCCAACCATAGGGGGGTTGATGGGATCTTTGCTAATTGTATTATATTGAGCGTTATAAGGAATGCTATATGTAGCACTTGTCGAAGGTCTGTGAGCTGACACGAAAGGGGTGGAGCCCGGTATGTATTGGGTTCCACTCATGGTGGGTGTCATGATAAGGTTTGAACCTGGGATAGATGGGATAGTGGGGTTCGCCATTAGAGGTGCGGTATTGACTGTCAACTGGGGAGGTGGTGGTGGACCAAAATTGTCATGGTCGTAGGATTGTATGGAGTAAGAAATCCTTTAGTAAATAAATCCTCAGGTAAGCTTGAATCATGGATGTCCAAACTGATTATATGTT
Source organism: Pinus tabuliformis (assembly GCA_031772625.1). NCBI lineage: Eukaryota > Viridiplantae > Streptophyta > Pinopsida > Pinales > Pinaceae > Pinus > Pinus tabuliformis. The sequence goes on along the minus strand of CM062809.1, from coordinate 1,138,554,655 downwards.
AGATCTCGGAGACTAATCGCCCAAAGACAGGGAATTCGACTCACTGGGGCTTGGCAGATCCTCCACAATGAGTGGGGGAATTCCTAACAACCATCTAGATTGATGGCGAAGGCCAGATGTAGCCACGGTGGCTGATAATATTTATCAGTAAATTTTACAGTTATGTTTATTAAAGTCTCAGTGATAACACTCTAGCACTTAAAAAATAAAAAATACAAAAAGGAAATCAATGAACAAGCAGAGGGAATGACCCTGTCTGACAAGCACCAATCACTAGAGGTGAAACCTAGTATCACAATGAATAACAGAGAGAGTTGGCCAAATGTATAGTTATGGTTACTCTTGAGCTTTGTCTGAACCTTAGATTAAGGGGCCAAGTACTCTCGTGAAGACGAGCACCCTCCCAAAAACCGAAGACACAGTAGGTTAGTCTGTGTTAGGTACCAAGGCAGCCCACCCTAGTCACCTTGTGTTCATTCCTAAAAGTATGGCCACTAAGGATACCTCAAATCACAGACACTACAGGGGGGGACATAGTCGCAAACAGTATGTTGTGTGGGCAGGATACCTAAGTCCCCGACTCAGCCCTGATATCCCTGAAGGGATCCTCGATACACAAAATACTCAAAAGAGATGCAAGAAAAGGTGAGATACCTTCACTTACAGTCCGATGTTGTCTCGTATTTAGCTCTGATTTTACTGGAGTGGTCCTAGATAGTATGAGTGCAGAAGTATTCTCTCTTTAATGACACCAGTTTCGGTGTACGATCTTGGGCAGTTAACTCACACTGCCTATCCCAAGATCCAAACCTAAACTAATGTTAGTTTACTCTAAAAATAGTTTCTGATTGATTTTATTTAGTAGATTTTAAATGTACTTCATTGGAGTCTTCGGTAGGGGTTTTGACGTATGAAATTTTATGGGACTCTGACTCAAATCATGCAAAAATAATGCTTGTAAATTTTCACTTTCAATGAATAAGTTGGTTCTACAAAGGGAGAGTAATTCATACATCAATATTTATACCATGCATCCTATTCATTAAAACACTAGCATAACCGACAGAACTTCAATGTTCACTAACAACTATTGAAACCAAATCATGCAGATCTAACTAGCTAAGTAGAAAATAGTAAAACAAAGTTTGTATTTTTTCTTGAATGAAAACAAAAACTTTAAGAAGTAAAGTTATTTTCTTATAAAAAAAAATGTTCAAGACATAGATCAGTCAAACAAGTGCAACTACATATCCTTGAGCAATCTATAAGCAGATTTCCCAACCCATGAGTTCACAAAGAAAGTTGTTTATCAAGAAATTGCTAACTAACGCTCTATGCTAGAGGCTACAGAGAGTTAGTTTTAGCACTAATGCTCTGTTTGTGCAGACAAAGTGCTTTATAAAGCACTGTTTACACTAGTAACCTACGTTAGTGAGGAAAAATACTCAAAAAATGGGTTGTGGGGATCAGAGCTAGGGCTAAGCACTGAGAGAAGGGTGTTGTATGGTCCTGAGTGGTCAGAAAGGGAATGAAGAAGTACAAGAAGGCCTGGAAGAAAGACATATCTAGGAATTTTCTGGGAAAAATCGGGAACTAAGTGTAGTCCCCAGTGGAGTCACCAATTCTACTATAGGGATTAATGTACGGGTGTTTGGATGTCACATAAGCCCTCAAGGATCTTCCCAGGATCCTTGGCAGATAATCAGATTATTTGTACCTATCACAAAGAGACATACATATCCATGTTTAGCAAATGAATATCAAAATGACAAGGACTCATAGTGTGATGTTACTAGAGAGCACAATGCAGCTAGATGGAAGACCTCTGAGCCGGCTCCAGATCAATACCTGCACATAGAAAAGACAAGAGTAATCACAACATATGACCTTGATAAACAATGTATGAACATATAAAAGATATCTAGTTGTATGTAACTAAGCCACTCATGCTAAAAGATATTGAATAAACATATAAACAAGTTATACTACTAACATCACGGTGTGGACAACACAACTACATTTCTATATTGATGTGAAAAGAGTGATTACAACCATCAATTGCATTAGCCTTCCCTTACCCCTCCAGCTCCTCTCTCTCTCTCCCTTCTTAACCTCTTCTACCTCTTAAATCTGAGACTCTGCTCGATAGTCAATTAAGCTATCCTTTCAAATGGTTCAACCCCTTTCACAATGGCCCAAGCCTTGCATATATAGCATGTGAGGTTAGGGTTGCCAAGTCCTTCCTAAGTTCCATTAGGAAAAAACAGTGATGTTTCCATGCCTTTGTGCTCTTTATAGTTTGCATACTCCATTAGAAATGAGTAACTCCCCCAAACAGGTCGAGTTTTGAGGTTTCCCTACTTTTATGAGTTGTCATAGGAGAGAATCTAGGGATATTTTCACAGTAAATTCGCTCCCTTGACCCATAAAAACTCATTAGGGTTCGCTAATTCTCTTCCCGAGGTAACAAAAATAGTTACTTTTGGGCACTAACACACCCTTATCCTTGTTGAGAAGCTTTATAAAGCAGGTTGCTAGTGTTTAGGTAGCGTTAGCTTGACAACTGGACCTATGAAGTTGGTCAGTCCTTCAGTCATCATGTGTTTATCCTCTAAGCTGATGAGGAGGTCATTTTCCTATATAACACTAGATATTTTACTCCCTCATCTAACTCCTTCATCAAAAGGGCAAGTCAATGCTCTAGTTGAGATAGGGCCCCCTTTTACAATAAACAGGGTAATATGCATGACTTGGAAATGATAATCACCATACTTGTTTCTTTTTAATACATCCTACCTCTCCACTTATAGACTTCCTAGTTTAGCTAATTCATCCACTATGAACAATCCTTCAATATTCTTGAGATACAATGATTGGATAGTCTTTCTCATTTCAACTAACTTCTTCTAAAATATTTCCTTATATGCTCTTCTTCATTCGTAAGTTTTTTTCTTATATTTAGTCTTAGTAATATTCTCAGAGAACTGTTACATGAATGAGGAAGGAGAGGATGAGCTTAATTGCTCACAATCATCTTCCGCCATTTTTTTATTCTTCCTCTAACAACCATAGTCGATTAAATTTGAGCAGGGAAATGTTGGCTTAACATCTTCATGGGCCATCTCAAAGAGAATGGGAAGGTGATCAGAGATACCCTCAACTGACACCTTGGATTTAAGCAAGAATGGACCCTCTACCAATGCCTTTAATACCAAAAAATTGTTAATACTTTTAGATGTAACATCTTCATTCCATTGGTAACTCCTCCATGGTAGAATTAACTTGATTAGAGAAGAGAATCACTCTTAAGTCCCTTACTTCACTAATTGGTACAAATTTATGATAATAGTAAAATGTTATAATTTTAAGGTTAAGGTCAAACCACACACCAAATTATTATATGGGGCTCTCATGTTTGTGAAACAATATACCCCACTCCATGGAGTGATTTGATTATTGAATTCTATGGAAGTGTACATAATCTACCCCCCTTTGTATTTTAGCCTATGACCTCTTAAGAGTAAATGCATGTTCGTATGTGTGTAGTGATGTGCATTTATGCTAATAAATCAATGTTTTGGGTTTGATATAGATTGGATCGTTGTATTGTTTTTCCTCCAACTCGATGCTTTTAGGGTGGAAAAATCAAAGAAATCAACTTATAGGATCAATTTTAGGATTGGGGCCAAGTTTGGTGAATTGGGGTCAAAAACCTTCCAAGAATAATTTGATGCCTTAAATGATATTTTTTAGGGTAAAAATTTGATGCTTAATTGTAGCACCCCATTGTGCTATTGTACACTTGAATACCTTCCCAACAGTGCAAGAATTGCATCAATCGAAATTTAGATGCAAAATTTATACATCTCAGAAGTTGACCTATCATATTTGACCACCATAATTTGAAGGGATGACACATTGGCCCTCATTACTCATGGAAAAGGTGTTAGCCACATGAGAAATATGAAGAACACTCTATAATGGTTGAATTGTAGCTTATGTTAAGGGTTGAATGGGTAAAATATAACCCCCATTTGGCCATCAGGCTATGTTATAATTGGGCCACCAGGAGGAAAAGGGGTTCCATTCTATTAAAGTGTAATTTGTTATATAGTAGATAAAAGTAGTTGAGAGTGGATAAAGAGAGAGAAAAATAGAGGGAATTTGTATTCTATAGTATCCCATGGGCTATAGGTCCTAGTAAAATCCATAGAGAATGTCTTATTGTTTGTATTTGAATCATTTCTTTTCAAACAAAAGAGTGATTGTGAGTGATTGTATTTACCTATTCTTTGTTTTCTACATATGATCTACTGCATGCATAAACAATAAGAAAAATATCAAATCTAAAAGGAATTAACCCTTCATAATATATATTTTGGTTTATTTCCACATATCTATTTTGATGAACTGTCCAATGGAATATTCATGGCAGTTTACAGATCAGGGCTGGTGTGCTTCAGGCTATGAGAAAGGTAGTTCCTCATAAATCCCTTGCTACCTATTATGTTCAAAGTGGTAATGTTACACATTATTTTGTCACACTTCTTGTTCACTTATTATTCCATATCCTAAAGTGTCAAAATGTTGACAACTGTGAAGTGTACTCATCATGAATGACATAAAAAAACATTCCTAAAGAATATAAGAAAAATTTCCCTGAGTCAATTCTGGAGAAGGTTGACTAAAACCCTAAATTTTAGGATCAACACTCATTTCTCCACTACTTGCATGCACTCATGGAATGTTACATTTCTTTGACCTAGCTTTGCCAACACAACTTTTGATATGAAAACCCATGTTGAACCTCTTTTGGCAGGTTTTCCCAAAATGGAGGAGAAGCTTCACATGCTAGAAACTTCGAGAACAATGAGATGGATGTTGTTGGTTGCAGATATCATCAAGCTCCATTTGGAGCTCTTGACCCTACCTTTAAGGGCCTTTGCCTTGAGATGCGGACCTTGCTCCCTCTTTTCTGGATCTTTAATTCCCTCTCTCTTCCTATAAATCGAGTCCCCTCCATCCCCAAATGGTTGGTCATTGATTGCCTACATTCCTATGCTGAGATTATACCCAAATGTTACCCATCTAACTTGGAGGAGTGCTTGAAGAGTCTTGGCTTGGACTTGGACATCCACCAAAAGGAGGTCTCCAACATCAAGGAAATGGTTGTATGCTTCCCTTTTTTATTTATGAATATATACATTTGATATTCACTTTCCATAAATGTCTAAATATTTATGCATTTAGCTTGATACTCCTTGATCTATCAAGTAGTTTATGTTTAATATATACCATGTGTGCTCTTGTATCTTGTGTTGTCTTTTGATTTCTCTTGCAAGTACTTGGACATAAGGAACAAGCAAAGATCAAGCCTGGAAACTAAGGGATCGAGGTCATCATCAAAGGGTTGAGCGCTTAATATCAGAGCGAGGTAGTGTTGCAGAGGTTGTAACACCTCCAAATTTTTGGCTTACATCCAAATTTCAGAGCCTTCCTTGGTTTTTCCTTTGATGGTTGAAAAAACTCAAGCTCACCCCATGATCTCTTGTGAAGTCTTTTCAACCTTTTTCTTGTTTGACTAGTGGTCGTCTTTTGGCATATTGATTGCTTTGTCATGCTTGTGATCTTGTTCTGCTGATTTTGAAGGTCTCTCTTGTGTGTTTGGGTTGACTTTTCTATGTGAACACCTATTGCAATCACACAAAAAGTTGTAAGCACTGTTGCGCAAGTGTCATCATGGTCGTCCGAAGATCTATCTCAAGTGTCGTGTTTTTTGCTCTCATCTCTAAGACAGTCTCACTGAGGGCATGTTTTTTCTTGTTGTCCTAGTGGTCTATGTTGTCTCATCGTTGAAATATGCTAAGTGTGTGATCATAATGTAAAATCTGCACAAGTTTGCTTGCCTCCCACACTTAGCCATTTTCTTGAAAAAAAAATTGACTAGACAACCCGCTTCCACCAGACCCCGACTGAGCTGCTCTACGCAATCTCACCCTTAATGACCATACTATGCTGCTTGGAAATACATAGTGCTTGAGGTTGTCCTCCGGGTGAGTTGCACTATGCAATCCCTGAGGTGAGAAGCATATATGCCTCCTAGAACTGCGCAGTGCTTGAAGCTATCCTCCGAGTTAGTTTCACAACGCAATCCCGGAGGCGAGTTTCTTATCTGCCTCCTAGAATTGCGCAGAAAATTGCCTCCATCTCTAAACTGAACTTTTCATTTCTCAAGCACATTCATCAAGCATCCTTCTTGTCTGCTAGAAACTTACACTATACCGAGACCTAGGTCTGCACTACTCTCCAAAACTATGCAGACATGCCCACCTGGTCCTCTGCTGCCTTGTTATGCACTTCTCTCAGAAACTACGCAGATATGCCCAGCAGGCCCTCTGCTGCTTGTCTTTCACTGCTCTTAGAAATTGCGTAGACATTCCCAACTAGCCCTTTGCTGCTTATCCTGCACTTCTCTCAGAAACTACACAGACATGCCCAATAGGTTTTTTGCAGCCCTATCCTATTCCCTCCAGGAATTGAATAAAAGTTCCCCTCAAGGTTCCACCTTGCAGCTGCCACTGATGTCCTTTACTACACACTCATGCATCCTAGTGGTCACTGCGTAGTTTCTCTTGACAGTGTAGGCTATGCTCCCAGAGTTCCTCATCCCATCCTGAGCTACGCTCTGTGCTATCTCAGTGACTTGTCCTCCCTCCTTGCCTCTTGGAACTGTGCAGTGCATATTTGTTGGGCCCTCTTCGGAGTCTGTCATCTGTCTCGGGCCTGAAACACGAGAAGAATGCATCATGCTAGACTAGGATATTATGGGTTTGATTTCGTCCCATCATGAGTGAATTACAGGAACAAGCACACTGATAGATCATGGCAAGATGAAGAAGCACACATGCTAGAAGACTTTCTTGCAGCTGGACGGATGTACAAAGCACATCAAGAAACATGCAAAAGGAACACACGCATTGAACCATATTGCAAGACCAAGACCATTGAAGACTCCACAGGATCAATCCATGCAGAGGAGAGGAAAAAGCATACCAAGAGTACATCCATCACTCAGCAGCGTGACTGCTTGACATGGACACCACTGTAGTCAGCAGTGTCATGTCGAGTTGTGTCATGAGTTGTCTTGGCCACATCACCACTGTGGGCCATATCCATTGTAACTGAATGCAATGTAAAGTGAATTCCAATGGAAAAACACAAGAAGTTGAAGAGTCATGTTAGTTGAAAAGTCATGGGAGGTTGAAAGATCATGAGGGTAGACCAAGAGTCACAAGGGTCAAGCATCACCCTTGACTATATATACCCCTCCCATTGTATGAGCAAGGACTTTTCACCTTGGCTCCTCCCACATAGCCTTGAGAGTTTGTAGTATGTTCATTGAGGAGCGAGGAGTCGCTCAAATGTCCCACTATTGGGACTAGTGATGTATGGTGTATAGATGTGTCTTGGGACTTTTGCTTAATTTAGAAGCCTGTTAAGGCCAACATGTTTTCTCGCATGTTTTCTATATGTTTGTAAGACTACTCTTTAAACATTTGTAATGCATGTCTTCTTAACCAGTACTAAGATAGTTGAACTACTTTGGTTTTTTTAGTACTTACATTGTTGAAGATGTTCTGTATTGTTTATCACCAATGTCTCATCCCTGTGGACTACCCCGTGGGATACTAGACAGGCCACCTTTGTGTATTGGTTATCACCCTTGTCTAATCCTCGTGAAATACTTCGCGGGATATTCGACAAACCATATTTATTTACTGATTATAACGACTGTCACATTTGTGTGGACTACTCTGTTGGGTGTTGTATGTGTTTTCACCTTCACTTCGATTTTAACAACTGTCGCATCTGTTGTGGACTATTCCGTCGAGTGCTAGATAGACCTTTCTGGTTCAGGTGTGTCTCTTCCTAGGTGGTACTACTACCTCTCACTTGGATGCTCAATTCACTCTCCCCCCTTGCAGTAAGAGAACCTTGAAACAATTACATTACACACTCACGAGGCACACATACCTTGTTGTTTGAAGATACCAGTGTAACACTCTCTTGTGCTGACAACTAGAGTCAAGCCAGATCTCTAAGTATATGGCAACCAGGCCTTTATACCAAATGAGACTCCTACACCAAACAGTGTGAGGTCTATTTGGGACTTCAGATTGGCGAAATCCCCTTGGTTGATGGATTTCCAACACCATCAATAGGTAGGTTTCTCTCTCTTTGCATTTTTAAACATAAGCTAGGAAATTTTGCATTAGTTTGTTTAGTTTGTTGCTAGACCCACTCATTGGGATAGAGATATCGCCTCTGTCCACAGAGGGGATTTATCTTCACAACAGGTCAATTTCAATTTTTTTTCACAATAAGTTGAATGGTGGCCAATTTCAAAAACACAATTCACAATACGTTGATTGTGTTATCTATGAATATTGTTGAAGACATTCTAGATCATCTCTTATTCTTCTTAGATACTGGCCAATCTCTTCATTTATATTTTATCATCTTTAAGGTTGAAAAACACACCAAACCTAAGGATAACCAATGTGGGAGGCTATTATTAGTAAACTTTAAAAAGTGTTTGTATTATTTTTAAGGTCAATTTATAATTACCACATCATCCAACAACTATCACCCTTTTAGACAACGAGAATATACTAGATAATCATCCTAATTTAAAGTTTATTTGAAATTTAGCATAGGATTTGAACTGATTATATATGTAAAATATGTGATTTCCCCTACATTCAACTACATTGCTTCCTTGACCTCCTTCTAAGGATCCTAATTATTTTTCCTAGTATTTTATATTTTGAAATCCCTATGTAACATCCTTAGCTTTATGAGTCAATGATCTTAAAGAAATGTATTTAAGAACAATTGATACTTCCAACCATGACACCACCAACTTGGAATCAACACACATTGTGAAATCCCTAACATATGTTTAATTAGTGAAGTCGTTGTTATGAATTTTAGTATAGTGATTTAATCCTCCATGAAGCCTCAGGAAACCTTATTTTTATTGAAAACTAGAACCTACTCTTACCATAGAAAGTCTATCAAAAAGATAAAAAAAAATTATTCAACATAAAGAAATTTGAAAAGATAAATTGCTTAATGTATGTACAATTTCAATGAAATCCTCTAATAATACCAGCATAATAAATTTTAAAAGCTAAATAAATTATAAATAGAACCTAACTTTTATTATGGTATGATTTTTATTAATGAAATCTCATAAAATACTTAGAAATAAAAAGAAATCGATAACCTAATTCTATAATTCTTAACAAAATGTATATTTTATCAATTTATCTTTTCTTTTCTTTTTTATATAATTAAACAAATTTTCAAAAAGAAAAAATAAAATAAATTCATATAATTATTTTTAAAATTATTATTATTCTTGTAAATATTAATATTATTTTTTTCTCACATGAATTTACCTTTCCACTCGTTTTATATATATATATATATATTAAAAATATTAATATTATTTATTATCAATATATATATATATATATATATATATATATATATATATATATATATTATTTTAATGAGATAATAAATAAATAATAAATATTATGTTGTTTTTAGAATTAAATGAAGGTTGGAGCAAGAGGGGTTATTTATCGCCTCAACACAAAAAATGAGATACAGTATGTATGGAGTTTGGGGATTGCATCTAACAATTAGGCTAAATTCTTAGCCTTATGGCAAGGGGTGGAATTAGCCATCTCAAATAATATCCAACATTTGACAGTATTTTGAGACTCTATGATAGTAATTCAACAGGTTTCCAAACTACACTAGAATGTCCATCAAGCTATTCCTCTTATGTTGCAAATAATTCAAATCCAAATGAATAAATTTGAGAATGTTGAATTTTTTCATATTAAAAGACATCTTAATTCAACCATCAATACCTTGGAAAATAGAGGAAAAATATTACATCATGGAATTTTGGAAAAAATGAAGGGACAAACTCTTATTCCCCTATACCATGATATTAATAACAAACATCCCAAGATTTGGAACATTATTTGAAACTAATGTCAATGGAAGAGAACTAGAGAGGAAAGTGGTCCAACGTCCTAGCATTAGCTCCACTATCTTGTCAAGAACTAGAATCGGGCAAACACTTGGTCAAAGGATATAAAAGTAAAAGTTGGCAGGGGAAAATGTAGGAAATGCTCCTTGGTAAATAAATGCATGGAGGAGGTAGGCATTATTCTCTCCATAATCCAGAAATCTTGGTCATGATCATAGCACTATGAATTAATGGAACTCAACGAGCCAAGAATGAATCCATCTCCAAAATTGATTGTATCCCAAATGGAGGTACACTGTAGGTGGTCACAATGAAGATCGAGAGAAGAATTATGGATCGTTGTTGACAGTTAGGCATGGATATAAGGCACATCAGTGTGGCATTTCCTTAAATGCAGATCAATTTTGGTTCTTTTGTAGGCTAGAGAGAAAGGCTATCTGTGGGGTTTTCACCATAGCATCATCGACATCAATGGACAAGGAAGAATTAGCTAGTCATATGTGCGCTTCAACAAAATATATCTTGTTCATTCTGAATCGGTAGGGGGAAATACGAGAGGAGGAGGACAAGGATTAGATAAATCTACCAAACCAAAATATTGGCCTTCTTCAAACCAAAGTGGAATGACTTCGATTGCACATTGAAAGGTTGGATTTTCATACTATGGCAAGGCTCAAATTTGTGGAAGGGACAATTCTAGAAAAATTAGCTCGAGTGAAGAAGAAAAAGGCTACAATCAAGGCGTATCAACCAACAGAGTTGGAATAGATGAAAAAGGCAATAGAAGCATTCTAGGGCCTAGCTCCAGATCAGTCAAGTTAGGAGCACGTGAGAAATATTAAAGTCAATCTAGTAACTGAAGAGATCAACAAAAAAATAATCCTATATAAAATATGCAGTGTAAATTTGTATTAATTTTAGGAGTTTTAGTCATATTTTTATTACTTAAAATATATAAATTTTAATAATATATATATATATTTAAAATATAAATTTTTAGTGAAGAAAATATATTGTTAAACATTTCTAAAAAAGGACAAGCTACATACTAAACACCAAACATTTCAAACTCTTACACTTGTGTAGTTGGGACAACCATGGCTACTTTGAAAGATAAGTACTATTTGAGCAAACTTCCGTTGGTTTGATATTGAAAATTACTTTTCATTGTAAGAAGCGGTTTCAACTAGGCTCTAAAGCACCTCCAACTCTCCTTCACTTGCTAGATCATCTCATTTTTCAATCTCTAGAGGAGAGTTGTTTGGTCATAGGGGATGAAAACACACATTAATAAAGAAATAAAAGATAGAAGATCTTGAGAATTTAAAGTAGACATGGTTTATTTGCATTTTTAGTTTTATGGTTTTTTTAATATAATTTTTTTTGGTAAATTTAAATAATTTTTTAATAAATGTAAATTTACATATATTTTTTCATATTTTCACTTAAATATATTTTATTATATTTTTAATTTATAATAATTTAATAAATATATATTAATATAATCAATCTTTTGTCGACGCGTTTCGAACCAACTAGTGTGGTTCATCGTCAGGACAAGTTGAAAAACAGATCCAGCTTCGCCTGTTTAAATAGCTAGAGCAGAGACACCAACGGTTACCTAACTAAGGGAGCAAGGTCCAATTCAGTTATATTAGGTAAAAAATAGATAACAATTAAATTAAATATAATAATAAATAAATCAATATATATAAATTTATATATAAATGTATAAAATTAGTTATATTCGGTGTGAGATAAAACTATAAACATATGAAGAATTATAAAATAATAATAAATTATTTATAAATAAATCAATGAAGAAATATAAATTAATAATAAATTATATATTAATGAATATAAAAGTATAAAATATTTTATTTAATGAAAAAATAAAATTAAATGGTATCATTTTTAGTTATATTAGGTGTAAGATAGATAAAGAATTATAGAATAATAATAAATTATTTAATTATAAAATTATAAATAATAAATAAATTATAATATAATAATAAATAAATAAATTTTACATATAGATATATAAAATTAGTTATATTAGGTGTAAGATAAAATAAACAAATTATTTATTTACTAACTAAATATATAAATATATAAATGAAGAAAAATAATAATAAATAAATAAATAAATGATTAAATGAAAAAATATAAACTAATAATAGTATAAATTATTTATTTAATGAAAAATAAAAAAATAAATGGTGTCATTAGTAGGTAATAAATAAATAGATATCTAAATAAAGAAGAATAAATTATTTATATAAATGAAGAATTAAAGAATATTTTTAAAGGAAATAAGGGACCATTCCTTATAATAAACAAATAAGAAGGAAAAGAATAAGAGTAATAAAAATAATAATAGAATTTTGTTAATAATAATCATAATAATAGTAATAATAATAGAATCAAGTTATAGAAATAAAATAATAAAGTAAAAAACGATTACCAAATAATAAATTTTTTCGAAATTTTTTATTAAATTACTAAACAATAGTATTTAGTAATAGTTTATAAACAAATAAAAATAATCGTACTCATAATACTAATAAAATCAATTAAATAAATAAATAAACAGACGTAATAATCCCCTAGAATCTAATTACATTAGGTAAATTTAGGGTTGTTAAAGTCCAACATCATAAAAAATCCTTTAAACCCAATGGTCAAATAATCAGTATTAATTCAAGATTTTTTAAGGTTTAACTAAGTCAATAGGTAAATATTTACTTATAAGGTATATCAAACTTTATCCATGGGGTTGCCATGGGCTCCCCATTGTCCCCTGTTGTCGCTAATCTCTTCATGGAGGATTTTGAGTCTAAGGCTTTGGCCTCCTCTCGTCTCTTACCAAAGCTCTGGAAAAGATTCGTCGATGACACTGGTGTTGTCTGGTCTCATGGTCCTGACGAGCTTGATCGGTTCTTCTGTCACCTCAATAACCAATCCGCCGCCATTAAATTCACGATGGAAAAAGAAGTTAATGGTTGTCTTCCGTTCTTGGATGTTCTCATCTCTAAGAAGGTGGATGGTTCCTTTTCTCATCAAGTGTTTAGAAAGAAGACGCATACTGAGCAATACTTGCATGCTTCTTCGCATCATTTCCCCGCTCAGAAGTTAGGGGTTCTTAGCACTCTTGCCACCCGTGCTGTGAGAATTTCGGATGAGGAGAGCCTGGAAAAGGAGAAGGCTCACCTCCTAGAAGTCTTTGAGAAGAATGGTTACAATAGGCACATCGGTCAGAAGGCCTTCCTCAAGGCCAAGAAGAAGCCTTCAATCCGTAGGGTTCCTAAAGATCATTTCGTGGGTGTGAACCTTCCTTACATCCAAGGGACCACGGACAGGATTGCGAGGATTCTAAGGAAGTATGATGTGCCCGCAACTTTTAGACCCCTCAATACTATCCGTGGCTCCCTCAGGTCTGTGAAAGACCCAATTGACCCTAAGAACATGAAGGGCGTCTATGTCATTCCCTGTTCCTGTGGGACCCCTTATATTGGTGAGACTGGTCGTTCTATCAATCAGCGGATCAGTGAGCATTCGGCTGACTTAAGACATGATAGGACCAAGTCCTCGGCCCTGGCTGAGCATGCAGGGAAGACTATGCATCATATATGTATAGAAGATGCTCAAGTCATTGCCAAAATTGCGCAGTTTCACCATCGCAAATTTAGAGAGGCCCTGGAGATTGAAAAAAGGCCGAACAATCTTAATAGGGATGATGGCTGGAAGATTAGTCGTTGCTGGGTCCCAGCCTTGTCTTCCTAGCCTCCTCATTTCCCTATGGGTTAGGTCTTAGGGTTTCTGTCTTCCCCCTCCTTGTATTTTTCTTTTGGCAGATTTGTCCTAGTATTATGGAGTGCTTTATGTATGATTCTATTGGGCTCGTTATTAGATTTGTTTTTTCCATAAGTTCATCCTTAGAATTGGGTTTCCCTTTAACTAATAAAACCTTTTCAATTTATTGACATAGGTAACCTTAATGATTTTATTGGAATAAATAGATTTTGAATAAATATGGATTACTATTAAATATAAAATATTTGACCATTATGGATAAAGTTTGATATACCTTATAAGTAAATATTTACCTATTGACTTAGTTAAACCTTAAAAAATCTTGAATTAATACTGATTATTTGACCATTGGGTTTAAAGGATTTTTTATGATGTTGGACTTTAACAACCCTAAATTTACCTAATGTAATTAGATTCTAGGAGATTATTACGTCTGTTTATTTATTTATTTAATTGATTTTATTAGTATTATGAGTACGATTATTTTTATTTGTTTATAAACTATTACTAAATACTATTGTTTAGTAATTTAATAAAAAAATTCGAAAAAATTTATTATTTGGTAATCGTTTTTTACTTTATTATTTTATTTCTATAACTTGATTCTATTATTATTACTATTATTATGATTATTATTAACAAAATTCTATTATTATTTTTATTACTCTTATTCTTTTCCTTCTTATTTGTTTATTATAAGGAATGGTCCCTTATTTCCTTTAAAAATATTCTTTAATTCTTCATTTATATAAATAATTTATTCTTCTTTATTTAGATATCTATTTATTTATTACCTACTAATGACACCATTTATTTTTTTATTTTTCATTAAATAAATAATTTATACTATTATTAGTTTATATTTTTTCATTTAATCATTTATTTATTTATTTATTATTATTTTTCTTCATTTATATATTTATATATTTAGTTAATAAATAAATAATTTGTTTATTTTATCTTACACCTAATATAACTAATTTTATATATCTATATGTAAAATTTATTTATTTATTATTATATTATAATTTATTTATTATTTATAATTTTATAATTAAATAATTTATTATTATTCTATAATTCTTTATCTATCTTACACCTAATATAACTAAAAATGATACCATTTAATTTTATTTTTTCATTAAATAAAATATTTTATACTTTTATATTCATTAATATATAATTTATTATTAATTTATATTTCTTCATTGATTTATTTATAAATAATTTATTATTATTTTATAATTCTTCATATGTTTATAGTTTTATCTCACACCGAATATAACTAATTTTATACATTTATATATAAATTTATATATATTGATTTATTTATTATTATATTTAATTTAATTGTTATCTATTTTTTACCTAATATAACTGAATTGGACCTTGCTCCCTTAGTTAGGTAACCGTTGGTGTCTCTGCTCTAGCTGTTTAAACAGGCGAAGCTGGATCTGTTTTTCAACTTGTCCTGACGATGAACCACACTAGTTGGTTCGAAACGCGTCGACAAAAGATTGATTATGTGATTTTGCCGAAGATTTTCTAAACAATGTTATGGATCACAGAAGTCTAAATTCCTTAATATATATTAAATCTTAAAATTTATTATAACATAGAAATGAATTTTGTTTTCTTTACATTCACAAAATTAATTTATAAAATTGAAGATGGAGAATAACTAAATTCCATATATAAATGCAATAGATTCACGGGAAAACATTGTGAAGGAGAAGACTTACTTTTATTTATTTCTCATGTTAAATTAAAAAATTAAATAAAATAATAAAAAAAATTTAACAATATAATTAATTTTTTTAACAACTTTCCCAATGGTTAGTGCTTAATGGCTAGTTTATAATTGTTATTTCTTAATGGCTAATTTCGGACATGGATGTTGCTTTGCTATTTAAACATTTACAAAGATTGCTTTGCTATTTAAACATTTACAAAGATTGATTTTTTCACCTTTGTCCTGACAAAGATTGATTTTTTCACCTTTGTCCTAAGGATGAACTACATTAGTTGGTTCATCGACCAAATTTCAAAAATGTAATTAATCTGTAAGACAATACTATTATATTCAATTTTATTAATAGATTTCCAAAAAATATGGAACTTATATAAATAAATTATCATAATTGATTTGCAAACAATTTTTAGTAGTTTAACAATTACCAACAAATTAGAAACATAGAAACATAAAGTATCTTAACTTAAAACAACTCAAAGGAAAAAAGGATATCCAAATAAATGATAAAAGTCAATCTAAATAATTTCAAAACCAAAATTGAATATTCCAAAATTATCATTTATATTAATTAAAAAAATATCTTTTGTTTTGCTTGACTTACAAGGGATTTAAACCTTGAATCTCATAGTTTACATAATACTTCATAAGAAAAGATCGTTAAGAGTCAACTCTTGTGGGAAAATATCCTTTTATTTTAGTTGTTGGCGTCGAGTTACTTTAATTTTTCAAAATTATAAGAATAAATAATTATATTGTTGGCACAAGTCTTATTTTAATTTTTTTATCAAAATAATTAACTACCGACATTTACATTGTTAATTTTATTTCCAACTATGTATTAACAAGTAGAAAGTATGCCAATAAGGTTGAAATCATTTATTAATACATCGTTGGAACTAAAAATAATAACATAATGATACTATTTTCCTTTTTCAATTTATTTAGTTGAAAATAATCCATTGACCACATACATGTTACTAGTTTTATTTCCTGACTTGTATTAGTACACAAAAACACAACTAGATTTTTTTCAATCCTCCAATAAGGCACACATGATTGAAAAGTATTGGCTAATAAGGATGTCCATGAGAACAATACAAGAAAGGTTAAGAAGCAACTACAATCCACATAACAGTCATATGAGGAAGCAAAACTTAATGGACCTGCATAATTATTGGCACTAGGAGAAGATAGGATTATGTAATCCTACAACCAAACAATGAAAAAATAGTGAGATGAGCATTGTAATGATCTAACACATCAAATCTAAGACATCTAGAAAGAGAGACATGGTCTTGATGTATGAGAGTAAATTTTGAAAAATCCAAGGAAGTTGAAGATACATTGGCTTAGTTAATTTGTATTTTTGGATATTAGAGAAACCAAACCCATTTGTTTATCTCAATTAATTTATACCTCTAGAGAATTTGGGTGAATGAAGCACACCTAAAACCCGATTGTGCATCTCATTCCTAGTGTATAAAATAAAAAGAATTTCAAATTAGGTTTCATTATTCTAGTTGCATTTGTGAAACATTTTTCTTCTTTAAAGCACAATGCACCCTTGTCGTTTGTGGGGGAACAATTACCTCGGTCTAAAACACCAACCAAAGAGAAATTACATCAAAGGGAGACTAAATTTACCCTTGTAGTTGGGGATAAGAGTAGAGGAGGATATTGTAGTATGGTGATATAAGATATTGGAACACAAATTCCATAATCAAAGCACCATAAAAAGTGAAGGTAGAGTTGTGAGCAAGGCATGTGATATAATCCTAAGTTCAAGGGTACTTGAGTTGCTCGATGTTTAGGAGTGAAGTTTTCATTAAGGATAACTTGTAGTAAGGGATAACATAAAAACAAAAGATGCACCACGAACAAGTTGCAATGATACAATCTATCACCTTCTAGCTTAGCAGTCAAAACATGATGATGACACAATGTTAGGTCCCTATAATACTAGTGATTACACCATTAGTATTGTAGTTGTATCCCTTATTAATATTGTTGTGCCCCTATTGTCCCCATATTGTTCTTACTGTGCCCCATAGAATCCCTCTATTGTTATTTTTGTGCCTTTATATTATTGTTGTTAGGTTGGCTGGGTTATATTGTGACTCCTTAGACTCCTATATATAGAAAGGAGGTTTTGTCATTTGAATCATCAAAGAATCATTCATTTGTGTAATGTAAAGGAGGTTGCCCCTTCGAAGAGGCTGAATTCTAAGGCATTGATCTATCTTTTCTATCTTTTTGTGAGCTGATTTCATAACATTTGGTATCAGAGCTTTGGATTCTAGAGTTTCGCTGCTCCAAATAGGTCATCGTGGCATTTTTTCTATAATTTTTTTCTGCGACGTTTCAAAAGTGAAAAAAAAAACCATTTGAGATGAAATCACATTGAACCTCGGGTCTGAATTTCAAAGCTTTTCGCACTATATTTGCAGAGATATGATTTGAGGAAGTTGGTCTTTTTGCAGACTCCTGAATTACATTCCAAACAGGTGACCTGGGGAAAATCGTCATAACTTTCTCTCTAAGCATCAGATTGAAATTTCGTAAGAAGGTATAGAAAGAGGACGGACTGTTGTTTCTTGTATATATTTTTCAGAGCCAAAGGTCGAAATAGGGACACGTGACATGTCATACAAGTTCGCTCTACTAAACTAGTATATAATCAAGTCACTGTGGTAGATTTGGAATAACTCTTCCTTGGAGAATCCAATTGGGATCATACTAGTGGCATTGTAAATAGGACAGAGAGGGCTACTGCAGGTCGCAATTTCAAAACGGGATGATCCGAAATTACAAAAATACATCAAAGGTAATATCGAGCTCCTAGAAAGTGAAAAAAGGTGTGTAGATTTTTTAAAATTTTTGCTTAAGCTTGGTTTGAAAAATTATTTTGAAGGAATTCAAAGGGCATAGTAGAGCATTATTATCGGTAACTGATGCCCCAAGGAAAGAAAATGCAAACACCTAGTAAGCAACCTGAATGCTCTAGCATGACTCATGAAGAAGAGGAAGAAATGCTACACGATATATCAAAATTACAAGACCAAGTGCACCAAATTTCACTCTCACAAAAGCTAACAGAAGCTAATATAAATGGCGTGGAATCTAAGATAAAGGACGTGGAAGCTAAGATGAATGGCGTGGAAGCTAATATTGACGATTTGAAGATAGATTTGAAGATAGATTTGACAAATTTTCTACAAGAAGTACTTACTAATGGTGAAAGGGTAGCAAAGGAAACTCATGATGCGAACAAAAGAAATGTTAATCATGATTTCATAGACTCTAATGTTGGATCGAAGACCCACCATATTCCAAAAATTGATATGAGGAAGTTTGATGGCAAGGATCCTGCAACATGGATATTACAGATGGAGCAATTTTTCGATCTCAATAATGTGCAAAACACACAAAAGGTACGTATTGCAACTTTATATTTGGAACCAAATTAGTTTGTATGGTATCAATGGATTTGATCTCGTAAACAAATTATCACTTGGGAAATTTTTACGGAAGAAATGGCAGTACATTGTGAGGATACAAAAAGCAACATTTTTTTTAGCCAATTGATAAGTCTCAAAAAAAAGGGTTCAATAATGGAGCACATTGAGGAGTTCCAAAAATTGAACATAAGGGTAAAAAATATTCAAGAGGGGCATAGATTGATGTGTTCATAGGGACTTTAAAGGATAATATCGAACATGATGTTCACTTTTGGGAACCTGATTCATTAGAGAAGGCATTTAGGTTAGTAAGAAAAATGGAAAGCAAAATTATGGCAACGAGGAAGCATACCACTCACAACTATAAAGATGGAAGTGTTGTTGCCCCTAGTCTACCACAACCTATAAGTTTGACACCACAACAATTGGAAGAAAAAAAAGAAAAAGGGCTTTGTTACAGTTGTAATAGAAAATACACTAAATGTCATAAGTGTGCTGAGAAGAAATTATTCTACATAGATTGTGAAGAGGAAGAAGAAAAGGAGCAAGAAGGGTCAAAAGAAGAGGATATACTCCAGGAACAAAGCCTAGATAAAGAAGAAATGAATCTGACCATATCTTGTAATGCATTCGCTGGAATTACCACTCCTCAAACCATTAAGATAGAAGGACAAATCAAGAAGAAAAAGGTAATAGTGTTGATTGATTCAGGAAGTACCCACAATTTTATTCATTGTAAGGTAGCAAAAGAATTGAATTTCTTCCTATATCTAGCACCAGAGTGTCAAGTGATGGTTGCAAATGGAGGAACAATAAATCACTCTGGAAAGTGCCACAATATCAAGCTATCCATGGGAGAATATGTATTGACTAGACCAATGCTTTCCATTCCAATTGGAGGTGCTAATGTTGTACTAGGAGTCCAATGGCTACAATCCTTGGGTACAATAGCTTTTAATTTTCAAGAACTTTTCCTGAAATTTTCTGCGGAAGGAAAAGGAAGTTGAAGTAAGGGGTATTGCATGGAAATCAGGAAAGATAATCAGCTCTAATGGTATGACAAAGCTTCTAAAAAAGGAACAAAGAGGTGTAATTGTACAATTATGTTCGCTAGATGTTTCCACATCGAAATCATCTATTTTTCCAGATCTCCAAACAGTCTTGGACAATCATTCCAAGGTATTTGAGACTCCCAAAGGTCTCCCACCTATTCGTGATCATGATCATGCTATTCATCTGATTCCAGGAAGTGTTCCTCCAAACATCAGGCCGTACAGATATCCCTATGCCCAAAAGAGTGAAATTGAACGTATGGTTGCAGAAATGCTAGAGGCTAGTATAATTCAACCTAGTCAAAGTTCTTTCTCTGCTCCAGTAGTATTGGTGCACAAGAAGGATGGATCATGGCACATGTGTCCAGATTATAGGGAGCTCAACAAGCTCACTATTAAAGATAATTTTCCCATTCTTATCATTGATGAATTACTGGATGAATTGCATGGATCAATTTACTTCACCAAGTTGGATCTTCATTCAGGATATCATCAAATCAGAATGAAGACTGAAGACATTCTGAAAACAGCATTTAGAACTCATGAGGGTCATTATGAATTTTTGGTCATGCCTTTTGGCCTTACCAATGCACCTTCTACATTTCAAGGTTTGATGAATTCCATTTTCAAACCCTTCCTTAGAAAATTTGTGTTAGTATTTTTTGATGATATACTAATCTACAGCAAGTCTTGGAAGGATCATGTTGAACATGTTGACAAGGTGCTACAACTATTGGAGGAGAAACAATTATATGCAAAAAGATCCATATGTTTCTTTGGAGTACAAGAGGTGGAATATCTGGGTCATATTATATGTCATGAAGGAGTTAAGGTAGACCCTAGCAAAATTAAAGCCATTAAGGAATGGAAAATCCCCACATCCATAAAGCAGCTGTGGATTTCTGGGGTTGACAGGGTATTATCGCAAGTTTGTTAAGAATTATGGGAGAATAGAAACACGTCTAACAACATTATTGAAGAAAGATGCATTTTCATGGATTCCAGAAGCAACAAACTCCTTCGAACATCTTAAAGAGGAAATGTGCCAAGCACCGGTCTTAGCTACACCAGACTTCAAAAAAATCTTTATTGTGGAATGTGATGCTTCAGGAAATAGAATTGGTGATATTTTAATGCAAGATGAAAGACCCATTGCTTTTGAAAGTTGTCCAATCAAGGGAAAGAATTTACACAAAGCTATTTATGAGAAGGAAATGTTGGCAATACTACATGCACTTAAGAAATGGCGACCCTACCTAATGGGAAGACACTTCAAGGTAAAAACAGATCATGATAGCCTTAAATGATTTTTAGAACAAAGATTATCCTCTAAAGAGCAACAAAAGTGGGTCACAAAGATGTTGGGTTATGACTTTGAAATCATCTACAAAAAAGGGAAGCAAAATGTGGTGGCAGATGCACTCTCAAGAAAGGATGAGGATGTGGAAGCATTGTTGTGCGCCATTTCTATTATCCAACCAGATTGGATAAACAAAGCAAGGGAGGAATGGAAGAATGATGAAGAAGTGTGGGCACTTATTTGAAAGTTACAACAAGATTCCAGTACATCTAATACATTTAGTGGCAAAATGATTCGTTATGGTACAAAGATCACTTATACCTCTGTAAGAATTCCGAACTCAAACAAAATATTCTTATGGAATTGCACACTTCTCCCTTAGGAGGGCACTCAAGATTTTTAAAAACTTACCACAGGGTTAAGAAGGAAATTTTTTGGGATGGCCTTAAATTGGATATTCAAAATTTTGTGGCAGAATGTTTAGTTTGCCAACAAAATAAAGTTGAAACAATTAAAACCCTGGGTCTATTACAACCTTTATCCATTCCAAGCCAACGTTGGGAGGAGGTTTCAATCGATTTTATCACAGATTTACCCAAGTCTGATGGAAAGAGTGTCATCATGGTGGTAATTGACATTACCAAGTATGCACACTTTTGTGCATTATCACATCCATTTAAAGCTAGTACAATTTCTGCTGGATTTATGGAAACAATTCAAAAGCTACATGGAAACCCAAAGATTATTGTAAGTGACAGAGATCCCATTTTCACTAGAAATTTTTGGACAGAATTATTTTCTTGTCTTGGTACTCAGTTAGCTCATAGCTCATCTTATCATCCTCAATCTGATGGGAAAACTAAGATAGTAAACAAATGTTTGGAAGGATATCTTCGTTGCTTTGTATCTGATAAATAGACACAATGGGTCAAGTGGTTGCCTCTGGTTGAATGGTGGTATAACACTTCCTCCCATATGGCAACAAAAATGACCCCATTTGTGGCACTTTATGGATATCAGCCACCATCCATCACATCATATTTAAGAGAAAATCCTAAGGTTCAAGCAATGGAACATCACATCGAGCATCAACAACAAGTCCTCCAACTCTTAAAGGATAACCTTGTGTTGGCGCAGAATAGAATGAAATAATAGGCAAATCAACATCGCAGTGAAAGAAGTTTTGATGTAGGTGATTGGGTATTCCTACGGCTACAACCGTATAAACAAATGTCCTTGAAGCAAGCTAAGAAGGATAATAAATTATCACCAAAGTATTATGGTCTGTACAAGGTGTTGCAAAAGATTGGTACTATGGCATACAAATTGGAGCTTCCTGCAGCTTCTCGAGTGCACCAAGTTCTCCATGTTTCATGTTTAAAGAAGGTTATAGGCGACAAGCTCCCAGTTCAAACAATATTTCTATAACTTGACAAGAAAGAAAACAATATATTGGAACTGGAAGCAGTCACAGAAACAAGAACTCGATAACTAAAAAATCGATCAATTTCAGAGTATCTCATCAAGTGGAAGAACTTATCCGCTGAAGATTCCACGTGGGATGATGAGAATTTTATACGGAAGCATCCAGAACTACTCAAGCGTTGAGGACAACACTTTTTTGAAGGACAGGGGCATGTTAGGTCCCTATAACACTAGTGATTACCCCATTGCTATTGTAGTTGTATCCCTTATTAATATTTTGGTGCCCCTATTGTCCCCATATTGTTCTTACTGTGCCCCATAGAATCCCTCTATTGTTATTTTTGTGCCTTTATATTATTATTGTTAGGTCGGCTGGGTTATATTGTGACTCCTTAGACTCCTATATATAGAAAGGATGTTTTGTCATTTGAATCATCAAAGAATCATTCATTTTTGTAATGTAAAGGAGGTTGCCCCCTCGAAGAGGCTTAATTCTAAGGAGTTGATCTATATTTTCTATCTTTTTGTGAGCTGGTTTCATAACACATAAAGGTGAGAAGAAATGACAAAAATGGTTGATGGAGAACCGATATCGCATATTTTCCATTACATGGTCTACACACATTTGAAAGTGGAAACTCAACAATTTTATTTAATTGGATTATTTTGAATTCATGTAAGTGATTGGATCATTGAAGGAGCTTAGTAGCAAAATTTATGGCATTAGGCATATACATTTGAGAGGCTTAGAAGGAATTGACATTCAACTTGTCTCTTTTGAAATCTACCCAAGAGAAGTGTCTCCTACTCATAGTTTAGATATTGCCAAACATTAGGTTAGAAAAGTATAGCTAACCTTTGTATACCAATCTAGAGGTTGCTAATGCAATAAGGTAATGGGAAAAACTAGAACAAATGTTAAGAAAATCATCCCAATAATAGTCACCCTTCCATGAGACTGAGGGTAATTCCAATTAGAAAAACTCAACCATATACAGATAATATCAGGCTACTTTACCATAACTTCACCAATGCAACTATATTTTGAACCTTCAAGCAAATTAATACATGGATTATGCAATGGTGAGGCCAAATTTGTGCACCTCATGGTGAAGTGATCATTCTACAGGATGGAAAAAAATACAACCATAAATATACTAGAACTACTTGTCTTCAAGGACCTTGTTGATGTGGCATTATGCACCAAATTCTTATTAATTATAATCCATGGCAGAAATATTTGGTTGAAGATAGAAATTGGAACCATAGAGGAGCTCATGCATGATTTGAAGGTCTTTCACATGGTTGTGGATATCATCAACTTTTCCTTTTAAAGAAATAAGTGTAATAAGAAACAGGTTTAGACGTCCTATATGAGAAGTGTGGCACCAGGTGAAGAGACAAAGGCATTGTGATCGAGGAAAGAAAATATCCTTAAGTAAAGATGGTATTTAGTGTTCTAAACCTTTAGATTGTGTGTTATTCATCCAATGGACAATGCATATTGCATATGTTCTCAATATTATTATATTGGGAATGAGGACAAGTCCTCATGGATGCACATAGGAATGGCACCTAGTTTCCATATGGTCACTTTGTGATGACATTAGTAACACATGTGATTGGCCCATCATAGGAGTGAGAGTCAGTAGTACCCAACCAATGAATATTTTCTTCTCAGTTCAAAACATGCATTGTGATGAAGCATAAGGTAGATGTTAGGTATAATAATGGTAAGTTTGCAACTTGTTATGAAAATAGTATCAAGGAAAGTTTATACTTCTGCATCCATACATAGTTTATCAAAAAGTATGGGAGCATTTGGTTTAGTGGAGACGTGGATTTAAGATATATCAAACTAATGATGATGGCATAGGAGAATGTAAATCTTGAATGTCATTATCCTAATACATTGAGTAACATGACATCATCACATAAATTAATAATTGGATTGAGTGCCATAATTGAGGAAACACTAGAAGTGTAGTCTAGAATCACATTCCTAGTCACACTGAATCCACCTAGTGTGCTCATAGTAGTCTCAATTTTGATGATGGCCATTAGGGTGACATAGTCCCTATTGAGTGTGTTTTTGTGCGTCTTCCTATTATCAAGATGAAATTATTTTACAAAATCATTTAGATTATAACCTAGAGTATATTGAACTTGTGAAACACTCAGTGTAATATATAAAAAGAAGGAATTTTTTCTTAGTCTAAAAATCATTTGCTACATCATCTAATGTATATTTCACGAAATGGAAATAAAATTGATTCAAATTTAAATATAAATTAAGGAATAAATCTATGGAAATAAAGGGAATCGACAATATTCTCAAT
Source organism: Pinus tabuliformis (assembly GCA_031772625.1). NCBI lineage: Eukaryota > Viridiplantae > Streptophyta > Pinopsida > Pinales > Pinaceae > Pinus > Pinus tabuliformis. Next base: position 1,138,529,443 of record CM062809.1, on the reverse strand, counting down.
CTTAGGTAGGTTCATGGTAGGTATATATATAAAAAGAGAGATAGAGTTTAACATACTTCCATAAAATGTTGATCGCATGCACGATACTATTGTTACCTTGTTTTGAGAGTATATATATATATATATATATATATATATATATATATATATATATATATATATATATATAGGTTACTTGTGAGCTCCATGAATGAAGTGGAAAGACACCTATAAGTTAAATAGTTTAGTTTGAAATATAAAAAACAATTAAAACAATGCGATTATTGATTGGATCATGCCAACTAGCCATTCCAATGATCAAATCATTAGACTTGGTTTCAGTCAACCAAGGTACAAAATATCCTTTGTTTGTTGATGTGTAGGTAGGCAAATCTATGCTTCAATATGCTGGGAATGGGGTTCTTCATTCTTATGCTATTTTGAATGCATATGGAACATTTATAAAATTATCAATTAATTTGGGTTGATGCCCTATTTCACACTAATTGTGTGGAACTAAGTACATAAGTGCATTAGGGAAAAACCTTCAGAGATATTGATAAAAATCCCTATGAATTTGTTTGATAATATGTATGGTGGTTAAACCTTCTTGGTGGCCTAGAGAATATGCCTAATGGTTAAACCCTTGTGATGACTTAGATAATATGTATGAAGACCTATAGAATATACCTAAACCTAGAGATTGATATCGCTTCCTAAGTCGAGTTAGCAAAACCATTTTATACACCACAAGTTATAAAAATGCAAATAATCTCTTTACAAATCCTAATTCTATCCATGAAAGAAATAAAGAGGGAGATATGAAAACTTTTTTTTTGTTTAGCAAAATTATCACAAGGGTATGGAAATGACTCCCTTTATAATGAAAAGGAGGAAAAATTGATATTTATTGGTATTAAAAAGGGAACATTCTATTGGAAAAAATATGTCAAAACAAAGGTTCATCACCTTCATCATTGACCTCATAGTGTATCTTTGTAAAGGAGATTGTTGGACCATGGGATTGTATAAAAAGGGAAGTCTTAGAAGAGTCTAAGGTAGTTTTTAGTTCAGTTCAGATATGTTTTGAATAGTCATGATTTAATGGGTCTGTGAGAGGTAAGAGTGAAGAGTCTTAGCATAGGAAAGAGGCTATGCAGTTGTGTGCGCAGAGGCCTAGGGTAGAAGTCCGCAACTGAGTGCACAGACCCCTGTAGCTGTGTGCGCATGGTAGTTAGAGTCTGTAAAGGAGATATGAACATTAATAAAGAGAATTATTCTGGAATTACTTACGTATGAGCTATTTTACTTCTGTTATGAATACATGCGATTATGTTATGTTGAATATTGGGTTTATGATTTAATGTTGTATTGATGCGCAAATCTATGTGTTTTAATTTGTTATATGAACGTAAGTAAGAATATCTATTTACGCGAAGATAATCATAATGCATGTTGAAGTTATCCACTACTTAAGCTAATCTGGGTAAATATAGCAGTAAGAGTAATTACAGAGGCGCGTAAGTGTCTGAATCACCTATTTAGGGTATGCAAAAGACAGTCGTAGACCTTCGCGGAGGTCTAGAGGATGACTAAGGGAAGTATATCAATAAGCCCTAAAAGGCTTATCGATCTGCGCAAAGGAAGGGTTAGGGTATAAAGCGACATCACTGCCATCTTAGGGTGCATAAACTTGGTTACTGCATCCCCCTGATACTGCTTCGGGTGAGACTTCCATCCACACTCAACGGATTGATGCCGAAAGGGCCAGTAGTGTAGGGATTTTCTTGGCTAATTAACGTTGAACCTGGGTTAGGGCCCATCAAGCCAACAAAGATGTAAAAATTAATGGCCCTACCAACTAGCACTAGTGAAAGTAAGAAAACAAGAGAAGACTAAATCACCCTATATCCCACCCATTAATACATTTGCACAAGAAGCATGAAATATATTAGGGATCAGATACATTCCAACTTTTAATCCATAAGATCCCAAGGAATGACATCTTTGGCACCACCAAAGGGTACTCGTATCATGCTCATTTAGGAAGATTCCCTTCAAGGGTCACAAACTCCATTATTGAATTGGAAAAATGGGAGAAACAAGTCTCAAAGAACTTGTAGGAAAACTAAAGAACTCAAGAAGGAAGAAGTATGACTAAAGAATCTAGAGCAACATCAAATGGTATACTTCCATTAGTGAACCCTAGAACTATGGACATTACATAGGAGGGCTAGGTTCACTATGAGTCCATGACAAGAAGTTAGGGTTCCAAAGGAACCATGATAGGAACAAAATTACAATAAACATTAGCGAAGGATCCAAGTGATGTGGTAACTATCATAACCCTTCTCAAATCCTTGGCATACTAATAAAAAATCAATGAGACTATGTTGCTCACATACCAAGAAATTATGGAAGTTGTGCCATTCCTCATAGAGGAAGTTTAGGAATAGGTGATAAGAAATGAAGGAACAACAAACCAACCACATGTTAAAGCCAATCAAATTTTTTTTTTATTGCTAAGGTTAGATACACTTTGATATCCTCCACACACTCACAAGTGTTGGAGTATAAAATAAATTAGGATCTACCCTCCAACATGATCCCTACCATTTCACGTCACTAGATGTAAATATTAGTCAAATTCATCAAGTAGGGATGGAGAACTAAAATATTTGAGTTAGGGTATAGTTGTTGTAAGAATAAGTGGTCAGAGTCATAAGAAAGAGGTACATAATGAAGGAACACTAGGAGGAGATGATATGATAAACCACCACGAACATGGATTTTTTTCACGATGGTGTTAATGTAGAATTGATGGACAAGGTTTTGGAAATTCCATTGGTGATGGCCACAAATATACTGTAGAATTTTATGCTTAGATAACATGACCACATTAACAACTACACCTACAAGCATAATAAGAAGAGAAGATTAAAGTGTTGTTATTGTAAGTGTCCAATCAATAAGCATGCAAAAGTAGAAAAATAGAGGTTTGATGTAGTTACAAAATAGTCTCAAACTATTGTTTAAGCCCTCAACAACTTTATTTGAATCATGTGTTTTCAAGAGAAACCAATAGGAGCACTATGATAATGACTGTTGGCTTGATGGGAAAATCCCTAGACTATTGTCCCTTTCGACATCAATTCGCGGAGCGCGGACTGAAGTCTCACCCGAAGCAGTATGGGGGGATGCAGGAACCAAGTTTCTGCACCCTGAGATGGTCATGATGTCGATCTTATACCCTAACTCTTTTCTTCGTGCAAATTGATAAGCCCTTATGGCTTATCGATGTTCCTTCTTCTCCTACCTTCAGAACCTTCATGAAAGTATATGACTGACCTTCGCGTAGACCTTACTAGCGATTCAGGCACTTACGCGCCTTTATGACTATGCATGGTTACAAGTTCCTGAATTACCTTAAGTGTTCACCAATTTTACCATGCAATTAAGGTTATCTTCACGTAAACATATATTCTTACTTGTAATCAATTAACAAATAGAAACAAATATATTTGCACATCAAATTAGCATTATAATGTAAACCTAGAACTTAACATAACATAATCAGATACAATAATCAGAGACAAAATGCACAGTAATTTCAAAATACTTCTCTTTATTGATGATTCAAGTTCCCAATAAAGACTCTATCTGCCCTGTGCACATAACTGCAGGGGTCCGCACACTCAGCTGCGGACTTCTATCCTAGGCCTTTGCGCACTCAGCTGTAGAGCCTCTATCTACACTAAGACTCTCGCTCTTAGATCTCTATCTACTCATCAATGACTCTAATAGTTACTTTCATCTTAAAATACTCTTCTAATACTTCTTTTTATACAATCCCATGGTCTGCGGACCATGGGTGGATATTTACAACCGACATGATTCTTTACAAAACAAGGGCGAACAACCCTTAATGACTTTTGATATCTTCGTGCTCCGCAACTACAAAATGTGGAGACTATACATTTCTTATACAAACTTCGGGCCTTTTTCCCCAAAACTTGGGTTTTTAACCCCAAAATTAACCCCCAGGGTCCCGTTCCCAACAGGCCCCCAACACAAACATGGTGACTTACCCTTGAGTTGCTCGGCTAGCGTGGATATCTTTTCGCGAAGACCTCCCAGCTCGACTTGGACAACTGCTACCTCAATGACGTACTGTGTTGCCGCCTACTTCATTTCCTCGACCAACTGCATTGTCGCTAGCCCTGCACTATCAGCCTGTAGCTTCTGCTGAATCTCCTGTAGACTAGCCATCTTGCCTTCAATGGACGTCGTGATCAAGTAAGCCTTGTCCAACCAAGGTTTCAAGTAGGCCTTCAACACTGCTTCTTTCTGCTGAGTGGTATCGACTTGTTCTTTCAATGCCTTCACCTCTTGCAGCTTCGCGAGTCTCTGCATGATGGCGAGAGTGCACACTGTCGCTTTAACCTCATCGTAGCATTGTTGTATTTCCCACGATTCCATCTCCATTCTCTGCACATTGGGGTCCTCTTGCAGGCTAGTGAGTACCTTAAGCCACTACTAAAAAAGGGTCATGAAGTCCATCACTATACTCGCTATTACTGCTACCACATCTGTCACGGTAGTCACGTGTTTCTCCCTAACTTCTGGCGGGCTCGAAGGTTGGGCCTTCAACTACAATTTTGCAATTTGGAGGTTCAGCTCCAACTAAACCTTTGCCAACTCTGTGTGTGCATCACGCACTCTCGCAACGACTTTCCAAACCTGCACATTGACTCGCTCAGCCTTGGGGATGGCCAGCTCTGGGACAGTTCTGCATGCCTTATCCAACACCTTGATAATATACTGATTCTTATTTATTAGTTATGTCACAAGGTTAATAGTGGAGTATCTTTGCGCAGCTAGTTGAGCATTATTGATCGTTTGGTCACTGGTCACCTGCAAAGCACGTTGTTCACGGGCTTGAAGTTCTGCAATCACACCATCCTGTAGAAGATGAAGTGCTTCGCTAGGAAGTGCTTCCAAGTTAATTCCCACTCCATTGAGGGCATTGATAGTGGGCCTGTCAGCTTCACTCTCTGTCATCAATGCCCCATCTGGCAGTACTATGGCGTGGGGTCCCTTGCGCGCAACATCCCTACGGCGTCTAAGCTACCAAGGGCTGAACTAGTGGGCATCGCACAGATCTGAATCTGTGATGCATGGATCTGCAGCTCACGCAAACCCGAGTGAATAGTCCCCAACATTTACTGTTATTGCTGCTCGAACTTTTTCAGTAGTCCTGCCGTGGCATCCCACATTGTATCCCCGATATCATTCAAATCCCCCTCTGTCAGGGTGATTCGATCCAAAGACGTCTTGCTAGTCTTGGACTTCTTCCATGGCCCTACCTTTTCTGGTCCTCTGGTGACACAGAACGACATCTTATCTAGGTATGCTCCACCCTACTCCATCTATTTGTCCCCTTCTTCCTCTGTTTCTAGTGAAGGTGACTTCTGACCTTCATCAGAGCCGTGCTCCTCTTCTCCTGTTAGTCCACTCGACTACTGTGCAACAATGCACTCTGCCTTAGCCCTATCGTCAGCCTCGTTTCTCCTTTTTTCAGTCAGCTATTCTATCTTCAGCTTGGCTTCTTCCTTCTTGTGTTGTGCGGTGGACTTGCTCGATCTCATAGCCAAATCCAAGGCAGTGCGCCACTCTGCCATCCAGTGATCAAGGATCGCATTGATCGTGTCATCCATTTCTAAGTAAGGCAAGTCATGCCACTTCTACTTAGGGTCCTTTCGTGCCCATATTGAGACGTGGTGGAATTCAGCCTTGAATTCCATGTACTCCTACAACCTATCAAAATTTGTTGGCGACAACTGTGGTTTACAGGTGTTAGCCATATGCATGTTCATCTCCATCAAGTTCCAAAATATCTTACTGTCCTTTATCCGCTGAGGATCGTTAGTCACTCACAGCAAAGCATATTTTGCTACCTCTGGTAGGTCCAGTGTGACAGGGGGAAACTGACTGTCTTCGGGTAGCTCCCATGCTACCAGCACTATGGATAGCAAGAGCCATGCATAGTGGAATGTCTTGCTGAGATCCTGTGCCTTGCCAAAGTTCATGAGCAACTCACCGCAGAGGTAGTGCGCCCAATTAAGTTGAACTCCCTCTGCACATTGGGCCACCAAAGCTATAACTAGTGCCAACACTTCATCCGCACAACACTTCCACATGACCTTCCTTGTCAAGAGCTGTGTTGCCACTTTTACCATGGGTTCAAAGACACTCATAATGGCATAGCCGCACAGCTTCTTTACTAATTGGAATTTTTTCTTCATGGCCTCCGCGAGGGCAAGCACCCCAGCCTTTCTACCATACATCATGGTCGTATTTTCCCCTTTGTACGTCAACTGCATTATCCTATGGATCGACATATTCGTGATTGGTATTGGCTCCTCCATCCACAGACACCCATCATGTACCAAGCACAACAGTTGCTTGATTTCCACCATTGTGATGGGCGTGCGGTTGTAATGTGGCACCCATAGCAAGTTGAGAAGTCCTGCCTTATCCATGCCTCTCAGCCACTTTCGCGGTTCCAACGCGGTCTCTCCCGTGGTTTTGTGGAAAACTCGGTGCATGACTTGGTTTGTTGCTAAATGAGGGAACTGCTTTGTGTCCACTAAATCCCAGTCTTATAAATTCAAAAGGGGAAAACGCTCCAAGCGAGGTCCTTAAAACACAATTTGATTCGGCAAGAGGGGTGTGTACAGGGTGACCTTACTCTCATTAATGTCTTTGGGCACCTTGGTCTTGCTCCTGCACGGAGGAATGTACTCAGGTAGCTTAGTGATGGGGTCAAACCCCACAATTTCAACATCCTCTGTTTCCATCCCAACATCCTCATCATCCATTGGGTTATCCTCAATTTCTTCTTCCTCCAGCTCCAGGTTAATCATCTTGCCCTTTTCCTATGCCATGGGCTTATCCTTCTGTCGGTGTTTCCTGGGAGATGCATGCATTGGTTGCAGTGTCATGGCTTGCTTGCCCTTCTTGTTCTTGGGACCCTCCTTAGTCGGGGTAGACCTTGGTCTAGGCAACTGTGGAGACTTCGGTACTTCAGTTGGTATTTCTGCAGGCACAACCTCCGGAGCAGCTCCTTCTACTACCATAGCGAGTTTCAAACCAGCACCCTCAGTTGTCACTGTAGGAATTTACAGGGTAAGTTCCTCAGAAAGAACAACAAAAGGACACCGCTCACAACCAGATCTCAAATCAATACACCAGTATTTTTGACGTGGTTAAAACCCTCAAAGAGGGAAACAGTCCACAGCCTGAGCCAACGTGGCCACTTCAGGCAATTTATTAATCAAAGAATGAAAATTTACATAAGCTTTCTCTCATAGACGGATTACCCGAACAATGACCCTCCATGCGCTTTAAATAGAACTCATGGACCAATCGGGTGTCAAGCCACGGATCAAGTGTCGGTAATACCGAGGAGAGAGTGAACCGTCGGATCACTACATATCGTGACCGTCGGATTGTAAGTTACAAAATGTACAACGGTAAAGAAACACACTTTACCTAACTCTATACCTAACTCTATACTAGACCAAGTTGAACTTAACTATTTCCTATGTGTCGGAATATCCTAACATCCCCCCTTAAGAACAACTTGGGATAGGATTGAAGGATTTACAAATATGACACAATAGGAGAAGGAAGGAGGCACTAGAGCCTATCCCCCTTAGTGACAACTTCCTGAACTCCAAGCATATATCGAAGTTTAGTGAACTTCGCCTCTGTGAGAGCCTTTGTGAAGATGTCTGCAACCTGATCATCTGTTGAACAATATTGCACTTCAAGAACATGGTCATGAATGAGCTTTCTGATGAAGTGCATGTGTAGTTCAATGTGTTTGCTGCGCTGATGCTGGACTGGATCTTTGCATAGCTGAATGGCACTTTGATTATCACACCAAAGTGTGGTTGGATGCTGCTGCTCAAAGCCAAACTCTGATAGGATCTGACGAAGCCACAAGGCTTCCTTACTAGCTTCCACGGCACCACGATACTCTGCTTCTGCTGACGAAAGAGAAATGGCAGCCTGTTTCTTACAAGCCCATGTAATAGGTCCTGAACCAAGAGTGAAGACATAACCGCAGTAGACTTCCGATCATCAGGGTCACCAGCCCAATCAGAATCAGTGAAACCAACTAATAGAGGAGCTGCTTTGGCACTGTAATGAATCCCAAACTGTACTGTACCTCGAACATAACGAAGTATTCTTTTAGCTGCTTTCCAATGACTTTCACGGGGGTTTTGCATAAAACGAGCAACAAGGCCAACAGCAAAGGAAAGGTCAGGACGAGTATGGGTTAAATACAAGAGTTTTCCTACAAGTTGACGGTATAAGGTAGCATCAACTTCAGGAGAAGTACAAGAGACTGAAAGTTTGACTCCAGACTGAAAGGGAGAAGGGGCTGGCTTACAGTCTTCCATGTGAAAATGACGAAGAATATCACAAGCATACTTGGACTGGGAAAGGGAAATACCCTCCTTGGATTGCAAGACTTGAAGACCGAGAAAATAGTGTAAGTGTCCTAAGTCTGTCATTTCAAATTTCTTTTTAAGGCTGGACTTCACATGGTTTATAAGGTTGGGATCACTACCAGTAAGAATAAGATCATCAACATAAAGAACAAGGATGATAAGAGAGTTGCCCACTTTCTTGGTGTAGACAGTATTGTCAGAATAACACCTAGAAAAGCCAGATTCTAAAAGAAAGCTATCCATTTTGGCATACCAAGCCCGAGGAGCTTGCTTGAGACCATAAAGGGATTTCTTAAGTCGACATACAAGGCTGGAGTCTGTTTGGATGAAGCCAATGGGTTGTTCCATATAGATTTCTTCATGCAAGTCCCCATGCAAGAAGGCAGATTTAACATCCATCTGATGGACTTCCCATTTTAAAGAGGCAGCAAGGGAAAGAACAAGGCGGATAGAGTTCATTTTGGCAACAGGGGAGAAGGTTTCAGTGTAGTCAATGCCTTCAACCTGTGAAAAGCCCTTAGCAACAAGACGAGCTTTATGTTTATCAACTTTCCCATCTGGTCCATACTTGGTTCTGTAAACCCATTTACATCTAACAAGTTTGCGTCCCTTTGGTAGAGGAACAAGATCCCATGTATCATTTTCCAACAATGAATGATATTCTTCATTCATAGCTGCTTCCCAATGTGGATGGCCTGAAGCTTCTGCAAAAGTGTCAGGATCATGATTTACTGGAGCTTGAGCCAGTAAAGAAGAGGCTCTTTCAAACTGAGAACGTGTACGTCGCTGATCTGTAGGATCACCGGCAAGATCACCTGCTGCATCCCGAGTAGCACGGACCCATCTTGGAAGTTGAGGATCCTGAGAAGGTGGGGGAGGATTTTCATCCTCACTTTCATCATCTGAAGAAGAAATGTTTTCAAAAGTAGAAGAGATAGGAAGAGGTGGCACATCCGCCGGACTAGGCTCGCAGGCCGATTTATTTTCATCAAATTTTACATCTCTTCTAATGATAACATTTTTGGACTTAAATGGAATAAGTCTATAACCTTTTACATCTTCAGAATATCCAAAAAAAGTACATTTCTCACTCTTAGGTTCTAAAGCTTTATGCTTTTCATCTGGAATATGGGCCCATGCTTCACTTCCAAAAACACGAAAGTGACTTACATCTGGTTTAATGGAACTCCAAGCTTCTTCTGGAGTGATATTCTTTAGAACCTTAGTAGGAGTGCGATTGATTATATAATTTGCACAATTAATTGCTTCGGCCCAAAAACTAAGACTGAGTCCTTTAGATTGCAGCATACAATTAGCCATTTCCTTTAAGGTGCGATTTTTCCTTTCAGCTACACCATTTTGTTGTGGAGTGTATGGAACAGTATGTTGCATTTGAATTCCATTTTCGGTGCAAAAGTTGATGAATGTGTTTTTAACATATTCTCCACCATTATCAGTTCTTAGCTTAAGAATTTGATGTCCAGATTGTTTTTCAACAAAGGCTTTGAAGGCCAAAAATGTGTTAAATACTTCGCTCTTGAGTTTTAAGAAGTATACCCAAGTGCGTCTGGAGAAATCATCAATGAAAGTTAAGAAATACTTGCAGCCAGAGAATGAAGCAACAGGAAGTGGACCACATAAATCACTGTGCACAAGCTGTAAAGGGGCTGAGGCGTGCCAAGAGGCACGTTTTTCAAAACTGTCCCGATGATTTTTTCCGAGTACACATCCGGAACAAACACCATCTCTGCAAGATACCATAGGAAGACCTGTCACCATATTTTCTTTACATAGATGCTGAAGGGAGCGATAGTTTAAGTGACCAAATCGCTCATGCCAAAGTTTGCTCACTTCATCATTATGAGCAACAAATACTGAGGGAAGATTTGATGACCCAAAGTTGTGAAACTTATACAACCTTGTGGAATCATCAGCAATGCCAGTAGCTAGAATCTGTTTAGGATCTCTTAGATCCTTGATTACAACATCATGAGGTGAAAATTCAACAATTTTACCTTCACCTGAATGAGTTATCTGATATACAGATAGAAGGTTGCAGGATAAGGTTGGAACACATAATACATCATTAAACTGACCATTGTCTAGATGAACAGTTCCAGTCCCTACAACATTAAGAGATCTATCATCACCAACATATATATTTTTGGTGTTACAATCATTTAAAGAAGAAAACATGGCTTTGTTTTTGGCCATGTGATAAGAGGCTCCAGAATCAATGAGCCACTCATGAGAATGAGAAGAAGAAGATACATTTAATGCATAACCAGACTGAGATGATTGACAACGACATGCAGAAAGTGCCATTCCTGAAGATGAAGTTGAAGTTGAGGTTGAAGAATGCTCCACATGGATGTTATGTTTCTTCATTGCGGCTTCCAAGGCTTCCATCTTCTTAAAGCATTTAGATTCTAAGTGGCCATCTCGATTACAAAAGTTACAATGTCTATCAGTCTTCTTCCATTTGTTTTTATTGGTCCTATCATTTTGCTGAAATGATCTTTCATTTTGAGGCTGAGTTTGCTTAGGACCCTTGTTTGGTTTAGGACCATTCTTTTTAGGATATGACTTCTTAGGATTCTTTGAATTTGGTTGCTGCTGGGCGGCTAACGCTTTCTTGGAAGAGTTTCCAAGATTAAGAAGACCAAGGTGTAAGAGTTTTTCTTGTTCTCTTATTAAAGAATCACAAAAAGAGTCAAAGGAAGGGGCCTTGTAGTCTTTTCCTTGACAAATGAAAGCTTCCATTGTAGAATGGAAGGTGGAAACAAATACAGAGTAGGCTGGTCCCAACTTAGTAAGGATGGAATAAATAAGGTTACTATCTTCTTTCTTAACCTTAACACCTTCCAAGAGATATCTAAGGGTCTTGAATTTGGACAAGAAATCTTCAATGCAAGAAAAATTATTAGGATCCAATGTAAGCAACTCATTTTCAAGTTGATGGGCTCTAATTTCATTTTTAATCCCAAAAACTTTAATGATTTGTTCCAATGCTTCATGAGGAGTATCAAGTTCTGCAATATGGAATCTAAGATCAGGAGAAATAAACATCCCTATCAAACCACCTGCTTGATCTTGTCTATTTTCCCATTTTGCAGCCTTGTCTTCATCTTTTGGTTTCTTCTCTTGGCCTGTGGCTATTCTGTAGAAACCTTTACTTCTAAGTAAATCTTCCATGTAGGCTATCCATTGGAAGTAGTTAGTGCTGTCAAGAATGACTTGGCATGGACTTTCCATTTTTTTTAAAAACTGAAGTTGAAGATGCTGAAAGTAAGTGTTCCAATGGATAGATCTCGAAAAATTAGGCTGTTTTAAAAAAAACGGCTCTGAAAAAGGCTTCCGGATGAAGAAGTTATGGCTTTTTGAAAAAAAATTGTTGAAGTTGCTGGCAAAGTGCGCGAATGTGCGGGAATGAAAAAAAACGCCCCCCAAGACCTCTACTCTCTTAAAATAGCTTTGAACCAATTGAGCTATACAAAAAATTTGAGAGAGAGAGAGAGAGAGGGGGGGGGGGGGGCCTTGGGTTGCGTGCTTGCCTTGAGAAAGCTCTTTTTTCCTACAAAACAAAAACACAAAACCCAACACGAATATGCAAAGAAAAATGAACCTTACGGCTCAAAGTTAGCTTTAGCCGGAAACTAAATATTTTTCTCAATGTTTCTGATTTTCCAAGATCACACTAAGGTGCAAGGAAAAGAGCATACGCATGAGAAAAAAAAATTCCTTTATGTTTCTGATTTGCCCAGATCGCACAGAGTCGCAGGGCAAAGAGCATACGCAGAAATGAAAGGTATAGATCTGGTAATAAAAATAGCTAAATAAACAGAAACCAAAATAACCAGAAAGAAAATAACAATAAACTGCAGATAAAGACTGTATACCTCCAGATCTTAAAAATGACGCAGATAGGGCTACCGGAAACCTTTTCGCGTGAAACGAAAGGGGTTCCTCACTGGAACAGATGCTCCGAACACAACAGAGCAGTCCTCTCGGCCCGAAAGCAGTCAGAAACAGTAGATCTAGGAAACAACAGCCGCATGCAGTTCTACCGGCTTCAGATTTGGATCACCAACGGACGCGGCCCTCAAATAGCTCTGATACCATGTAGGAATTTACAGGGTAAGTTCCTCAGAAAGAACACCAAAAGGACACCGCTCACAACCAGATCTCAAATCAATACACCAGTATTTTTGACGTGGTTAAAACCCTCAAAGAGGGAAACAGTCCACGGCCTGAGCCAACGTGGCCACTTCAGGCAATTTATTAATCAATGAATGAAAATTTACATAAGCTTTCTCTCATAGACGGATTACCCGAACAATGACCCTCCATGCGCTTTAAATAGAACTCATGGACCAATCGGGTGTCAAGCCATGGATCAAGTGTCGGTAATACTGAGGAGAGAGTGAACCGTCGAATCACTACATATCGTGACCGTCGGATTGTAAGTTACAAAATGTACAACGGTAAAGAAACACACTTTACCTAACTCTATACTAGACCAAGTTGAACTTAACTATTTCCTATGTGTCGGAATATCCTAACAGTCACTACTTCAACATCCATGGCTACTGCTCCTAGAATAATGTCGCAGTTGGTTTTGCGGTCACTTTCCAGAAATCGATCAAACACTGGGAAATCAAGTAATTCTTCGAACAATATGCGATTCATGCATAACAAACAGCATAACTCACAATTTCTCAATATACAAAGTGTTTTCCAATGGGCAGCCAGATGTAATTTATAGGCCATTGTGAATTCAAATCCAACTGTTCCCCCCAAACTCGGTTCATTAATGCTAGATTGGCGGTAGATTTTCAAATATCTTACCCATAAATTACAACTTAATTCCCCCCCTCCTCGTTAGAAAATTATATATTACAGAGCAATGGAACACATAAAATATTGCAGAAATATAAACACAGAAAATGCATAAAACCAGAGAGACACAGATATACGTGGTTCACCCAGTTTGGGCTACTTCCACCCTGAATAGCTAGTCCGTCCTTTCTATTATCCAGCAAAATGAAGAGACACAACCTACAGCAGATCCGCTATAATATCCTCTATTTTCTCTCACATTCTCACCTATCTGTTTCTTGCTCGGAGAATACACATATATTACACAGCCTCAATACAATTCCCTCATACAAAGAGAGGGGTTGCCTTCTAGGGCAAAAAACCCTAAACTAAACATAAGTTCTACCGTCAGATCATTCGCCTAATGAAAGACCCAGATTGACTAGAAATTATTATACTTTTACAAGGAAATTTTACATCTATTTTTAGCTTCGGGGGCGCTGCCCCCAAAACCCCTGCCGAGGGACCGCTGGCCCTCGAACCCCCTAGCTGGGGGGGATCGGCCCCCCCGAACCCCTGCGGGGGGGACAAGTCCCCCCCACACCCCCCCGTGTGGAGGGGTGTACAAACTTCCTGGGGTATACATCCGGCTGAAACAAAGACCTCTAAATAATCATGCTCCACACCCAACCCCTCCCCCCCCCCGCTCCATTTAGTCATTTTTGATCGACAAATCATGAACAGTGATTTTAATAGTCACTTTCTGGCTGCTCTGCGTGGTTGCTCCCTTGGTAGCACAGATCTTTGCGCGTCTTTATGGACTATGTGACAGTGCTTTGTTCTACACAGTTCTATCCTCACGCAACCCTCCTACCCGAGCAATGTCGTTTATAGTCCCACGCCTCCTTTCACCTGCCTGTAGCATTAAGACTGTGCTTCCCTCATGTAGTCACCTAGCTGGATCACCAGTGTATGGCTTCAATCGGCTGCCATTCACCTTCCCTAGGAAGGGTTCTCCATTCAATTTAACCAGCTAAACTATCCCGCCATCAGTAATCTCCTTGATGACATATGGCCTTAACCAGTGCATTCTAAATTTCCCTGGAAACTTATCAAATTTACTATCATATAGCAAGACCAGATCATTTACCTTGAAGGTGCACATTTTGATGTGTCGATCGTGCCATGCCTTTTCTCACTCATTTTGAACGTGTTGATGAAATCCAGATAGAAATTGGTCCTCCTCAAGCTCTACTAGCTTCGCGAGCCTTTCTTCCAGGGCTCTGCGATCTACCATTCTTGTGAACACTACTATGCGCAGGATAGGTACAATGTATTCCATTGGCATCACAGCTTCTACGCCATACACGAGACTGAAAAGTGTTTGCCCAGTCAGCTTCTTGCAAGTTGTTCTGTAGGCCCATAGCACCACAGGTACCCGCACATCCTAGTCATTTCTCTGAGAATTTCAGACCTTCGTTAGTGCACTCTCAAATATCTTATTGAATGCTTCCACCGTCCCATTGGCCTATGGATGATAAGGTGTACTTTTCTAATGATACACCTAAAATTCTTTTGTCAATGTGCTGATTGTTTCATTAAGAAAGTACATACCATGATCGCTCATCAAGATCTTTGGATAGCCAAATCTTGTCAACACATATTCAAAAATAAACTTTGTTGTTGTTATGCTTGTACAGTCCTTCACAGGTTGTGCCTCCACCCACCTAGTCAAGTACTCAGCCACAGTAATGATGTACCGTGCACCCATCTTCTTTCCTTGAGGCTGAATTGGACATACAAAGTCAATCACCCATTTTTCGAATAGTTTTAATGTCACATGTAGCATCAAAGGTAGTTCATCCCTCTGTGATGGCCTGCCAGTCCTTTGACATGCATCACATACCCTACAATATGATTTTGAATACTTATTGAGGTTTGGCCACCATAACTCGGCACGTAGAACCTTCTATGATGTTGTTTTCCCTGCATAATGTCCTCCCGCAGCTCCCCCATGAGCATCAACAAGGATACTACTCCTTTCAAACTCTGGTACATAACATTGCAATATCTCATTAGACCCCATTTTATACAAGTGTCTTGCAATGACGGAGAAATCTGTCACGCGCACCACTAGCTTCTTTTTCTGTTGGAATGTATACCCTTCTGGAGCAGTGCCTGTTTTCAGGAAGTGTATGATATCATCAAAGTGACTGTCCGCAACATGTACCACAAATAGTTGTGCATCAAGTAGCCCTTCCTCCAAATTAGTGGGTTCCTCTCCTGTTTCAATGCGTGACAGATGATCAAGTCCCACGTTCAATCATCCTAGCTTCACAATAACTTCAAAGTCGTACTCCTGGAACAACAACAACCATCTACAGATCTTCCCCCCCAACACAGGTTTATTAACCAAGCATTTCAACGCAGAATGATTCATATACATCATAAAATTTCCACCTAGCAAATAGTGCTTGAACTTTTGGAGCACATACACCATAGCTAGTGCTTTGTGCTCTGTCGTGGAATAATTCTTCTCTGATTTAGATAGCTTCCTAATTGTGAACACTATAGGGTGATCTAGTTGTCCCTCACCATCCTTTTAAACACAACCCCCAATGCAATACGTGATGTGTCCATGTGTACATGAAATTCCTTCTTCTTGTCCGGGAAGACTAGGATCGGCGCAGTGACCATTTTGTCTTTTAGCACATCCAAGCTTTTCTGACATTCATCATTCCAATAGAAAGTAGCATCCTTTTTCAACAATTTCTCCATAGGCGCGGTGATCTGGGCATAGCTCTTGATTAACTTCCTATAGTATCCGATATTTCCTAGATTTTTGCGTAGTTGTTTCACATTCCTCGGTGCCTCCAAGTTGATTATCACCGTGATCTTCGTGGGGTCAACCATCAATCCTTTTCTGCATACCACATGACCTAGCAAGATTCCAAAAGGGATGCAAAACAAGCATTTCTTCAAGTTGAGCGCGATCTGGTATATCCAATATGTATCTAGCATCAAGTGCAGACTGCCACATGGTGCTTGACTAATCCAAATATTGTCCAATCGTCAAATTATACCTCCAGAAACTTATGAATGAAATCTTTAAATGCCGCAATGACTATGCACGAAAAGATTGCGGGTTCATTCTTCAGCCCAAAAGGCATCACAGTGCATTAAAAACATCCCCATTCAGTCACGAAGGTTGTCTTGCTTCTATCTTCATGTGTGATTTTGATCAGATGGTACCCAGAGAACCCATCAGTGAAAGAGTATGCTTCTTGGCCACCTACATTATCCAGTACTTCGTCAGTGAATGGGGTCGGAAAAGGATCATGCACACAAGCATCATTCAACTTCCAGAGGTCCACGTAGATCCTTATTTCTTCTTTCTGTTTCTTTTCCTGAACACTATTGGTCTTATCCAATCATATTCTTCCACTGGCTCAACAATCCCTGCAGCGAGCATCTTATCTAACTTAGGGCGGACCCTTTCCTTATACTTTGGATTAAGGTGGTAAGGTCTTTGTTTCACAGGTTTCACGTCTGGTTTCAGGGTGATCTTCATGACACCCAGGTCTCCTATTATACCCTTCAGATCAGAAAACTTCGTGGGGAACAAGTCCTGATATTTGCGGAGGAGCTCAGCGACCTTATCTATTGTTGCATCATTCCATTAGTCTCCAATCTTCAAAATTTTGGCTCCTATTTTGTGCCAATTTTGACCTGTCTAGTTTTCAGCAATGCGATTATGTCTGGATCCTCTATGTTCATTCCTTCAACCTCGTAGCGACCCTTAATTTTTGGGATATTAATGCTTCGAGGATCCTCATCCTCTTCCTCATCGGTCAAGTTATAGAATTCCAGCGTGTGGCTTAGCTAGGTAGTCCATTCAGGTTGAATCAGGTCCAAAGGATCCTGTGGTATCCTAAAGATCATTGCTTTAACCTCCTGTAGCGCCACGTTAATACAGTCAAACCCATCCTCAAAGTTGAACGTCATTATAAACCCCTGATGCAATATGTCCCGTTCTTCAGTACCATCGTGGAGCTCGGTTTCCAAGTACCAATTCATTGGTATGACATCTAGGGTATGACAAAACAAATGCACCCATTCAGGCTCGGGCTCCACTCTATAAGCCTTAGTCCATTTGGCCAAGCGTCGCAGATCATCCCTTCCATCATACTTTCCTGTCATCGGCATTTTTGGCTGTCCAAACCGTATTCTCATCATCTTCCTATATTCGTGCCAATCCCTGAAATTATCCTTGTGCATACCCAACCATCTCGAGGGCGTAGCGCGTAGCGCCCAATCCAGGGCTTGGAAGCGGTGCTTCTCCCGCACGTCTCTTTCGAATGCATCCAAAAATATATCCACATCAGTAAACCCATCATAAGAAGGAAGATTCCTTACTTCTAATGATACATAGCTCAATGACTTGGTCATCATATTACGGCGTAATGTAGATACTTCATGTAGCCATTTCGCTAGCGCTTTAGTTCTTCATCTGAATCTGATGTGCAGGAGCTCTCACGGTCCCACGCAATATGTCCGTCTGCTATCAGGTTTACCCAATCCTAGTCTCACGTCGTTATTTTGTAAATATGGTCCAAATCGTCATCACTTTCATAATCACAGACTGGATTTGTATAGTGTGGTCCTTCTGCAAGATCCAGCGGCACCACTGTGCGGAGCGACTTCTTTTGAAATATCATCTTTCACTTCTTCAGGTTGATTACCCCATTCATGTCAGTGGCCCAATTAAGTCCAAGGAGCGCAGGGTAGGGATTTCTATCATGCACAATCTCTATTACCTCAAAATCCGCCAGTGTGTTCATGCCTTTGATGTCAACTGCCACCCCTTGCAGCCTCCTCATCAGGATAATTTTCTGTTGATTTTCCATCTTCAACTAGATTGGAGATCACTGGAGTTCCGACCTCCCCATTCTTTCCCATGTTTTCTTTGGCAAAATGTTCGCATCAGAACCCAAATCCAAGATGACTTGGTCCATTTCGTATTCCCTTATTTGCACAATGAGCCTCATCTCACGCCCAGTCCTTGCCTTATTCTTGCCAAGCTTTCTGACTATGCGCGGTTCACCAGTAGCACCATCCTTGCCAACGCACTAATTGATCAGTTCTTGCAAACCCTTCACAGCCTTACTATCATGGAGCAGTTTCATGCAGGTCTCCAAGAACATGGCAATCATGGATGGGTCCATTTCTTCAGCTAGTTTCTCCTAACTTCTTGAGGTAGAGGCCTCAGCGAAGCTTTTCTTTACTTCCATAAATGTTTCTTTTACATGCTCCAAATCAAACCCAATCTCCTTCTCTGGTGCTTTATAGACTCATTCTCCCTCTGTAGGCTACTTCCCTTTATCCTCTCCAATCATCATTCTGCTCTGTATCATAATGTTTACCTTAGGGTCTTCTACACGAGGCTCAACCCTCATCATCTGAAGGCTCTATGTCAACTGTGGAGGTTGCGCCCCCTTTTGCGAATTTTAGCCAACAATATAGGGAAATCCTCAGTCGCATGCTCAAACTAAGTAAAATAGTAACATGACAGTCGCATCAGATTCGGACATTCCCTTGCGTAGTGTCCTGGTCCTCCACAATTGTAACAAATAAGCTACCCTCGGCCTCGGTAGCGCCCTTGATACTCACCTCATGTTCCCCCAATGGCTTGGTCTGGAGGCCTCGTTTCTGCTTGCACCCTGTATGTAGGTGTCTTTTCCATCATTAATTCGTAACTACAACAATTGCACTTGTCATGACCTATTGATTGACAGAAATTGTAGAAGATTTGTTGCAGTGTCTGTACGAATTTCTGCAACAAATGGAAATTGTCGGTCACATGCTTCCCAACCACCTAGCATATAGCACACCATAGCGTGGGCCCTGCCACAGCTTTCAGCCATAGAGACATTGGTCCCCATGCTCCAACATAGATCGCAAAGATGGGACAATGATCCTTGTCATGCCCCTAACCTTTTCATTTCAGGAACTAGACTTCCTCGCAGACCTCAGGCCGAGCTGTCCTATCATTCTTTAGACTCTGCATCTCCAAGAAGAGGTTCTGCAACTGGGCATGAATCTGTTGAACCCCTAGGTTAGCATCTGGCATCAGTCTTTCATGTAATCTCATCACAATCTCCAGAGCTTCTGCCTGAGTCCCAATATTTTGTTGTGACAGTGCAACCCTTAGATGAGGCAGGAGCACAGCCACAAACCATTCACGGTGCTTCCCATCAGTTAGATTCATGTTGGCTTTGTTGATCTTACACTTCAATCTCTGATCCAGCTCCCAGGGCATCTCCCCAGGCTTCATCATGATCTCTTTGAATCCCACAATTGATTGCGCTTGAGACTTAGGTCTACTTAATTCTTTATTCAAACGAAGCCTGGATATCTGCCAACGCGGACATTAGGTTATCAATATTGTACTTAATGTATCACGTTAGTGCGCGGTCCTGCAAAGCACTAACCAACATGGATTTCTTCATTTGGTTGTCTGTGATACCCTGAGCTTCCCATATAGCCTTCGTGACGAACCAAAACTGGTCCAGATCTTCATTTCCTACACCCTTGAATATAGGTAGCTTTACGGAGTTCGCCATGTTGAATAGTGGTGGAGGTGGTGGTCATGTGGGTGATGGGGTGAGTGGAGGGGGTGAGGATGGAGGCAGTGTGGATGGATGGGACGAGGATGGAGGTGATGTAGGTATTCATGGGAACCCTTGTCTTATCAACTGAGCAGTGCTTAGTGGAGAAGACTGCACTGCTCCTTCGTCGTCACTCAAGGGAGGCCCGATCATCAGGCTATACTCAGGACCCTTTCTTCCTTCGTCCCTAAAATGCCTTCCACTTCGCGTATATCCAAACATCAAGGTAACCGCATGACCTGATTTTCACACAAGAGCATCTAAATCCAAGTATTTAGTGACTTCAAATACTTACATTGTGGTCCTTTAAAGAAGCGGTGATCTACTTCACTGTAACTGACAAAAGTATCAATCGCAAACTCTGTCACAAATCCTCCTATGATGTGGTCGAGCTAATGGTCAACAATGCATGCGATCTTATCTTCAGAGGCTTCCAATCTTCGCACTAATTCTGGTGACCAAACAATCGGATTGTTAAGCCTCCACCTTCCTTGGCCGTCTGCCAACCTCGTGATCCACTCATATAACTCAACTAGGAAGGAACAAAATAAAATTTCCTGTATTTCTATGTACAGGTATCTATCCAACCACTGTTCTTTCGTTAATCGCAGGTTCCTATTTTCTTGTGTCATGAATTCATGGATCTTTCTATCCAACCAGTCTTCGATCTCTTTCTTAGTTGGATTCCAATGATATGACATCACACATCTTGTTATGAAGATCTCGGTCCCAGAAACATAACCATTTGTTTGCTTGATAGGCCCTGACCCAGGTTCAGCATTAAGCAGCCGAGAAAATCCCTACACTACTAGCCCTTTCGGCATCAATCCGTGAAGCGCAGACTGAAGTCTCACCCGAAGCAGTATGGGGGGATGTAGGAACCAAGTTTCTGCACCTTGAGATGGTCGTGATGTTGATCTTATACCCTAACTCTTGTCTTCGTGCAGATCGACAAGCCCTGTTCCTTCTTCTCCGACGTTCAGAACCTTCGCGAAAGTATATGACTGACCTTCGTGTATACCTTACTAGCAATTCAAGCACTTACCCGCCTCTATGACTACGCACAGTTACAAGTTCCCAAATTACCTTAAGTGTTCACCAATTTTACCATGCAATTAAGTTTATATTTGCGTAAACATATATTCTTACTTGTGATCAATTGACAAATAGAAATAGATATATTCCCACGTCAAATTAGAATTATAATGTAAACCTAGAACTTAACATAACATAATCGGATACAATAATCAGAGATAAAATACACAGTAATTTCAGAATACTTCTCTTTATTGATGATTCAAGTTCTTAGTACAAACTCTATTTTCCCTGCACACATAGCTGCAAGGGTCCACACACTCAGCTGCAAACTTCTATCCTAGGCCTCTGCGCACTCAGCTGCAAAGCCTCTATCCATGCTAATACTCTCGCTCTTAGCTCTCTATCGACTCATCAATGACTCCAATAGTTACTTTCATCTTAAAAGACTCTTCTAATACTTCTTTTTATACAATCCCATGGTCCGCGAACCATGGGTGGACCTTTACAACCAACATGATTCTTTACAAAACAAGAGTGGACAACCCTTAATGACTCTTGATATCTTCACACTTCGCAACCACAAAATTTGGAGACTTTACATTTCTTATACAAACTTCGGGCTTTCTGCCCTAAAACTTGGGGTTTTAACCCCAAAATTAACTCCCAAAGGACCCGTTCCCAACATGGACTACAGATATATGGGATAAAATATTTTCCTTTATAGGTAAGGAAGATATATCTCATAGGTCAATTAGGGTTATCTCGAGTCATTGGGTAGAATAGTTGTTATCTCCACCACCCAGGTTCAATTCTCTAAAAATGACATGATGATGAGAAATATTGTTGTTGTTATCACTTAAGAAATGATTTCTAAATTCTGAACATCAGTTTGTTCTCAAAAAATTGACGTTAGTCTTGGTCTGGTCTTTCCATGGTTGTTTTAGAGTCTAAGATTTTGAATAGAGTCTTGTTGGTATAGTCAAAAAGGGTCAATACTCTATTCTTTCCTATCACTGGTCCCTCATCATCTCATAAATTCCATATGTCAATCCTATTTCAAAGTTCTTATGTGGTACAAAACTGTCTAGGAGTTTTCGTATCACAAAACCCAGTCTAGGTGTTTTCGTAGCGCAAAACCCAGAATTTGCACTGGCTGTGCTACGAAATCAGGGATTCATGCAGATCCGTAGCAAATCTCATCCAGCTATCAAATCTATCAATATCTGTTATTTTTACATCATTAGTTGTCATCACATACACTTTGCCTATCACATTCAACCGCTTATTCTCATCATTAGGGTCGTTAGGTGTCTTGGTACGCTCAGGTTCAAGTTTCAAAAAGGAGCCAAGTACTCACAGTCATGATTATGTTTGGGTTCATGCATGAGGAGCAAATTGACAGGCGTTCAATTAGAATTCTTTGAAGATCAAGCGAGGCAGCTTTCCTTATCCATTTCAAGCGAGGCAGTGATCGAGATTAAGACGGTGCAAGCTTCTTTAATTTTCACTTTGCAGGAATTCCATGGAGGGGTCTACAGAAAGGAAAGATCATAGGTCAGGTAGGTGTCTGAGAAATGAACCTGAAGGCTTAGATATTATCCTAAAGAACAGTGAAGTTGAACGAGCTTTCAAATAGGTTGGTTGTTGGAGATTTTGTGAGAAACTGCAAGGAGGCCATATGCAAGTCACTAGGGAATTTGCTTTAAATTTCACAAGATTGAATTTGAAAGTTGGGGTGCTCAAATTACCAATCTCTCCAGAAGTTATTTCCGCAGTCACTGAAATCCCAAGGGGACAAGAAAGGTGGTTTAAAAATTTCAAGTTTGATATGACTCCGTGCAAAGAATTTTTGAAGCCAGAGTTCGTTGATTCAGAATTAAACAAGTCAGTGCCCAGGAGTTTTGTCAAAGATTCATATGCCAATTTACTTACCTGCATCCAGAGATACTTCACCTGTGAAGGGAGGTATCATAAGGTTTATTCTTATCATTTCAAGCTTCTGTGCCATTTCACTGGAAAGGTATCTCTTGATTTTCCTTTCTATTTGTTTCGTAGCCTAGGAAAAATGTGTGACAAGGTCCAGTTGAGGAAGGAAGCCTATGAGACCTCGTTGTTTCATCACGGCTTAGTCAAGTTGATCATTTTGCATGAGCTCCAGAGAGTATATAGGGATTGCTCCATGTTCATGTTTATGTTTAGCTTCAAGAATGAAACTGGTCTCAGTCCTCAGGCTACAAAGACTTCTCCACCAACAATTAGTCATCGTACAGAAACGAGATCAAGGAGATTCATAAAATTGAAAGCAAGGAAACAGGTAAAGGAGCTCACAAGACCATTAGTAATTCAAGAAACACCCCTGTTATCACTCAGGTTGTTCCCAAAAGTTGTAAGAAAGGGAATACGGCCGAGGTAACCACAGACCAATCTATTAGATGCAGATTCTAGCCAATCTGTATCCAGATAGGGATCTCACTTTATGTTTTAACTTTGTTTTGAAATATATTAGGCTAGCTGTGAATTTCGAGGGTTTTGTTTTGATTTTTGGATGGTGAGATTCCATAGAACAGAGGTGTATGCCTGAGAAGTTCAGTCCATTGGGCTAATGGAGTCTTGTGATGATGGATTGCTGGATATGGTTTCTTAACAGAGGATGGCGCTACAGAGAAAGGTAATCAAATATGGGACAATTTAAAGGTTGGAATTAGATGGAATGGAATCTAATGGATGAAGGGCAATTAAGAATCCTTCATCATATAGACAGAGGGAAAGTGAATGATTATGACCAAGAAGCAATTAAGAATTTCTTAGTATGTAATCAATATGATAGAATCAGGGGAAACAGGAGCAATTAAGAATTCACTGTTTATGCTAATTCTGAAGAAAACACAGAGAATAACAAAGACTGAAAACAGAGTGCAGTTAAGCAAATTCTGAGTTAATCTTTCTCTTTATTATTCAGATCATGAAACATAGATGACATAATAGACAAGAAAACTATAAAACAAGAGATATAAGGGTACTCATTGATCCATAGATTGATTCAAGAATTCTGTAACAAGTCCTCTGCTATCAATTCCACATCCAGAGAGTCCAACAACAATGGATTCCAATAGCTTTATATTCAGAAAATTTCAATAGTACAGCGTAGTCAAAGAAATGTATCACCAACCCCAAATACTTCAAATGGGGAGGTATTTATGCAAAAATATTACAAAATATCTCAGGGAGATAATATCTAGTGATGAGTTATTGTTTTTACAAGAAATAGAGACACGTAGTCTTGAAAACAGTGAAGAAATAAATGAAGAAGTAAATAATGTTGTGCTAGCTTCTCCGTTTGTTGAGAAATGTTCACTGTAGGCTCTGTGAGTCGGGTGGTAGCTGTTTTCCACTGATATTCCGCGTTGCGGCCTCTGATTTCTCGGGTGTCTTTAATTCTGATGTGACACACTTTGATTCATACACCTGTTCTTTAATTCTGTTTACGAGCTTATGATAAATGGGGCAAAACTTTTAATCATCAAAGATACCAAAGATACCAAAATAAATTTATAGGATTTCCAACATACTCTGCCACCATTGCTCTTCTGGTAACTTATGTCTTTCCAGCTTTCTCAAAGTCTCATCGGTCTTTGTGTACCTGAAGAAATTAGGTGGGATAGTGAACAGATGTTTCACCTCATGTTCAATGTAGAATAAATTTTCCAAGCTGTCATAGAGGCTTTGACCAGATGGAAGTTCTCTTGCTCCTGAAGCACTTGTTGATGCAGTTGTTTGATCAGTAATATATTTATTCAATTTATATGTACATTCTAAATGTTTCATCAGGTGGTCATTATTTCCTACAGGACTTGGTAGACCTTTTTCATGCAACAGTGTGAATTTTTCTGTAAAAGAATTAACCTCCACCTACATGTCCTGGCATCTCCTCTCCAAGTTTTGCATCAGATTTCTCTTGGCTAGAACTCTCTTGACCTCCAAAATGGTGCTTGTCCTATCCCTGATGTCCAATGCTAATAGTTCTTCACTGGTCTTGGTATTCAAAAATTGTATTAGCATGTTAGCTTGTTCAGGCATGTGTCCCAATAAAGCTCTTGTTTTTTGGATCTCCACTTGGGTTGCTGCTATTAAATCAATTTGCTCATAAATAACCTGAATAGATCTCCATACATTGCCAAGAGATTGATTAATGTTAGCCCACAAAATTGCTTTGATTTCTGCCAAAGGTTTGTCCAGGGAGAGATCCTTTTCCAATGATCTCAGTTTATTCTCCAACGCTTTAACTTCCCTTGATTTCTCTGCCACAGTCATTTTGGACTTGTCATAACTCTGTTCAACCATTTCCAGCTATTCCTTGATCTACTTCAGTTCTGACACTTGGAGTTTTAATTCCTCCATGGCTTTAATTAATTCATCGTGGTCATGCTGGAACCGCTGCCTGGTGTCGCTGGCGTTGTTGTTGCTAATGTACCTGTAATGATTTGTGTTGTGGTTGCTGGGACATTGGGAGGCAGCACTGCTGTTTTAGATGTGGAGGGGGCAATTGTGACTGTTGGAGCTACTTCTGGTGGCTGGGAGGTCGACTCTCCCTGCTTTTCTTTTAGAGATTTCTCCAAAGCCTGCTCTGTCTCACTTAATCTTTCATTCAATCTCATAAGCAGGTCCATCATGTCCTCCTCTGATTTTTGCTGCACAACTTCTGCAGTTTGTGGATGCATAGTAGGAGGCAGTTTTAGTTGTTTTCTGAGGGCAGCAATGTCCTCTTCCTTCTTCTTCATCAATGCCTTTATGCCTTTCGCATCTTTGGGATCATGTCCCAGTTCAATAATAATATCTTCCAAGGATTTGATCCTGTTTTCCTTGGCTAGAGAGGAAGCCTTCTCCAAATCCAGTTGAGCAGAGGTGTTGTTCAATGAGTTCTACAATTTGTGAGCCAACATTGCTTTATCTGCCAGTGTGGAGTAGACCATCTCTCCAGTTTGTTTATGTAGCTCAATCTGGTCCATAGGATGAATGTCCTTGGCCAAGACTTCCATATTTGTCCTGATATAGTCAGCTACTGACTGTGGTTGTTGCACCTTAGGCTTAAAGTGGCTCATGATTATTTTACCTTCTTTAATGTCATATGCAGACATTAACCTTTTCTGGTGGGTGGGAGTCATCTTGAGAAACTGATTATAAAGTTGCAGCCTCAGTGGGTCATTCTAGGCCTTTATCTCTGTGAATGTTCTTTTGATATCAGAACCTTGCTTGCTTTGTGGCCTGGTGGATGAGGCTTCCACACTATGCTGCCTCTCTAGCTCCTGCCTGTGCGAGCTAGTTGATGTTTCCACTACCGGGAATGTCTCCTGGCTGGCTATCTTTTCCCCTCTTTGACTATCTATTGTTTCTTCAAAGATTTCTCCTTCAGACAGAGGATTTAGTCTTTGCCTTTTTGCCCCTGGTTGCTTTGCAGGTCCACTCATGGGCGTGGGGTCTTCCATGTCTCTCTTTTTCCCTTTTTCCTTATTTAGAGGAGTCTATAGTGCAGGAATCTCTGCTGCTTTGGTTTGGACAGGAGGAATTTTCTCTTGCTGCTTAGTCATTGTTGGTTGCTCTGTGTCTGCCACTTCCTTGCCTTTAGATGTCCCTGTAGCTAGCGTACTGCTTTCTTGTGCAGGCTGCTGAGAAGTTCCAGCAACAAATGTGTCAGCTGCTATTTGTTGAGGTAGCTTGAAAGATACTTGTCCAAAAGAGTCCAAGTCAAGCGTCTTTCAAGATCTTTCATAGCTTTTTCCATCTTCTCTTCCTGTTGTGGCCAGCAACAACCCCCCTTTTTCATTTAAGTGTTGTCCAAAATACTAAATGAATGGGGACCCTTAGTTAAAATTTAGGAAAAGTAAGAGTTCCCTTTCTTCAAAATAAGGTTACCATCGTAAGCTTAGGAAGATCTTTTGAATACTTTAAAACCTAAGTTTATGATAAGGAAAAATTCTTTGAAAAGCCGCATCGTAAAACGATAGAAAAACACCTCCATTTGGGTATAATCCTGGTATGTGCAAGATTCTCGTACTAAGCAATATATCGCATCACAATAAAGTAATGCTAATAAGAAAAACTTCAAGATTTTCTTATTTGTGATAACACGATCACAAGATCGCATATCGCAGGAAATGGGCTAACAAAATATGGCAAGCATAAAACTTCTGCGATCTGCGATGTTGCGATATCGTAATAAAGCGACGGTTGCGATATTAAGCCAAATCAGCTCTGCGATGTTATATTTGTGAGTCAGTGCGAGAGCGCGATAGTGCAATAATGTGATTTCGCGATCTGCGACGATTGCGAACCAAATCGCAAAAAACACTCCATCACGAATCTTTCAGGCACGCTATTCAAGAAAAGCCACTTACCATAATCTGACTCAAGATCATGCGCTTTTAATGATAATAAATGAATTAGTTGTCATCTATTAATGTAGACGCGTGCTTTTGCAAAGAATTACTTCACGTAAGGTGGCATATTTGATATATCTGCTGCATTTAAGGCTCTCCCATCACCTTTCTTGATCAGCCATTTCCATTTCACTTGTGAGCTGTAGGAACGGAGAACAAAGGACGATACCAAGCCATACGCAGGAAGAAATGGGAAAGAAAAATAAAGCTCAGGGCTCTGAGGTGAAAGAAATGGCACCTTTATATACAGACACAGCTTGTAGCAGAGATGCAGGGATATCAACGTGGGAAAGCATGTACAAACTGCTTGAGGAAGAAAACCCCAAAATAATGAAGGTTACCGCTGTCGCAGACTCACAGGGCTCTTCCGAAGCATCCTTAGAAGAACTAGCGTGCTCATTCCTTCATCGGATAGCAGCAAGATCCAAAATTCTCCCATATACGAATATGATCAAGTGGATACTTGACAACGCAGAAATGAACAACAGACAGTTCAAGATTCAGGGACATGGGCTCATCGGGTCATTCGCTGCACAAGATTTAAAGCTCATGTATCATCTTCCTGAACCGCAGGCGACTTACAATGCACAATTCATTAAAAAATTTGTGGCGAAGAACCCAAACCTATCAGAGACCACCAAATATTGGTCCAGAAAAGATGAACCACTCAAAAAAGACAAAAACGGAAGCCCAATCACGATTGTCTCCAGATGACCTCCAAAGATTCATGGTATACAGGGAAAGAAGACTAGCCAGTGTTCCTCTAGAAAAGCTGCTACTACCTGCCAGAGAATCGACTCCAAGCGTTAGCCTCAGTGGGAATTCAAGCACTTCTGGATCTAAATCTAAGACTAGACAAGAGATGCCTGAGCATTCTAAAAGATCTGAAAACAACCAAGATAGGAGCGAAGAGTCAGCTAAAGACACCGCTCAGTCGATGGAATTTCCACAACAGCAGGTTATCGCCTCCCCGCCAAGAGATCTCCCCCCTCTCGTCATTGAAGCACCACCCGTCACAACAGAATTAGATAAGGAGTGGGAAACCTTCAACGAACTGATCAATCTTGAAGGACAAGCCCCAAAAACATCTGTGAGCAATGCACAGGTAGCGCAAGAAAAGGGAAAAGCGGTCCAAGCACTAAACAGGTTAAATTGGGAGTGTTACTGGGCATACTTGGTGAAGCCGCATAGTCAGTGGATGACTGTGAAATGTATCATAAATGCGGCCGAAAAAGTGGTGCCAGCTCTCATAGATTCCGTTTTCTCAGCCCAGCTCAAAGCAGAAGTCAGCCAACCGACTCTCCTTAAACCAATGATGAATGCATGCAGCTTTAAAGACCAGATTCAGAAGTAGCTTAATTTAGAATGTTGTTTTTTCTTAAAAAATTAGATTAGAAAAAGGACGGTCATTTGAAAACCGAATCCTAAATTTTGTAAATAAACTATTATTATAATTAGGAAGTAGTATTTAAACCCTTCTCATGCATTTAGAGAAGGGTCCAGAAATTTGTCAAAAACTTGTCCTCAGAAAATGCACTTCTGCACCCTCAGAGGAGGTTTTGATGAATGAATGGATCAAGGTTTATTAATGTTTGCATTTGATATCTACTATTGATGTTGCACTTCTGTACTCTTGGTAGATATTAGAACAAGTAGAGATAAATCATTGTTGCTTGAAGCTTATGAGTAGGACCAGTCATAAATGGTACTTTTATCTCTTGGCCATTTCTGCTTATATTCTTAAAGTGATATACAATTTTTAGTTGTTTATATGTTATTGCATGAATGTTTGAGTTACCATTTGGCACTTTTGTGCGGTGGAGTCGTTTATTTATGTTTGATATATGAATAACTTATTATGCGATATGTTGTTCACAACTGTTTTTCCTAACTTTTTATGCAAAGTAGTTCATCTTCATTGATTTCCATTCTTATGATAGCTGAATGATATTTATTACCAGTTATTATTTGAAATCTATTTAGATCACATAATAGAAGAAATACATCCCGGGTTAGCATAGATTAGATGTGTTGTTTTCATTAGATTACAATAGCATATAATTAGATTAAAGTAGCTTATATTAGAACTCTTAGATCAGCATCATCCAACTCTGCACACACACACACCCTTAGATTGGGAAACTGGTCCCATTATCCCCAGTCGGACCCGCTATACCAAACGGATAAGGAGCTGCCAACCAAGGTCTGGACCGGGCGGGTATCCCCCTTGTTGTCGACCCGATTTTCATGGCTTCAACACTTCCTCACTAATTTCTTCAAATAATGTACCCTCTACCCACTCTTTTTGATTAGCAAATTGTTCAATTTCAGGGATGTTATGATGAATGTACACTGACAACCTGTTTCTTAGTTTTCTGTCACTTATGAAACTACTTGGGTCATATGGTGCCCAGTAAAAACTTTGTTTCAATTTGAGTTGTTCCCCTAAAATCTTCTCAGCCTCTTCCCATGCTTCCCTCTTATGGATGATAAAGGGGCCTAACTGGTTTTTTATTCTCAGTTGGGCTTTTTTCTTTGCACTGCAAAAGTGGGTCAAATCTGCACTGATAAGCTGCCTGAAATATTCTAATGCAAATAGCCTCATGGGCACATATTTGGGCAATTTGAAAGGACATAGCTCACATCCATAAAATCTGATTTCTGTGTGATTTTGGTAGAGGTACCAATCACCTATTTTGTACTATCTGGAAAGCTGTAAGATCTTTTGCATGTCACCAGAGAGCCTAGGAGGATGAGCTCTCATCAGTAGAGAGGAGGCTGGATGTATAAACAAGTCAATGAATTCATAGTAGGTATAAGGGGAGTCACAGATATTGTGAAAGACTGAGGTCCAAAAGATCACAGACCTCCGCTCTCCTTTAGAATCCATTTTTCTGATGGGAAACTGAAAGCTGTCTAGTTGATAATATAAAAACAGATGATATATATAAGATGTGTACTTGAAGACTCCTTCTCTGTCTAGACTCATGAATTGGTCATGAATCTTGTTGGCTATGAAAGTGGCATAATCATATTTGACAGCAGGGGGTTGTCCTGGAGTAAATATTGACATCAGAACTAAGGTGGTTTCATCAACAAATTCACTGGTTTTAAATCTCAAGATGTAGGATATCATATCAATAATCAGTCTTCCTGCTTCAGTGAACCAAGAATGCAAAAAGGGAGGTGGGGCTTGAGGCTGGCAATCAGGTTTCATGAATAATCTTGCAATTCGGGTTATCTCTGAATTGGGCAATTTAGAGCCTTGCTCAAGCAAGAATCCCATAGAAAGAGGAGACAGAGGCTGAGTAGGTTTGAAGTGTGACCTCTAATTGATGGATTCAGTAGTTATGTAAAAGAGGATAGTCTTGAATGGGGTCATAACTGCTCTCTGGGCAGGTTCATAATTGGCACAACATTGGTGGATAATATCTGGGAAAACATTGACTGAGGGGAGGTAATACATGGGCAGGTTGGATTCCCATATTCCATAGACATCAGAGTTACTTCGGTGACTGTTCCTAATTTCACAGAATGCCTGGAGGTGGTTTTTGTAACCAGTTAAGTCCTCAATTTGAAAATATTTGTCAGCCAAGGGTAACCACTCCAGGTCTTTATGCGGTGCATTGACGGGAGCAATGTTCAGGGCAACGGGAGCTTCCATGTTTGGTTCTTGTGTTTTCAAACAGGAGGTCAGGTTTTTGTGGAAAAAATGGTCTAAACAGCTGTTCCAGGGCCTTTCTCTGAGATTTATAGACCAAACTTAACTTGAATTTAGCTCATCGGGTAAAATTTACAGAGGAAAATGAAATTTGCAGGGTTTTTGGTAAAAATAGGTAAATACTTGGGTACACAGAGGGAAACAGTGCAACTGTAGGTTGACCAACGAACCGTGGAGTAGGATGCTAGAGTGTTGGCCGGGTGGCGAAATTGGACGTGATTTGCAATCAACCGGACATAAATCGCATGCAGCAATGCTCTTAGTAAAAAAATGGTGAAAATGACATTTTACGGAGTTTTAACAAGATTTGGCCTTCGCAGGACTTTTTTGGCGTTTTTGGTCGGATGACGTCAGCATGACGGGATACTTTGTCATGTAGCAGAGGGTACAGGAGGGTGACGTGGCAGTGACATGGTGGTGATGTCAGTGGGAGGGCGGTAAGTAGTTTCACCCTGCACCGCTTTTGGGCGAGGGCAGTTTTGGGCGGAGGGGCAACGAGCAGCGTGGGCACATGATGCGTGTCCCTGGTACGAGCGCGATACCGCCGACTCCCGGGAGTTAAAGATCGGTGGCAGAGGGGGTCGCCATACAGATCTCAGCCGTTGGATGGTCAGGTGGGGATCTGACGGTTGGCGCTTTGTGGAGACGGCGGACGTTAATCCGCGGGCCCGCGGTATAATATATAACGTTTTGAGTATATTTGCATTGTTCAAGGGGGGGTAGGTTATTAATCAACGTAAGGTTAATTAATTCCTTATGCGCAGAGATGGTTATTACAAGGTTTCAAATAAACCTTTAATCCCATTTATAATAACGATATATGGCTATAGTTTAGCCGGGGCGGGGATATTAGATATTGCGGGATTTATATATATACATATTACGGGATTTGGGTTAATCTATGGGAGTTATATAGTAATATTAGGGTTAATATGAAAGAAATGTAAATGATAGCGCTAAGCATAATGTTATAACACTTAGCCAAAAGGGAGAGAAAAGAGAAAAGGGATTTTACACAAGAAATGTGGCTATTTTTCCTAAGTAAATGGAGCTTCACTTAGGCATTTGATGAAAATGGAATGAGTGATTTTTAAGGATATTAAGCAGATCTTAATACCTTTGGGGGAAGTTAGTGAATTATTTGGGGAGAAACATGAAGGGGAGTTAGTGATAAAACCTGCCTTGCCTAAGCTACATCAACATGTCTGCTTTGCACTTGTGATGGGACTGAAAATTGACATTTTTACACAATACATCACAAGTCACATTCTGCACCACCAATGTACCTACCCTACCTACTGTACCTAACATTTTTACTTCTTTTTCTTTGGGTGCACTTGGACTAGCATACCCTCATCATTTTCTTTTCTTTTCATTGTAATCCTATCTAAATCCACCCTTATTTCTTCCAAGGGCCCAGATTAAACTGTTGAGCTCCTTTGCTTCTCTACCTATCTACTTATCTGCCAAGATTTAAACAGTTTGGACAAACTTTATTCTCTATCTCTAAAACAAATAAATTGAAACATGAACTGGCCAAGATTGAGTTGTTTGGCCATTCATCAATGGTGGCATAAATCCGCAAGCTGCACACCATCAAATCATTGCAAGAATGGAATAGTAGTGGCATTTTGGACTTGCACACTTTCCTGGTCCTTTGTTTGGGGTTCATTTCTTTCATTTTCTTAACCATTTCATTCTTTTTTCCCTTTGATTTTTCTTTTAGGGCATACCCTCTTTACATTTTTTAATTTTTTTATTTTTTTATTTTTTGACAATATGGAAAACCTTTACAACCAGTAAAAGGTATGAACATATTAGAGCATTGATAAATGTCAATCATGAAATATGACACCTATTGCTATAGGAACCTAACAACCCCAATAGTCACAAAAAGGGAAATCTCAGATCAAAGAGGCGGTACAAGAGAAATCTACGGGTGAAACGGTCCAGAGAAGAGTAACAAGGAGCCAGTTAGCTAAAGAAAAAGGCAAGACAGTGGTTACTGAGGGAAGCCTGGTTTCAAAGGGAAGTCTAAATGATCTGCTTCAAGCTATTGACATTGAAGAATCTCCTCTGGTTCGAGCAGACTTGATAGAAATAGGTAAAGACAAAACCAAAAAGGCCAAAACCTCTAAAAAGCTCAAATTTGATGATCAGGTTTCTAAATTTGTTTTTAAGCCAAGAAGACCTGTGATAAGGCGTTCAAAAGAGATACAAGAGGCACTGCCAGAAGCAACTGAAACAGAGGATGTAACAAAGTCTTACGAAGGACCTATGACTGCATCAGAAACATCATCACAACTGCGTAAAAACGACAGAGGTAAGGAAATCATCTCTCAACAAGAGGAATGTAGTTTTGAAGAGTTGAAGAGAAAGTTGAATTTGGCAAATCTTGAAATTGCCAAACTGAGAAAAACCTCAAGGAAACATGCAATAAAGGAAGCTTATTTCAATAAAATGGAGGCTCTGTGGGAAGATAAAACGATTTCAATACCCGAAGTGGTAAATTGTCATGCTCAATACTACACCTGGACAGTCCCTACAATAAAAGAAGCAAGATACATCAGAAAGGTCAATGCAAAACTGAGAGCTGGAATCAGAACTATGAAGAGGAAAATTGAAGATCTAAAGACACAACTAAGCCAGCATGAAGGACATTCTTAACTAGGAGAAATCACATAGCAAGTAAGGCTAAGTCCTAAATTTTGATAAATTACCTTTTGATGCTTACTTTGAAGAATGGTGTCTATATTTTCAATTTTGAACGGCTTCATGACAGATGGAAAAGCCATTCCAGGAAAAAGAAAGACTTAAAAAGTTGAATTTTGGTCTTAATCTGTGTTTTTGAAATTACACAGTAGTTTCGTAGTGCGCTACGAAACTACTGTAGGTGATGACTAATGCACAGCAGTTTCGTAGCACGCTACGACACTGTTGTAGTTGCATATTATGTTTTGGTAGACCAATTTTGGGATACAAAAGGAAATCTTTTTGAAGAGGAATGTCATTTACAAGGTGTAAGTATCCAGCAAAGGCAAATCAAGTGAAGGAAGGATATCTATGAACTCTAAGGTATATAAGAGGTTATTATTTCATAGCTAATATTGTTCATGAGGCATCAGGCAGCATTAAAGAAGTTTTGTTTTACCACGTGTATATGAGCAAAGTCTGCAGTGTATGGAAACAAGATAATCCAATGCAATTTTATGCAACTACGAAGAACAATGGGGATAATTAATTTTCAAAATCCTTGTGGAGACCAAAAGCAGAAAAACAGAAACAGCTTCCTAATTTCCAGGAATAGTAAAGGGATGAGGCATCAAGGGTCAGCAGACAGTTTCAAACCATCATCACAGCTAAATTGAAGAAGGCAATTTGTCAGAGAACGAGTTTGGATTGTAATAAATGCTAATACCAACATGATGAGGAGTTATACTCCTAATTGTTTTAGGTCTCTAGGACTGCCAGTTAACAGTCAGTTACATTTAATAGTTAGTTTTAAGTGTCAATAGGTGTCATAGTAAGAAGAATTCGAATTCCCCTCATGCTTGAGGAGGAATCTCAATTATGTAAAAAACTCTATATATAGGAGGAAAAGAAATGTACCAAGGGTTGGAATTTTTTCAAAGAACACCCATCCTATGCTTTTGTGTAAGACTGTGTTTTAATGTAATACAGTGATTTGGCTTTGCTCCTTAGGATTCAAAAAGAGTTCGATGTTTAGATTGTCCTATGGTTGTCTTCATTTCATTGCTTGCAGTAGTATGAATGCATGATTACTTAGAACTCATTGACCATGCTCTAACTTCCTTCATGTATTTGTAGACTATGTCTTCCTACAAATTTCTGATGTATTACTAATATGTTGAACTCCAGATGCCCTGACTTCCACGCAAAGTTAATATTATTGTCATACTGAAGCATTTCTTGACTCCATAAGCCCAATGGATGTTTACTGATCATGTTCAACCATTCATATTTCTTCATTTGTTTCATAGAGTTAGCCATCTAATCTTTATCAAAATCTTGAACTTAGTGAGAGAGCCCTCTCGGGTTGAGGAGGCTAAGCCTCAACCAAAAGTTGGTTTGAAACAGTTACACAAGGTCTACCTGATCAGCATCCTATCAGGGTTGGGTTTTGTGACAACAGTTGTAATTGCTACATGCCTATAAATATTGTTGTATTGACCCTCACTCTCACCCTCGAGTTGAGAGAGGATGATTTCCCTTGAAGAAAAAAGGGAAGAGATGGCTTATTAGAGTGCCCAATTTGAGATGATGGATAAGGAAGCAACCTAGATATACAACTAGAAAGGTAGACCTATAAATCAAGCTATGGAGTTCAAACTCAAACCATAAATATCCAACAAAACCTTTTGGAGATCTAGTGAACTATGAACATTGCATTGCAAATTGAATTGTCAAAGAAAGAGCAAGTAGAGGAGGAAGGAATCCATGCCACTACAACAACATTGATAGATTCTTGGAAAGCTACATTCACCACATTTGAGGAATTCCAAGTAGCATCACTAGTCCTTTTCCTTGAAATGGGACCCTCGCAGGAGGAGAGTTCAACAATGCAAGTCAAGCATAGGAATGAAGAGGTGAAACATAGCATCTATAATCAAAATTGACTAAGGATGAGTCAATGAGTGTGTTTAGGGTTTCTTGGGGGCCATAATTTCCTTTTGTGCTCTTGTAGTTCACACCACTCCATATGGGTGTGACCCTAGTATTTTAGATACTCATAAAAAAAACCCAAGGTCGACTTCAGGGTTGGGTCCACCTAAGATGTGCAAGATAATCAAAATGTAAGGCTTCAACCTAATTTTGCTAGTGTAGTAGTAGAGTAGAAATAGATATAGAGGGATATTATATAGAAATATATTTTATTTTGTATCTATTTATCTACTTTGTTGAGCCATAATCATTACACGATTGAACATGTATTGAAGTTTGAAGTATACTAAGATGATATGATCTACAACAATTTCTATGTTTCATATGGATGATTGAGATGGTTATGGGCTATTGCTCTTTTCTTTCTATGAACTGCCATTAGGGGAATTTTGAAGTCTAAAATGGGCCTCCTCAGAAAAATGTACAACCAAAATAAACTTTATAAGAACCAATAGGGTTCAATATGATGATTTCAACCATGGGGGATGATTCACCATTTTTGGAGTAAAAAAGTAAAAAGATTAAAAAATAATAAAATAATAAAACTATTTTTTCAACTCGTATTGTCAACTTATCCCCCTAAGGTTTTACTCAAATTCTGAGTGGGAGTACTCATTGGATGCAAAATTTAATTCCTCACCCAAGGAGTACCCATGTTGCATACTTTCAATGGACCCTGCTACAAGAAAAATGAGAAATAAATGAACAAATGTGATTGCAATCATGCTTTTCATGTGTTTCTCATTTTTCGTGTAGCAAGGTCCATCAGAAGTATGCAACATGGGTACTCCTTGGATGAGGAATCAAAATATACATCCAATGAGTGTTTCCACTCGAAATTTGTGTAAACCCAGAGGGAGATAAAATACGAGTTGAAAAAATAGTTTTTCCTTTTCTCACTCTAAAATTTGATGATGTAATCTATATTATTTTATTATTTCCACTATTATTTTATAATTTCCTTAGAATGCCCATTTTAGACCTCAAAAATCCCCTAATGACCCCTTTTCTTTCTCTCAGCTCATTTTTTATATCTTGTGCCTTAGTTGAGACTCTCCCTTTCAAGGGTTTACTACTTAGCTATATTCACAATTAGTCAGGCCAATGCTAACTATAATGGCTCCTTTTTTATTAGCATTTTCAAACCTCGATATGTGAGATTAAAATAGAGCATTAATGATCTTACAAACAAATTATCTCATTTGAAAAATATTTTGTGTAGGTTAACAATATGCACTTGTTGTGGGGAAAAATGCCTATGCAGGACGATCCTATCCACCTAAGGTGTGACAGCACCTTAGCAACAAACGAATACAGCTATTATGATTTCTTCCTTTATGAAATGTGAAAGAGGGGAGATCGGCAGACTTACCTTTGTCTTCTGGTTGTCCCTCGATCTAGATCCTCTTCCCTTTGTGTGTCCACAGCTACTTGCCTCCTCGCTTGATCAAGAGAACAGCTACTTGAATCCCACGAGATCACAAGAGAACAGCTACCTGTGACAAGAGAACAGCTACTTGCGACAAGAGAAGAACACAATACAAAGGCAAATATACATATTCATAAATGATTCAGGATTAGAAGTAAATCAAATATACTAATGCAATCATACCAAATACACCAGCATATAGGAAAGAATCAAGATAGCTTTATTGAAAGTAACAGGGTTCAGGAAGAGATACAACCCATAGGGCTCCAATCCAGCATCTCCTTCCCAGCAGAATGGAATTCCTTCTTCAGCTCCCTTCAAAGCATAACACACCCAATGTTTCTAGCCACAAACCAACAACAATTCTTTGCAAATACTAAATTCCAGCCTCCCTTGACCTCATGGAGAGAGATCTATATATAGGAGTTTTGGAGAGAGGATGAGTCAGCTTGAGGCTGGTCTGAGACTGACTAGTGTCCTCTCCCACTTCAGTTCTTGAGTCCACTTGGAGGTTCTTGCTTCCACTTGGAGATTTGGAACCTCTTACTCATCACCAGTGGAATTCCCTGATCCAAGTGTCATTTTGGAAGCTTCCTGGGCATTGACACCTTGAGGAATGACTCTGCCACTTGTCCAAACTCGCTCAGCGCAGGTAGCCTTCTTTGCAGTTGACATTCAACGCAGGTAGACAGTGGAGCAGTTGACATTCAGCGCAGATGCTCAGTGGAGTAGTTGACATGATCTAGAATTGCCTTGTTTTTGAGTGTTTTCAGGTGGAGAACTTTTGTTAAGTGTTGTGGTTTGCTAGCCTTGTTCCTCTAGGGGTAGGAACAACATGTTTAGGGACTTTGGATCCCTTGATTATTGACATTTCATGCTCAGTGATGCAAGGCACAAAAATGTCTATAACAGTTGCCCCCTAAAGTATGAGGTCGTTTATCGGGTGAAATGCTTTATCCAGGAGGGTCCGAAGTTCATCCATCTGCTGGGAGGAGACCTGTAGTAAAATACAATACAATACATTATGATTCATACCGTTTTCATGATCTAGCTGAGGCGGGCATTCCCATGCTCAGCTTTATAAATTCATTTTTGTACATGGAACAGACGATCGTCTGATGGTAGATTGATAATTTTGGTGAAATTATCATCCTTTGAGTAGGATGATCATCTGCTGCAATGATGTACATGTCAAATGTCTTTATCTTTCCTGAATATATATCGCAGCTCGGATGGGTGAAACTAGATCCGGGGTCTTCAAACTCGTTCGATCTTCACTCTAAGTACAAGTCAATCCATGTGAGAATTGCACTGAAGTCGAACATGGAAAGACATCGCTTGATTACCGATCAATGATGTAAACCGTTAATAAGCGCGAGAGGAATCACCGATAATGATAATGACCCTCAAGGTACTGCAGTACAATTCACGTGGTGTGAATAAAGGACTTGGCGTCAAACACCACGCAAAATCTTCTGGTCGAAGGTCATTGATGTATACCTGTCGCCGGAAGTGAGAAACTTTCCATTGAGGCATGCAAGCTTCAAAGTACTGAAGGGGTTGTTCCTAGATCAACTCCTTGGATAATGAGCTGATGTCGACAAGGAGCGATCCGTCAAAGGAGGGCCTTAATGAATCCCATATCAGTGACACGGAACGGAGCTAATGATTTTAATGGAGGTGAAAACAATCTGTGACATATAATTCAGGGTGGCGGTCATGAATGGATGAAGGATAATGTATGGCAGTGGATGGGACCCGGTTGACTCTTTTTGAACGACTTCTCTTGAACATATGGCGACACTTATGCGATGGATCAGTAGCATTACCCCAAATATGGATGGTATGGCAAGACCATGGTGATGTGACCGGTGAATGAAACAACCCAACCCGAATGTGATACAGAGGAAAAGTGTCATGTTCAAGAGCGACCTGCTACCATCAAATTTTTCTTGATTTTTCCCAATTTTTCCCGAGTCATTGCTGACCAGTACCTCTTTATTTTTGTCAAGCTTGAGGAGGATAACATATGCTTGTTCTATAACCTGCCCTTCGGGCAAGCCCATCGCTATGTTTTAACGAGCCTAGCGATAGTGAAACTCGTTCTCGTCTAAAGACAAGTTTGTCGCTATTTAATAATTTTAACGAGTCTAACGACAAGGATAACTCGGTCCTTTTCATTTTTAGAGAGTCTGAAAAGGTACGTAAAGTTAACTCCAAAATTCCTTTTTCGTCATCTAATCCCTTAAGTCCGAAAAAGTATAAAACAATACAGAAGGGATGAGTTTTCGATAACTTTAACGAGCCGAATAAAACAAGCGCTCGACCTTTTTGTGCAATAATCCCTCAGGTCCAAAAAGATTAAAATCTAGAGGAGGGATAGCTCTTCCAGTCCTTTAACGAGCTGGAAGGCCAAAACTCGGCAATCTTTTCATATTTTACGAGTCAGTTGAAAAGAGCTTAAAGAAGACTCGTCTTTTGAGGAACGAGTGATAAACAGGGATAGCAACTGATTCCAGGTACAGGTTGGAATTTTCCAATCACGGCAGTGTCACAAGGATGGCTAGGTGAAATCACTCTTCGCAGCTATTCCTCAAAATGGGTAAACAATCATATGGAGGTGAACGATCGGCCAAATGAAAGTGGAGGTGGTAGGTGCAAACATGACCAAGGATTTTATGGCTGATAAATTTACGATCACAGCAGTTATTTACCGGGATAGGTTCATTTTTTATTTAAAAATGAGCTTAAACTCTGGAGGAAACATTGCTCACTGCTTATATTTATTTTTTAACGAGCATGAAGACCGCGTTAAAACTGCTCGAATCTTGCGTTTATTTTTTAACGAGCATGAACTTTATGCTAAAACTGCTCGATTACCCAGTCTTTTGATAAGAGTGTCTCATCAAGATTCTATTTTTTATGGAGCTTCATCTCACTAAGCTTTGCTCCCCATCCTTTCTTTATGCAAGTTCGGAAACGGCTAATCCTACGAGTTTAAAGGGTTAGACCTACAGGTTTAAAGGGAGGACCTAAAAATTTAAAAAATAAATAGTCGCCCCTTGCTTGCACTCCAAAAGGTTTGCATGCCTCCAGGTATAAAACAGAGTTTCAAGGTTACCTCTACTTACCCTCCGCCAAAACATTTGTTTTAATCTAGAGAGGCTTACCTCTTTCAGGTTACCCAAATATTATCTCGTTAATCTTTCAAACAAAACACTTCCTCGGCAATGTCTACCGAAATAGACAAGGGTGAATGACTGGTGCCAAACACGTAACTTTGACAAAAGAATCTTATTCTAGAACAACCCCTCTTCCATCCACGGACAGGGTACGGACTAGTCATATTCTCCCGCGGAAACCTACCCTATACCCAAAGTTTCCCTGCCGAAGCAGGCCAGGATGCATGCCCCCCGGGTTCCAGTCATATCCTCCCGGATTACTCGCGCTCATCAGGAGGACGGACCGTGGGTTGAGACACTTCTTGCATGAATAGACCATTTAGGGATGGCACATGACTATTTGCGATGTGTGATCCGGGAAACGAAAGTTGGTCCACGAGCTTGACCATTCTTCCTTCATGCAGAAAATACATTACTCTAAAAAGTGAGGAGACTACAGCTCCCATGCAATATATATAGTCTCGTCCAAGGAGTAGGTTATAATCCAAGAGTCCTTGAACGACCATCATGTTCATTTGAACGGTCTTCCCTTTCAATGTTATAGGTACATTGGGGAGGATCCCTAAAGATCGACTGGTTCCTTTATCAAAACCTGATAGATTTCTCATCTCAAGTAAGAGTGTTGGCGAACCAAGCGCTCTCCAAGCAATAGAGGAAAGGATACTCACAGATGCCCCCTCATCAATGATAGTGCCAGCCATTACCATTCTGTATATTTGACAAATAATTTTGAATGGCACACTGGCTGGCAACCGGGGTCTGCCTAGTTGGTTCCAATCAAAGGATACAACCAGGTTGCTTGGTGGTGGGACCGAATATATGGCCGGATAGTGCTCTGATGAACTTCCTTCCTGCGACAAAGGAATGGTGGCATTGCCCCCTTGATCATTAGGGTCAGTGCTGATGAAGAGAACTTGGACGGTGTCGTCTGTATTCTCCTCTGTGATGGTGTCATTTGAAGGTGGAGCCTCTGAAGGCAAAACTGGGTCAACTGCCGTATCAACCTTTTGACTTTCGTCAGGCATGGATCCAGACGGTTCTTCTTCAATGACAGGTGCTTCGGCTGACCATCTAAGTGGCTCAGCCGGATTCTCAACTAGTAAGGGACTTGGCAGGAGTCTTTGATATCCAGGAGGAAGATTCGCTCGTAAGATCGAGCGATCTTCCAGGACTCTTTTTGCCTCGTCTAAGAAGGGACAACGGTGGATGGCGTGATCACCTTCACACAGTCTGCAGGGAAATTTAACTCTCCCATTCTATCCTGGAGCTTCACTCCCACTAGTTGACGGTGAGCAATCGACATGGCTATCAAAGGTCGATGCTCCTGAATTGTGCAAACGAGGGGACCAGTCTCTTAGTATCCGTGGGATACAGGGACAATCTCTATGGAAGTGGTCTCCCCTGCATATGACACATGGCGATTTAGGCCTTACGAGTGCGATGTGTGGATTTTTGTTAGATGACACTTGTTTGCCCCCAGTCGCCTTAGGCTCCTTCTTCTTCTTTTCTTTCTTCTTCTTCTCCTTCTTCTCCTTAGGAACCCGATTTTTTGATCGACCAGTTCCGTCAAGCGAAGAGGAAGGAGGGGAGGAAGATGAAGTGGAAGGCTGGGAGGCAACTCTTGTCTGATCTAACTGTTGACTCGATTGTTCAGGAGTGGTGGTATTCTGAACGACATTGGTCGAAAAGAGCCAAACTGGTAGGCCAATTGTCAGTCCTGGAAGCAACAATGTGGCCATGTGGGGCGCACCAACATCTCCCCAAGAGGAGAAGGGACTAGGATTTCCACCCAAGGGAACTCCTTGGTTGGTGTGCTCCATCTTTTCAACCTAAAGATCAACGCAGGATTAAAGGGTGATTGTTCCGTTTAAAATAAATTGTTAACGACGCTTTTAGACACAACTTGTGTTTTCAGTTTTAAAGAGTCGAGAAAAAGCTAAAGATGACTCTAGTCTCCTTCAATGTTTTAACGAGCCCGAAGTGACAAATGCTCGGATGGACTTTTTCTGTTATAGAGTCTGAAAAAGGCCAAAAGAAACTGCTCTGGAGATCTAGGCAGAGGGTGTGCCAAACTTTTCGCAAAACCACAGAATACTTTTTACGGTACGGGTGGTCGATCTTCGTGAATGCTGTGTTCACTGCATTGCGATCAGTAGGGCGGCCGACACGGCTTTCTAAGGATAAAAGATATATGCCTATAGGGGTCTCCCAATATATACGCGACGGTACGTGGGAGCACAGTCCGTATTAGCGCCACCGACTCTCAGGAGGAATCACCCACCTTCTTCGAGATCGACAGTCACTATGTTTAACGACGCTGGAACACGTCTCTAGCCTAGACCTCTATGTTGTGCGTTATGTTACAAAGCATTGTTAGGTTCATTCAGTTTATTTTAGGTTGATCTTTTTAAAGTTTGCCTTTCAAGGTTCACCACGAGATGTATGATACAACTTCCTAAATGTAGTCTAAGATGATAAGCAAGCTTTTCAATCTTTCAACTTTGAAAATCCTAGCTACTAAGGGAAAAGAGAGCGACTATCTTTTCTCAAAGAGCAATCAACACACTCTAATGCACTTTCCCTAAATCCAACATGCAAACTTATCAAATGAAAAATGCACAATGCATGTGTTTGTTTTCAACTTTCTTAGTATAAATGCCTACAAAGAAAGCTTTTTGCACAACTTTGAATTTGCTTTTACAATAATCAAAATAAACAAGTTCACTTTCTTAGAAATCAACAAGGGTAGAAGAGATTACAATCACTTTGCGATTTTCGAAATAAAGACTTGTTTTGATACTTTGAAAAGAATAAATTCAAACCAATAAGCAAAAGTAAACCTATAATCAATCTGAACAAACAGCCAATGAACTCTCTTCTAAGATCACTCTCAATCAGATCTGAATCAAAGGCTACAGAAAGACTACTTTACTCACGCAAAGGAAGACTGTAAATGACGCCACAAACACATAAAAAACATTCACAATCTTTTTGTACAAAAATGGGGCAGAATTCAGGCAAAGAAAAGGGTTATCAGACTGACACCTATGCTTGGTTAAACGCTGCAAAAACAGAGATCAAAACAGGGAAAAAAAGGACAAAGAACCCCAGCTACACAAGGCCACACTGGTTCAGCACAGGTCCAACACTGTCAGTTTGACATTCAGCGCAGGTAGCCCCTTTGGGACCTGCGTTGAAATGCAGACTGCCTTCACAGTGCCTGCGCTGAAAAGAGAAACTCTCGTTTCCCTTGGTTTCTGGGTCACAAAATGCTCAAAAATCAACTGTTTCAGGCCAAATTAGAAACACAAGCAAGGTATAAACAGAGGGATGCTTTGATAGGGTACTAAAGACTATCACAAGGATCAATCAAATCATTTTTGGATCTAGTTTAAAACATAGACAAGTCCAACATACTGGATCAAAGCAGCAACTTTTACTTTGCATCCGGGAAAGATGCAGTTCAAGAGTTGTTGTCAAGTCTATGAAGTAAACAAATGACGGAAACACAAATGAAATGAATAAACAAGTTCTTCCCCAGTGGAGTCGCCAATTTGTTGTGGGGAAAAATGCCTATGCAGGACGATCCTATCCACCTAAGGTGTGACAACACCTTAGCAACAAACGAATACAGCTATTGTGATTTCTTCCTTTATGAAATGTGAAAGAGGGGAGATCGGCAGACTTACCTTTGTCTTCCGGTTGTCCCTTTATCTAGATCCTCTTCCCTTTGTGTGTCCACAGCTACTTGCCTCCTCGCTTGATCAAGAGAACAGCTGCTTGAATCCCACGAGATCACAAGAGAACAGCTACCTGTGACAAGAGAACAGCTACTTGCGACAAGAGAAGAACACAATACAAAGGCAAATATACATATTCATAAATGATTCAGGATTAGAAGTAAATCAAATATACTAATGCAATCATACCAAATACACCAGCATGTAGGAAAGAATCAAGATAGCTTTATTGAAAGTAACAGGGTTCAGGAAGAGATACAACCCATAGGGCTCCAATCCAGCATCTCCTTCCCAGCAGAATGGAAT
The DNA here is from genome assembly GCA_031772625.1 of Pinus tabuliformis. Taxonomy (NCBI): domain Eukaryota; kingdom Viridiplantae; phylum Streptophyta; class Pinopsida; order Pinales; family Pinaceae; genus Pinus; species Pinus tabuliformis. The sequence goes on along the minus strand of CM062809.1, from coordinate 1,138,484,923 downwards.
TCCTTCTTCAGCTCCCTTCAAAGCATAACACACCCAATGTTTCTAGCCACAAACCAACAGCAATTCTTTGCAAATACTAAATTCCAGCCTCCCTTGACCTCATGGAGAGATATCTATATATAGGAGTTTTGGAGAGAGGATGAGTCAGCTTGAGGCTGGTCTGAGACTGACTAGTGTCCTCTCCCACTTCAGTTCTTGAGTCCACTTGGAGGTTCTTGCTTCCACTTGGAGATTTGGAACCTCTTACTCATCACCAGTCGAATTCCCTGATCCAAGTGTCATTTTGGAAGCTTCCTAGGCATTAACACCTTGAGGAATGACTCTGCCACTTGTCCAAACTCGCTCAGCGCAGGTAGCCTTCTTTGCAGTTGACATTCAACGCAGGTAGAGAGTGGAGCAGTTGACATTCAGCGCAGATGCTCAGTGGAGCAGTTGACATGATCCAGAATTGCCTTGTTTTTGAGTGTTTTCAGGTGGAGAACTTTTGTTAAGTGCTGTGGTTTGCTGGCCTTGTTCCTCTAGGGGTAGGAACAACATGTTTAGGGACTTTGGATCCCTTGATTATTGACATTTCATGCTCAGTGATGCAAGGCACAAAAATGTCTATAACAGCACCCTGCAACAATGTATAATGATATATAAGTCAGGATATACACCAAGATATGCACCATTAAAGTGCAACAATGTATATCCCAACTTATACAACATTGAATGTACTTGTGTAGGGTGCATAACACTTCCTTATTATGTTACTGTAGGTCCACAAAAAACATGTATGAACTTTAGAGGTTGATGATTGTGACTATAAATCCTGCAACAATAATTAATATGATTTAACTTTTGTATTTATTACTTATATTTCCATATGAAGAGGGTAAGAGAATTAAGGTTGCGATGGAGATGGTGACAAGAGAAAGGGTTTTCTAGTTTTGTGGTTCCTTGAAGGGAATTGTTGCAGGTCAAGACATAATATCATGCAAAGTTGGAGGCCACAAGAAATTGGAAGCAAACCCTTTCTACCTCTAGGGAAATGGTGGCAAAAGGTTTCACTGTTTTGTGGTTCGTATGCCCTTTTTCCTTAGTCAAACTAGGGAACATATCGTCAAGCTATGCCACCAACCTTTTCCTTTTCCTTCGTTCTAAGTTCATCCTAGTCTAGAACCATGATAGTGTCTATCTCTGGGAATTCAGAGGGCTGAAAGAATCCTGCGACATTTATTTTGATAGGGAACATTACCTTGTTTAACCTCTGGTGGCAAGTTATGGAGGGCTCTGTTGATTATCTTCCTGATTCAGAGGTCTTTTTTCAACGGCATTTAGATCATGTTCCTTAACGAGGGATGTGAGGGGTCTTCCCCCCTCCCACTATTGTTTCCTGGGGGGTCCAAGGGGGGTGGATGCATGTTTGGAGCCCCCCCTGGCAGGGGTTTGGGGGAAGCACCCCAAAGCTAAAAATAGATGAAAATTTGTCGTGTAAAATATTGTAATTTTGTAGTCAAATTGGGTTGTTCATTAGGCGGATGATATGACAGTAGAAGTTATGTTAATTTAGGATTTTTTTCCCTAGAAGGCAACCCTTAGTTTATATGAGGGAATTGTATTGCAGCTATGGATTATTATTCTGAGCGAGAAAGAGAGAGGAGACTATGTGAGAGCGAAGAGGAAATTACAACATATCTACTGTAGGTTGTATCTCTTCATTTTACTGGAGAATATAAAAGGAAGGATTGGTTGTTTCTTTGTGGGCATAGCCTAAATTGGGTGAACCATTTATATTTGTGTCTCCCTTGTTCTTATTCATTTCTGTATTTTTGTTTCCACAATATTTTATAAATTTCATTGCTTCATTAATTAATTCTTAACAATTGATATTAGATTTGAAGGTTCACTTGGCTAATAAACTCTCCAGAGAGAAGGGTTACTGGTTCAAGTGGGAGCAATGATAGAAGATGTTAGGTTTAGGGTCGATAAATTTAACAGCCAAAACTGCCAGTTGTGGGAGATGCAGATGGAAGAATGTTATATGTATCAAAAAGATTTATACCTACCATTGAGCAAAAAGACAAAGAATTCAATGAGTATGGCAGGCATAGAATGGGAGATTCTGGATAGAAAGGCACTAGGAATAATACAGGTGTGTCTAGTATCATCAGTGGCACTCAACATTCCAAAGGAAATGAAAACATAAGGTTTAATGACGGCATTGGCCAAACTATATGAAAAACCCTCAACCTCAAATAAGGTATTTCTTATGAAGTGTCTATTTAATATGAAGATGTCAGAAGGTGGATCTATTGTTGATCATTTAAATGAGTTTAGCACGGTTACCAATCAGTTAAGTTTTGTAGGGGTAAATTTTGATGATGAAGTTAGGGATTTTTTGTTTTTCTTTTCTCATTTCCAGAAATTTGGAATGGCTTAGTTATGGCTATTAGTAACTCTATCTCTGGATCTAGTACTTTAACATTTGGTGATGTTTTTGGTGCCATCCTTAGCAAGGAAATGCAACGGAAAAGCTCAAGTGAGACATTGGGTAATGATTTGACTGTAGAGACTAGGGGAATAAAAATGGAAAGAGGAATGAGCCCAGGAAATCACAGTAAGTCAAGAAAAGACAGATCCAAATCTAGATCAGGGATAGTGTGCTGGAAATGTGAGAAAAAAGGACACCTAACTAAAGATTGAAAATCTCGGAGGGGAAAAGAAGGAGATGGACATCAAGAGAACAATAATGAAGTGAATGTAACATGTGATGTGTTGCAAGATGCTTTGATTCTTTCATTAGATAATATTATTGATGTCTAAGTGGTAGATTCAGGGGTTTCATTGCATTCCACACCTGATAAAAAACATTTTCATGACTATGTTCAAGGAGATTTTCAATAGGTTCATTTGGTCAATGATAAACCATGTAAAATCGTTGGAATGGGTAAAGTTTTCATAAAGAAACAAAATGGAAACCAATGGATATTGAAGGAGGTAAGGCATGTTTTAGATTTGAAGAAAAATCTAATTTCAACAAGGTAGTTAGGTAGTGAAGGTTGTGTAACTACGTTTACAAACAAAACTTGGAAGGTCACTAAAGGAGCCCTGGTAATAGAAAAATGAGAAAAGGTTGGTACTTTGTATTTATGCAATGATAGTTCTAATTCTATTATTGCTTTAATCTCCACGGGAGAAGACATGGAATTGTGGCATCATAGGCTCGCACACATAAGTGAGAAAGGGATGCAAATTCTTCACTCGAGAAATTTGTTGCGAGGTTTGAAGCATGTTGATTTGGATTTATGTGAAAATTATGTTTATGGAAAACAAAAGAGAGTCAAATTTATAAGAGTTGGGAAGGAAAAGAAGAGCAAAAAATTAGAGCTTGTGTATATATATTATTGGGGACCTCTCAGGTATCATTTCTCGGTGGCTCTCGTTATTATGTTACTTTTATTAACGATGCAACTAAGAAAACCTAGATTTATTATATTCGAAATAAAGTTAATGTATTTGATACTTTCAAGAAATGGAATGCTTTGGTTGAGAATGAGATAGGAAATAAGTTGAAGTGTCTCATATCAAACAATGGAGATGAATACTACAACAAAGAGTTTGATAACCATTGTTCAAAGCATGGAATTCATAGAGAGAAGATAGTTCTAGCAACACTACAGGAAAATGGTGTGTTAGAAAGGATGAATAAGACAATCACGGAGCGTGCAAGTTGGATGAGATTGCATACAGGATTGCTCTTACAATTTTGGTCAAACATTGTAGATACTATTTTTTATCTAATAAACAGAGGACCTTTAATATCCTTGGATGATGGTATTTCAGAGGAGGCATGGACAGGTAAAATGGTAAACTGCTCATTTTTAAATACTTTCGGTTGTGAAGCCCTTGTCCACATCAATAAAGAAAATATAACAAAGCTTGAGGCAAAATCAAAGAAATGTACCTTTATTGGATATGGTGTAAATGATTTTGGTTATCACTTATATGACTATGAAAATCACAAAATCATTAGAAGCAGAGATTTCATATCCAATGAAAAGGTCTTATATAAGGATCAAATGGAGGGAAAGAAACATCAAAAGGAAAACAAAGAATACACAATGCTTTATGATATCATAGAAAAAGTAAAGGTGCCTGAAAATTAGAATGATCAACAACCATAACAACAACAAGCACCTCAAACACCTGAAACTGATGATAGAATATCTACTAGGATAAGTAGACCCCCTGAATGATACTCTCTTTCATTATATTATGTATTTTTGACTAATTCTGGTGAACCAAAAAGATATGAAGAAGAAATGCAAGTAGAAACCAGGAAGAAGTGGGGGAAATCCATGAAAGAATAGATCTAATCATTGATGCAGAACCAGACTTGGTAGTTGGTCAAGTTTCCTATTGGTAAAACAACATTGCAGAATAAATGGGTTTACAGGTTGAAGGAAGAAGATGGAGGTAAACATAAGCATAAGGCTAGACTTGTGGTGAATGGATTTTCACAAAAAAAAGGTATAGACTTTGATGATTGTTTTTCTCTTGTTGTTAACATGATTTCAATCATAGTTGTTTTAAGTCTAGTGGCAGTAGAAGATTTTGACCTTGAGCAGTTAGATGTAAAGACAACCTTTCTCCATGGGGATTTGGAGGAAGAAATATATATGCACCATGCACAAGGGTATGATATCAAAGGGAAGGAGAAATTAGTGTGAAAATTGAAGAAGAGCTTGTATGGCTTAAAATGGGCTCCAAGGCAGTGGTATCTAAAATTTGACAGGTTTATGTCTGAACAAGGTTATACTAGATGTCACTATGACCATTATGTTTATTTTCAAAGGCAAAATTATGGAAGCTATATTATATTGTAGTTGTATGTAGATGACATGATCGTTGTAGGGTCTAACATGCAAGAAATGAATGTGTTCAAATGAAAATTAGCAAATTCATTTGCAATGGAGGATATGGGTGATGCAAAACAAATCATTGGTATGATAATAACTACAGACACGAAAAATCACAAATTAAAATATTCTTAGAGTGAGTACATAGAAAAGGTGTTTGGAAAGATTTATTATGCATAATGCAAAACTAGTTAGTACACCTTTGGCTAGACATCTCAAACTAAGTAAGAAGATGTGTCCCAAGACCCGGGAAGAGATGGATTATATGTGTAAATTTCCATACACATCATTTGTTGGTATCTTAATGTATGCAATGGTCTACACAAGACCTAATATTGCACATGCAGTAGGAGTTTTAAGAAGGTATATGAACAATCCGGGAAAATAGCATTCGATGGAAGTGAAATGGATTCTCAGGTATTTGACAGGTATCACAAATCAAGCATTATGTTTTGAAGGTTCAAACATTGCTCTACATGGATATTTTTATGAAAATATGGTAGGTGACAAAGATAATAGGAGGATCGCCATAGGTTATTTATTTACTGTAGATGTAACAAATGTTAGTAGGGTTTTAAAATTACAAAAACATGTTGCACTTTCAACAACGTAAGAAGATTATGTTGTTTCTATAGGGGCTAGTAAAGAAATGATTTGGTTACAAAGGTTTACGGATGAGTTGAGAAAGAAGCAAGAGATGGGTAGGTTATATATTGACAACTAGAGTGCCATTCATCTTTCAAATAACTTTGAATTTAATTCCAAGACTAAACATATATAGCTCAAGTACCATTTTCATACGGTAAGTATTGGAAGATGGGCAGTTGAAGTTGTAAAAGATGCACACAAGCCAGAATCCTATAGATATGTTGACAAAGGTTGTAAATAGGGAAAAATTGAGCTACTACTCAGTTTTAATTGGCCTTCAAGAATGCTGAGGAAGATGAGAAACATCCCAGTCCAAAGTGGAAGCATTGTCCAACAAGTGAAGCAATGATGTAGTTGATATAATCAGCCTATAAGTGGGAAGTTGTTGGATGTGGAGCCTTATTATCTTCCTGATTCAGAGGTCTTGTTTCATCCATGTTTGGATCCAAATCCTTAATGGGGGTGTGGGGTGGCTTGCCCCCCACTATTTCTGCCTAGGGCGTCTGGGGGGGTGAGTGCATGTTTGGAGCCTCCCCCTGGTGGGGATTTAGGGGAAATGCCCTAGAAGTTAAAAATAGATGAAAAATTACCTTGTAAAATAATGTAATTTCATAGTTAATTTGGGTCGTTCATTAGGCGGTTGATTTGATGGTAGAAGTTATGTTAATTTAGAGTTTTTCCTATAAGGCAACCTTTGGTTTATATGAGGGAATTGTACTGCAATTGTGGATTATTATTCTAAGCAAGAAAGAGAGAGGATATTGTGTCAGAGCGAAGAGGAAATTACAATGAAACTATTATAGGTTGTATCTCTTCATTTTTCTTGATAATATAAAAGGAAGGACTAGTTGTTTCTTTGTGGACATAGCCCAAGTTGGGTGAACCACGTATATATGTGTCTCCCATGTTCTACGTGTTTTTTTTCCACAATATTTTGTGTATTTCAATGCTTCGTTAATTAATTTCTAAGAGGATCAATGGAAAATGATCACCTATCAATACTAGATGCTCTAGTTGGTATGAGCCTCAATGTATCCTCAATACATGAGAATAATTTGGAGTGCGAGAAACATGTCTATAGGATCTCTCCCTGCAATGTGTTTGTCGAAACATCTGATCAATTTCTCCTAAGGAGTAGGGTGGGTCAATCTGCAATATGTTTGATGTAATTCCCTAAATAGTCTTGACTCCCAAAAATATTAAGAAATTATCAAATTGTTTTCCTAAGTTGGATCCTTTTCCTCCATATCCTAATGTGATCTTGTTCAAGTATTGGTTTGGGGATTCAAATGGGGTGGGTTAGTTTGCAATATGTTTGACGTAATTCCCCAACTAATCTTAGCTCCTAGACTATTAGGAATTTATTGAATTGTTTTCCTGAGTTGTATCCTTTGTCTCAAGATCCTAATTCAATCTTGTTTAAGTCTTGGTTTGTGGATTCAAATGTCCAAAAATTCCCTATTTTCATCAAAAATATGTTACGAAATTCCCTTTTCTTTATGTTCAATGAAGGGTACATTATTTCTTCATTGGTAGACAATATTCATTTGTGGACAAGTATCCCTGCGAAGGTGATGAGACTTCTATTTGAAGGGAAGCATTTAGAGGCATAAGATAAGCTTGGTAATTATGACATTAAGAAGGATTCCTCTATTTCCCTCTTGGCATGACTATTTGGAGGTGATAAAGGAGGTAGGACATATTTGGCATCAAAACCCTTATCATTTAAATATTCCCTTAAGCCAGGTTCCAACTCCTAACCACCCAAGGATCTTTCAAGTCCATCGTTTGTGGTGGATCATCTAGTGGAGACCCCAACACTCCAAATGAATGATTTTTTACAAAGATTAAGATAATGGATTATCAACTATGAGCAATTATATATAGTTTTAATGGTTATTGGCCCCCATATTCTACCCTCAAAGCTTGGTTTCACTAGAACGAATCCCAAAATATCTATCTACTATTATGTTACAAAGGATATTTTGTGGTAGTGTTCAATGACATTGAAGACTAATAACGAGCTTTTCACTAGAGGACTTGGTTCTAGGTCATGCAAGTCTTTCAATTCAACCATGGCTCTTGGAATTTAAACCCCCTTCCCTGAAATCTATGGCTACTCTAATATGAGTAAGGCTACCTAACTTACCAACCCCCCCAGTAGTGGATTTGGCTAGACTTTGTCGAAGCCACTGACAATTCGATTAAGCGCTTCATCAAAATATATATTGGAATATTGGAAAATGGGTTCATCTCTTTCATTCACATTTGTGTTGAACTAGATTTAAGTGAAGGATTGACAGATAAAATCAAGCTAATGTGGGATGGAAATGGATATCTTCATCCTTTGGATTATGAAAACACTGCTTTCATGTGTAGAATTTGTTAGTAGCTTGGGCATCTGCAGAATGTATGCTTGGACTCAAATAGGTTTGTGAGTTCCACGGAACTACAAAAACCCAATTTTGGATGGTTGGATCAAAAGGAAATAAAAAATGTCAAGAACTTGCCAGGTCAAAATCAGGATGCCTGTCAATAGTATAAATCAACCCCTGATGCATTGGATTTCTAAGATTCAGTGAAGGCCCTTGTGGTTTCGCCTCATCCCTCTACTAAGGAGAATCCTCCAACAAAAGATTTTGAAAGAGAAACAACAATTATTGTGTCTGCAATTAACAGGCATAAGTTCTCCCATGAGTCTGACCTTTCAGATAATGATAAATAAATCGTGCGATATGTTGAGCCACTAGAAATGGAGCTCTCTCAAAAAAATGAGGATTTGGCTTTATCCTCAGTTGTAGCCGATAATATAGTAGGATGGGTTGATGTACATAAGAGAAAAGGGAAAAAGGAAAACCCTTGAACAATTCTGGTATGTGATGTCATGAAGTTGAAGTTGTTTATTTAAAGTTTTAGGCTTGATGTAACATATTTTTTTGATATAATATGATTGAATTTACAAAAGAAAACTTACATTTCCCTCAAATGATTGTAAACTACTTGTTTTCTAGAATAATATATTTTAACGTATTCTTAAATTTTACATTTACTGTATCAAACCACCAACCACTTATTAATTGTAAATAAATAACTATTATATATATCTACATATATATGATTCTTCCTTTATGTTGTACGATATAATATTATAATTGAAAATATAACTTGAAATCAAAAATAAAATTGCATCCATGAACACAAATTCTGATGAGATTAAAATGCCTAAACGACAATGGGATTGTTAAACTAAAATTTGTCACCATGACTATTTGCAGTTAGTATGGCTCCATCAACTGTCATACTATCCTCCTTGGCAAGTCTTATACCTCTGCTCTTCATGTCAAACTCCAAGAAAGAGAGAAAGTCTTTAAAAATCTATATATCTCTGGGTACGCAGTTTCTCTTAGCCTTGCCTGCGTGTACGCACCCCAAGTTCACAATACCTGCATACTTGTACTCTCTGTCTGTAAAGGGGAGGGTGTGTACTCCTGTAAAGGTCAAAAGGCGCAAGTTTCACTCCAAAACAGTTACTTGTGGTCATTTCTAGAGCATTCTAGAAGCTTGTTTGACGTGTATTGAGCGCCTTCAGATGGTTCATGTATCCCTATGAAAGAGGAACTTATCCCATCAAGAGGGGAGCTATCCCATTCAAATAGGGGCTTATCCCATTGATGGTGGACCTAATTAACTTCCTCTAGAGCACTATAAATACAGGCATTGGGCCAGAGGGAGGGGAGGTTGAAAGCTGAACATTCCTAAGGGTAGATGCTGCTGGAATTAGGACTCCCTTGTAAAGCTTGAGAGGAGAGATTCCCATCCTTTCCTAGCCTTATTTGGAAGTGGGTGAGCTGATCAAAGTAAAGGAAAACTCTTGCTGGACCCTAGGAGGGACCTGCACAACACCAAGGCTCAGGTTGTAATGGTTTCTTTTGTTTCCACTTAATATAAATGAACTCATTTTTCTCAACAGATTGTTATTCATGATTTGTTTCATATACTCCTTGGTCTGTATGATGGATATGTGTTATTTTATAAGTTTATCAGGTGCTATTTAATCTTTTGGCTTGTTAGTGAATGCAGTTTTCGAAGAGAAGGAGGAGCTCATCCGGATCGGCGAGGCTGGACTACTACAAAGCGTTGGATTAAAGGTATGTTATAATCACCTGATTACTTGTATTCTAAATGCATGTTTAGAGAAAGGTAGTGTTTATTTGTCTTGTTTGTCACTAGAAAGCCTTAGCTTCTAGGGAGGTTGGTTTTGTCCGCAAAATCGACTCTTTCCGCATGACAAAATGGCGACTCTGCTGGGGAATACATTGATGTGAATGATTTTTCCTTTGTGTGAAACTTTGATCTGAGAAAAGTCGTTTGTTTTCTGGTTTTTGGCTGTTTGACTGTGTATTTGGGTGGGATAGCTTAGGGTTAAATTAGATTTTAGTTTTTCTTAGTTTTGCTAGCAGTACGCACCCTCTGAGTTGAGCACAGTGCGTACCTGTACGCACTGCAGCTTTGTGCACAGAGCGTACACGCACCTGTGCAAACAGATGGCCTGCGTACACTGTCAAAATTGAGAAAATTTCAATTTTCTTCTTTTTTTCCTTTTAGATTTTGTTTTTTAATTTGTTTTTCTGCCCAAATCCACTGGTTACCTGTCATAAATCTTCACCTAAGCTTGTTTCATCAGTGTCAAGAGTTTTAGTGAAATTCATAGATATTTTGCCCTAGGGTTTGATTTTTTCATTGGTCTTGTAGCGACTTTGGCTTTAGAAGTTGTAAAACCTTGGATCTCCCTGGTATTTTTAGTCTTCTTAGGAGTCGGACCTGTCATAGAATCCACCCTTGTGAGAAACCTACCTTTGTGTTGTCTCTTTGTCGAATCTCGAAAAAGTTTGTTGATTGAACTTTGAATTTTATTCTTAAGAAAAAGAACAAAAGATTTTGATTTTTGTTTTTGACTGGTTTTTGATTCTGCATTAACTAGTCCTTAGTTAAATTTTGACTGAGTAAAACATCCTGGAATCACACTTAGTAGGCTTTTGCCTCATTAGATTTACTTTTAAGTGCATTTCTCTTAGATTTGCTTTTGAGTGAAATTGAGTTGATTTGATTGCCATAGATTTTTTAACTTTGATTTATGTTAAAGTAAGTTTTACATGCTTTGTTAATATAGGGAAAAATAAAAATAAAAAACTCTTTTGAAGAAAAGTTTGCTTTGGTAGCATTTGAGTCTTTGAAAAGAAAAGGAATTTTCGTGAAGTAATTAGTGGTCAGGTGTTGTATGTTTTGGAAAAGATAAAGAGTTTGTTTCTTTGATTTTCATTGCCAAGAAAGTTGTCTTTATATCCATTTTGCGTTCTCCAACTCTCTTAGCTAGGGAATTCATTGAAAAAGAAAATTAGTATAAATCATCCTAAGTGCATATTTTTAGTGGATTTGAGTCGAGTCTACACACCATCAGTTTCATCTCCACTACCTTTTGTCTTAAAGAAAAGCCATAAAAATTAACGCTTAAAGTAAAATCAACTTAGTAACTTTTTATTTACTAGGGTTCTGAAACACCAATATAGATCAAGCTAGTGTCTTGGAGTAGGAGAGTAATTAACTCTCCAAGACAGTAAAACCAAACAAGTAGCTCATCTTGTGGTAGGATAAATCCAACTGTTTCATTTGTACTCTGGGAAAGCTCTTCTTAAAGGAGAAGCATGAGACCATGTCCGAACCAGTGAGGGGATCAATCCTCCTTCATTGGGAAAGACGCCAGATACGCACGTACTACAAACGATAAACCTCGGATTATTGTCGAGGAGCCTGGGGTCACTTGTCGGTAAACCTTGGATTATTGTCAAGGAGCCGGCAAGGGGATTGAGCTTGTTACTCTGCCCTTGCGTGCTATCGGGTCGTAGACTGTTACCCCAGGTATATTTGTTGTTGTTGGTAACCTTAGTGACCATTATCTTTAGGATTCTACCGAGGTGACGGTGGAGGGAAGATCCCACTATACCTGGAGCAGACGTCGGCTAGACTCACTTGGATTTTCCGGGGGTTTCACTTCACTCGAGACGGTTAAAGTGGAGGAACTTGTGCCGGTCTATTCATTAAGTAGGTTGTCGGGGTAACTGTTCAACCCACCACTTCTGTACTGAATTCGGCGATGTTGGGTTTCATCTCCAACTAGTGTTTTCGGTCCGGAAGGCTACTGTTTGTGTATGGTTTGACGCCCTAGATTCTTTAGGCGTGTGATTCGAATTTGTTTGGTTCTTTAGAGACTTTAGGCGGTTTGCTTTGAGATTTTACTTTGTTTGCGTGTGCAGTAGTTAAAAGTTTTTAACTGTGGCTGAATTACCGAGACAGTCCCGTAGACTTCGGGGCAAGTCTCCTGAGATTGTTACCGTGGCCGATTTGTTGAGGAAGTCCCGTAGACTTCGGGGCGAACCTCCTGAAGACGTCCCGGGTCATTACGAAGGTTTGAAAGTCCTTGTAACTCCTAGTGGCAGTAAAGTAGGTTCACCTGAAGAAGGACAGTCGTCGTTGGTAGTCCATCCAGATTACCAAGGTCTAGAAACAGGTTATAATCCCGAAGTTGTTGCAGTTTCCGAGCTTGCTGGTAGTTTTTCATCTACTAGTGATATAGGCGAAGAACCTCAAATATCTGAACCTGTTACTCCAACTTCTAGTGCTCCTGATTCACCTAGGGTAGAAAGAGTCATCACCGAAAATCTTCCTGCTGGTTTGATAGCTATTGAAGAACTTGCTCCAGAAGAAGAATTTGGCGTCTCTATCCTTGAAGATCAACCTACTATTGATCTAAGGGAGCTTGAATCCATCTTTTACAGTCCTCCTAGAAGCACTACTTGGTACCTTTCATTAACCAATTATTTAGACAACTCAGGGTCAAGTTTTTCTCCACCTCGTACTCCTTTTCCACCTGGAGGTATTTATACTCCTATAAATATGTCTGGTCAGTCGTCCGTGTTCACTCAATCTCCTGAATCTTTCTTGTAAAGTGGTCCTTCTGTTCCCTCTGGGTATCAGTCACTTTCTGGTACTTTTGTGGGAGCATCTCCTCAACCCATTGAACATGGGTTATTAGCTGGAAACAATGGTAATAAACCGTTGGGTGTAGGAGACATTTACATGATGTCAGGTTCAGTTCCCGGTTCTCAACCTCAAGGTGGCCAATTACCGCCTGGGGGGCAGCCTCAATTAATGCCTGGGGGGGCAACCTCAAGGTACAAAAATTGCGTCTGGGGGGCAACCTCAAGGACAGTATGTACCCATAGTACAATACATTCCTCAAGGTCAACCCCAGCCTCAATATGTACCCCAAGGTCAACCTCAGTATCAATTCATAGCTCAAGGTCAACCCCAGTATCAGTATTTACCTCAAGGGTATCTACCTCAAGGTCAGTACTCGAGTCAAGGTTATCAACCACCCCAAGGTCAATCTTATGTTCAAGGTACGGGAAATGTACCTTTCAGTTATCAATCCTACCCTCAATCCGGTTATGGATCTCAATATCCTCAACCTGTCATGGGTCAATACCCCGGAATGAACATAGTGTGGGATCCATCGCAAGTTCAACAAGTGTTGTAGCCAAGCGTACAGTTGTCATCTCAAGCTGGAAGACCTTTAGTTTCTGGTTCACCCCAGCAACCAGTCCAGTCTAATGTTCAAACTTTTGTACCTTCGGTAGTTACTCAGTCGCCCATTGCACCTAGTACTCCATCTCAAACGATTGCTGCAACTACCGCAACATCTATTCCTTCCACCACACTTACTTCTGGAGTATCGACAGCTCTGGTTTCTACTGTCTCTGCAACTACTCCTCAAACATCTTTACCATTTTCTGGATCTACGATTCAAACTACGGTTCAGATGCCTGTAGGACAACCTGGTTTAAGTACGGTTGTTACTAGTCAACCACAATTTGTTTATCAACCGTACCAGGGACAGTACCAATACGGGCCTGTTGTCCAACAGCCAGTTTACCAATATCAGCCGTATCCTGGGTACACTTATCAACAACCTCAGCAACCCCAGTACGGTCCGGTTAATCCTGGTTTTCCAGGAGGATACAATATCCCGAATGCGATACCTATTCCAAGTTATCCTGGATATCCTCCTCCTGGGACTGGTCTTGTGACCCAGAGTTTTAGGGATCCTAATCGGAAATTGTCGTTTATCGAAACTTTGGATTTACCGGACTTGTCATGCCTAACGAACGATCCAATAAATTATCTTCCGTTTTGGCCGCCAATGCCAAATAAGTTGCCCAGTGATATACCCAAGTTCAAAGGTAAGTCCGGAGAGGATCCGTCAAATCATGTGATGACTTACCACCTCTGGTGTGCTTCAAATTCCATCTCGGATGATTCGATCCGCTTACGTCTTTTCCAGCGTACACTCATTGGTCTCGCGGCCAAGTGGTACATTGAGTTACCACGGGCCTCTTTTTACAATTTTAGTCAGTTAGCTACCTCGTTCCTAACTCATTTTCAGTTGTTGGTCAGGTATGATAATGGCACGGAGCTACTAACTTGATTAAAACAATCGACGTCCACTTATATTTCCGATCATATACATGAATGGAGACATCGAAGGCGATTAGTGAAAGTTTTTATCCTGGACCAAATCTTAGCTGAATGGTTTGTTAAATCATTATTACCGAAGATTACTGAAGACGTAGCTAAGGCCGGAGTAGTTACTGAGGAGCAAGTGATTGCTCAAGCACAGTACCTTGACTTAGTTTACACTCAGTCAGGTACGTTACATGAAAAGATCCCAGATCTTCCAAAGTCAAATCAAATCGTTGTTGCTCCTTCGGGCTCTCATGTTGTTGATGGCATGATTAGTACGGTGAATACTAAAAGCAAGAAGAAGTCTTCAAAGAATTCTTCGCCCATTATAACCTTACCAGATTCCCCGACAGGAGAATCTTCTCTTGAAGTTTCCGCTGATATTCACGCCGTAGAGTCATCTACGGCTAAATCAAAAAACGATGGGAAGAAGAAAGGCAAGAAGAAGAATAAAGCAGACAAGACTCCAAAGGAGAAAACAGGAGAGTCAGAAACCAATGACGAAAAGCGCAAACCTCGATATCCTTGTCTTATTTGTGAAGAGGATCATTTTACAAGATATTGCCCTCATCGGGCCGAGGTTGTGAAAATCGTCAAGGGTTCCCCAACTCCTGTTGTTTTGAAAGATCCATTTCCAAAGCAGGAGAGTAAGATGATAGGTTCTTCCTCGAGTGCCAGTGAAGAACCCATATTGATGATGTCTCATGTAAGGATTGCGACTCGATTGCAAGATTATGGTAGTAAGAGTCCTGTTGATGGATCGAAAGAAGCAGAATCTTCTCATTCAAATCCATCAACCTCAGCTCCCGGTTCCTATCCACTACAGATCGAGAAACCTAACCCTGACTTAGTAATCAAACCGCCCGCCAAGGGTGTACTTCGAAGGTCTGCTTTTAATCCACATGCGAGAGCGGCCCAGAATTACAACATTGTTAAGGATTTAGCTGTTTCACCCTCAGCAATGTCGGCTTTAGAAGTGCTGCAATCATGCCCAGCACAGCGAAAATTTCTTTTGTCGGCTATAGCAGCTATTGATGTTCAGGACCCGAACCTAATAATCTTTGATCTAGAAAATAGTACACCGCGTTTGCCTCATCAGATGGATTTCCAGATCCCAGTGATAGTCGAAAACAGGCCTATTCATCGGACTGTAATTGATGAGGGAGCTTCCACGTGTATTATGTCGATACAGTGTTGGAGATCGCTTGGTTCTCCTTCACTGAATCAATCCCCGACAATTCTTAAGGCCTTTGATGGCCGTGGGTTCCATCTGTTTGGCATTCTACAGGATTTTCCTATAGGGGTTGAAGGAAAAACCGTTAGTCTAGATGTGGAGGTGGTTGATTCCCCTCTAGACTACAACCTTCTTTTGGGTCGAAGTTGGTCTTACGCTATGACAGCGTTCGTTTCATCAGTCTTCAGAGTAATCAAATTTCCACATAATGGCAAGATCGTAACCATAGACCAGCTGGCTTATTTTTCATCCGACCCAGCCTCTTCAAAGAGTATCCAGCATGTCGGTAAAACGACTATCCCTTACAAGGATGTTGGCGTAGGATTAGTTAAAGATGTCGGTTTACTGGGAACTTTTCCTTTTCCTCCAATCAACGCCGTGTCTTCATTTGCATCTATTCATATGATTACTTCAGACACCATTGTTTACGACGATCCTTGGATCGTTCCTTCTTAATCTGAGATAGGCTCATTTGGTGACGCAATGCCTTTGAGTCCATATGAAATTGCCTATGAAGCCGTGCAGTCTTTTTCCGATCCGAATTCAACCAAAGTCGACCAAATGAATGTGGTCCGTGAGGAATCCCTTTTCGCGTCAACATCAGAGTTAATAATGTTTCTCGAAGTTGCGTCATCTGACGAACAACTTTGTGAAATCCTGTGCGTAGACGATTTACCATGGGAAGATCTCCATCATAGATCTTCATTTTTACCTGAGGATGATCATTTTGAAAACGATTTCTCATCAATCTTTACAGCTGAATATGTCAAAGAAGCTCAAAGTCCAACAAAACATCCTGATTCAGAGCTGAATTTGGGAAACATTTCTCGCACTATTCCCATTGAAATTTCAGTCAAGCCCGGAATTGTTGAGCACATTCATATAGGTGCCTCGTGTTCAGATGACGAAATTCAGACATACAAGGCCCTATTTCAAGAATTTCGCGACGTGTTTGCCTGGTCTTACGAGGAAATGCCAGGAATTGTTCCCGCAATTGTTGTCCATGAGATCAAGACTTACCCGGATGCTAAACCCGTCCGGCAACGTTTGCGTCAGATTCACCCATGAAAAGCGGTTGCGATTAAAGCAGAATTTGAGAAGCTGTTGAAAGCAGGTTTCATTTATCCGATCCCGTTAACGGATTGGGTATCGAATATTGTTCCGGTTAACAAAAAACAGGGAACAATAAGAATATGTATCGACTATAGGGATATCAATCGTGCTTGTCCCAAAGACAACTATCCAACACCCTATATCGATCAAATAATTGATGATTGTGCCGGCAGTGAAATATTTTCCTTTATGGACGGTTTTTCCGGTTACAACCAAATCAATATTCTACCTGCTGATCAACCAAAAACGGCTTTCATTTGTCCATGGGGGACATTTTTTTATTGCAAATTACCTTTTGGGCTTAAGAATGCCGGAGCCACTTTTCAAAGGGCGATGTCTTATTCGTTTCATGACATCAAACACATTGTGCAACCGTATCTCGATGATTTGCCTGCTCACTCCTTACATCGAGCTGATCACCTTGTCCATTTACGAGAAATTTTCATGAGGTGTAGGCATTATCGTATACGGTTGAACCCACACAAATGTGTCTTCTGCATAGAAGTGGGACGATTGCTGGGATTTGTAGTTTCAAAAGCTGGCATTCACGTCGATCCCTCGAAGGTAGAAGCTATCATCAAATTGCCTCCTCCTTCGAGTCTTCGCCAACTCCAAAGTTTGCAGGGGAAAGCAAACTTTTTACGCCGATTCATTCCTAACTATGCCGAGATTACCAAGGGTTTTACCCGGTTGTTGAAACAAAACGCTCAATTTTCTTGGGATGAGATAGCTCAGAAATATTTTGATGCGCTTAAGCACGCGTTGACCCATGCATCGTTGCTGCATCCTCCCAACTACAACCAGGATTACTTTTTGTACCTCGCCGCCGTTCATTCCACCATTGGAATGGTCTTAGTCTAGGAATACGAATTCGGAACGGAACATGTGATCTATTACCTTAGTCAGACGTTAAATCCCACTGAGCTCAAATATTCACATGTGGAGAAATTGGCCTTGGCAGCCGTTCAAGCTGTCCAACGTTTTCGTCACTACATTCTTCTCCATAAAACTATAGTCATTTCCGATTGCAACCCTATGATCTAAATTTTGACTAAACAATTGCTAGGGGGCAAGTACTCTAAATGGATTGTTATCCTGCAGGAGTTCGACTTGGAATTTGAAAAGTCTAAGTCTAAGAAATCTTTAGTTTTTGCAGAGTTGATGTGTGATTTCCCGCGTGCTGACACAGAAACTGTGGCAGAGGAACCCATTGCGGACGAATCTTTGTTTCTCATCAGCACTTTAGATCCGTGGTATGGAGATATAATTGTCTATCTCCAGACCCAATCCTTTCGGCCCGAAGTTTCAAAGTCGGAACGTCGGAAAATTCGATTTCAGTCCCAACAATACAAAATTATTGGAGATACTCTTTATCGTCGTGGGGTGGACTTGGTTTTTCGCCGTTGCTTAACTCACGAGGAAGCTGAAAGGGTTTTGAATGACTGTCACTCTGGAGCCTGTGGCGGTCATATGTCTGGGTATGCCACAACCCAAAAGATATTGCGCACTAGCTACTTCTGGCCGTCCTTGTTTAAAGACTGTATTATTGCGGTCCAGAAATGCCACAACTGTCAAGTGTTTGATCGCAAGATGCGCGCACCACCTGCTCCTCTCCACCCTATAATTGTCGTTGGTCCTTTTGCCAAATGGGGTATCGATTTTATTACATGTAACCCTCACTCGGTCGGGGGGCATGCGTATATCATCCTCGCGGTTGATTATTTTACTAAGTGGGCCGAGGCGATGCCTACATTTGAGGCAGACGGCAAAACAACTGCAATTTTCATATTCAATCACATTATTGCTAGGTTTGGTGTCCCACAAGCAATAATCACTGACCATGGGTGCCATTTTCAAAACGTTATGATGACAGAACTTACAGGCTAGCTTGGTTTGCATCACGATAGCTCAACTCCTTATTATCCACAAGCCAATGGCCTGGTTGAGTCCACCAACAAAGTTTTAGTTATCATGATCCGACGAATCATTGGTATTCATTGGTCGAATTGGCACAACATGTTATTTTCCGTGCTTTGGGCGTACCGAACCTCAGTGAAAACATCAACAGGGTTCACTCCTTTCCAACTAGTTTATGGTTTGGAAGCAGTGCTGCCCATTGAATGCGAAATCCCGTCACTTTAAATGGTTGTCGAATTACTTCCAGCTACTTCCGAAGAGGAGAAGCATTTATTATACTTAGCTCAATTAGATGAGACTCGACGTGACGTTGCATTGGCAATCGAGACTCACGCAAAACGGATGAAAGCTCAGTATGATCGCAACGTGACACCTCGAAATTTTTTGGAAGGAGACCTAGTGCTATTATATGATCAAGCTAACGATAAATTAGGGGCTGGAAAATTCGTTCCTATGTGGCATGGGCCCTACATTGTCAAGCGAAAGCTAGCAAAAGGGGCCTATGAGCTGGTAGATTTTGATGGGGACTCTTTGGGTAAACCCAGAAATGGACTTTACCTAAAGAGGTATTATGCGTAAATGATGGGTATGGAGATTTAGTTAGGTTATATTTTTCTTTCTAGCTGGTGTGTTTGTTAGTATAGACAGTGTGCTTAGCTTAGAGAGTGTGTTTTTCATCGTTATTCTGGCTTATCTTGGTTTTACTCTTGATATTGCAGATGTCGACGCCTCTTCAAACGTACATTGGATTCGTTGATGGTGCTTGTCATAGTACACGGAATATCTCTTCTGCAGCTTGGGTTATCTATTCACCCTCTGACGAGTTAGTTTCTATGCATGGGGTGAGCCTCGGTCAAACAACAAACAACATTGCAGAATACAGTGCAGTGATTAAGTTATTATCTGAATCTATTTCATTTGGGATTCGGAGTTTGATAGTGAGGTTAGATTCTGAACTCGTTGTATTACAGCTTAATAGAGTTTATGCCATTAGAAATCCAGTGTTATTAAGGTTATTTTTGAGAGTGCGTCTCTTGGAACGTGAATTTGATTACATTGAATATCAGCATATTCCAAGGTCTTTAAATACATTGGCAGATGCAATTGCTTCTCGAATGTTAGACAGACATTTGCGATAATCATACATGTAAATTTAAAAACATTTCATCACACATGTTTAACAAGATAAGCCGGTAATAATGATATATATAGATAGGAGTGTGTCAAAAATACATCGTCTTCGATCATAGGTTGAAAAACACCTTATGATCGGCAAAAATGATAAGTACAAAAAACCAAAATGTCACATGTGTCTACAAAAGTGACCATCCAATCACTGGTGGTGCTCTCTATACGACACCACTGCACGGGCTACCCTACACAAGAACCTCCTAAAAGGTCCTGGGACTGCGACCACATAGCGCTGAAGTCTGATAGGAATATCATCTATAGTCGTCTCTGGTATGTCTGCCGTAAGACGCTCTAGGTCTTGTTCCAACTCAGCTAAGGTCTCTGCGGCCGCATCCTGTGGGGCTGGTGCCGGTGCAACTGGTACTCTCCTCTCGAAAGGCCGGAGATTGGCCGGACGCTGTGGACCTACATCTGCATTTTGAAAATTGTCACTGTCAGTTTTGAGACGATATAAAAACAAAAAAAAAAATAGATAATTTAAAAACTTGTGAAAAATGAAGTACCTGTGTCGTCCCACTGTTCTCCCAGTGGAAGAATCATGTCTGGATCTCCACGAAAATCAACTCCGTCATACGGAAAATCCTGTATCGAGAAGACCTGGTTCTCTAACCAATGAAAATACTCCGGTCTAAATCGGACAACCTCCGTGCCCTCGTCAGGATGACGGGCCATCACCGCAACCCATCGCATCAACTTAGGCTCTCGGGGAGGCCTAACCTCAACAGTGAGCTGCTGTGGGATCAGCATCGGAACCCTCTCTAGGGCAAAACTCACAACTAAAGGCCCATAACCAAAAGTCTTCAGTTGTCCGTTTTTGGTCCTAGTCAGTTGGCCCTTAAGTTGGCCAACACAGCATCGCACCAGTTGAATATGGTGCCCCGATAGCAATCAATCGCCATTCGCATCTCGGATCCAGTGGCAATATGCAAAGCGGCAGCCCCGCAAAGTCTGGTAACTGTAAAGGAAATTACCATAAGTTCAGGTCGGGATATATTTTTAATTTCTATCCCCTTATCCTGGTTTTGGTTATTACACCACTCTAGTCGGAGGCTAGCAATGGACTGGCCACCCAGCCTAGCAATGCGTATGCCCAGCATTTTCCCAACTGAGAAAATGTCGGGGTACACAGGTCACCCATGGGGCACCTGCGTACCTCGAAAAGCGGACCTTGAAACCCCTAAGGCCTCCAAAAAATAAAACTAAAGCTTAAAAACAAATTCTAAACGGATGGAAATGCAAGGGAGGATGTTGTAGAATACCTGGTGAGACGGCATTCGGTTTCGACGGTCGTATTCTCCGCAGTGTCCACGGGAAGTTTCTTGCCAAAAGCCCTTTTTCTCTCCTCAATAGTAAAATGGTAAAAATGAAATGGTAAAAGCCCTTTTTATAGGTTTTTTGAGTAAATGAATGTCAAATTTGTTTATTTTCCACCATGAAAAGGTATTTTTCAAAGTATTTTGATCTATCTTTAAACAAGTATGAGTAATGTGTTGGTTTTTGCGCAGGATAAAAGGGTTTTCAGGGAAAATGTCATTTTTCACAAACAAAAACATCAGAGTCATCTTTTAAGCCCTTTTCTAACTCCTAAAACATGAAAAGATTGCCGAGCATTTCTTTTACACTCGTTAAAACAGAATTAAAAGATGGTCCTCTTACAGCCCTTTTCTGACCGTAAAAACACGAAAAGATTGCCGGATTTTTGTCGTTTCAAATTCGATATTGGAAATAAAACGACGTGTCCTTGATCGCTTTTTACTTTTCAGGTCAAAGACACGAATCATGAAAGTACTCCTTGGTCGCAAGATCAAGCAGTTCTCTCAAGTATTATTTTATACTTTTTCGGGCTTGGGAGACACAAATTTACGAAAAAGTTCAACTCTGGAGTCTTCTTAAGTTTTTTCAGACTCTCTAAAATTGAAAAACGCCGAGTTTCTCCTATACTGGACTCGTTAAAATTTCACAGTAAAGGACCTGTTCGATTACAAACAGGAACGGACCACTCCTTCTTAGGGTTCGAATCAAAACTAAGTTGGACTCATCCGAAGGATGAGCTTATAATCAAGCATATGTTATCCTCCTCAAGCTTGTAAAAAATAAAGAGGTACTTGCCAGAAATGGTGGGGGAAAGGAGAGAAAAATGAGCCTATTTGTTATCCTTTGTCTCAGAAGAAGCCTTATCACCACTCTTGAACACGACACTTTTCATTCACCTGGGTTGGGAAATCCTTTGCCTCACAGTTGATCAAACAACATTGAAAGTCTTCAGCCGGGTATTAACTTTGGGTCAAATTTCACCAAGCCATCTGTTGTGTCGTTATGTGTTCAAGAGGTCTCTGCAATAAACCATTCATCTGCAAAATACCCGTAATCCATCTCGACCATCCCTGACTTAGTCCTTACAGCTACATTTCTTCAAACTTGATCTATGATTTCGTGTTGTGGGCTTGCCTGCAATGGGTCGCTTTCTATCGACATCAGCGCATTATCTAGAAAGATGACCTAGAAATCGTCAGTACCTTGAAATCTACATGCATCAATGGCAGGTTTCTCGCCTTTGACGATGGTTTACATCATTGACTTTCGATCGAAGGATTCCGTGAAATGTTCGAAATCAACTCATTCATTCACATCTCATGGATTGTACTGGGTACTTTGAGAACCATTGACATCACTAGTGGTCTCTCTCACACTTGTTAACAGTTTACATCATTGACTGGTAATCAAGTGGTTTCTACCATGTTCGACATCAACTCATTTATTCGCATGGATAAAATCGTACCTATTCGGGAAGTAGAAATGAAGACCCTGGATCTAGTTTCCACCATCCAGGTTGCGAGGAGTTTTGTATTCATTATACAGTAGACTAATCATAAACATATGGCTACGTCCATACTATGTCTACAAAAGTCTATGATTATGATGTACTGCGAAATCATTCCTGTATCAGAGCAGTAGTTAGTTTCTTAGTTAAAGTTTTCAATCTGAGTATGGGAATGCCTACCTCAGCGATGATATGATCTTATATATGTATTTTGTGTTGAATACTTGCAGGTTCTGACTCGGCTCTCCACAAGATAATCCTTGAAATGATAAAGTACTTCACCCTTCCTAGATGATATGAAACCCTAATCTACTACAGGCTTCGCACTTTAGGGGGAAATCTGTTACACTAAAATTTGTCACCATGACTATTTGCAGTTAGTATGGCTCCATCAACTGTCATACTATCCTCCTTGGCAAGTCTTATACCTCAGCTCTTCATGTCAAACTCCAAGAAAGAGAGAAAGTCTTTAAAAATCTATATATCTCTGGGTACGCAGTTTCTCTTAGCCTTACCTGCGTGTACGCACCCCAAGTTCACAATACCTGCGTACTTGTACGCTCTGTCTGTAAAGTGGAGGGTGCGTACTCCTGTAAAGGTCAAAAGGCAAGTTTCACTCCAAAAAAGTTACTTGTGGTCATTTGTAGAGCATTCTAGAAGCTTGTTTGACGTGTATTGAGCGCCTCCAGATGGTTCATGTATCCCTATGAAAGAGTAACTTATCCCATAAAGAGGGGAGCTATCCCATTCAAAGAGGGGCTTATCCCATTGATGGTGGACCTGATTAACTTCCTCTAGAGCACTATAAATACAGGCATTGGGCCAGAGGGAGGGGAGGTTGAAAGCTGAACATTCCTAAGGGTAGATGTTGTTGGAATTAGGACTCCCTTGTAAAGCTTGAGAGGAGAGATTCCCATCCTTTCCTAGCCTTATTTGGAAGTGGGTGAGCTGTGTAGGTTTTAACCGTGTACAGAAATTTCCTGCATACGAATTCTTAAACAAAGAAAATAAACAATGTGAGAGCATAACCCATAAAACACATATGCACAGAGATTTTTCCCTGGATCCCAAAACCGGGACTACCAGCTTGATTTTTCATTATGTTCCTTTCAATGTTACAATACATATTTATACATGCTGAAGCATCCAATACCATGGACCGAAAAACCATCACGTCCAATACCATGTGCGAAAATCATGCACAAAACCATAGGTAGGTTCGCCCAACCTAATATAGGGTCCAGAATAATATTAGGTTCACCCAACCTAATATAGGGTCCTATATTAGGTTCGCCCAACCTAATATAGGTACGACTAACTACGTAGGTTAGTCGTGGAAAGAATATAACACAACCCAACAATCTCCCACTTGTTGTTTTCTTTCTACATGGGGCCACAGGAGAGCTTAGTCATTTTTCCAGCCCTGAAACACCCATTGTTTCTCTACACCAAGAGAACTTCTCAGAGCTCACAGATTTTTTCAATGCATCTGCAGTATTCTTCAAAGTGTCCACCTTTACCAGCAACACCTTTTTGTCTTCTATCATATCCCTCACAAAGTGATACTGAACATCAATGTGCTTTGTCTTTGAATGATAAGCAGGGTTCTTTGCCAAGAAAATTGCACTTTGGCTATCACAATCTATTCTTATAGCTCCATGTACTAACCCCATACTTGAACACAATCTCTGCAACCAAACTGCTTCCTTGCTTGCATGAGTGGCTGCCATGTATTTTGCCTCTGTAGTTGATAGTGCCACTACAGATTGTTTCTTACTCATCCAACTGACTGCACCTCCAAATAGGTTAAACACATACCCACTTGTAGATCTTCTCTGATCCAGATCTCCAGCCCAGTCTGCATCAACAAAACCATGAATATCCAACACTCTGTCCAATCCTGGTCTTCCTTGGTAGCACAAACCATAATCACTAGTGCCACGCAAATACCTGAAAACCCGCTTCACTGTTGTCCAGTGCTCCTTCCCAGGTTTTGACATAAACCTGCTCAATACTCCCACTGCATGTGAAATGTCTGATATAGTACAGACCATTGCATACATCAGGCTACCGACTGCACTTTCATATGGAACACGGGACATGTCCTCTTCCTCTTCTTGTGTCTTGGGACACTGTTCAGCAGATAACCTCACACCTACAGGAATAGGAACCTTCACCGGTTTACTATCCTGCATATTAAACCTCTGCAGTATTGTCTCGACATACTTCCTCTGGTTTAACCAGAGCTTCCTCTTTGCCCGATCTCTTTTAATTTCCATGCCCAAAATATAGTTTGCAGCACCAAGATCTTTCATGTCAAATTTGGAGGACAATTGGGTCTTCAAATCCTGGATAATTTCTTTGTTATTTCCAACCAGCAACATATCATCCACATACAAGACCAGATAAATAACACGGTCACCAATTAATTTAAAATACACACAATGATCTGCTTTGCTTCTGGTGAAGCCAAGTCCCCGTATAAATGTATCAAATTTCTGATACCACATCCTTGGTGACTGTTTTAACCCATACAGAGACTTCTTTAACTTGCATACCAGTTCTTTCTTACCCTTCACCGCAAAGCCTTCAGGTTGCCTCATGTAGATTTCCTCTTCCAAATCCCCGTGAAGAAATGTTGTCTTCACATCCATCTGTTCTACCTCAAAATCAAAAGCAGCAGCAACAGATAAAAGTAATCTAATAGAAGCTACCTTGGCAACAGGAGAAAAAATATCACCAAAATCAATTCCTGGCACCTGGGAATAACCTTTTGCTACCAACCGAGCTTTGTATTTCTCCACCTTTCCTTCTGCATTAGTCTTCTTCTTGAACACCCATTTGCTGCCAATGGGTTTCCTTCCAGCCGGCAACTCTACCAGATCCCAAGCCTCATTTTTGTGCAAAGATGCCATTTCATCAACCATGGCCTCTTTCCAGAGTTTTCCATCCTCTGAATCCACTGCTTCCTTCACAGTTCTGGGATCATCATCAGTAACAGACAAAGCAAAATTTGAACTGAAAGCAGATGGACTATACCTTTCTGGCTACCTTCTTTCTCGACCTGATCTTCTCACAGCCGGAGTTTGTGGCTCTTCATCTTCTGATTCCTCCTCTGCTGCAGAGTCTGATTCTTCCTCCTTTGGCTCAAACTCTATCTTCTCAGGTTCCTTTGGTTGGACTTCAGATTGAATAACATCTTTTACCTCTCTGAACACCACATCTCGGCTGTACACAACCTTCCGTGTGACTGGGTTCCAAAGCTTATAACCCTTTAAACCATCCTTATACCCAATAAAGATGCACTTTTCAGATTTACTATCCAACTTGGTTCGTTTCTCCTTTGGAACATGTACATATGCATCACATCCAAATACCCTCAGATGTGAAAGAGAGGGTTTCTTACCAGTCCATACTTCTTGTGGAGTCTTATCCTCCAACGCTGATGAGGGTGATCTGTTGATCAGGTAACGTGCAGTATCCACCACCTCTGCCCAGAATTCCTGTCCTAACCCGGCACCACTGAGCATGCTTCTTGCCCTTTCCATCAACGTCTTGTTCATTCTTTCTGCGACTCCATTTTGCTGAGGTGTATATGGAGTAGTCTTCTGGCGTGCTATACCACACTTCTTACAAAATTCTTCAAATTCCTTGCTGCAAAATTCTCCACCATTATCTGTCCTCAGCACCTTTATCTTCTTCTCTGTCTGATTTTCCACCAAAGCCTTAAATTCTTTAAACCTGTCAAAGACTTCAGATTTCTTCTTAAGGAAATATATCCATGTATTCCTTGAGAAGTCATCTATGAATGATACATAGTACACAGACTTACCCAGTGATGGAACCTTCACAGGTCCAAACACATCACTATGCACAAGCTCTAATATCTGTTTCGTCCTCTTACCACCAGAGGGGAAACTCACTCGATTCTTCTTCACATACGCACAATTTTCACAGAAATCAAAATCCAGAGAGCTATCATTCATACCTTCTACCATACCTTTACCATGAAGTATTCGAAGGCCCTTCTCTCCAATATGTCCAAGCCTTTGATGCCACAACATGGTCTTCTCTCCAGAGACCACTAGATTTTCTACTCCATTTTCCGGAACCATAGAACTATTGCACCCATCAACAACAGTGCTACCTTGCAGCTTGTACAGAGTTCCAATCCGAACTCCCCGCATCAATATCAGTGCTCCTCGAACCATCTTGCAGGTATCTTTCTCGAACACCGTCTTTACACCTGCATCATCCAACTTGCTTACAGAAATCAGATTTCTGGCCAATGCAGGAATATGTAGAACACCCGGAAGTCTTCTAACCCTTCCACCTTGCAACTTCAACTTTACTTTTCCCCGACCAATGATTCTAGCCTTCCTATCATCTCCTAAGAAGACATCACCACCATCGTATTTCTCATCTCGCAGAACCACTCTCTATGGGGAGTGAAGTGAAAGGATGCACCTGAGTCAATCAACCATGCCTCATGATCTACATGTGTACTTGAAGAAGCCAAGTACACATCCCCACCTTCATCTGAGGTGGTTTTCGCCTCTGCAGAAGGAGCATCATCAGATCCCTTTCCTTTATCAGGAGCTTTAGATTTACAATCCCTTCTGAAGTGTCCTTCCTTTCCGCATTTCCAGCACACCACCTTTGTAGGTTTTCCTGGAGATTTAGATCTCCCTCTAGATTTAGATCTCCCACTCGATGACTTATTTTTGTTTCTGTTCTGGGACCGTCCTTGTACAGACAAGGCATCACCATTCTGGTTGTCCATATTCTTCTGTCTCATCTCCTCCGTCAGCAAGGCTGAGACTATTTCATCAAACTGCAAAACAGTTGCATTGCTACCTATTGCAATAACCAGAATATCCCACGAATCTGGTAGAGAACACAATAGACTGATGCACTTATCTTCATCTGAAATTTTAATATCAACATATAATAACTGACTTACCACAGTATTAAATGCATTCAGATGCTCTGTCACCGAGTCTCCATCTTTCATCCTCAGGTTATACAGTTTTTTCCGCAGGAACAATTTGTTCACCAGAGACTTAGATTGGTACAAAGTCCCTAACTTGACCCACAAAGCCTTTCTCGTAGCTTCCCCTGATACATTCAGCAATACTGAATCTGAGACACACAATCGTATTGTGCTCTTTACCTTCTAATCCAATTTCTTCCATTCTTCATCGGTCACTCCCGATGGTTTATTACCCGGATCTACCGCGATCCACTGATCTTTATCGACCAACAGATCCTCCATCTTGAGTTTCCACAACTCAAAACTCTGACCATTGAACTTCTCAATCTCGATCTTTCCACTGCTCGCCATCTTCTTTCACCACCAGAATCGATCTCGTAGATCTCCCACTGAACAGGGTCTACCACAGGCCTGAGCGAAACCCCTCAGCAACAAAGGCGTCCCCTTGAAGCCAAAACAGCTCTGATGCCAAATGTAGGTTTTAACCGTGTACAGAAATTTCCTGCATACGAATTCTTAAACAAAGAAAATAAACAATGCGAGAGCATAACCCATAAAACACATATGCACAGAGATTTTTCCCTGGATCCCAAAACCGGGACTACCAGCTTGATTTTTCATTATGTTCCTTTCAATGTTACAATACATATTTATACATGCCGAAGCATCCAATACCATGGACCGAAATACCATCACGTCCAATACCATGTGCGAAAATCATGCACAAAACCATAGGTAGGTTCGCCCAACCTAATATAGTCGTGGAAAGAATATAACACAACCCAACAAGCTGATCAAAGTAAAGGAAAACTCTTGCTGGACCCTAGGAGGGACCTGCACAACACCAAGGCTCAGGTTGTAATGGTTTCTTTTGTTTCCACTTAATACAAATGAACTCATTTTTCTCAACAGATTGTTATTCATGATTTGTTTCATATACTCCTTGGTTTGTATGATGGATATGTGTTATTTTATAAGTTTATCAGGTGCTATTTAATCTTTTGGCTTGTTAGTGAATGCAGTTTTCGAAGAGGAGGAGCTCATCCGGATCGGCGAGGCTGGACTACTACAAAGCGTTGGACTAAAGGTATGTTATAATCACCTGATTACTTGTATTCTAAATGCATGTTTAGAGAAAGGTAGTGTTTATTTGTCTTGTTTGTCACTAGAAAGCCTTAGCTTCTAGGGAGGTTGGTTTTGTCCGCAAAATCGATTCTTTCCGCATGACAGGGATAAATAGATCACAAAGATTCAAAAAATGGTGCCACAAAGAAGATTCCATGTGGATTACACAAAGATGTTATCAAGATGCTCACGATGACTAAAATTACCATTTGGACACTTCTTGTCATACTCGATCCATGTAGATTTCCTTACCATGTCAATCCTCGATGGAAGTGTATGAGTGCAAGTACTAAAATGCACTGAGTGAAAGTAGTCCATTGGTAGGCAGGGATGAAATTTGACTTGCCCATACTTGACATTTAAAATTTTTCGATGTCTATTTTCCTCGACATGTTTAGAACTTGTTGTAGCGGCTACAAAAACCCTCCAAAATTTTGCCTTAGCTTCATTTTGGAGCCTCCCTACCAACCATCCTTAGCAACATGTCTTGCACTGTCAAGTACATAGGCTTCAGCTAAGTTTCGGTGGCCTGTCGGTCTGTGCATGTTAGTTTGTTTGTCTGTTGGGCAGCGGATCCCCCCATAGCATGTTTTTGGGGCTTGAAGCCCAAATTTTGGTCAAGTGTAATGTAAAGACCCCGCAAAATGTGGGCGCAGAGTGCAAATGTCTAGGGTTGTCCACCCTAAGATAATGTAAAGTGTGTCGACCTACCCATGGTCTGCAGACCGTGGGTTTGTATAAATAGAGTTAGGCTCTAAGTGTAAAGGAAGTCTAAGTTTTCAGAAGTAACAGATAGATGTGAAGGCACGGTTAGAAGATAGAAGTGAAATCTGAAGTATATTGGGTCATAGTGGTAGGTAGAAGCTCTGCAGCTGAGTGCGCAGGGTGGAGTTGGGTCTGTAACTGAACTTGAGTATTAATAAAGATAAGATTGATTCAGAATATTGTGCATCTGCTTGTACATCTATATTTCTATGTTATTGTTGGGTCCCTATAATACTAGTGATTACCCCATTACTATTGTAGTTATACCCCTTATTTATATTGTTGTGCCCCTATTACCCCCATATTGTTATTTCTGTGCCCCATAGAATCCCTCTATTGTTATTTTTGTGGCTTTATATTATTATTGTTAGGTCGACTGGATTATATTGTGACTCCTTAGACTCCTATATATAGAAAGGAGGTTTTGTCATTTGTATCATCCAAGAATTGTTCATTTATGTAATGTAAAGGAGGTTGCCCCCTCGAAGAGGTTGAATTCTAAGGCGTTGATCTATCTTTCTATCTTTTCTTGAGCTGGTTTCATAACAGCTATGGTTATTCTTTATGCATTTATATTATTTTAAGTACACGTGCTAATTTGAAAATTTAACAAGTAATAAGAATATTGGGCCTGCACAAATTAAGTTAAGCACTAATATAATAACATAGTAAGGATCGGATTGGAATAATACGGTATTCGCGAAGGTGCGCACGGGTTGCGAAGAAAAAAGGTTGCGCAAAGCATCACGGTGTGCAGGGTAGGATCACGAACCTCCAGAACCCTCATCAAGACATCCCTAGCATACAGAAACTTGGTTCCAACACCCTCCCATACTACTTTGGGTGAGACCTCAGCCCACGCTCCACGGACTGTTTCCGAAAGGGCCAGTAGTACCAGGATTTGCTTGGCTAAACTTACTACTGAACCTGGGTCAGGCCCCACGTAGCCAACAAATGGTTCCGTTGCCGGGACCAGGATCGGCCTAAGGGATGTCTGATGTCGTGCCACTGGAACCCAACAAAGAGGGAAATTGAAGAGTGGTTGGACAAGAATATTCACAAGTTCATGACACAGGAAAACATAACTCCACATGTATCTAAGAAAAGGTGGCTAGATTTCTACGTGTATATGGAAATCCACGAGATCTTCTTCACATCCTTTCCTTTTGAACTGAATGAGTGGATCGCGAGGTTAGCCGACAGTGAGGGAAGGTGTAAGCTCGACCAACCAATAGTGTGGACTCCGGAATTAGTGCGCATACTAGAGGCATCAGAAGATAAGATCTCACGATCTGTGAACCATTGGCTCGACTGGATAATAGGGGGATTTATCACTGAATTTGTGGTAGATACGACCATGAGCTACAGCGAAGCAGAACGAAGTTTTCTCAAGGGACCATGAGGTTAGTACATTAAATCTTTGACTACCTGGATTAAGATGTTGTTATGTTAAAAACGGGTTATGCGAATACATTAGTGTTTGCAATGACGCCGAGTGGAAAGAAGTAGTGGGGAATTAGGAAACAATCCCTTAATTTCACCTTTGCAAGAGAGTGAGGAAGAGCTCGCTCGGGTCTCCCAAAGAAGTGTGGTCAGTTTGATAAGACAGCGCATTTCGTAGTTACCACCTCCACCCATGCCACCACCCGCTTCACCTCCTTCACCTCCATCTCCACCCACTCCACCTCCACCAAACCCGCAGTTCAGCATGGCAAGTTTGATCAAGCTACCCATATTCAAAGGAGTAGGGAATGAGGATCTGGACCAGTTCCGGTTCATGCTAAGAGCAGTGTGGGAAGCACAAGGGGTCACGGACGACAACATTAAGAGGGCTACTTTAGTGAGCACACTGCAGGATCACACGTTGACATGGTATATCAAGCACTCTAATGATCACCCAAATGCAAGAATAGCAGAGATCCAGAATGTGTTGAACAGAGAATTTAGCTGGCCAAAATCAGAGACACAACCAATCATTGAATTTAAAGAGATCGCGATTCTTCTAGACGAGACCCCTTGGGATCTAGATCAGTGATTGAAGTGTATGATCTGTGAGGCTAATATGACACCCATTGATGCATAGCATCGCACATGGTTTGTGGCATCTCTAACACCGCACCTGAGGATGATGGTGTTGCAACAGAAACTTTCTACTCATGCTGAAGAGTTGGAAATGGCAATGAGGTTGCATGAGACACCAATACAAGATTTGGGGCTAAAAGTTCAACAAATCCATGCGCAATTATAGAATCTCTACCTGGAAATGTGGAGCTTGAAGAAAGATAGGGCACTGCGGCCAGAGGCGTGCGAGGAAGTATGGTGCATAAAATGCAAAGGCCAGGGCCATGACAAGTACCACTATCCAGTATTCACGAACTACTTGGCAGGAGGGGGACCAATACCGTTGAGACTAGAGGCACAGGCAGGGCTAAGTGCAACACCCACATTATGGTGCGCGATTTGTCATATAGGAGAAAAACACACGACGGATCATTGTCATTTGTTGCAGAAGTATACACAGACTCCCTAGCAGTTGTTTTGTAATTTTTGCAGGTCAGTAGGCCATGATGAGTGTACTTGTCACAGCTACGAGCTAATG
Organism: Pinus tabuliformis; assembly: GCA_031772625.1. NCBI lineage: Eukaryota > Viridiplantae > Streptophyta > Pinopsida > Pinales > Pinaceae > Pinus > Pinus tabuliformis. The sequence continues at coordinate 1,138,453,039 of CM062809.1, read as the reverse complement.
ATGGATCAGACCCCAGCATATAGGATGCAAGCATAAACACGAGCCCTCGACCCAGCTGTGGGGATGGCGTGCAGTGGATTTCAGGGGCGAGGTCGAGGATGAGGAAGAATGGGGCCAGGAAGGGGCCACATACAGTTAATTTGTTAAAATTATGGAGGACCAGGGCACTACGCCTACGATTGTACCAACCCAACAAGAGTATCCTATTCATACTATGCTCAGTTTGATCATGAAATGGTAGATTATCCTACGTTGATCGCACAGATGCACAAGAAAGGGGTTCTCCAGCATCCTCTAACTCAAAATATTCAAATGATGAGGTCTAAACCATGCGAAGAAGATCCAAATGTGAACATGGTGCTCAGAAGTGGTGCGACCACAAGGGAGGATAAGGGGAAGCAGCCTAAGAAAGATACATGGGTTCACAAGGCTCCTACAAAGGAACCTAAGTTTGACATAGAACGCGTAAAGGAAACGTTCATGGAAGCTAAGAAGAGCTTCGCAGAAGCCTCCACTTCAGGTAGTAAGGATCAACCAGAGCCATGGATGGATCCTTCTATGCTTACTACCTTTTTGGAGACATGCATGAAACTGTTGCATGACAATAAGGCAGTTAAGGGACTACACGAGTTGATCACCAAGTGTGTAGGATCACGGGAACCGCACGTAGTCTAGAAACTCGAAAAGCATGCATTGCACACCATGAGGGAAATGAGATTGACGGTGCATATTGGCGAGTATGAAATGGATCAGGTAATCCTAGACCTAGGTTCGGATGTGAATGTATTACCAAAGAAGACATGGGAATGCATGGGCAGGCCCACATTACAGTGGTCCCCTATTTAATTACGAATGGTGAACCAATAGAAGATTTTGCCCATGGGGATGTTGCAAGGGGTAACAGTTGATATCGAAGGCGCAAGCACACAAACGGACTTTGAAGTAATAGAGATTGTTGATGATAGCAATCCTTATCCTGCATTGCTAGGAATAGACTGGGCCACTAATATGAATGGGGTCATTAACCTGAAGAAGCGGAGGATGATATTCAAGACAAAGTCCCTATGCGTAATAGTTTCACTAGATCCAGCCGAAGGAGCGCACTACACCAAACCAGTGCGCAATGATGAAAGCGACGATGAGCTAGATTGTATTTACCAGATAACAGCGTGAGACCAGGATCAAGTGAACCCAAATGCAGATGGGAGAATCTCGTGGGAGCGCGACAACTCCTATACTTTAGATTCGCACGAAGAAGTAGAATGCTAGCAGAACCAGTTGCATGTAGTGACAACACTGAATTGCAACATGATGATTAGGTCACTATGTTGCATGATAATAGAGGCAAGGGAACCACCAACATATGCTGGAGTAACAGTGGTGGATGAATTCCTGGACAAATTTGAAAGTGCAGTACCAGAATAGCAGTGGTATGGTGCGCTGGAATGGGCACTGCGCAACCCCCTCACAATGGTGGAGTACACATCAAGAGACCATTGTAAACTAGCATGAATGTATAAGGCAGATGCGCTTATAGTTTGGAAGCCCCCAACGTCAAACAAGAGCTGGGCAGCCGGAATGAAGTAGCTTGCGTGCCCACCTATATCGATGGGTACAGATGTGTGCTGAGCAAGCACATCCATCGCAAATCAGAACCAGATGTGGCAACAGGAAAATTGACACACACCACAAATATTCCACATAGGAGCAGTCAAAAAGCTAGTGGAATCATGAACAAAGTTCACCAGGCAAGACAAACTGACTAGGACCTGCGTGTACCAGCTATTCGATGGGCTTATGAGGCCATAAGCAAAAAATGGAATGTGGAAATAACCCCAACACTGACAAGAAGAGATGAAACCATAAGAGCATAGAAGAATCCCCATACAACCACTCCCACAGTTGGGACAGTACGTGAGCACCCGGGTAAAGGAATTATGCAATTGCAGAAAGCCATTCGGCGAGCGAACTTGAAACTTGGCAAACTCAAAGAAGATTGGATACGACTGAGAAAGAAAAGCATGATGTTGGATGAAGAAATCAACAAACTAGAAACCAAAGTCATGCAAGCATGTTGCACCAAAAAACTAAGCATGATGGGGCAAGGTATAGCCAGCCATACTACTACATTAGAAGAATTTTTGACCTTACTACCATGGCTATGACCGCAACTTACTAGACAAAGTAATCAGGGGAGCACACCATACAACGAAGAACGCGACGTACTGAAGGATGCAAGGGCAATTGAGGGGTGCTCACGGACTAGGCTGGTAGGTAAGTTGAAGCCTCGCACTGGTGGTGCGACCACCTGTCTATCCGTAGGAAGCATAGTCTCAGCGCCCCAAGAAGTTGAAAGAGAACATGGGACTATAAAAGAGTCTGTATGGGAGATGCGCAAGACGGAGGTTACACGTAGGATTGGGATGTCACAGGGGTCATGGCTGCGCATAAGGGGTTGCGCTGCTACACAGGTAGGTTGGGGCATGACCGTTGGTGTCACTATTCATGATAAGAGGTCCAATTTAAGGAAAAATGGAGCGAGTGACGGACAATTATGACATGAATTAAGAATGAGAGTTGGGATGATCTGCCACCAAGAAGGCATTAATGATGCAGAACTAGGGGGAAGGGTCGAATTCAAATTCAAAAGACGTTATAAAACCCCCAAGGCTAGCTCCAAGGCAACACCTAGTTGTTTGAGAATTGAGCAAGTACATAGCATTGAGTGTTGCGTACTCTTACCATCCTCAAGTGTAGACATAATGATAGCCGCCAGAACAAGAGTGTTATTCGCTGAAGTTACCACGGAGCCTCATATGGCCCATGAGGAGCCTGGAGAGGTGGCAGCTCTGCCAGAATTTCTAAAATCACCACTCACACCACGACCACAAAAAGATAAGCAAACAATGGGACTAGTCTGTGTATCCCTAAGAAACCCATGGTTTGGAAAATTGTCAATGGCGGAGAAGGTAAAATTCATCACCATTGAAACAATGGAGGAGGAGGAAGACTTGCAGGCCCTAATTGCCCAAATTAAGGTGTAAGATGATGAGGCAAAGGATGTCTCCTAAAAGCATTCCACGACGAAGTTACCTCCGTACATCCCCTCGTGGAAGGGGAAAGCCAAGGTACCGAAGGACCTAGAGGCCACAAAGAGTGCGCTCCAGACCCCGCTCCTCCCTGATGATATAAGGTTTGAAGGTCCATTGTTGGGATGAGTACTGACAATGATGTTTGAAGATTGGGACCTCCCGGACAATGAGAATTTCCCACAGTTGGCTGCAGAGAATTTAATAAAGCAGAAATGGTTTCGCGGTGTGGAGAAGGCTCAGTTACTCCATCTGCGATGGATACCCCACTACCACCGCGCGCCCGTCACCATTTCTGTCATCAGGAAGTTGTTGTGTTTGGTGCATGATGGGTATCTCTAGCTGGAGGAGTCGATTCCCATCACAACTGATCAAATTGACCGAATTTCTCGACTTCCAATCAAAGGAAATGACCCCGCGGCCATAGCAGGAAAAAGTATCGACTTGGCTCTCGCAAAAGTTATGAAGGCCAAGTATAAACTAGAAAAGAGAAAGCGGGGGTACACAATAGCTAGTATTAAATACCAATGGGTATGCGTAGCCACCCAGCTGTTGGCCAGCAAGATAATGAGGAAATTTCGCGCTGACAAAGTACCAACATTTGTGATTGTGTTGGCAGAGCAATGCGCAGAGGGGGTCCAATTCAACTGGGTGCAGTTCCCATGCGTTGAATTTTTGATGAACTTCCGGGAGGCCCAGGAGCAGGGTAAGACCTTCCACTATGCGTGGTTACTCTTATCCATCTTGTTGGTTGCAAGGGAGCTACCAGCGGACAGCTAGTTTCCCACTACTGCGGGTGACCTACCCGAAGCCGTGAGGTACACCTCGCTCTGGGCCACAAAATTCATGAACAAGATTCGCGAGATAAAGGTGTTCTGGGTATTTATGGAGGCGAGCATCTGAACCTGGATCAACCGCAAACAGCGTTTGTCCTCTACATTTCATAACAGCCTACAAAGCGCGATAAAATTTAAGGCAAATATGCAAAACCTGTATATCTGGGTGCACAAGGATCCAGCACGAAAATGGGTGAAGCTTCCATTCATTGCAACAGATGATGCAATCTTCACTGTGATGGAGTCATGGCCTCCTGAGTGGCATTCTCTGGACATGGTGGAAATAGAAAAGATTGCAGCTTAGCAACGAAAAAAGGACACCAAGTTGTGCCTCGTGCAGCTGGCTAAGCGAAAGATCCAAGAACAGGAAGCAGCCACACGGAAGAAGGCAGTCAATGCAGCAGCAATAGCACAGACGATAGAAACCACAACCGCGCCAACCAGAGAGGCTGAGGAAGGTCAGGAGATGCCCTCGAGGCAGCAGGCTGGGGAAGTGGATAGGGAGGAGGACCACGTGGACCCCAGTACGACATCAACTTAACTCAAGTGGCAGCACGACCTAGAGAAAAAAACTCCCAGGAAGAAAGGGAAAGCCACGAAGATGTCCATCAATCTGATCACGCTCCAGGGATTGCAGATGGAGTAGAGCACTGTGTTTGGGGCGCTCAACACGCAGATACAAGGTTTATAGGTATAGCACTCCTAAACAAGCACAATGGCCCATTATGTCGCAGCAGCCATCGCTGAGGCCGAACAACCGTTGCGTGCTCATATGCATAACACCCTCCTCTTGCCCAAAGGCGCATTATCAGCAACAAGTCGGGATGACTGGGTTGTGATGAGTAGCATGAAAGGCATCGGTTTGAACTTGGACGCCCTATCGCGTAAAATATGATACCAGCTGCAGGATGGGGTCATCGCTGAAATCTGCGCCCGGGAAGGCAAAGCAATCGAGGTCCTACATGAGCAGAAAAACAACATGGAACAGCTCAGCATCCAGAGGGATGATTTGGTTGCAAAGGCTAGTGGATTGGAGCAGGCCATAGAGGATGCATGCAGGAGCATTCCAAATTTGGCCGTGCCGGCAGAGCTACCAGCAACAGAGCGGGTCCATAGATTGGTGGCAGGAGTCTGCGAGGCCTGGGAGGAAACGGCAAAGGTTCAATTGGAGTTGAACCTGCAAATTGCCGAGCTGTGATTGAAGGTGCAGCTCTCCACACCCCTAGAATTCAGAGAATAGTGTGCCTGCGCTATCCAGATGGGGTTGGAACAAATTGGCTAGGCAACACAGGTGTGCATCGGGATGTTGGAACAAGTACTAACCATAGTTATGCACCTGCAGGAAGACCCAAACCTACAGTGCCTAGAGACAGAGGTGTGCGAGTTGCAGCAGGAGTACGACACTGTCTGGGGCACCCTGCAGATAGTTGCCCTTACTCAACGACTCGCCAGACTACATCAGGCAAGGAAACTAAAGGACCGACTAGACATCATGAACCAAAAGGAAGCCCTGCTTAAAGCATGCATCCAGTCATGGATCGATGAAGCCTTCACAGTCACAGCTACTATTGAAGGAAAGCTGGCAAAGATGTAAGAACTGTATACAGTTAGACAAGAATGTGACCCTGCTCACGAAATTTTAGAGCTATGCGTGCAACAAGTACAACAAGTAGAAGAACAGTGTGCTACGGACACCCAAGCTACACACAACGTACTGCATGGACTTCGCGCAAAGATCGCCGCACCAGCAAAGTGACTCGGGACGAGTCACAATGATTGTGTTGGGGGCCTGTTGGGCAGTGGATCCCCCCATAGCATGTTTTTGGGGCTTGAAGCCTGAATTTTGGTCAAGTGTAATGTAAAGACCCCATGAAATGCGAGCGTGGAGTGCAAGAGTCTAGGGTTGTCCACCCTAAGATAATGTAATTTAATGTAAAGTGTGTCAGCCTACCCATGGTTTGCAGACCATGGGATTGTATAAATAGAGCGAGGCTCTAAGTGTAAAGGAAGTCTAAGTTTTGAGAAGTAACAGATGGATGTGAAGGCATGGTTAGAAGATAGAAGTGAAATCTGAAGTGTATTGGGTCATAGTGGTAGGTAGAAGCTCTACAACTGAGTGCGCAGAGGCCTAGTAAAGTCCGCAACTAACTGCGCAGACCCCTGCAGCTGAGTGCATAGGGCAGAGTCGGGTTTGTAACTGAACTTGAGTATTAATTTAGATAAGATTGATTCAAAATATTGTGCAACTTCTTGTAGATCTATATTTCTATGTTTTGGTTATTATTATGCATTTATACTATTTTAAGTACGCACACTAATCTGAAAGCTGAACAAGTAATAAGAATATTGGGCCCGCACAAACTAAGTTAAGCACTAATATAATAGCACAGTAAGGATCGGATTAGAATAATATGGTATTCGCGAAGGTGTGCACAGGTTGTGAAGAACAAAAAGTTGCGTGGAGCAGTGTGGCATGGAGGGTAGGATCGCGAACCTCCAGAACCCTCATCAAGACATCCCTAGGGTGTGGAAACCTGGCTCCAGCACCCTCCCATACTACTTTAGGTGAGACCTTAGTACATGCTCCACGGACTGTTGCCGAAAGGGTGAGTAGTATCGGGATTTTCTTAGCTAAACTCACTACTGAACCTGGGTCAGGCCCCACGTAGCTAGCATTGTCTCCCTCCCATAGGCTAACATTCCAAACTTAGAATATTTTCTGGTTGAGACACTCCCATAGAAAATTGTGCAATTTTGGAGGGGAACCAACCTTCCCTCCAGAAATTGTGCAAATCAGTTGGGTAGCCTACTGGGCTCCAGAAGTGCACAAAATAGTGAGGCAGTCCTCCTTCATAAAATTGCGCAATCTGACCCAGCACTAGGCCTCAGCCTAGAAATTGTGCAATTCTTGGAGGCAATGACCTACTCAGCCCAAAAATTACACAATGCCTGATAGATAGCCAGCTCTGCTCAGCCCAAAACTATATAGATTGTAATCCCAGGCTCACAGACTGATGCATGTGCCTTCAGGTTGACCGGTTCCCTCCGGGACCAAGTAAAGCTGATTTGCATGCATGAGCTGCTTTTCCTGAAATAGAAAAAGGTAGCATGCAAAGGCATCCCTAGATCTTAGGGATCTACTTTTAGTAGCTATAGGTTACATGCAAAGATCATTTTAGAAACCTCCCGCTGAGTGTCACCTTTTCCTAGATTTGTGGCATGCAAATCATAACCTCGATCTTCTAAAAAATTATGAATAGAATGTTGCAAAGCTCATTCCTCACATCAACCTTGCAGCTTTGATGTCCCATTGGGAACCAATCAACCTGAAGGCACATGCATTGGTCTGTGAGCCTTGGATGAAAATAAATTAAAATGACAACAAGTGCTCATTGAAATCAAGAAGAATGCAATCGAGAACACAAATCATTAACATTCATCAAGTTTCAACATACACACATAGATATTTATCTAGGGGAAAACAACTACTCAAAACCCCTTACTATATGTATTGCATTAATCAAAGAATCTAGATGAATACAATATGCTTGCTCAAGCCTGAGCACAACCTGCACTTGTATCTTTTGTTCTCTGCCTAGCTGACTGAACCCAATACTTAGCCAAATTTTCAAGCCTCCAAGCTCCTATTTCCTTGCATTGTTCATGATGAATTAGGCCCTATTTTTTAGCGAAATTCCTCAATTGGACTACGCAATTCCTATAGGCCCATCCTTTAACCGCATGCACCACCTATACAACTTGGATTAGTTTACAACAGATAATACATTTCCCTTGAACTCCAATCTCAACTGGGTAAATCAAATTCTCTGCATGCATCATTTATTTTGGGTTGATTGATCAGTTAGTTGGATGACCACTAAGTGTGACTAAATTTACACTGCACAACTTGACCCTCCACTAGTTTCTCCAACAATTGGAACTAGTTTAACTGACAATAACTCAACTTAATGGAAATAGATTACAAGAAATTAGAAATGAATCATATTGAACTGAAATTAAGTGTCTCCAACTCGAATTAACTAAGTTAAGAAAGTGAAAAAATACATGTCACCTCAGTTAACTACTTCCAAGTATTCTGCTGAAATTGAAATTTGAATTTTAATCTAGTTTGACCAAGACAAAGTCAAAATTAATTTTTCTTGTTGCATTTTCGACACTCCCTCTCAGCAAGAAAGGGATTATCTGCTACCCCAATCCTACCTCTATGGAACTCAAATTTACCTCTTGAAAAAAATTTGTCAAAATGTATACATCTTTTTCCTCCATCAGAATGTCCTACAACAACATGATCTGCTTCTACACATAATCTTGTAGATGGTGGTACCAGATATCTATTTGCTAGGATCGATCATGAAATACTGGATTCTTAGAGAGTTTGATACAACTTTGATTGTCACAGTAAATCACAGTAGGATCCATCATATGAACAAATAACCCAACAAGAATATTTCTCATCCAGATTGCCTCGCATGTTGCTTGACTAGCATTCGTGTACTCTGCTTTTGTTGAGTTGAGTTCCATAAATCTCTGCTTATTTTTGTGCCAAGAAACTACTGTGGACCCAACACCAAAAATTCTTCCTAATGTGTTCTTCCACTTGAATGAACTCCCCACTCAATCTGCATCTGTGAAGCCACATAGCTTCACTACCTTTCCCTATTTTTAAAATAGTCCAAACTAATTGGTGCCTCTAAGGTATTGTGAAACATGTTTAGTATCCCTCCAAAATAATTTGGTCAGTCGAACAATGGCTTGGCTCAACTGGTTGACTGCATAACACATATATGGTTGTATATTCACTAGATACACGAGTGAACCCACCAACTTCTTGTACATGGTAGAATCCACTTCCTCACTTGAATTGGCATCCTCCTTCCTCCAGTTGCTCTCTAGAGGAGTCTCCATGGGTTTGTGTTTGTCCATGAAGAATTTCTGAAGTATCTTGTTGGCATAATTTCCCTGAGAGACAAACAGTTTGCATACTTTCAAACCAAGGAAATAGTGACTAAGACCCATGTCCTTCATTTCAATCTCTCTTGCAAGGTCCTCCTTGCAAGACCTGATAAGTTGTTCATCACCGGTCAAAATCAAGTTATCAACATATAAGATAATAATCAACAGTTTACCTTCTTCCAAAATGTGGTAAAGGTTTTCATCCGCTTTACTTTTGGTGAAGTCCAACCCAGTGAGGTATCTATCGACCCTGGTGCACCAAGCATGAGGTGCTTGCTTCAACCCATACAACACTCGTTTGATTCTACACACATGTGGCTCTTGTTGAAGGTCTCAAAAACTTCAGGTTGTTCAATGTACACATCCTTCTCAATAACTCCATTCAAACATATTGTCTTCGCATCCATCTGGTGGATCTTCCACCCCATATGTGCAGCTAGAGAAAGAATTGATATGATGGAAGAGTAACTTGCTACAGGATCAAAGGTCTTTTCATAGTCAATCCCTTCTACCTAACAGTACCTCTTGGCCACAAATTTGGCCTTGTGCTTCTCTATATTTATATTTGCTGCTTTCTTTACCTTGTAAATCCATCTTGGAACTATCATTGATTTGTCTACTGGTCTTGGGACCACTTCCAATATTGTTTCTAACAATGTAATCATATTCATCTACCATAGAATGAACCCATACATGCTACTCTATTGCTTCCTCAAATTAAGTTGGTTTTGTCTCTACTAGCTTAGCCATCAGAGCCATGTAGTTAGTGTACAGATCAGGTAACCTCCTCTACATGTGCTATGATTTCAATGGTCCCACATTCTCTCTAACATCATGCAATAATCTATTAGCTTCTTTGGTTCATTTCCTTCCTTCTCTAGATGTCTCTTCTTGAGTGGTTGTTTCTACTCTCTGCTCCTTTGCTTGTGGCTACTCCACAACTTCTTGAGGTTCTTCCTTTGGATTCAAAATCTCATGATATGCATGCAACTAAAGTTCCCTCTCAAGAGAACACTTCATTGCCTTTTCTTCATCGAACTTCACATATCTATGAACAATTGTCATCCTAAGATATGGAAGGTACACACGATAATTGTGAGGTGTATTAGTGTACCCCACAAATATACCCAACTCTCCTGTCGACTCTAGTTTTTTCCTTAGTTTCTTGAAGACATGGAAATATATTGTTGCTCCAAAGATCCTGAAGTGTGACACATCTTGTTTCTTCCCCGAAAAATCTTCTTTTGGTGTACTCATCCCAAGATTCCGATGAGGAATCTTGTTCTGCAAATAGGCCAATGTATTGCATGCTTCAAGCCACAAGTGCAAAGGTATGTCCTGGTTATGCAACATCGCCCTTTATAATACCACAATAATTTTGTTATTCCTATCACCCACCCCATTTCGTTGTGGGTTGTGGGGTGTTGTCAACTCCCATCAAATGCCTTTCTTTGCACAAAAAATTTTAAACTCATTCTACACCTAATCACCTCCATTATAGCTCCTAAGAACCTTCACTTTCTTACTAGTTTCTTTCTCAACAAGTGCTTTAAATTCAACAAACTTGGAGAATGTCTGGTATTTCTTCTGCATCAAGAAAATCCAACACTTCTGTGAGAAATCATCTACAAATATAACATAATACTTTTTCTTTGCAGTGGAGGTTGTCGAGAAAGGTCTGGAGACATCAGAGTGGATCCTTTTAAGGATTGCATGCACCTTGCTATCTCAATCATTGAAGGTGGCTTTCGTGTAATTCCCCAAGGTACACCCTTTGCATGTATTATGTTTCTCTATTTCTCCTTTGGGGAGGCCCGTGGTGATCTATTGCATGATCTTCAAAGCTTCATGATGAAAATGGCCAACTCTTCTATGCCATTATTCACCACATCTCAGATCTGCACTTTCTCTACCTTCGTGCTCAAAGAAGCATAGTCTTCCACATCTAGCTTGTAGAGGTTATTTAATTGAATCCAATCTGCTTCACTTGTCTCGTGGCAATGTGTCTCGGGAATAGCTTTCCTTTGCAGAATATCACAACGTAGCCACAATCTTCCAACACCATGATGAAAACCATATTCTTCTTTAGACCTAGTACAAACATCACATATTTGAGCCTAAGAGGGGAGCCTGACTCCCTCTTAAAGGTGATTGTACCAGATCCGGTCGCGTTGTACCTTCCATCATCTCCCATAACGATGTGCATTTGGATATATTTCTCCTCCAAATCACTAAAAAATTATTTGTTCCCCGTCATATGGAATGAGGCACCACTATCCAAATACCAAACACTTCCCATCATTATGTTTACCATGCATGCCATGAGCGTGAAGTCATATGCAAATTGTGAAGCCAAAGCTTCACCTGCCACTCCTCCTAAGGTATTATTCCTTGTATTCTTCTGTGGACATTTCGTGGCATAGTGCCTGAATTCATGACAGTGAAATCACTTGATTCTAGACAAGTCCTTGTTTTTTCCCCCTTGACTAGATTATACTTTGGATTGGGATTTCTTCCCTTTCCCTTTCTTTTCCTTTCCAGCCAAGGCACAATTCTCCTCATCCTTGCCCTTGGAAGAAGTCCCTTCTTTGGTACTCCACCTTATTTCTTCCTATACTAAATCAGACCATAATCACTTGGTAGTGCCTCTCTACCATTTACCAAATGTTGATAGTTATGCCAACTCTTAGGAAGGCCCAAAAGAGCTAGAGCTACCAAGTCTTCTTGAGGGACATTAACACTGATCCCGCCAAGTTCATCATGACACCATGAAAACCTACTCATGTACTATAGAATTATGCCATTATTTTTCATTTTGATACTTCAAAGCTTGTCCTTCAGTGTCAGCTTCCTGTGATCACCATTTTTCTTGAACAACTCTGTCAGCGTTTTCCACATCACGAATGGAGTCCCTTTCCCATGGAGATTCAAGACAATATTATCTTGTACTCCCTCTAATATGATTCTCCTCACTTTGGCCACATCTTTCTTCTACTAAGTAAGATTTTAGGCATCAAATGCTTGGGATTTTACTACATACGTCTTGATGTATTCTAGTAGGCCATTGTCATCCAATACTGCCTCCATGCGGATCTTCCATGCCATAAAGTTTTTGGTGCCTTCCAAAGCATAATCGAGCTTAAGTTCATTGAAATCCATCTTCTCAGTCCTAGAGAAAACTTGTAACATTGATCTTCAAATTCAAATCTCCTACAAAGACAACTTCAAAATCTCTTCTCTACTGTGAATCTAGCTCTGATACCACACAGAAATTAATGTGTAGATTCTAATCTAGCTCTGATACCATGTAGAAATTGATGTGTATATTCTAAACTGCTCATGAAATTTACTAAATCACAAGACTAGAAGCTACTCTACTAATATGCAGAAGCAAATTCACGACTAAGAACACAAATCATTCACATGCATCAAGATTCAACACATACGAAAAGATTTATCTAGGGGAAAACAAATACTCAAAACCCCTTACTATATATATTGCATTAATCAAATAATATGGGTGAATACAATATGTTTGTTCATGGTTGAGCACAACCTGTGCCTATATCTTCTATCTTCTGCCTAACTGACTAAACCTGGCCAATACTTAGCCAACTCTTCAAGCCTCCAAATTCATATTTCCTTGCATTGTTCATTGAGGAATTAGCCCCTATGTTTTAGGGAAATTCCTCAATTAGATTGCGGAATTCTTGTGGGCCCATCCTTTGACTACATGCACCACATGTACAACTTGGATTAGTTTACAAATGATAGTACACTTCCCTTGAACTCCAATCTCAACTGGGTGACTTGAATTCTCTACCTGCATCGGTTATTTTGGGTTGATTGATCAGTTAACTGGATGACCACTGAGTGTGATTGAAGTTACACTACACAACTTGATCGTCCACTAGTTTCTCCAATAGTTGGAACTAGTTTAACTAACAATTACTCAACTTCACTGAAATAGATTGCTCGAAATTAGTAATCAATCATACTGAACTGAACTCAAGTGTCTCCAACTTAAATTAACTAAGTTAACTGAGTGACAAAAGCCATGTCACTTGAGTTAACTACCTCCAAGTATTCTACTGAAATTAAAATTCAAATTTTAATCTAGTTTGACCAAGGCAAAGTCAAAACTAGATTTTATTTCTACATTTTCAAGAAGAGCTTCCTTCTCTCTGGGATATGGTTCAACCTTTTTCTTCATATTAAAGTGTACATTTGGTCTCATACTATAGCTCCTCCTCTTGGAAGGAAATTTTGATATGAGAGAAGGTAAATACTGGATGATTGAGGCAACCTACTGCATAGACAGTAGTGGAATATTGTAAGTGACAAGAGACGATTCATAACATGATAAAGTTCTATGGAAATGTTGTAACAGCTACAACCACCCTCCAAAAATTTTCCTTAACCTATTTTGGAGCCTCCCTACCAACCTTACACATCACTTTGTCTTTCTTCATCAAGTACTCAAGCTTCAAGTATTTTACTCACACAAAGGCAGCCTTTTGATCACAGTTGATCCATTCCCTTCACAGGTTGCTCACCCATACTTGGTCTAGTTGTAAGCTAAGAAGCTTCCCCTTGAAAATTGCACATTTCTGGAGGGCAACTAGCCTTCCCTCCAGGAATTATGCAATCCTCTCTGACAGCCTGCTAGGCTACAAGATTGCGCAATCCTGTAAGCCAACCCTCCCAGCAGGATTTGTGCAAATCTAGGTAGTAGTCAACTACTCTACCCAGAAATTGTGCAAACCTCCTGGGCAGTCATACCAGCTCCCAGCCAGGAATGCACATTTTTCCCAAGCAGTTGAGCACTTGCATGCATGGACAGTTTGGTTGGCCAGTTCCACCCGGGACCGAGGAAACTTGACTTGCATGCATGCATGACTTGATCTTCCCAGAATAGAAAGATACAACAAGAAAAAGGAATCCCATGATTCAAGGATCTATTTTTAGCAACCGGGGGTTACATGCAAAGTTGTTTTAGGTGTTTCCCTCTAAGTGTCATTTTTTCCTAGATTTGTGGCATGTGCATCATGAGACCAAACTTATTTATTCGACACATCAAAGTTCATTCATTCCCATAGATCTTGGAGCTATGACATCCCACAACACATCCAAGACTCTTCGACACATCCGACTCAGCTATTCGTGGGTAAGTGGCCTCAACTTGTCTTTTTCATAATTTCTATCAATTTTTGTGTATTCGCTTGTGTGAGTGTTGTTTGCTTGATTTCTTTGAATGACTGCTATCATTTACATGTATTCTAGCTTGTCCTAGCTCTGTTTCGAGTTTTCGTTGTTGTCTCATACATGAAACTATTTTGCATGGACGTTCGCCCAACCGGCAAACTGCCTCACCCACATGCATGTTGATCTGTTTGCTCAATATTTCATTCATGTTTTGCATGCATTGCCAATCACTTCTGCTATCACTTAGTGTCACCATGCATTTTACTATCTTAGTTGCTTTCAGTTGCCCATCGGTGAGTCCAGCCAACCTTGGCCCAAGCTTTGCCTTCACCATGGCTGCATTGCACAATTTGGGGAAGGAAGGCTCACCTTCCTCCCCAGAAATGTGCATTATTTCCCAGCACTGCCCTCTAAGACTGTTTTTCACATTTATGGAGGACAGTGGCTACTTGGCCTAAGAAATTGTGCAAATCTTTCCCTAGGCTAGCAATCCTTCCCGGCTGGAATTGCGCATTGCCCAATTCTAGCAGCTAGCTGCCTAACTGGATTGTGCATTTTTTTTGATCCAGTAGCCAGCCCTGCCTACCAGATAGCCCATACTACCTTTTACGCAATTCTGGCAACCAGTCACTCATCCTTCCAGTAAAGTTTGTGCAATCTTGCTCATCAATTCCATAGGTATGTGTTGTGTCCTTCCCCAGATTTTCTTTGTTTTCACTGACATATTTCGTGCCATGTATGCTTCTTGTTTCCAGATCTTTCAGGTGTTCATCTATCTCAATGGCTTCCAAGAGAACAGGATCTCAAGACATTGATGGTATTGCAGCTGGAGTAGCAGCTGAGCAGATGTCCTCTGGTTTGCCGATCTACGAAGATACGAAGATGTATCTAGACAAGGACATCAAACTGAAGTGGCAAGAGGTGAATGAAACATTTGCAGGCACTTTTGGGGAAGACCTCAAAGACCATCAGGTGTACATGAATATTCATAAGTTCGGCTTGTACCGAATTGCATGCAAATACCCCACGTTCCCATGCACGGACATGATTCACTGGACCATCTCTCACACTGACCTCGAGATGATGACCTTGAGCAATGTCAGTGGGATGAAGCTTACAACCTTTTGGGCACGAGATTACGATGAGATGTATCAAATGTCCGAGCCCATGATTGTCATGAACCCTCCATTTAGCTTTCCCAACAGTAGAGTTCACTCTAGAGACATTCTAAAGGATTGGGTAAAGGAGCCAGGTTGCTTCAAGATGACACCCAACCAGATCTACACGACAAATATATTGAGGAAGGTGTACCAATACTTGGTCATATTTGCATGTCTACTGAGTGGCTAAGAAAGCACTGAAAACTTTCCTTAGAGTTGGGTGATCGCATTGGACCAACTGGCTAGAGAAGGGAGACCATGCAACTGGTCAGACATATTGGCTCACCAACTAAAGGAACAAGTCATGAAGGCTCGATAGTCACCCGAGGGCATGCATGCAGATATTTATATGTCTGCTTACATTCTAGATGCAGTCTGTGCCCAACATGAGTTCTCAGGCTTGGAGTGGGCATTGTCACTGGAAGAGACTGTTGTGAATGCGTATTTCAAGATGTTGTCTGAATGCAACTTCAGAAGAGTGATCATATGGTTGTCAGACCATTTTGTCACCCCAGTGTACAAGTTGATACTCAAACATGACCCTTCATGTCAAAGGAAGCAATGAAGGCATTGCAGATTGGTATGCCTCACCATCTCACACGTTCATCGGAGTGTTCAGTGTGGAGAAGTCTCTGCATGTTCTGATAAAGTTTACCTTGGACCTGCTTGTCATGTAGGAAGTAGCATACCACATATCAGTAGGATTGACACTAGACTGCAGCGGAAGAAGAAGGCACCTTGGCCCACTCTTCCATTGTGGATTGATTTATATGAGATCCGAAGTATCAAGCAAGTAGATGTCGAAGCAGAACAGATGAGGAAGTATCCTTTCGACTTCTGAAGCTTCAATCCATATGACCCACATTGCATTGTGAAGGATCGTTGTGTGAGAGTTCAGTTCAACTGGATCCATGGGGCATGTCATTGGGCTAAGGAGGACTCATTGAGGTACTACTACAATTCCTCCAGACCTAATGAATAGGTGGGATTCGCCGTAGAGTAGTTAGAAAAGCAGCATGAAGCAGCACCATGGAGAGAACCAACCGTAGCAACAGTAGCAATAATAGAAGAGGCAGCAGAGCCAAGCATACCTATGCATGACAAAGGGAAGAGGAAGATTGTCGACCACATGGAGGAGGAGCAAAGCTAAAATTTTTGAGCAAATCCACTTATAGAACAAGTAGCTATGGCTATTCAAGCGAAGAGGCAGTAGCGCGACAAGTGAATAGCGTGAAGGCAAAGGGATAAGAAGAGAATGGAAGAAGAAGAGAAGGATTTGCATAAGCTGAGGGAGCAAGTACGGAAAGAACAAGAGCTACACCAATAGGAGAAGGAATCGCAGTAGTAGCAGATTCATCAGGGGGCACATCATGTGCAGATAGATGAAACAATGCTCGTACAAGTAGTTGATTGATATGAATAGCTGGCATCAGGCGAACAAGGTGAACCATCACAGGGCCAAGACTTTGCTCATGAGATAGAATAGGTGCTTGAACAATTGGATGTAAACATGGAGTAGTAGGAGTTGGAACAGGACACCGACCTCATGCCTCACCATAAAGAGGTTGGCTCACCCACTTCATTGCATCTTGATGATGGGCAAGTCTCGAATGACCAAGGAGGCACAGATATCCTTGGTGGTCAATTGAAAGTAGAGATGCACAACATCTCCTTTTACAAATCTCATCATAGAGTTGTGCTATCTCAGAGAGTACCAACTCTAGAGGACCAAACATCCCCTGCCCAATTTTAAGAACAAGTGATCGCGATTGATGTGCACAAGCATCCAGCTGCTTTGGCCGATGCAACTAGAGTCTATGCCGAATCCACTAGCTCAAGTGCTTGTTTCCTCGTAGCTGAGAATGAGTGAATGGCGAAGGAACTACAAGTGGCCAAGCAAGGAGGAGACTTGGTGACAATGTCCGCTCACACTGAACTGAAGAAGGAAATACTAGATGAAGCATTGTCCCTTGATACAGTTATGCGAGCATTGTACTCCAAGTTTGGTACCATGCCCTAAGTAGTTGTCCATCTCCACGGGTCGTAGCAGCGATGTGCGAGAAGAACATGCATCTTGAAGAACATACATGCTGTTGTTTATAACATGAAAGCATGGAAGATGAAGTACAAGGGAGCCCCGCTTCACTTGCCAAAGTTGATGAAGTCCAATGCGGTCGAACTGCAAGCACGTCTTCAGAGTCAGATCGAGAACTATGAAGACCTACCTCAACTCATCACTAGCATATAGGCTTCCTATGCACGAGTATTCAAAAGCATGGATGTTATAGTGCACACTCATGTGATCCCATCACTTGGGACTCTCACCCAGGCGAAGACAAAGAAGCAGGTCCGACAGTTGCTTGACTCGTACTTCGACGAGTTGATGCTCGCCGCCACCAGCCCAAACTTTCCTATTAGTGCAGACATCATGTGCAAGTACATTGTTGGTCCAGCCACATTGAAGACAATAATGCGCATGCTCTCACACGAGTTGGGAAAAGGAGCCCGACAAGTGTACCCAGATGCTATGGAGGAAAGGTTCCATTTTCAGATGGATGTCACAGCAAAACACACGAAGACTATCAAGGACTACCAATCTTGACATCAATATGTCACTGTTGATCAGCTTGAGGATGTCGAGTAGTTAGATTTCTTTGGTTGTCTAAGTCTGAATGATGTCTAGTTTGGCTTGTTCAAGCCATTGTTCACATGGGTACATGTGCATTATAATGTTAAGTCATGTCAAGTGTAAGTCGAGTCTCAATAGTGGATGTAACAGTCATAGAGTAGGTGAAGAGTCATGATGGTATTTGAATGGTAAAAAAGGGGAATGTCAAGGGTCACCCCATCCTTTGCTATAGATAGTCCCTTGTAACTCATTATATAGGCTTTTCGTTAGCCAAGCTTCTACTAAAACTACCTTGAAGAAGGCTTGGACAATATTGTAACGCGCCTTGGCTTCTCCACTGCACAGAGCTAGTACATCTCTTTGGAGGAGCAAGTGGATGTGGTTGTAATGTTCCATTGTTTGGGCTAGCAAGTTTACATGGATTTATTGTATGATTGTGACTTACACTTCTTTATATAATAAGAGCCAGCACATTTTCATGCATATGTTGTTATTGTAGTTGGACTGCTCCAGCTGCCTTAATGATATATGTTGTTTAACTTACATACTTGTGTATGAACTGATTCACATGAAATTATATGCATCTTGTTGTTAACATGTTGAATATGTTGTTAATGTTGTCACCAGCTGTGTTGACTGCTCTACCAGACATCAGACAGACCTTTCACATGAACCTTGTTGTAACAATCGTCGCACTCGTCTCAAATTGATCCATGAGTGTTGTACGTGTTATCTTACCTTGTATGATGTGACTGCCACATCTGAGTGGACTGCTCCACTGGAAGTTGTGCATGTCCTTTTGTGTTGTGTGTTCCTAGCTGAGTGGGACTGATCCCTTTCAACCTGGAACTCACCTTCACCTCCTTCCCCCTTCGAAGTGTTAGAACCTCTCATACACCTTCCTTGACTCACTACATCAGTCACACCCTTGCTATTAACAGAGTTATCTTACTTGCCTATGTGCGACATCGCAGTCAAGGAATTACCTTACGACCCACTGTTGGGACTCCTACACCAAACGATCTGAGGTCTAATTGGGACTTCTTACAGGGGAGATCCCCTTGACATGTTGGCAGGTCGAGCACCGTCAACATTTCTAGCGGTAGAAGGAGGGCCTGATGACAAGCAATGCCCTCTCATCTAGGTTTGAACCTTTTCATATCTTTCATGGAGTCTTGCACTCTTCTTCACCCGAGGTGTTTTTTGAATCACGAAGATGTCTCCATCTCGAGGAATCTTTTCGATCTCTTGTCCACCCACACATATGATGGTGAAGGCGAAGTGGCCTAGCCTAAGCACTTACATAACTTTATTTTCATGATTCATGAGGAAGATGAGTTTTCTGACGAATAGGTCAGTTTGTTGGTTGTATACACACTTCGTGAATCTCCATTTTGTTTGGTGCTCAGCCTATCGGCTGACACGGTGCACTCATTTGAGCACTTTTGTGATCCTATTGAAGACACGTTCTATCATTTTGATCCAGACCATCTTGATCGAAACTATTACAACAACTAAGGGCTCTGCATGAATCTGTTATTGATTTTTAGCAGTGCTTCAGTGACTTCCAGTTTCAAGCTCCGAGGAGCTAGATGAAATTTTCTTATCTTTGGGACTGGTTTGAGTATTGCCTTAAGAAATCTGCCCATCCCAAGAGGAAGCTTGATATCAAGCCTCGCTCAACATTCTTCATTGGTGGACATGTGAAATCTCATGTGGGAGCAGGCACTGTCTCAACTGTCTGTCTGCCTCCCTCTCATTCAACAACTCTGCCACTGCCTAATGATGTTTAGGATCATGTTCACACACCTGTTCATCCTTCACACTCACCCAACATCACTCCACTCAATTTTTGTGTAGATTTGGTTATGAGTCCTTCGAGTTCTCATGTGTATTCTTTTCTCTGACCTCTGTCTTCGCACTTAGGTGTTCCTCTAGATGATGTTGTCTTGTGTTCATCCATTCTGGGCTCTTCACTTATTGTGAATGAGGAACAACCCACTGACGGAGTTAGTGTTGCACAACCGACATGCGTTGTCATTCATGAAGAGTATGAGTGGGAGCTTGAACATCAACACTCGGCGAAGGATGACTCCCTTCTGTCCGAGCCCCCTCCGTTCTTTCCTAACCTCTTTGGTGGCCATCCATGATTTTTCATGTGTGTCTTCATCCAAAAATGCACCCATTGTTGATCTCTCGCAAGACTCATTGAATGCTAGTCCATCATTCAATAAAGGAGAGGATAAGTTACTCCTTGAAAATCCACTTAATCCTTCTTCTATCATTTCTAGAAACACAGAGGATGATTTTGTTCTCTTTTCATCTACCACTCTGTTTGATTCATATGATCATGAGGATGCCAACGAATTCATTGATTTTTTTTATCGTGGTGATCATGATCCAGTTACTTCCATTTTTTATCACGATCATGAATGTATTGCAATTGATATTTCAAAGCCACCGGTTTATGATGATCTACCTAATGATGAATTTGAGACACCCAAGACTGTCGAGGCACTTCAACCCGAGTTGATGGTTATGTCAAGCCCTCACTCTCTTAGTCTCACTTGCGATCATGAAATTGTTCAATCACCCAAGGCTCCTCATCACTGATTTGTATGCATTGAAGACCCATCTCACACATAGATCACACTTCCTCCACTGGAACTTCACGATCCCATTGCTCATGCATTAGAGGACTCTTACATTGCAAGCACTCGTTCGCAGTGCAAGTTATTTTTGTTTCTCTCGTTAGCTTGAGTGTCACAATCAAGAGTGTGCTTAGGCTTCAAAGTTTCATGTAGTGGCACACAGCACCACGATAAGTTCATAGACTGCCTGTCATGCACATGCACTCACTCATCTCCTATGTGTTAGTGTTAGTCTTGTTAGCCTGTCACCTGGATCAAATATGCTCTCACAAGGTGTTGTTAGGGTGTCAAGTCAAATTTTTGTCATTTTAGTGAATCTTCAAATAAAAATTTGATCATTGGTTGTTGTGTATAGGTCATTGCTACTCCCTTCACTTACCCATGGTCTTCATCACTCATCATGGTCATTGTCTTCTTCGAGAAATCATATCTTCATTTAAGTGTCTTGGGTCATGAAATGGTTAAATTCCTCATTTTAGGTCATGGTCTAAGGTTTCACTCCATGTGTCATCACGATACCATATGTTTCCAAAAGAATTTCCATCATGTGATTAAGTAGGTAAAGGGAGTTAGCAGCTTAGGGAAGGAAAAATAAAGGTAAAGGTAATGTTTTATTTCAAATAAGACAATGTTGCAGTACACTACCTCGCCTCATCATTTCTCATAGGGACATGTTTTCTTCAAAATATGTTCCAACCAAATGGAGAATAAATTTAAAAAATTGAAAGAGTTTTGTGTCCCTTATGGTCAAAGGAACAAAAACCTCCTTCATTTTATTCACAGGTGTTATGATTTGAAATAAATTCCCAAAATACACTTGCTATGGGAGAGTTGCTGCACTTCTGGACAACTTGACTTCAAGACAGTTTTTCAAGGGTTTGGAATAGGTGGTGGCAGTTCTTAAGGACTCTATTATTTAGAATACATCCTAAGCTTTCCAATGGTACCTTAAGCTTGTTATTTTTATTAGTGTAACACATCCAAAATTGCTCTGCAAGTTGGTGTTGCACTCTTGTCAGAGAAACCCTGAGTTTTTGGAGTGACCTTGCGAAAATCAATTTTTCTCCCTCATGGAGTGTCCAAAGTACATGTTTGAGGTGTCTATATTATATCATACTTCAAGAGATTTCCAAAGATCTATCAAGCTCTCAATTTGGAGTATTTTAAGACCCCCAAAAGTAGTTTGGAAGATGGCACTGCACTTATGTGAACTGTGTTGCGCTTGTGCCAGAGCAGCCCAAAACTCATCCAAACTCACCCAAATTTTGATTTTGAAGCTTCAAAACATATTTATTGCTATTCTAAGCTTGTTCAAAAGTAACTATAAGTATTTTTCTCACCTTTTTCCTTTGGCAAGATGAATGCAAATGCAAGTTCTCTTCATCTAGGGTTTAGGTGAAATTTTCAAGCTGCAAGCACTAGTGTAATTGATAGTTTGGTTAGTTTTGATATTGGAAACATGTAAATTTATATTATAAACCTGCACACATGTCTAATGAGTCATTTTGACGAGTTCATCCACCTCCAAACAAAGTTTAAACACTAAAAAAACAAAACCCTAGCTCATTCCTAGAGTTATTTTTGGCAAATCTCATCATAAACCTACTTGGTCTCACCTGCAAGAAGCCACATCTTTTTCACTATTTTTCTCACTCATTTCCATTAGTTTTCAAATTCATCTCATCTTTCATAAAACCCCTCCCATCATTTTGTCAAAATATCTCACATATCACTTCATTTCCATTCTCACCTCACATCTATTTTCACTTCCTGCTGCTAGGACTTTGTGTCATCATGGAGGTTGAATCTTCACCAGAAAGAAAGAGACAACACAAAGGAGGGAGGATTCTCAGATATGAACCATCAGATTGCAACCAAATCAACTCCTATCCTTTCATCAAACAATGCTTTGAGGATGTTCACTACTTGGAATTTTGTAAAAGGGTAAGTGAAGCAGGGTTTTATGAGCAGCTGACAGATTGGGTAGCTACACAACTGAAAGGAGAGACTGTTGTCATTGCTAGTATTGAGTTTAGCTTTTCAGTGGCCTCCATCTCACTAGCAACTAGTTTACCAGACAATGGCGAATATTGGTTTAAGGGAATGAGTCTAGATCTTGAAAACTACAAGCCCTTCTTAAAGACTCCATACAGAGATACACATACTCACCTCATGCCTTTCAGATATTTGCTTGAGAAGTATGCCCCTTTAATGAAAACCATCATGAGGTTCTTTACCTGTGAAGGTAGATTCTCCAGGTTGTATACCTATCATATTCACCTCTTGATGCACTTCACATCTCAAAAGCCACTCAACATGTGAAATTACCTGTTCAGGAGCATTTCAAAAATGTTTGAAAAGATATAATTAAAGGACAAAGAGAACTCTCCAAGCTTTTTTCATCACAATATCATCAAAACCATTGTCCTTCATCAGCTGGCAGAGAGAGGTATGGCTTGGGAAGCCTTTTTAGAAGCAAATTTAACATGGCATGAGGAAAATGCAACATCTCAGTCCCGAAGTGCACCAAAAAAACAAACAGAGATGGGGTCATCTAGCAAAACAGCAAAGAATATTTAGATACCTAAGCTAGAGGTCACCAAAGTGTATAAGAAAGGGTAGAGGCTTGTGTTTCTTCTCACAAAGAGAAAGGGGCCAAGCCTTCTTCATCGACAAGGCAGGCATGGGCAACAAAGGATAAGAAGATAGTTGAGCATGAATTAGAGATTATTGATTCAGAAGAGGAAGATGAGACTTCAATCATGAAGTATACTATCAAGGACAAGGACTACCAAGTCAAGGAGCTGGAAATAAATATGGAAAGAGCAAAGTTCATTATATCATTCCTTGAACAAGAAAATAGTCAACTCAAAGAAAAAGAGTTGATCTTAGAAAAGGAAAAGACTAAGTTAATGCAAGAAATTGGCAAAGGTAAGGAGGTCGTGACATCAAGCGAGCCTGAAGCATCACAGGTGAAAGGGAAAATGAAAAGACCAATAACTAGAGGTCTCAAGGAAGCTTTGCAAGATGAACAAAAACAAATATTGCTCAATGAAGACCTTGACCTAGAAGAAAGGATTGCCCTAGAGGTACATCAAAATAAAGAATATTTTCTTAGCAAGGTAAATGAACACTTAGAGAAGCTCCTGGAGAAGGAAAACTGAGATAATCAAATGCTCAGACACATGGCGCATCACTATCAAGCTCAAAACATGATCGCCAATGTCAAAGTGAAACAACTCAAAAACAAGCTCAAGGAGACCAAAAAAGATCAAAAAGATGAGGGAAACTTGGAGATTCTTGCTAAAGCATCCATGAAGCTATAACAAACTCATTTTTACACCTTCCCTCCAATTTTGAGTCAATTTTGAGCATTTTGAGTTTTTTGGTAAATTTTGGTCTAAATTCAGAAATTTAACCTTTCCAAGCGTTGCGCTTTTTCCTCAGGCATCCATTTGAGGAAACATTTACATTTTTAGAAATTTATTGCCATCCTCTAAAAACCCGTTTTCCCATATTTTGCAATGATGGCTTATTTTGGGAGAAAAAGGCAAAAAAGTGGCAAAAAACTAGCATTCTAGACCATTTTTTGACAGGCGCTGCGCTTCTGGAGTGACCTTGGGAGAATGGATTTTTGAAGGTCTTCTCATACTCCAAATTCAGCAATTAAAATTGTTATGGAAACTATACTTGAAGGGTTAGTTGACCGTTCTCTCATATTTTTATTTTGACCGCTGGAAGGCACCTAAAAATCAGCTCAAAGTTGGCGCTGCACTTCTGCACTTTCTGTGTTTTTAATTGTAAAATTTCATTGTGTAAAATTTCTAGTTTCTAGTCTGACTTGGTCAAAGTCAAGATTCTATGTGTAATGACACAATTTACGAGGCTAGGTGATGTAGGCATGAATAAATGCATATCATAGGTTGCTTTTTATGTTTATTAGGCCTCATAAAAGAAGAAAACTCATAATCAAACTCTTCATGAGGTGTTTGAGTTGCACCTTCTCACTCTCACATGTTGGTTGAGAGAATCTTGGAGTCAATTCCTCCACCAAGGAATTCGACTCCTGAAGGTGGGAAAGTGGTCTAAGAGAGTATATAAGTACTATTTCACCTCAGGAGAAGAGGGTTGAACTTTTTGTAAAGGAGGCTTGCATTGTAATCATCTTTTAGCTAATACAAACACAAGTTGCAGCTATTTTCAAGAAACTCTAGCCCAGTGAGTTCATGGTGCTTGTACTTCATTCTTTTTGTTTTCTCATGGTATAAACATATTTATCTACCTTAAATCTCTTCTTTCTATGAATTCCTTGTGATAAAATACTCAAAATTATTGTTTTTCAAGCTCTATTATCTGGTTTTCATGGTTATGTGTTTTGTCTTCCTAGGCTAATGAATTCATGTTTATTTATGCTCGTTAGTTTCTTTCACATTATATCTCTATACTACACTGACAAATACTCAAATTACACCATGGCTTCTGACATCTAGCTCCTTCTTATGCTTGCTCTTGTATTCCCACAGCTTAGACCTACTTGTGGCTCCAAACCCTAAGTTCAGCAAACCCTTTAAAAACCAAATTTTCACAAACAAATACACATATCTAGCTTAAAATTCATTTGCTTGAAAGTCATATCACTTATAAGAGACTTAGAGAGATCCCTCTCATGCTCAGTAGGGCTAGCTACTGAGTTTAAGTGGTTTGAGGATACCCTTGTCAATTTCCTATCCAGCCTAGGAGATTGTAAGGACTAACATTTTTGGCGCCGCTGCCAGGGAACGAAAGATCATATCTTCCCTGGGAAAGAATGACAGATATCAGATATGATTTCTGGTGGTGAACATTGATTAGACACAAGAAAGGTTGTACATCTTTCACCTGGCAACTCCAATGTTGAAGAATCCAAAGGTTCATAATTTTCATGGCGACTCCATTGTTCAAAACCGATAGTTTGAAAAACATCTTGGTGACTTAACTGTTTTCAAAATGGATTCAACTACTCAAAGGTATGCTCCTTTGAATCAAGCTCATATTCCCGGTTTTCCTAATCATATTCCTTGTATAGATTGGCAAACGGGGCTGCTAAAGTTTAAAGGTCAAGATGGCCAAGATGAGCCTATTATGCATCTAATCAAATTTCATTGGCATATACATAAGATCATGATCAGGTTTCATGAGGATTGTTTGATGAAAATGTTTATGGCTACCCTAGAAGGAAAAGCAAGATCATGGTATGAAGGATTGAAGCCATGTAGCTTATTCTCTCTTAAAGAATTCCACACAACATTCTTTGAGTTTTATGGAAAATCTCATCATTCATTCTTGTTGTTCAAAGATTGTTGTGAATCCTGTGAAAACTTCATTCAATACCTTGAAGAAACTTTTGGTGATGAAGAATGTCTAGATTATGAAATCATAGAGGCCCTTTATGAATATTCTTCCCAACAAAAAATAACAGAGATTATCTGCTTTGATACAAAGGATCATTCACAACACACGTCAACTCCTTCTTTGCTTGAAGATGAAACAGATCTGCATCCTAATAGTCAAGAAGAAATTGGTCCAAGTGAGAATTCTGAAATTGCATGTATAGAAAACTTAAGCAGTGAACCATCTAATGACAATGATCATCTACTTTTGCAAGGAAATAGTGAACAAGAAGTTGTTTCCCTTGATTCTTGTGGCAGTCAAATTGATATTCTTCCTATTGAAGCACATGAGGAATCAAATATACTTGAAGTGGTTGTTGCATTTAAAGTTTTCCATGAGCATCCAAAACCCTATCTTTTGGATGAGAGGTATGAAGATAGCCATTCACTTGTTCTTTCAGATTGTTCTTTCTCTGAGGTTTTATTTCAAGATCAGGTTTGTGAAGACCAAGATGAGGTTTCTGATGAAATGTATGAACAAGGATCTCTAGACACTCACCACTCATATGTCTCTCCAGCTCATCCATTTTCTAAAGCACTATTTCAAGGGCAGATTCATGCAAATCATAATTTTAAATTGGCATGTGTGAAGGTTTCAGACAATGTAATTATGGCAGAGAATAATCATCAAACATTACAAGTAGATTATGAAGAGGAGAGCAGCGATAAAGAAGAGGTTGTTTTAGAGCCACTTGCACATGATGGTCTTCCTCCAGATTCAGAAAATGAAGAGTGTGCTTGTATTTCTTCTGACTTTCAAGATATGCTAATGTTCCAGATTATTATAGACCCTATTGCAAATTTTTTTCAGCCATCTGGAAAGATAAATTTTCTTGTATTTATGGATCATGAGCACGTGTTCAATGGACACTCAGAGTTTCCTAGATTTTGTTTGTTCTACCTGCTCAAGGAAGGTACAAGCAGAATTCAAGTAAGTAGCCACTTGCTAGATTGGTTACACTAGAGGTATCATTACACATGATTGTATATACATCTTTAGCAGGTGGGCAGTTATCATCAAGATTTGAAGCTCGAGGTGAAGGCCCTAATATCTCGATGGTCTGCGTCCATAAGTAAGTTCAGTCAGTATGTTTTTTATAGTCAAGTCAGTCGGTTAGTCAATCAGTTTTCAGGTTGAGTTTAGTATTTGCATTCCGGCTCCATTGCCCAGAGGATAAGGCTACCTGGTCTACGGTGTTCTTGACACCTCCAAGGAGTTGCCATCCCCAGTTGGAGCCAATGTTAGTGTCAGTATTGTTAGCCTGTCACCTGGATCAAATATGCTCTCACAAGGTGTTGTAGGGTGTCAAGTCAAATTTTTGTCATTTCAGTGAATCTTCAAATAAAAAATTGATCATTGGTTGTTGTGTCTAGGTCACTGCTGCTCCCCTCACTTACCCATGGTCTTCATCACTCATCATGTTCATTGTCTTCTTCAAGGTATCATATCTTCATTTAAGTGTCTTCGGTCATGAAATGGTTAAATTCCTCATTTTAGGTCATGTTCTAAGGTTTCACTCCATGTGCCATCACAATACCATATGTTTCCAAAAGCATTTCCATCATGTGATTAAGTAGGTAAAGGGAGTTAGAAGCTTAGGGAAGGCAAGATAAAGGTAAAGGTAATGTTTTATTTCAAATAAGACAATGTTGCAGTACACAACCTTGCCTCATCATTTCTCATAGGAATATGTTCTCTTCAAAATATGTTTCCAACCAAATGGAGAAGAATTTTACAAAATTGAAAGAGGTTTGTGTCCTCTATAGTCCAAGGAACAAAAAACTCCTTCATTTTATGCACAAGTGTTATGATTTGAAATAAATTCCCAAAATACACTTGCTATGGGAGAGTTGTTGCGCTTCTAGACAGCTTGACTTCAAGACAGCTTTTCAAGGCCTTGGAACAGGTGCTGGAACTTCTTAAGGACTATATTATGTAACATGCATCCTAAGCTTTCCAATGGCACCTTCAGCTTGTTATTTGGATTAGTGGAAGGCATCCAAAAGTTCTCTGCAAGTTGGCATTGCGCTCTTGTCAGAGAAACCTTGAGTTTTTGGAGTGACCTTGGGAAATCAATTTTTCTCCCTCATGGAGTGTCCAAATTACATGCTTGAGGTGTCTATATTATATTATACTTCAAGTGATTTCCAAAAAGCTATCAAGCTCACAATTAGGAGTAGTTTAAGACCCCCGAAAGTGGTTTGGAATATGGCGCTGCAATTCTGTGAACTGCACTGCGCTTGTGCCAGAGCAACCCAAAACTCATCCAAACTCACCCAAATTTTGATTTTGAAGCTTCAAAACCTATTTATTTCCATTCTAATCTTGATCACAAGTAATTATAAGTATTTTTCTCACCTTTTTCCTTTGGCAATATGAACGCAAATGCAAGTTCTCTTCATCTAGGGTTTAGGTGAAATTTCCATGCTGCAAGCACTAGTGTAACAGATAGTTTGGTTAGTTTTGATATTGGAAACATGTAAATTGATATTATACACCTGCACACATGTATGATGAATCATTTTGACCAGTTCATTTGTTAGTGTCAGTCTTTGCAGCCTTCCTCCAGTGATCAAACATGCTCTTACAAAGTGATTTTAAGGTGTCAAGGTCAAATTTTGTCATTTCAGTGAGTCTTCAAGCAAAATTTGGTCACTAGGCACTAGGTCTAGGGTTTGCTTTTACTCCTGTCAAAGTTGTCCAAATGTCAGTCCATGTCACCATTCAGCTGAGTGTACCATCATTCAGAGGGTTTTCATCATCATGTTAGGGTCTAATGGGTCATTTTACACCTTGTTCATGCTTCAGTCGCGCCTAGGTAAGGTTCATTTCCCTCTCCTAGGGTTTTGAAGGCAATTTCTCTTGAATGGTCAAATCATCAGTAAAACTTGTATCCTAATGTTCATACACCTTCCCCTATCCTTAATGTACCTTGTTAAACACTTCCCATCACTCAGATCCCCAAAATTCCTCATTTTTCCACAAGCCCTAGTTTCTTGCTACAACATGACAATTTTCTAGGTTGGGCCTGTGTTTAGCCCTTTTGAACCTCTTCCCCTCACTCAATCTTTGAAATTCCACTTTCCCCTGTGTCCTAACATCCCTCCCTACTTCTCAAAATTTCTTCAAGAATTAAGAAGCCCCCTATCCCCTTCATTTCGCTTCATTTCAACAAATCCACTGTTCCACACATCAAGGTAGGTTTTACTCAAATGATGTTTCTGAGAAAGGAAAGATGAATTTAGAAAAACTGAGAGAGGTTTTTTTCCAAAACCAGCCAAAGAAGAAAACCCTCCTTCCCTTTTTACACAGGTGTCATGGTTGTAGAGAAATGTCAAAAATATAATTGCCTCGGGAGAATTGATGCACCTCTGAAGTGACCTTGGGAAAATCAAGTTTTCTCCTAGCTTGGTTGGCCAAATTACTTTTTTGATGAGTCAAATGATAACTAGATACAAAGAGATTTCCAATGAGATATCATGAGCTCAATTTTGAGTTGAGGAACACATTCAAAAGTTGACTGCAACATCACTCTGCCTTGAGGCAGCCTCATTTTGCACATTTTGACTAGTCTTGGGAGATTTGAATTTTGACAGGGAAAATTAACACCAAATTAACAAATTCCAATTGAGTTGGAAATTAGACTCAAATACCTTTCCAACACGCTATCTTGTGCCTAATTTGGACACCAGGAAGGCCTCCAAAATTCATCTGCAAAAAGGAGCGGCGCACCTAGGTAGTGGCGCGGCGAACTCAGGGGTTTGCACCTATCACAAAGAAAAGGTGCGGTCAGGTCCGCTGGATACAAGACCATTAGGTGCGGGACCGCAGGCAATTGGAAGAAAAAGTGCAGAACTAGAAATTTTTGAGCAAAAACAGACTTTTTTGCCCAATGCGCCGCGCCACGTGGCGCTGGCTTTTGCTAGGAGGCTCCAAATTCAAAAAACTCAGCATTTTTGGATTTGGCATGAAAAATCATGGTTGCTTGTTCATGGCCAAGAAATTTGGGCAGGTTTTGAGCCCTCAAAAGGGTCAAAAACACTCAAAAAATGACCTTTCTACCCCTATTTTGACACACAGGAAGCAGTGTTGGGAGAATGGACTTTTGGAGGGGCAAATGGAGGTCAAATTGAAAAATTCCACTTGCGTTGCAAAGTAGACAGGTAGGGCTTTCCAACGAACTATCATGAGCTCAACTTGGACTTTAGGAAGTGCCTCAAAATCAGTTCCAAAGTGGCGCGATGCATAGAGAATTTTGGCGCGACGCATAGAGGATTTTTGCCTATTTTTCACTCTTCAACTCAGAAATTCGCCCAGTTTTGACCAGTTTTTCTTTTTGATGTTACTCTTGATCTTTCATGATGTAATTTGATAATCATGATGTAATATTGGCACATTTTTACTTGTTCTAGAGGATTCATTCACTAAAAGGTGAAAATTAAACGAATGAATCAGTTCCCTAGCATATAGGGGTAAGTTGTTTGACTACCTAGATTTCAGTTCCTTGTTTAGAATTAGTTCAAACAGCTCCTAGAATGATGAGCTCGACCCCTAGAGGCAAGGAAATAGGTTTGGCTTGTCTATATTATGTAATTTATAAGTCATTTTCAGGGTTGGAGACTTGGGATTGCTTGGCACTCTATTGTACATTTCATTTCTGCAATTTTAGCAAAGGAAAGACCAGGGTTTTGCAACACTTGTTGGGATCCATGTGGCTCTGTGTTTTGATGGTGTTTTTCTCTAAGTAATTGTAAGTTGTTTATGTGTATCATTTTCCCTTCTCTTTTCTTATGAAATTAAACAAATGAGTGATTGAGGTAGAATTCATTGGATTACTGTGCTCTGCCTTGAAATTTTGTTTAATTTTACATGTTTTCATCTGTTTGAGGAGGACTTTTGAGACTTTCTTGCCCTCCTAAGCCCCTCACCAGTCTGATCCATCCATTCATTCAATCCAAAGCATCAAAATGATTGCCTTCCTTTCCCTAATCAGAACTCTGCAAAAACTAGGCCTCATCCTCGGACCCAAAATTTGCCTATCCCTTTTTTCCAACAAAACCCCCAAAAACTCAAATCAAATCCTTGCACTTCATACCTAGCCTAAAATTAGTTTGTATTTCAGTCATCTCCAGCCCCATTGATTATCTTTCACGGAGATTGACCCGGAGAGAGCCCTCTCCTATCCTCGTAGGGCTAGCTACGAGGCTGAGCGTGGTTTGATGTGGACCTAGAACCTTGTCTTTTCAACCTGATGCAAATCTAGGCTCTAACATAGTGGTGACCATACTGGGGAAGAAAATGGTTTGCTTGTTGATGTCATTTGTTTTGTAAGCTACAGACGAAGCCTGAAGTTATGACAGGAAGCCTTCGAAACACTTTTGCTTTGCATTAGCAGAATTAGATAAACGTTGCTTCAGTTAATCTCCGGTCTAGCTTGTAATCATGACACTTGACTTGTAAATTGCCCGAGTACATGTATCAAGTTAGATCTGATGGTTGATGGTGGACAACGATCAGACACTGGCAAGGCTGAAATCATTCACCTAGCGACTCTAAATTAGTTTTCAGATCAGATCTAAAGACTCCACTAGGGGATGATCCTGACCAGTAGAAACATGAAAGGACAATATGGACAGATCAAGTATTCAAGTTGGAATTTCATCCAAGACATTTTGTTCTTTGTCATAAATTATTTCTTCTCTTTTCCCGAGAATGTCAAGAAAGCTTTGCAAAATATACTATGCTTGAGAAAAGATCCCAGGCCTACAGTTGACTCTTTCCCTTTGAAGATTGTGAATACCAAAGATTTGCATGCCTTTGAGCTTGATCAAGACCTTTCTTCTGAATCTTGTGATGACCGTCTTAAAACTGATGAGCCCCAAGAGACAAAAACTGATCCCGTAGCTCTTTTATATACTCCTACACCTTTTATAATCCCATATAGGTATAAACCTCTTGTTTTACCTTCTGTTCTTCATGCTTTCCCCAAAAACTATGATCTATACTTGCCGAGGTTTGATGGTGAAAGTAAGAATGTCAACACTGAGCAACATGTGCAGAATTTTGAGTCTTTTCTAGACCTTTTTGAGGTTGATGAAGAAGATGTCAGTATAAGGCTTTTTGCTCTTTCTTTGTAAGGAAAAGTGAAGAGTTGGTTCAAAGCCCTGCCTGATGCAAGCATCTTAGATTTCCAGCAGTTCGTCAAAGCTTTCCTCAACAGGTGGATGATCGGACAGAACCTTTTCCTTAATATAGAAGAGTATAACCAGCTAAAAAGATTGCCAGGGGAGACAGTACAACAGTTTTCTGCCAGATTTAACCAAGTTTATTATTCGATGCCAATTGATATAAGGCCTCCTCCTAGATCTGCTCTCTTGCACTATCCGGGTGCCTTTGATCCAGAAATGGAGTTTCAGCTGAGAGAAAGGAATCTTGCAACACTTGAAGAGATACAAAACAGTGTAGTAAATGTATAGGCTCATATGTTTATCCGAAGGGCAAGGTTGAAGGAAGAAGATATGAAAAACATAGATCTGGATAAATCAACATCTATAGAGGTAAAGCTTGACATTTTGGTAAGTGCAGTAGAAGAGATGATGCAAAGGATCACCGCAAGGAATGATTATGATGTTCAAGCCCGTGGCTCGTTGATTGAAGAAGAACAAGTTGTTGATCCAAAGCATCTTCTTTCTTATCCCAGTTGTCATAGATCTGATATTGATTGTTTTATAGATCATCTTGGAGAAGAGAGGTCTGTTGATATGACATGTATGCTTGATGATATGTTTTATACTAACGATTTGCCTCAGTTTGATCAGTATGATGATGATGATTATGTTCTCCAAACAGAAGCTAATCTTGCAGACAAATCAGCAGCTAGTTTGTGGGAGGAGGAAGTTCATTTTCAGCAGCTCGAATACAGTGATCAGCCGATGCATATCAGCTATGACAGTGACGAGGAAAGTGCAGCAAATTTTGAAGTAAGTGAAGGATCTTTGCCTTTTTGTTTTGATTCATTTCAGTTCATCAGAGACAATTTTCATGCAATCAGAAATCAGCTGTCAACAAGTCTTGATTTGGACCATCTTGAGGGCAATGAAAACTTTGTTCCAGACTTCTCATATTCAGCTTTGCAGTCCCCGAAAGCCATTGCTTGTCAAGTTGCAGATGAAGACATGGAAGCTGGCACATGTGATCAAATGATACAAGATGATTCCATACCATTTTGTTTTGAATCATTTCAATTTTTGAAAGGTAAATTGTATAGTAAATCTTCAAATCAACAGCTTGTAGGAAGGACAGATAGCGAAATTCTTGAGCAAGTTGTTAATGAGGAATCTTCCCCTGAAATAATTGATGAAATCATTTTGGATACAAAACCCTCCCTAGCACCAGATTTGCAGCCACCAAACACAATTGAAGGTCAGATTATAGATGAAGGCGTGGAATCTGAAATACATGATCTAATGATGCAAGAGGATTCTGTACCCTTTTGTTTCGAATCATTTCAGTTTACAAGGCAGAATCTTCGTAATATCTCTAAAGAAAAAGATGAACAGCCAGTTGGATGTCATACAATTTTAATGGATACATCGCAGCAGTCTTCTCAAATTTTTGATGATCCTATTGCTCGTGTGTTGGATGATGTTTGTTGTAAAAGTTCTTCTCCACTAGCTAACCATGTGACAGAAGAGAATATTGATAATAATCTGATTCAAAAGTCGACTTCATTGTCTTGTTTAATAGATTTTTCATTACAAAGCTCACACCAATGTTTGCAGTCATATGAGGAGATTGATAAAGGAGACTTTTGTTCTGTTTGGAATCAGCAACAGAGTTTGGTTATTCACGAAATTCAGGATCCTTTTGACAGCTTGCTGCAATCACCAAAGAAAGACAGCACAGATGTGAGGAAAATCTTAATATCCAGCTATGAAGATTACTTGGACCAGAGCAGTAATGTGTTAATGGAAATCAATAGCGATGTTTATGAAGATCCTTTCGCAGTATTCTTGAAGTCATCCAGTCCATTCATGCTTTGTAAGTTTATCAGCAGTCGACTTGATCCCAAGTTTTCATGGGAGTTGCCTTTCAGCATTTCTCTCTTGTTGTTCCTAAGCGAGCACTTGCAGAGAATTCAAATAGCAGCCAGGATGCTTACATGGTTGCATTGGTTGTTCCATTTCACTTGATCGAGTGGTGAAAAGAACAATTAGAGTAGGTTTTGATGAATAAGCTTTATTTTGAGCATTATTTTCTAGTTTTTCGATTGTGTTTAAGTATCGAGTTAGTTTTTAGTTGAGTGAGAGTCAGTTTGTGTCGTCAAGTCGTCAGTTTTCAGTCATGCATTTCAGCTTGAGTTTTTGACTCCATTGCCCAATGGATGAAGGCACTTGTCTGCTCTTCCAAAGATCTGTAGTTCTTGGCACCTCCAAGGAGCTACCATCCCCATTGGAGCCAATGTTAGTGTCAGTCTTTGCAGCCTTCCTCCAGTGATCAAACATGCTCTTACAAAGTGATTTTAAGGTGTCAAGGTCAAATTTTGTCATTTCAGTGAGTCTTCAAGCAAAATTTGGTCACTAGGCATTAGGTCTAGGGTTTGCTTTTACTCCTATCAAAGTTGTCCAAATGTCAGTCCATGTCACCATTCAGCTGAGTGTACCATCATTCAGAGGGTTTTCATCATCATGTCAGGGTCTAATGGGTCATTTTACACCTTGTTCATGCTTCGGTCGCACCTAGGTAAGGTTAATTTCCCTCTCCTAGGGTTTTGAAGTCAATTTCTCTTGAATGGTCAAATCATCAGCAAAACTTGTATCCTAATGTTCATACACCTTCCCCTATCCTTAATGTACCTTTTTAAACACTTCCCATCACTCAGATCCCCAAAATTCCTCATTTTTCCACAAGCCCTAGTTTCTTGCTACAACACGACAATTTTCTAAGTTGGGCCTGTGTTTAGCCCTTTTGAACCTATTTCCCTCACTAAATCTTTGAAATTCCACTTTCCCATGTTTCCTAACATCCCTCCCTACTTCTCAAAATTTCTTCAAGAATTTAGAAGCCCCCTATCCCCTTCATTTCGCTTCATTTCAAAAAATACCCTGTTCCACACATCCGGGTAGGTTTTACCCAAATGATGTTTATGAGAAAGGAAAGATGAATTTGGAAACACTGAGAGGGGTTTTTTTCCACAACAAGCCAAGTAAGAAAAACCTCCTTCACTTTTTACACAGGTGTCATGGTTTTAAAGAAATGTCAAAAATACAATTGCCTCGGGAGAATTAATGCACATCTGAAGTGACCTTGCGAAAATCAAATTTTCTCCTAGATTGGTTGGCCAAATGACTTGCTTGATGAGTCACATGATAACTAGACACAAAGAGATTTCCAATGAGCTATCATGAGCTCAATTTGGAGTTGAGGAACACCTTCAAAAGTTGACTGCAACATCACTCTGCCTTGAGGCAGCCTCATTTTGCACATTTTGACCAGTCTTGGGAGATTTGACTTTTGACAGGGCAAATGAACTCCAAATTAAAAAATTCTAGTTGGGTTGGAAAGTAGACTCAAAGAACTTTCCAAAGAGCTATCCCATGCTCAATTTGGACACCAAGAAGGCCTCCAAAAGCCATCTGCAAAAAGGCACGGCGCACTCAGGGGTCGCTCAAGTCACAAAGAAAAGGTGCAGTCAAGTCCACTAGATACATGACCATTAGGTTTGGGACTGCAGGCAATGTGAAGAAAAAGTGTGGAACTAGAAATTTTTGAGCAAAAACAGACTTTTCTACCCAATGCGTCGCGTCACGTGGCGCTCGCTTTTGCTAGGAGGCTCCAAATTCAAAAAACTCAGCATTTTTGGATTTGGCATGAAAAATCATGGTTGCTTGTTCATGGCCAAGAAATTTGGGCAGGTTTTGAGCCCTCAAAAGGGTCAAAAACACTCAAAAAATGACCTTTCTGCCCCTATTTTGACACACAGGAAGCAGTGTTGGTAGAATGGACTTTTGGAGGGGCAAATGGAGGTCAAATTGAAAAATTCCACTTGGGTTGGAAAGTAGACAGGCAGGCTTTCCAACAAGCTATCATGAGCTCAACTTGGACTTCAGAAAGTGCCTCAAAATTAGCTCCAAAGTGTCATGATGCATAGAGAATTTGGGCGCGGCGCATAGAGGATTTTTGCCTATTTTTCACTCTTCAGCTCTGAAATTCGCCCAGTTTTGACCAGTTTTGCTTTTTGATGTTACTCTTGATCTTTCATGATGTAATTTGATAACCATGATGTAATATTGGCACATTTTTACTTGTTCTAGAGGATTCATTCACTAAAAGCTGAAAATTAAATGAATGAATCAGTTTCCTAGCATATAGGGGTAAGTTGTTTGACTACCTAGATTTCAATTTCTTGTTTAGAATTAGTTCAAACAGCTCCTAGAATGATGAGCTCGACCCCTAGAGGCAAGGGAATAGGTTTGGCTTGTCTATATTATGTAATTTCTAAGTCATTTTCAGGGTTGGAGACTTGGGATTGCTTGGCACTCTATTGTACATTTCATTTCTGCAATTTTAGCAAAGGAAAGACCAGGGTTTTGCAGCACTTGTTGGGATCCATGTGGCTCTGTGTTTTGATGGTGTTTTTATCTAAGTAATTGTAAGTTTAATGATGTTTATGTGTATCATTTTCCCTTCTCTTTTCTTCTGAAATTAAACAAATGAGTGATTGAGGTAGAATTCATTGGATAGTTGTGCTCTGCCTTGAAATTTTGTTTAATTTTACATGTTTTCATCTGTTTGAGGAGGACTCTTGAGACTTTCTTGCCCTCCTAATCCCCTCACCGGTCTGATCCATCCATTCATTCAATCCAAAGCATCAAAACGATTCCCTTCGTTGCCCCAATCAGAACTCTACAAAAACTAGGCCTCATCCCCGGACCCAAAATTTGTCTGTCCCTTTTTTCCAACAAATTCCCCAAAAACTCAAATCAAATCCTTGCACTTCATACCTAGCCTAAAATTAGTTTATATTTCAGTCATCTCTAGCCCCATTGATTATCTTTCGCGGAGATTGACCCGGAGAGAGCCTCTCCTATCCTCGTAGGGCTAGCTACGAGGCTGAGCGTGGTTTGATGTGGACCTAGAACCTTGTCTTTTCAGCCTGAGGCAAATCTAGGCTCTAACATCATCCACCTCCAAACAAAGTTTAAACACTAAAAAAACAAAACCCTAGCTCATTCCTAGAGTTATTTTGGGAAAATCTCATCATAAACCTACTTGGTCTCACCTGAAAGAAGCCACATCATTTTCACTATTTTCCTCACTCATTTCCATCAGTTTTCAAATTCATCTCATATTTCATAAAACCCCTCCAATCATTTTATCAAAATCTCTCACATGTCACTTCATTTCCATTCTCACCTCACATCTATTTTCACTTCCTACTGCTAGGACTTTATGTCATCATGGAGATTGAATCTTCACCAGAAAGAAAGAGACAACACAAAGGAGGGAGAATTCTCAGATAAGAACCATCAGATTGCAACGAAATCAACTCCTATCCTTTCATCAAACAATTTTTTGAGGATTTTCACTACTTGGAATTTTGTAAAAAAGTCAGCGAAGCAGGGTTTTATGAGCAGCTGACAGATTGGGTAGCTACACAACTGAAAGGAGAGATTGTTTTCATTGCTGGTATTGAGTTTAGCTTTTCAGTGGCCTCCATCTCACTAGCAACTGGTTTACCAGACAATGGTGAATATTGGTTTAAGGGAATGAGTCTATATCTTGAAAACTGCAAGCCCTTCTTAAAGACTCCATATAAAGATACACATACTCACCTCATGCCTTTCGGATATTTTCTTGAGACTTATGCCCCTTTAATGAAAACCATCATGAGGTTCTTTACCTGTGAAGGTAGATTATCCTGGTTTTATGCCTATCATATTCACCTCTTAATGCACTTCACATCTCGAAAGCCACTCAACATGTGAAATTACCTGCTCAAGAGCATTTCAAAAATGTCTGAAAAGATACAATTAAAGGACAAAGAGCACTCTCCAAGTTTGTTTCATCACAATCTCATCAAAACCATTGTCCTTCATCAGCTGGTAGAGAGAGGTATGGCTTGGGAAGCCTTTTTAGAAGCAACTTTAAAATGGCATGAGGAAAATGCAACATCTCAGTCCCCAAGTGCACCAAAACAACAAACAGAGATGGGTTCATCTAGCAAAACAGCAAAGAAGATTCAGTTACCTAAGCCAGAGGTCCCCAAAGTGTATAAGAAAGGGCAGAGGCTTGTGTTTTCTTCTCACAAAGAGAAACGGGCCAAGCCTTCTTCATCGACAAAGCAGGCATGGGTAGCAAAGGATAAGAAGACAGTTGAGCATGAATTAGAGATTATTGATTTAGAAGAGGAAGATGAGAATTCAATCATGAAGCAGACTCTCAGGGACAAGGACTACCAAATCAAGGAGTTGGAAATAAATATGGAAAGAGCAAAGTTCATTATATCATTCCTTGAATAAGAAAACGGTCAACTCAAAGCAAAAGAGTTGATCTTAGAAAAGGAAAAAGCTAAGTTAATGCAGCAAATTGGCAAAGGTAAGGAGGTCATGACATCAAGCGAGCCTGAAGCATCACAGGTGAAAGGGAAAAGGAAAAGACCAAGAACCAAAGGTCTCAATGAAGCTTTGAAAGAGGAACAAAAACAAATATTGCTCAATGAAGACCTTGACCTAGAAGAAAGGATTGTCGTAGAGGTACATCAAGATAAAGAATATTGGCTTAACAGGGTAAATGAACACTTAGACAAGCTCTTGGAGAAGGAAAATAGAGATAATCAAATGCTCAGACACATGGCACATCATTATCAAGCTCAAAACATGATCACCAATGTCAAAGTGAAACAACTCAAAAACAAGCTCAAGGAGACCAAAAAAGATCAAAAGGATGAGGGAAACTTGGAGATTCTTGCTGAAGCATCCATGAAGCTATAACAAACTCATTTTTACACCTTCTCTCCAATTTTGAGTCAATTTTGAGCATTTTGAGTTTTTTGTAAATTTTGGTCTAAATTCATAAATTTAGCCATTTTTCCTCAGGCATCCATTTGAGGAAAGGTTTAGATTTTTAGAAAGGTCTTGGCATCCTCTAAAAACCCATTTGCCTATATTTTGTAGAGGTGGCTTAGTTTGGGAGAAAAAGGCAAAAAAGTGGCAAAAACTAGCATTCTGGACCATTTTTTGACAGGGATTGCGCTTTTGGAGTGACCTTGGGAGAATAGATTTTTGAAGGTCTTACTGTGCTCCAAATTCAGAAATTCAAACTGTTCTGGAAACTAGACTTGAAGGGCTAGTTGATCATTCTCTCAGATTGTCATTTTGACCCCTAGAAAGCACCTGAAAATCAGCGCAAAGTTGGCACTGCACTTCTGCACTTTCTGTGTTTTTAATTGTAAAATTTCTAGTTTCTAGTCTAACTTGGTCAAAGTCAAGATTCTCTATGTAATGGCACAAGTTACGAGTCTAGGTGATGTAGACATGAATAAATGCATATCATAGGTTGTTTTTGATGTTTATTAGGCCTCATAAAAGAAGAAAACTCATAATCAAACTCTTCATGAGGTGTTTGAGTTGCACCTTCTCACTCTCGCCTATTGGTTGAGAGAATCTTGGAGTTGGTTCCTCCACCAAGGAATTGGACTCCCGAAGGTGGGAAAGTGGTCTAGGAGAGTCTATAAGTACTATTTCACCTCAGGAGAAGAGGGTTGAACTTTTTGTAAAGGAGGCTTGCATTGTAATCATCTTTCAGCTAATACAGACATAGGTTGCAGCTATTTTCAAGGAACTCTCGTCCAGTGAGTTCATGGTGCTTGTACTTCATTATTTTTGTTTTCTCATGGTATAAACATCTTTATCTACATTACATCTCTTCTTTCTATGAATTCCTTGTGATAAAATACTCAGAGTTCTTGTTTTTCAAGCTCTGTTATCTGGTTTTCATGGTTATGTGTTTTGTCTTCCTAGGCTAATGAAATCATGTTTATTTATGCTCATTAGTTTCTTTCACGTTATATCCTCTATACTACACTAACAAATACTCAAATTACACAATGGCTTCTGACATCTAGCTCTTTGTTATGCTTGCTCCTGTATTGCCACAGCTTAGACCTACTTGTGGCTCCAAACCCTAAGTTCAACAAACCTTTTAAAAACCAAATTTTCACAAACAAATACAAATATATAGCCTAAAATTCATTTTCTTTAAAGTCATATCACTGATAAGAGACTTAGAGAGATTCCTCTCATGCTTAGTAGGGCTAGCTACTGAGCTGAAGTGGTTTGAGGTTACCCTTGTCGATTTCCTTTCCAGCCTAGCTGATTGTAAGGACTAACACCGTGAGCACTTTGAGACACCAAGTGTGGTTGTCTTCATTGTTATATCTTTCTTACCTGCTAGTTCGCACCACTGGGTTACTCGCGGACCAAACCTTCACCAACATGGGTCTACCAATTCACTGGTGGCTGCATTGGAAGTATAAATTCATGTGATCAATCCCGTGCACCGTTAGTGTAGGAGTAGCAGTAATATTTGCTTTCAGTTGGTCGCTTGCATGCTTGTTTGTTTATATGATTTTTTTGCTTATTTGTTTGCTTGCTTGTTTACTTACGTGCTTTGCTTTCATTTTCGCTTCTACTTTTTCTTTTCTTTGATGTTTTTCAGTTCGCTTGTTTCGTTCATAGGATAGTTTTGCATGAAACAATGTATCACTCTTGGAACGAGCTGGGTAAATTACAAGAGGGCTTATATCGCTATTACTACTTGGTTATCTTTCATCTTACCTCTGTGTGATGAGCTTGTTACTTTTAGTCCATGATACGTTGAAGGAAAATACGTACTGTTCAAAGTGAACCTTGGTGAAAACACAATGTTTGCGCGCTAACTAGTGTCACCTTCTCTAGTCGGTTGTTTTTGGGTTAACCCTTGTCAGATCAGTCAAGTATAGTAAGGTGAGGGGGGAAATATTAATAGGCACGTCAAAGATACAATAAATTATTTCTCTATTGGAACATCCTCCTCTGCTCTCAATAAGTCAGGATCCCTCTTCCGCCTCTAAAATGAATAAGTGCTATGCACAGTGAAAATGAAAATAAAAAAATATATAATAAGTCAAAAAACTCAAAATAAAAAATAAATAAGGCGAAAGAAGAGAAAGGCTTCCTATGCAGGGAGGTGATGCAAGTAACTCCGCTGGGGTACTGACCAAGCTCGCTATCAGCAGAGCCATGCTTGTGTTCCTATGTGACTCCATTGGGGTACTGTCTAGGCCTGCTGGCAGTGGAGCAACACCAGAGATGAAACTAAGACTCTAACAACTATACTTCTTGTGCACCTATATACCCCTCAACCCCAATTGAAACAATTGTGTTTCCTTGGCTTAGAATGTGTGTCCATCGACCAAGGGCTTGGTAGATGCTACATCTTACAATCAAGTTAGTGAGTAACCAAGATGAGCTGAGAACTAAACAATACTTCCAGAGGCATTAGACTTGATTTTCATGAACAAGGTCCATTCAGAGAGTTGGAGTTCTACCAGTGTGTCACCAAGTGTTGTAGCAGCTACAAGCACCCTCCAAAATTTTTCCCTAGCTTGTTTTGGAGCCTCCCTACCAACCTTACACAACACTTTGGCTTGCTTCGTCAAGTACTCAAGCTTCAATTGTTTTCCTCTCACAAAGGCAACATGTCGATCACGGTTGATCCATTCCCCTCACAGGCTGCTCACCCGGACTTGGTCCAGCTACACGCTGAGCAGCTTCCCCTTTAAAATTGCACATTTCTGGAGGGAAACCAACCTTCCCTCCAAGAATTGCGCAATCCTCTTTGACAGCCTAATGGGCTCCAGGATTGCGCAATCTAGCCAACCAACCCTCCCAGCAAGATTTGCGCAAATTTTCCCAGCAGCAGGTTGTTCAGTCTAGGATTTGCACAAATCTGGGCAGCAGTCAATGGCTCTGCCTAGAAATTGCACAAACCTCCTGGGCAGTCAGCCCAGATCCCAACCAAGAATGCGCATTTTTCCCAAGCATTTGAGCACTTGCATGCATGGATAGTTCAGTTGACCAGTTCCACCCGGGACCAAGGAAACTTGACTTGCATGCATGCATGACTTGATCTTCCCGGAATAGCAAGAGACAACATGAAAAAGGCATCCCATGATTCAGGGAGATATTTTTAGCAGCCGGGGGTTACATGCAAAGTTATTTTTGATGTTTCCCTCCAAGTGTCACTTTTTCCTAGATTTGTGGCATGCGTGTCACGAGACCAAACTTATTTATTCGACGCATCAGAGCTCATTAATTCACATCGATCTTGGAGCTCTAACATCCCACATCACATCTAGCACTCTTCAACACATCTGGATTAGCTATTCATAGGTAAGTGCCATCAACTTATCTTTTTCATCATTTTTGTCGCTTTTTGTGTATTCGCTTGTGTGAGTGATGTTTGCTTAATTTCTTTGAATGCATGTTGTCGTTTACATGTATTCTAGCTTGTCCTAGATCTATTTTAGTTTTCATTTCTATATCATTGTTGTCGCATGCATGAAACTATTTTGCACGGACATTCACCCAACCAACGAATTGCCTCACCCACATGCATGTTGATCTGTCTGTTGAATCTTTCATTCATGTTTTGCATGCACTGTCAATCACTTCTACTATCACTTAGTGTCGCCATGAATTTTACTGTCTTAGTTGCTTTTAGTTTCCCGTCAGTGAGTCCGGCCAACCTTGGCTTGGGTTGTCCCTTCACCAAGGTTGCATTACGCAATCTGGGGAAGGAATGCTCGCCTTCCTCCCCATAAATGTGCATTCTTGCCTAGCACTGGTGTCCAGGATTGTTTTGTGCATTTCTGGAGGACAGTGGCTGCTTGGCCCAAGAAATTGCACAAATATGTCCCTAGGCCAGCAGTCCTTCCTAGCTGGAATTGCGCATTACACAATCCCAGCAGCGAGTTGCCTGACTAGATTGCGCATTTCGCTGATCCAGCAGCTAGTCCTGCCTACCAAACACCCCAGACTGCCTTTTTCACAATTCTGGCAGCCAGTCACTCAGCCTCACAGTAAAATTTACGCAATCTTACTCATCAATTTCCAAGGTATGTGTTGTGTCCTCCCCCAAATTTGCTTTGTTTTCACTGACATATTTCTTGCCATGCAAACTACTTGTTTCCAGATCTTTCAAGTGTTCATATGTCTCAATGGCTTCCAAGAGAACAGGATCTTAGGACACTGATGGTATTTCAGCTGGAGCAGCAACTGAGAAGGTGTCCTCTAGTTTACCGATCCACGAAGATACGAAGTTGTATCTAGACAAGGACATCAAACTGAAGTGGCAAGAGGTGAATGAAACATTTGCAGGAACTTTTGGGGAAGACCTCGAAGACCGTCAGGTGTACGTGAATATTCATAAGTTTGGCTTGTATCGGATTGCATGCAGATACCTTGCATTCCCATGTGAGGACATGATTAACTAGATCGTCTCTCACACTAACCTCGAGATAATGACCTTGAGTAGTGTCAGTGGGATGAATCTTGCAACCTTCAGGGCACGAGATTACGATGAGATTATCAAATCTCTGAGTCCATGACTGTCATGACCCCTCCATTCAGATTTCCCAACAACATAGCTCACTCCAGATACATTCTGAAGGAATGGGTAAAGGAGCCAACTCACTTCAGGATGACACTGATCCAAATTTAAACAAGAATGTAACAAATTACATAGATAACTATAAATACAAAGATGCAGTAAAAATAATACTTCATTTCATTAATGTAAAATACTGAAATATGCTTACAAACAGAAATGGAAATAAACTAGCTCAGGAAATGGTAGCTTATCTCTAAGAGAGATGTCGTGGCTACATGCCTATGAACTGTGTTACAATGAGGCTCGAAGGCCTATTTATTGTTGAAAAAAATGGAAAACCCTAAACATCCAAAAACCTAACCCTATGAGATGAAGCGCCAAACTATGGGCCCCGTTTTGGGTAAATTGGTGCATCAACTTCCCGAGGTCATAACGTAGGCATACAATCTTCATTTGATGCA
Source organism: Pinus tabuliformis (assembly GCA_031772625.1). Lineage (NCBI taxonomy): Eukaryota > Viridiplantae > Streptophyta > Pinopsida > Pinales > Pinaceae > Pinus > Pinus tabuliformis. The sequence continues at coordinate 1,138,408,952 of CM062809.1, read as the reverse complement.
CACAATACCTCGTTAGAAATATCTATCCAAGGACTACAACTTTTGGATGAGAAACATCGGTCCATGGACTCATGTTGCTCCTAGTGTTGGGTGTGGAACATGATTGTTCAGAGGTCTTTGTTTCAGCCAGATGTATACCCCAAGAAGTTTGTACATCCCTCCACGCGAGGGGCTACGAGGGGGACTTGTCCCCTCCGCGGGGGTTCGAGGGGGCTGATCCCCCCCGACTGGGGGGTCCGGGGGCCAGCGGTCCCCGGCGGGGGAAGCTAAAAACAGAGGTAAAATTGCCTTGTAAAAGTATAGATTTCTAGTCAATCTAGGCCATTCATTAGGTGAATGATCTGACGGTAGAACTTATGTTTAGTTTAGGGTTTTTTGCCCTAGAAGGCAACCCCTCTCTTTGTATGAGGGCATTCTATTTGAGGTTGTGTAATAGATGTGTATTCTCTGAGCAAGAAACAGAGAGGTGAGACTGTGAGAGAAAACAGAGGATATTACAGTGGATCTACTGTAGGTTGTGTCTCTTCATTTTGCTAGATAATAGAAAGGAAGGACTGGTTGTTCAAGGTGGACGTAGCCCAAACTGGGTGAACCACATATATCTGTGTCTCTCTTGTTTTATGCGTTTTCTGTGTTTATATTTCTGTAATATTTTATGTGTTCCATTGCTCCGTAATATATAATTTTCTAACACCTAGGTTTCCCAAAAAAGGTCGTTTAGGGCTTCAAAATGGCTCCAGAAGTTCAGAACCCGAAAAATTGCTAAAAGTAGTAAATTGTGCTACAATTAAGGAAACTAAAAAACTGAAAGAGATAGTTGTGGGGATCTAAGTGGGATAGGTGGGTGGCCACCAACATCCACCTGGATTGTTCCTCCCCCCTTAGGAAGCAATGGTCCCCATTGTGCTGAGTTCCTCCATGAGATGAGAAAACTTCTACTGAACTTGGTCCCTGTTGAGCTGTTCTGCAATATCTGATGTGTCCAGTAATGGTGGGAAGCATGGTCGAGGGCAGTCCACATTGAACACTTGGTGCAAGTGAAGGAATGGGGGAATGTTGTGCTCCAAAGCATTGTTTCCCACAGCCTTGGTAATGGTGTAAGGACCATATCAGAGTGGTCTGAGCTTCTAATGGGCTCTTGTAAGGCGTTCTTTCTACATATGCAACCAGACTTTGTCGCCCACTTGAAACTTGTGTGGTACCTTATGATGATCATGTCACTTCTTCTACTTGGCATTTTCCAAAATGGAGTAGCGACATATCGACCTGTTGGGTAGAGATGCTTTAGGAGTCAAATCGAATGAATGTTGGACCTGACAGTGTAACAGTACCTCTATTGGTGAGGAGAAGATGTTCCTATATTCTTTCATGACCGTATCCATTTGTTGTTGCTACTGCATGGAGGAAACCTTCGCGGGGGTCATGGATGTGGCGACAATATCCCCCTTACTTTGGGACCAAACTAGATAGAAAATGAATTTCCTAGTCTGGAAGACAATCTTGCTGCATTTCTTAGTAGAGATCAAAGAGGTGGCGGTAGGTGGGGCTACCTCAGGTATCCTGTATAATGAATTACACAAAGAAATAATAACAACGGGAGGCCTTGACTCATACATAGCATGTCTCCTCCACAAGTATGGCTGGCCTAATAATACATCACAAACATCAAGCAGTGCAACATCACACAATACATCATCTATGAAGAGCTTGATGTTGTAGGGAAGGCGGCACTACTGGTGGACTTGAAGATCTCGTCCTTGGTGCAGCCACCCGAGGCTATACAGTTGCAGGTGTGGTATGTTCGGTAGGCTCAACCGCTTCATGACCTCTGCTGAAATGAGGTTCTTTTGGCTGCCACTGTCGACAATGAATTGTAGAGGCAAACCACTCACCCACATCTATGAGTGGAAAAGACGCTCCCCCTCCTCTGAATATTCAGGCTCATTCTTTAGATCTTGGCGGTGGCAACAATGGCACTATGCTCCGCATCAATGATCTGCTTCCCTTTGTCATTCCTCTTGTCGGGTTCTGACTCTGGGTCAAAACATGCATCTAATTTTAAATCCTTCAACTTGGCCACCAGTGACTACTTGGCCCAACACACACTTGTGTTGTGAGTGGGGCTCTTGTGGAACTCACACCACTTTCCTATGCCCTTCTTTGACTTCGTGGTGTTATTCTTTTCTTGTGGCTTTGGCAAGTTTTCCTAGGCCGACCTGCCTTGGCTTTGTCCTTTGTTCTGTGGTCTAGAAGATCCAAAGTCTCGCTTCTTTTGTTCAAACTTATGCTCGATCTTGACATCGTATCGGTATGTCATGCCGAGCGAGGAGATGTCCAAGAACTTCATCTCGTCCTGGATGTGCCTATGTAGGCAACCGCAGTATTTGAGTACCAAATGTCGCTTAGAATCCTTGATACCCAACTTTGTGCGAAGGGTATGAGAAATGTTGGTAAACTTTAGCACATCTTGGTCCCTTCCCTGCCACAACGTGGTCCATTTTATGTATTTATCCTCATATCCTCATAGCTTCTGACAGGGTAGTACTGCTCCTTGATGGCATCCTGGAATGAATTCCAAGTGGGTGTGGTTGAATGTAGTGAGCCTGTACTTTCATCCTTCTACTCGTTGTAGGTTTCCCACCAGTGCTTGACGTGGGGGGCAGCTTTGAGAAGAGCAAAAGTAATCTTTTCTGGGCTGGAAAAATCATGAACAGAAAAATACCCTTCTAGCAGATTTAACCATTTATCTACGACATTTGCATCTATCTGACCCTCGAATATGGGGATTTCAAAGTTAACGTGTACCTTAAAGGGTGTGGCGCTTCCAGAGTAGCTTCTAGAATTAGATGCATCGCCCCTGGGTAGCCACTGAAGGATCTGGGAAAAGTTGTCCATCATCGCGTTCCTTTGTCACTCGAGGGCTTCTTCGAGCAATATTTTGCTAGGATCTCTTGCCCCCTCGTCTTTTTTGTCTTCTGCCCTGGGAGGCCGTCAAGATTTGTGAGGCTAGTCTTGCAAAGGATCGACCAGTTCAAGCCCTAACTCCTTATATCCCGACCTCGTTAGGGATGCGCAAAGAAAAACAGAGAAAGACCAGACCACTCTAATACCACTGATCCGGATTTAAACAGGAAGGTAATAAATTATAGAGATGCAGCAGAAATAATACTTTATTTCATTAATGTAAAATACTGAAATATGCTTACAAACAGAAATGGAAATAAACTAGCTTGGGCAATGGTAGCTTATCTCTTAGAAGAGATGTGGCAGCTACATGCCTCTGAACTGTGTTACAATGAGGCTTGAAGGCCTATTTATTGTTGAGAAACAATGGAAAACCCTAAACATCCAAAAACCTAACCCTAGGAGATGAAGCGCCAAACTATGGGCCTCGTTTTGGGTAAATTTGTACATCAACTTCCTGGGGTCATAACTTTGGCATATTATCTCTGTTTGATGCACACAATACCTCGTTAGAAAGATCTATCCAAGGACTACAACTTTGGGATTAAAAACATCAAACCATGGACCCATGTTTCTCCTAGGTTTCCAAAAAAACGTCGTTTAGGGCCTCAAAACAGCTCCGGAAGTTCAGGACCTGAAAAACTGCTAAAAATAGTAAAATGTGCTACAATTAAGAAAACTCAAAAACAGAAAGAGACAGTTGTGGGGGTCCAAGTGGGATAGGTGGGTGGCCACCAACATCCACCTAGATCATTCCTCCCCCCTTAGGAAGTAATGGTCCCCTTTGCATTGAGTTCGTCCATGAGATGAGGAAACTTCTGTTGAACTTGGTCCCTAGTAAGCTATTCTGCAATCTCTGATGTGTCCAGTAATGGTGGGAAGCATGGTCGAGGGTGATCCACATTGAACACTTGGTGCAAGTGAAGGAATGAGGGAATGATGTGCTCCAAAGCATTGTTTCCCACAACCTTGGTAACGGTGTAAGGACCATATCAAAGTGGTTTGAGCTTTTGATGGGATCTTGTAAGGCATTCTTTCTGCAGATGCAACCAGACTTTTTCGCCCACTTGAAACTTGTGTGGTACGTTATGCTGATCATGTCGTTGCTTGTGTTTTCCATTTTCCAGAATGGAGTAGCGACATATCGACCTGTTGGGTAGAGGTGCTCTAGGAGTCAGATCGAATGATACCTAACAATGTAACGGTACCTCTGTCGGTGAGGAGAAGATGTTCCTGTATTCTTTCATGACAGTACCTGTTTGCTGTTGTTGATACGTGGAGGAATCCTTCATGGGTATCATGGATGTGGCGACAATCTTCCCCTTACTTTGGGAGCTAACCAAACAGAAAATGAATTTCCTAGTTTGGGAGATGATCTTGCTGCATTTCTTAGCAGAGATCAAAGAGGTGGCAGTAGGTGGGGCTACCTCTGGTATCTTGTATAATGAATTACAAAAAGAAATAATAACAGCATGAGGCCTTGAATCATACATAGCATGTCGCCTCCACAAGTATGGTTGGCCTAATAATACATCACAAACATCAAGTGGTGCAACATCACACAATACCTCATATGTGAAGGGCTTGATGTTGTAGGGAAGACGACACTTCTGGTGGACTAGGATATCTCGTCCTTGGTGCAGCCACCCAATGTCGTACGGTTGCAGGTGTGGTATGGTTGGTAGGCTCAACTGCTTCACAATCTCTGCTGAAATGAGGTTCTTTTGGCTACCACTATTGACAATGAATTGCAGCGGCGAACCCTTCACCCACATCTATGAGTGGAAAAGACGCTCCCCCTCCTCTCGATCTTCGGGCTCATTATTCTGGATCTTGGTGGTGGCAATAGTGACACTGGTCTCCACATCAATGATCTGCTTCCCTTTTTCATTCCTCTTGTCGGGTTCTGACTCAGGGTCAAAACATGCATCTGATTCTGAAGCCTTCAACTCGGCCACCAGCGACTGCTTAGCCCGACACTCACTTATGTTGTGAGTGGGTCTCTTGTGGAACTTGCACCACTTTCCTGTGTCCTTCTTTGACTTCGTGGTGTTATTCTTTTCTTGAGGCTTTGGTGGGTTTATCTAGGTCCCCCCGCCTTGGCTTTGTCCTTTGTTCTGTGGTTTGGGAGATCCAAAAGTCTCGCTTCTTTTGTTCAAACTTCTGCTGAATCTTGACAGCGTATTGGTATGCCATGTCGAGTGAGGAGATGTCTAGGAACTCCATCTCATCCTGGATGTACCTATGTAGGCAACCGCAGTATTTGAGTACCAATTGCCACTCAGAATCCTTGATACCCAACTTTCTGTGAAGGGTATGAAAAATCTTGGTGAACTCTGGCATGTCTTGGCCCCTTCCCTACTGCAGCGTGGTCCACTTTATGTATTTATCCTCATAGCTTCTGGCAAGGTAGTACTACTCCTTGATGGCATCCTGGAATGAATTCCAAGTGGGTGCGGCCGAAAGCAGTGAGTACGTACTTTCATCCTTCTACTCGCTGTAGGTTTCCCACTAGTCCTTGATGTGGGCAGCGGATTTGAGAAGAGAAAAAGTAATCTTTTCCAGGCTGGAAAAATCATGAACAGAAAAATACCTTTCTAGCATATTTAACCATTTATCTACGACATCTGCATCTATTTGATCCTCGAATATGGGGATTTCAAAGTTAACTTGTACCTTAAAGGGTGTGGCGCTTCCAGAGTAGCAGTTAGAAGTAGATGTGTCGCCCCTGGGTAGCCGCTAAAGGATTTGGGCAAAGTTGTCCATCATTGTGTTCCTTTGTCACTCAAGGGCTTCTTCAAGCAAGATTTTGATAGGATCTCCTACCCCCTCATCTTTCTTGTCTTCTGCCATGGGAGGCCGTCGAGATTTGTGAGGCTGGTCTTGCAAAGGATTGACCAGTTCAAGCCCTAACTCTTTATATCCCGACCTCGTTGGGGACATGCAAAGAAAAATAGAGAAAGAGTAGACCACTCTGATACCATTGATCTGGATTTAAACAGGAGCGTAATAAATTACAAAGATAACCATAAATACAGAGATGCAGCAGAAATATTACTTCATTTCATTAATGTAAAATACTGAAATATGCTTACAAACAGAACTAGAAATAAACTAGCTGGCAATGGTAGCTTATCTCTAAGAATAGATGTCGCGGCTACATGCCTCTGAACTGTGTTACAATGAGGCTCAAAGGCCTATTCATTGTTGAGAAAAAATGGAAAACTCTAAACATCTGAAAACCTAACCCTAGGAGATGAAGCGCCAAACTATGGGCCCCATTTTGGGTAAATTGGGACATCAACTTCCCGGGGTCGTAACTTTGGGATATGATCTCCGTTTGATGCGCAAAATACCTCGTTATAAAGATCTATCCAAGGACTACAACTTTTGGATGAGAAACATTAGTCCATGGACCCATGTTGCTCCCAGGTTTCCCAAAAAACGTCATTTAGGGCTTCAAAACGGCTCTGGAAGTTTAGGACCCGAAAAACTGCTAAAAATAGTAAACTGTGCTACAATTAAGGAAACTGAAAAACTGAAAGAGACAATTGTGGGGGTCCAAGTGGGATAGGTGGGTGGGCACCAGCATCCACCTGCATCATTCCTCCCCCCTTAGGAAGCAATGGTCCCCATTGCATTGAGTTCCTCCATGAGATGAGGAAACTTCTACTGAACTTGGTCCCTGGTGAGTTGTTCTAGAATCTCTTATGTGTCCAGTAATGGTGGGAAGCATGGTCGAGGACAGTCCACATTGAACACTCAATGCAAGTGAAGGAATGGGGGAATGTTGTACTCTAAAGCATTGTTTCCCACAACCTTGGTAATTGTGTAAGGACCATGTCAGAGTGGTTTAAGCTTCTGATGGGCTCTTGTAAGGCATTCTTTCTGTAGATGCAACCAAACTTTGTCGCCCACTTGAAACTTGTGTGATACCTTATGATGATCATGTCGCTTCTTATACTTGGCATTTTCCAAAATGGAGCAACGATATATCGACCCATTAGGTAGAGGTGCTCTAGGAGTCAAATCGAATGAATGTTGGACCTGACAGTGTCACGGTACCTCTATCGGTGAGGAGAAGATGTTCATGTATTCTTTCATGATCGTATCCATCTGCTATTGCTGCAGCATGGAAGAACCCTTCACGGGGGTCATGGGTGTGGCGACAATATTCCCCTTACTTTGGGAGAAAACTAGATAGAAAATGAATTTCCTAGTTTAAGAGACAATCTTGTTGCATTTCTTAGCAGAGATCAAAGAGGTGGCGGTAGGTGGGGCTACCTCTAGTATCGTGTGTAATGAATTACATAGAGAAATAATAACAATAGGAGGCCTTGACTTATACACAACATGTTGCCTCCACAAGTATGTTTGGCCTAATAATACATCACAAACATCAAGTGGTGCAACATCACACAATACCTCATTTGTGAAGGGCTTGATGCTGTAGGGATGGCAGCACTGTTGGCGGACTTGGAGATCTTGTCCTTGGTGAAGCCAACCAATGTTGTATAGTTGTGGGTGTGGTATGGTCAGTAGGATCAACCACTTCACGACCTCTATTGAAATGAGGTTCTTTTGGTTGCCATTGTCGACAATAAATTGCAGCGGCGAACCCTTCACCCACATCTGTGAGTGGAAAAGACACTCCCCCTCCTCTAGATCTTTGGGTTCATTCTTTTGGATCTTGGAGGTGGAAACAGTGGCGCTGGGCTCCATATCAATGATCTTCTTCCCTTTGTCATTCCTCTTATTTGGTTCTGACTCAGGGTCAGAAGATGCATCTAATTCTGAAGCCTTCAACTCGGTCACCAGCCACTGCTTGACCTGACACTCACTTGTGCTGAGTGGGGCTCTTGTGGAACTCGTACCACTTTCTTGTGTCCTTCTTTGACTTCATGGTGTTGTTCTTTTCTTGCGGCTTTGGTGGGTTGTTCTGGGCCTCCCCACCTTGGCTTTGTCCTTTTTTCTGTAGTTTGGAATATCCAAAGTCTCGCTTCTTTTGTTTAAACTTTTGCTTGATCTTGATAGCGTATCAGTATGTCGTGTCGAGCGAGGAGATGTCTAGGAACTCCATCTTGTCCTGGATGTACCTGTGTAGGCAACCGCAGTATTTGAGTACCAAATTCCACTCAGAACCCTTGATACCCAACTTTGTGCGAAGGGTATGAAAAGTGTTGGTAAACTCCTACACATCTTGGTCCCTTCCCTGTCGTAGCATGGTCCACTTTATATATTTAGCCTCATAGCTTCTGACAGAGTAGTACTACTCCTTGATAGCATCCTGGAATGAACTCCAAGTGGGTGCGACTGAAATCAGCGAGCCCATACTTTTATCCTTCTTCTCGCAATAGGTTTCCCACCAGTCCTAGACATGGGGGGCGGCTTCGAGAAGAGTAAAAGTAATCTTTTCCCTACTGGAAAAATTATGAACAAAAAAATACCATTCTAGTAGATTTAACCATTTATCTACGACATTTGCATCTATCTAACCCTCAAATATGGGGATTTCAAAGTTGACTTGTACCTTAAAGGTTGTGGCGCTTCTAGAGTAGCTACTGGAAGTAGATGCATTTCCCCTGGCTAGCCGTTGAAGGATCTAGGCAAAGTTGTCCATCATCGCGTTCCTTTGTCACTTGAGGGCTTCTTTGAGCAAGATTTTGATAGGATCCCCTGCCCCTTCATCTTTCTTGTCTTCTGCCATGGGAGGCCATCGGGATTTGCGAGGCTGGTCTTGCAAAGGATTGACCAGTTCAAGCCCTAACTCCTTATATCTCAACCTCGTTGGGGACATGCAAAGAAAAATAGAGAAAAAGTAGACCGCCCTGATACCACTGATCCAGATTTAAACAAGAATGTAACAAATTACAGAGATAACCAGAAATACAAAAATGCAGCAGAAGTAATACTTCATTTCATTAATGTAAAATATTGAAATATGCTTAATACAGAAATGGAAATAAACTAGCTCGGGCAATGGTAGCTTATCTCTGAGAAGAGATGTTGCAGCTACATGCCACTAAACTGTGTTACAATGAGGCTCAAAGGCCTATTTATTGTTGAGAAACAATGGAAAACCCTAAACATCCAAAACCTAACCCTAAGAGATGAAGCGCCATTCATCGCCAAACTATGGGCCCCGTTTTGGGTAAATTGGTACATCAACTTCCTGGCGCTGTAACTTTGGCATATGATCTCCATTTGACACGCACAATACCTCGTTAGAAATATCTATCTGAGGACTACAACTTTGGGATGAGAAACATCAGTCCAAGGACCCATATTGCTCCCAGGTTTCCCAAAAATGTTGTTTAAGGCCTCAAAACGGCTCCGGAAGCTCAGGACCCGAAAAAATGCTAAAAGTAGTAAACTGTGCTACAATTAAGGAAACTAAAAAATTGAAAGAGATAGTAGTGACGGTCCAAGTGGGATAGGTGGGTGGCCACCAACATCCACCTAGATCAGACACCCAACCAGATCTACAAGACAAAGATATTGAGGAAGGCGTACCAATACTTGGTCATATTCACATGTCCACTGAGTGGCCAAGCAAGCAATGAAACCTTCCTCAGAGTTGGGTGATCGCATTGGACCAACTAGATAGAGAAGGAATACCATGCAACTGGTCTAACATACTGGCTCACTACCTGAAGGAACAAGTCGCAAAGGCTCAATAGTCACCCAAGGGTATGCACGCAGAGATTTATATGTCCACTTACATTCTAGATGCAGTTTGTGCCCGACATGAGTTCTCAGGCTTGGAGTGGGCATGGTCATCAGTGGATATTGTTGTGAACATGTATTTCAAGTTGTTTTCCAAATGCAGCTTCAGAGGAGTGATCACAAGGTTATCTACCATTTTGTCACCCCAATGTAGAGGTTGATATTCAAAAAGGATCCACCCTGCATGTCAAAGGAAGCAATGAATGAATTGCTAGGCATTGCAGATTGGTATGCTTCACCGTCCAGCTCGTTCATTCGAGTGTTCAGTGAGAAGAAGTCTTCGTATGTTCTGCCAAAATTAGCCTTGGACATGCTTGTCAATGCAGGAAGTAGCGTACCACATCTCAGGAGAATTAACAGCTAGAATACAACAGAAGAAGAAGGCACCTTGGCCTGCTCTTCCATTGTGGATTGGGTTATATAAGATTCAGAGTAACAAGCAAGCAGATGTCAAAGCAGAACAAATGAGGAAGTATCCTTTCGACCTCCGAAGCTTCAACCCGTATGAACCACATTGCATTGTGAAGGATCACTGCGTGAGAGTTTAGTTCAACTAAATCCATGGGGCATGTCATTGGGCTGAGGAGGACTCATGGAGGTACTGCTACAATTCCTCTAGACCCAATGAACAGGTTAGCTTCGCCGTAGAGTCGTTAGAAAAGCAGTATGAAGCAACATCATGGAGAGCACCAACAGTAGCAACAGTAGTAGCAGCAGCAGAGGAAGTAAAGCTAAGCATACCTGTGTGCAAAAAAGGGAAGAGGAAGATTGTCGACCGCATGGAGGAGGAGCAATGCTACAAGTTTCGAGTAGATCCACTTGTAGAACAAGAAGCTATGGCTATTCAGGCAAAAAGGCAGCAGCGTGACAAGGGAATCACGTAAAGGCAGAGGGATAAGAAGAGAATGGAAGAAGCAAAGAAGAAGTTGCATGCGCTAAGGGAGCAACTCCAGAAAGAACAAGAGATGCGCCAATAGGAGAAGGAAATGCAACAGCATCAGATTCAGTAGGGGGCACATCACGTGCAGACAGACAAAACAGCACCCGTACAAGTAGTTGATTGATCTGAACAGCTGGCATCAGGCAAATAGAGTGAACCATCGCAGGGGCAAGACTTTACTCATGAGTTAGAACGGGCACTTGAACAGTTGGATGCAGACATGGAGATGCAGGAGTTGGAACAGGACACTGACCTCATGCCTCACCACAAAGAGGTCGAATCACCCACTTCATTGCATCTTGATGATGAGCAAGTCTCAAATGACCAACAAGGTACTGAGATCCTTGTTGGTCAACCGGAAGCAAAGATGCACAACATATCCTTTGACGAATCTCATCACAGAGTTGTGCAGTCTTAGAGAGTACTGACTTTGGAGGACCAAACATCCCCTGCGCAAGTTGAAGAACAAGTGATCATGACTGATGTGCACAAGCATTCAGTTGCTTTGGCCAATGCAACTAGAGTCTATGTCGAAGCCACTAGCTCAAGTTTTTGTTTCCTCATAGCTGAGAATGAGCGAATGGCGAAGGAACTATAGGTGGCCAAGCAAGGAGGAGACTTGGTGACAATGTCCACTCGAGCTGAACTGAAGAAGGAAATACTAGATGAATTATTGTCCCTTGATACAATTATGTGAGCATTGTACTCCAAGTTTGGTACCGTGCACCAAGCAATCGTCCATCTCCACGGGTGGCAGTAGCGATGTGCGAGAAGAGAACGAATCTTGAAGAACATACATGCTGTTGTTGATAATGTGTGAGCATGGACGATGAAGTACAAGGGAGCCTCGCTTCACTTGCCAAAGATGATGAAGGCCAATGCATTCGAACTGCAAGCAGGTCTCCGGAGTCAGATCGGGAACTATGAAAACCTACCTCAACTCATCACTAGCATACAAACTTCCCATGCACAAGTAGTCAAAAGCATGGATGTTATTGTTATGCTCTTAACCTGCAAAATGATACCCAAATACAGAATATGCGAAGAAAAGATACCCAGAACACAGAATAACAATGATTTTATTATTCAGAGAGTAATGTTCACTTGCCTCTTCGAGGGGGCAACCTCCAATAGAGCAGAGCTCGACTACAAAAATAAGACACGATGCTCCTCGCAGGGAGTCTCTATCCTTTATATATGACTCATACATGCAATACCACGGGCCAATACCGTGGGTTTTATTAATACCATCTATCTAATACTACGGCCCATTTGCAACTAATTGTGGTTCCATCATTAATTGCGGATTAACCACTTACAATTATTAATATGGGCTTTATTGACTCTTGACTATGACGTGATCCCATTACATAAATAAGGGGGTTAGGGTGGGACCCTAACATGCCCTCCCCCTTAAGACGAGCCTTGTCCTCAAGGCTGAAGCTGCGGAAACTGTTGAAGAATAGTGGCTGGTTCCCAAGTTGCATCTTCCGGAGAGGTGTCTTTCCATTTGACGAGGACTTCCTTAATCATGCGGCCGTGCATTTGCTTGTCTCGTGTGTCTAGGACCTGTTCGGGTTGAAGCCAGATGGACCCTTCTTCGTCCAATTCAGGTAGACTAGTCTGAATTCTACAATTGTTCCCAATCACTTTCTTGAGGCATGAGACATGGAAAACTGGATGGATTTTTGCAGTAGGTGGCAAGGCCAACTTGTAGGCCACTTCTCCAATGCGCTGAAGTACTTGATATGGTCCGTAGAATTTGGGAGAGAGTTTCTGACACCCCTTGTCCTTGAGTGATGTTTGCTTATATGGTTGTAGCCGTAAAAAGACCTGATCCCCTGCTTGGAATTGGCACTCTGAGCGATGTTTGTCTACCTGTTGCTTCATGCGGTTCTGAGCTTGATGAAGATTCTCTCGAAGATGGGCAAGCATGGTTGCGCGGTGTTGTAGGAGTTGATCCACTGCTTGTACTTTTGAGCATCCCTTGAGATACGAAGTAGGTGAAGGTGGGAGTTGACCATATACAGCTTCATAGGGAGTCATTTTGGTGGTGGCATGATAGTTGGTGTTATACCACCATTCTGCCAGAGGTAACCACTGTACCCAAAGGTGTTGCTTTTCTGAAGTGAAACACCTAAGGTAGGTTTCTAGACATTTGTTGACGGCTTCGGTTTGACCATCTGTTTGCAGATGATAGGAAGTACTGAGTTTGAGTTGAGTGCCTTGTATTCTGAAGAGTTCTTGCCAAAAATTACTGGTGAAGATCGGGTCGCGGTCGGACACAATAGAAGTGGGCATGCCATGCAATTTGAAGATCTGATCCATGAAATATTGAGCAACCAAAGTTGGTGTAAACGGGTGGGGTAGGGCGCAGAAATGAGCATACTTCGACAGTCGGTCCACAACCACCATGATGACTGACTTGTTCCCTGACTTTGGAAGACCTATAATGAAATCCATAGAAACCTCCGTCCAAATTGATGCCGGAATGGGCAATGGTTGTAATGTGCCTGGTGTGTTGACGGTTTCCCCTTTGTGGCGTTGATAGACATCACATTCTGCTATGAAAGTAAATATGTCCTTTTTCATGCCTGTCCAAAAAAATGATCTTCTGGTGCGAGCATATGTCTTCTGAAAGCCCGAATGTCCTGCAATGGGAGATGAGTGCAATTCTGCCAAAATGCGACTTTTGAGGGTGGATGTTGGTGATATTACGACTCTGTCCTTGTAGCGAAGAATATCATCCTGCCACGAGTAGCCCTTGGTGGAATTTGGTTCTACCTGCAATTGAGAAATGAGTTGGGAGAGCCCGGGGTGTGAAAACCATTCCCTGCGAGCCTCTTCAATCCATTCTGGAATGGGGAGGGAAATTGCTAGCAGAGTACTTTCCTCCTCAAATTGGCGAGATAATGCATCTGCTACACTATTGTCTTTCCCTTTCTTGTAAATGATCTTATAATCATATCCCAGCATTTTGGCTAGCCATTTATTTTTTTGTGGGGAGGATAGGCGTTGCTCCAAAAAATATTTAAGACTGTGATGATCTGTGCGGATTTGGAAATGTCGCCCCAATAAGTAAGGTCGCCAGGTCTCAACTGCATGTAAGATGGCCATCATTTCCTTCTCGTAGGTAGATTGGCCCAGATTCCTCCCACTGACTTGTTGGCTTGTGAAGGCCAACAGTCGCCCTTCCTGCATTAAGACCGCCCCAATACCTGTACCCGAAGCATCACATTCAATGACAAAAGATTTGGTGAATTCAGGGAGTGCTAGGACTGGAGTGGAACACATGGCATTTTTTAGAGCTGTAAAGGCTTGTTGTGCTTCCTCATTCCAGAAGAATGAATTTTTCTTTAGGAGTTGGGTGAGGGGCTTCGTTATGCGACCATAGTTGCGGACAAATTTACGATAATAGCCTGTGAGACCCAAAAATCCTCTCAAGCTCTTCAAGGTCTTAGGTTGAGGCCATTCCTGCATTGCCTGGATCTTTTTGGGGTCCACCTTGACACCTTCACGCCCCATAATGTGGCCCAAATACTCTACTTTTGCCATGCCAAACGAACACTTGGTCATCTTGACAAATAATTTATGCTTGCGGAGCAGTTGCAAGAGTAGATCTACATGCTGAAGATGTGCGGCCCAAGTGCAACTATAGATGAGGATGTCATCGAAGAAGACAAGGACAAATTTCCTGAGATATGGTTTGAGAATGTGGTTCATAAGGCTCTGAAAAGTAGAGGGGGCATTACAAAGACCAAATGGCATGACCAGGAATTCATAATGGCCTTCATGAGTTCTGAAAGCAGTCTTGGGGATGTCGACTTCCTTCATGCGAATTTGGTGGTAGCCTGAGCGAAGATCCAGTTTAGTGAAGAATTGAGCCCCATTGAGTTCATCCAGCAAATCATCAACCACCGGGATGAGAAATTTATCTTTGACTGTAAACTTATTGAGGGCCCTGAAGTCGGGACACATCCGCCACTCCCCATCTTTCTTGAGCACCATGACCACTGGGGATGAATAAGGACTAATGCTAGTACGAATGACACCTGCTTCCAAAAGTTCCTTGATGATTTTTTCTATTTCATTCTTTTGGGTGAACAGATATCTGTATGAGCGCACATTTGCGGGTTGGGCCCCTGGAATCAAGGTGATGCTATGATCATGTTCCCCTCGCGAGGGTGGAAGCTCATGAGGCTTGTCAAAGACCGGCAGATGGTTATTTAAAATCTGTTGCATCTCAGGATGAATTAGCAGAGGCTTTGTTTCAGCTGCCTAGATGGCATTAAATTGAGCTACAACTCCATGATTGCCCTTTTTTAACAATTTTTCCATCCTATGCGAGCTGATGATAGAGGGGGCTCCCGCCTAGAGTCCACGGAGGGTATGTGTGTAGTTGTTCTGCTTAAAACTCATATATAATTCCTGGAAATCCATTGTGATTGGCCCAAGAGTGCGGAGCCATTCAGCGCCGAGGACAATGTCACAACCCCCCATGTGTATGGCAAACATGTGGGTTTTCAACTGATAATCTCCCATTTGAAGTTTGACATTTTCACAGCGGCCTTCACATTTCATTGTGCCTCCATCCGCAATTTGAACTTGGAAGTTAGAAACTGTGCGTACAAAACAATGCACTGCTTCTGCGACTTTTTGATGGATGAAATTATGTGTACTTCCACTATCAATCAAAACTACTACTAGGCGATGTTTAATAAAACCTCTAATTTTGAGAGTTTGAGGGGAAGAAATCCCTGCCAACGCATGCAGCAAAATAACTGGTTCGTCAGGGACATTTTCCTGTTGGTTGTCTTCTTCTAGCGCCTCATGGTCCTCAAGTGGTGGATCTTCCTCTGTTGAGCTGTAGTCAGTGGCATCTATTTGAAAAAATTTGGGCTCCTTGCATTTATGACCTGGGGAGTATTTTTCATCACAGTAGTAACATAGTCCTTGATTTCTTCTTTCGGCCATTTCCGCAGGTGACACCTTTTGGACCTTAAGTGTTTGAGTCGTGTTGTGAGCCTGTGGGGGGCGACCTTTAGCGGAGAAATTTGGGCGACTGTATTGAGCTGCTAATGCACGTTCCACGTTACGAGCTCCCTTGCAAGCCTCCGTCCATGTGGGAGGGTGGTGCAGTAGGACTTGAGCTTTGATGGCTTCTTTAAGACCGCTGATAAAACATTCCGTGTAGAACGCATCTGAGAGACCCCAAGTGCGGAAGGCTAAGGCTTCAAAAGCTGTAATATATTCATCCACTGTACCAGTTTGTCGGAGCTTAGTAAGACGACCCAAAAAAGAGTCCTCCTGTTCAAAGCGGCTTTGAAGAGCTTTTGTAAATTGGGTCCAAGTCCTAAAAGGTCCATTGCAACGTTGATGCCATTCCCACCATTGCCACCTTTCATTGTCCAAGTACATGCTCCCCAACATAAGCTGAGTCGCATCATCTAAGATACGATTCAGTTTGAAATACTGATCCATTTGTGCTATCCATGCTGACGGGTGAGAACCGTCAAATTTATGCATATCCAACTTGGGAGGTCATTGACTGGGTGGTTGGTGGGTATGCTAGACATGAGGAGAGTGGCTAGACTCACCCTCATTGTATCCATTGCCATTATACACCTCCTCGTGGGCTTGCTCCTTGTCCTTCGGGATGAGTTGCGCGACCTGGCTACTTAGTCCGTTAAGCTGAAGGGTGAGGGAGTGCATGGATTCTTCAAGTTTGTCGATCCTTTCATTGGCCATCGCTTGAGCTCTAGTTTCTACCATACACCAACCTGATGAAAATTTGGGACCGCCTAAAAATTTTCACTAATAATTGAATGGTACCATCGTGCTCAGCTCGTCGTCCTGATTCTGATGGGCTAGATCACCAATAAGCGCCCCGGAAGATCTCAGACCTTTTTTTTTTTTTTTTTTTTTTTCCTGAAAACTCCTAACGGAGTTTTACTCCTTCCTTATCAATACTGCAGTGGCCAAATCCTCAAAATGTCAATGCGGCCAAAAGTCCTGTGAGAATTATACCCTGGGATAGGAACCCTTCACAACGACTCTGATCTGGTGGATCTGAGATATCTGAATGGCGGATCTGATGGCGGAACAGACTGCTTCTGCGGATCTGATGGATCTAATAGATCGGAATGGCTGATTTGCGAACTCGAGACTGCGGGAATGATGTCTGCTGTTGTTGCACCCTTTTGCACAAGCGGGTCTGGAAGAGATGTTGTGTGATCCCCTGATAGAAAAAGTGAACTATGGTCTTGAGGAGTGTCAGGTGCTACAGATCGCAATATACATAAGGGTCTAGCAGTAGTACTCGGCCCAATGTTTCAAGGCTCTAACTAAGGAGGATCGACCGTACCCTTAGCCGTACAACCCAACTACCCTATCGTACGGGCGAGTAATCTCCCCGAGTGTTATTCTCGGTGTACTATAGCCGCAAGATGGCCGACGGTTTATCTATGGCGAGGTTTCAAGGGAGCCTAGGGGGCTTCCAATATACCCAGAGGGTACGTGGAAGACAATCCGTGCGCGGTTCTGTCTAATGCGCTACTACTCGAAGGGGTACCCACAGGGGTTACAAGGGAGTCCAACAGACGTGACCACCTCTTGTATTTCCTGCGTGCATGCCTCCCCAAATCCGCAGGTTTATGCGCTCAACGACAGATCCCGTGGTTTAAAGACGTCGGAACACGTCTCTAGCCAAAAAAAAAAATTTGCTAAGAAATGGAGATCCCACCGGCCCTAGAAAGTGCTCTGATACCACTTGTTATGCTCTTAACCTGCAAAATGATACCCAAATACAGAATATGCGAAGAAAAGATACCAAGAACACAGAATAACAATGATTTTATTATTCAGAGAGTAATGTTCACTTGCCTCTTCGAGGGGGAAACCTCCAATAGAGCAGAGCTCGACTACAAAAATAAGACACGATGCTCCTCGCAGGGAGTCTCTATCCTTTATATATGACTCATACATGCAATACCACGGGCCAATACCGTGGGTTTTATTAATACCATCTATCTAATACTACGGCCCATTTGCAACTAGCTGTGGTTCTGTCATTAATTGCGGATTAACCACTTACAATTATTAATATGGGCTTTATTGACTCTTGACTATGACGTGATCCCATTACATAGATAAGGGGGTTAGGGTGGGACCTAATAGTTATAGTGCACAGTCATGCGATCCCATCACTTGGGGCTCTCACCAAGTGAAGACAAAGAAGTAGGTTTGACAGGAGCTTGACTCGTACTTCAACAAGTTGATGCACACAGCCACCAGCCCAGACTTGCCTATCAGTGCAAACATCATGCGCAAGTACGTTGTTGGTTCAACCACATTAAAGACAATGATGCGCATGGTCTCAAACGAGTTGGACAGAGGAGCCCGCGAAGTGTACTCAGATGCTATGGAGGAAAGGTTCAGGTTTTAGACGGATGTCACAACAGAACACACAGACACTATCAAGGACTCCCAATCTTGGCTTCAATATGTCACTGTTGATCAACATGAAGATTTCAAGCAGTTAGACTTCTATGGTTGTCTAAGTCCGAATGATGTCTGGCTTGGCTTGTTCAAGCCGTTGTTCACATGGGTATATGTGCATTGTAATGTTGAGTCATGTCAAGTGTAAGTCGAGTCTCAATAGTGGATGTAACAGTCATAGAATAGGTGAAGAGTCATGAGGGTAGTTGAATGGTAACAAAGGGGAATGTCAAGGGTCACCTCACCCTTTGCTATAAATAGTCCCTCATAACTCATTGTATAGGGTTTTGGTCATCCAAGCTTCTACTAAGACTATCTTGAAAAAGGCTTGGACAGTGTTGTAATGTGCCTTTACTTCTCCACTACACGGAGCTAGTACATCTCTTTGGAGGAGTAGGCGGATGTGGTTGTAATGTTCCACTGTTGGGGCTAGTAGGTTTACATGGATGTATTGTATGATTGTGACTTACACTTCTTTATATAATAAGAGCCATCACA
Organism: Pinus tabuliformis; assembly: GCA_031772625.1. Classification (NCBI taxonomy): domain Eukaryota; kingdom Viridiplantae; phylum Streptophyta; class Pinopsida; order Pinales; family Pinaceae; genus Pinus; species Pinus tabuliformis. The sequence goes on along the minus strand of CM062809.1, from coordinate 1,138,390,327 downwards.
TTTTCATGCATATGTTGTTATTGTAGTTGGACTATTTCGGTTGCCTTAATGATATATGTTGTTTAACTGACGTACTTGTGTATGAACGGATTCACATGCAATTATATGAATCTTGTTGTTAATGTGTTGAATATGTTGTTAATGCTGTCATCGTTCGTGTCGACTTCTCCGCTGGACATCAAACAGACCTTTCATATGAACCTTGTTGTAAGAACCGTCTCACTCGTCTCGGACTGATCCGTGAGTGTTGTACGTGTTATCTTACCTTGTATGATGTGACTGCCGCATCCGAGTGGATTGCTCCACTAGAAGCTATACATGTCCTTTTGTGTTGTGTGTTCCTAGCCAAGTTGGGATTGATCCCTTTCAACCTGGAACTCACCTTCACCTCCTCCCCCCTTCGAAACGTTAGAACCTCTCATACACCTTCCTTGACTCATTGCATCAGTTACACCCTTGATACTGACAGAGTTATCTTACTTGCCTCTATGCAACATCGCAGTCAAGGCATTACCTTAACGACCCACTGCTGGGACTCCTACACCAAATGGTCTGAGGTCTAATTGGGACTTCTTACCAGGGAGATCCCTTTGACATGTTCGCTGGTTTAGCAATGTCAACAGGAAACAAACTAGTTGCCTTGTAGATGCAACATGTTTAGAGCACTTCCCTTTGAAGGGGGAAGACAACCTGGGAAATTTAGAGGAGGAGACACATTTAGGAATTTTGTTTTTCAAGGGAGAAAGGAACTTGGTGTATTTGGGGGATAAGGCATGCTTAGGAGTTTTGTTTCTCAAGGGAGAATAGATTTTGGGGAATTTGGAGGATGTAACATCTTCAAAATCTCTTTTTCCAAAGGAGATGAGAACTTATGGAATTTAGAAATTTTCTGATTCATAGAATTTCATGGTGTATTTCTAGAAGGATTGGAAGTAGCGGAAATTTTAACCCTAGGAGACTATCGAATTGTCCTAACCAATGTTCTAATGGTCACTTTCAATAGAGGGGAAAGTTTCTTTATCTTTGGGGATTTTACGTTGAGTGGAGGTTTAAGAGTATATATCTTTTGAGGAATTAATTTGTTTTCCTTGCATTGGGGAGAAGACCGTCTAAATTTTCGTATACTGAATCCCTTTAGAGAAGGCAACGCTTTTTCCTTTCCATCGAGGTAGTAGTAGAATAGGTTGTGCATCTGGTCCTTTGACAAGGTCTTGCAGAATTATTTTGGCAATCAAAAGGTCAAGGAACAAAAGTTGGATTGGGAAAATGATTACCTTATTGGACTTATGATGTGTAACCCACGATCTCTATGGTGGTGTAATCCTTTCCATCGAGGTAGCAGTAGAACAAGCTGTGCCTCTGGTCCTTTGACAAGATCTTGCAAAATTATTTTTGCAATCAGAGGTTCAAGGAACAAAAATTGGATTGGGAAACATGATTGACTTATTGGACTTGTGATGTGTAATATGTGATTTCCATGTCGATGTAATTTGGTCAAATTTTACCAAAAGCTTTGGAGTAGCACCTATCTGTTCTTCTATACTCCTACCTATTTGTTCTTCTATACTCCTTGTAGGAGAAGTGCAACAAGGAACCAATGCTCATGCAGCTATAATTATGTTATTAAAGAGTAATTTTTTAATCAAACATTTATTGGTGAAGGGTTAATTTATTATGAGAACTTCACTTTTGAGGGGCAAAATTTTAAACCTAACTTCCCAAAATGTCAAAAAAATTTGTAAGACTAGTAAAGAGAAATCTAAATTCCAACCCTACTAGTGGGTGTTGAGCGGATATTATCAACTCTTGGAGGGCCAATATCACAACTCACACTACTCACATCAATAAAGACTTGCCATACTTACCACATCCATCCTTGACGATGGTGTATATGAAAAATGTTAAAATGTAGGAGTAAAAGTAGGGTATTGTCAACCAAGACCATAATTTCGCTTGGACAGTGAAATTCTTGCCCATGAAAATAATTTCAAAAAATCTCATTCTAAGAGTGTTTGAATCTTTCTTTTCTTACGATGGAAATGGATTTAGCACCATCAAAAATTGCTGGGGCACCCAAAATCCCAAAACTTGATAACCATAAACAAAATTTCCAAAAAATTCGACCAAATTTATTGTGGCATCGTTTGACTACCGACAAATAGTGGTGGTTGTTGTGGTTCTGGGAGAGTCCACAACAAGACTGACATCACGTGGAAAACTTAAAACGTCTAGTGGGGCTCTGGAAAATTTTAACACCACACGACAAAATAATATCAATTCCCCGCACCTTCAATGGCACGCCAGACTTGACCTGTCCATTGGGGACCAACATATGGAATCTTTATCCGGTTTACCACAGCTAAACGCGTAGGTCCACACGGTTGCTTGCAGTTCCACGCAACTTCAGGCCATCGTATGTACCAGGGCCCGGACCTCATCTTGTTAATCCATAGCTATCTTCTTCGGCTCCATCGTTTTTGCCATTGCCCTGGTTGGCTGGCTGCTTTCCAGGGTTATCTTCTGTTCATCACTGGTAACATCCCTCTATCGCCATGGCAATGATTTTCCTCTTCCCTCGGCTTCCCATTCTGCAGTGGCTTCTTATTCCCTTTACGATGTGCTTTTAAGCCATCGTGGTCTTGATGTCAAGAACATTTTACCCTTCCATCTAAACAATGTCTGGAAAAATCATGGATTGTGAGTTTGCCCGAATTGGTTCAGGCATGGAACATTGCTTCTCAAATACAAGCCGATATTCAAGCAGACTCTGTTCATACTGCTATCATTTATGCAGACCATACACAATCCCACTGGTGTTTGGATGAACTCGACCTCATAGTGAAGTCAAGGGCCCCATAATTCCAGTGTTTTACGGAGTCGAGCCACATCAAATCCAAGGATTTGAAGATCTGGTAGATCAGTTCATAAAGGTATGTGATGCATTATAATTTATCATTGAAAGGGATTGGAGCATAAGACCAGTTGGATCGACTCTAGTTAACTTTAGCTTTAAATAAAATATGATGAACCAATAATCTGAATATTGCTTGGTTTTTTTCCATATGACACTACAGCGATACAGAAGTAAGTGTATTCGATATGGTGAGGCTCCAAAATCAAGCAAACAAGTATAGGGTGGAAGTGGATATAAAAATTAACGTAGAAATGCACGATCACATAAGAGACTTGGGAAGAAATATTGTGAGGAAAAATTGATACCCGCCAAGATCACAAGATCACGGATCCATGATTTATTTCAGTGATAGTCATCTGTAAGTATTTCAATCGCTTGAACTTTTTTCTTCCGTTTAAAATGAATCTTTTCGGTTTCAAATCCTTCTTTAGTCTGTTCGTTCCAAGAATGATATGTTTTCCCTCAGTGAACAGGAAAGTAATTTTGGCAAAACATCAAAAGTAGAGGAGCTGTCAAGGCTTGAAATGTCAGAAATTTTTGGCGCTGATAGACGCTTCTGGTGTAAGAATCTCATAGAAAGATTGGGTTAATTGATGAAGCTTTGTACACCGAAATATCGGAGTTGCGAGGTGTGGAGAGCATTTGATTTCGTCATGACCTTAATTCCCATAACTGTACCAGACTGTAGTGAGTTGGGAGAGTTTCTGAGCGGCTTTGTCATTGATTAAAGGAAAACCCCTAGTGCTGTGTTATGAAAACATAGCAAAAGTCGCAGTTTTCTAGTGTTTATGTGATATAAGTGTTGCAGTTTTCTAGTGCTTATGTGATATAAGTGCCGAAAGTGTTCGATAAAAGAATACTCATAGACTTGGTGGTTTTGAAAAGATAAGGTTGTTTGGATCTGGATTGATATTGGACAAATGTTAACATTGGAGTTTTTCAAGGTTTTTTATTAGATAAATATCATGGGCAAAATCATAAATACTCATATCCTGAACTCAAAAATTAACCCTAGCATTATAGCAGACTTTATCCTAGATGAACACTCTGGATTCGTGGTACAGACCATCTATTTTTTCATGTTTTATTTTATGATATGAGAGTGTATAAGGGGTTGTTTCAATGGTTGATCGTGTGAGATTTATTCAAACGAGTACTTAATCTTTGAATGAAAAATTTTTCATTGTATTAAATTTTCCGAAGTTTGTCACTGTGCTTGTTCTCAGTTAGGATAGTGTAGATCGATTTAAAGAGATGTCTATGTTGAAGCAGCAAACAATTAATTTTACATAAAAATATTTATTTTTAATTTATTTGTGTTTATTATTTTTTTTAATGGTCAAAAAGTTTATATTATTTTTACATATATAATTAATCAAAGTTTTCAGGGTGTATTCTTAATTTAAAAGTTATAAATTCATAATTTTTTTTAAATGATTTGAATTGGTTTCCTAATAAATTTCTCTATTTATAAATTTAATCATTTTTATTGTGATTATACAATAAAACTGGGTTTAAGGTAATTACAAGATTAACAAAAGAAGAGTAAAAATGAAAGAGAGTTGTGCAAGATTAATAACATTTGTTTTAATGTGAATTTAGCTTTCATTTATGGAAAAGAGGAAATGGGCAGTTTATTATGGAGTATTTATGTAGGTTTGTGATGCAGAGCACAACTTCTCGTCAATTAATCTTGTGATTAGACCTAAGGGGTTTTCATAATTTTCCAAGGGAGTTGGTTCTCTGATCAATTAATCTTGTGACTTCATAATTTTTGAAGGGAGTTAGTTCTCTTTAGCAATTTCATTAATTTGTAATTTTAGTCTAAGAGAATATATAGTTATCCTAAGGTGTCCTTAATGGACATATGTAGGAAGTCTGCTAGGATAGAATGGCCCTGGCTTCTAAAATAGGGACAGGCGTAACTAGGAAGGAGGATTGCCAGTTCAGCAACCTCCATTTTGTTGTGTGATATTTTCCCGTTTTCTGGGCTAGGAGAGCAGCTCAAGGCATCTGAGGAAGAAGCAGCGTGAAGCAACTGTAGAAGACAGTGAGGAGAGAGAGGTCTCGACAAGAGAGGAACAACTGGGAAGTAACTCAAGGAAGGATGCTCGAGGAAGGGCCAATTTATTGTAAATCGACCAAATCTGTAAAATGTCTTTATCTCCCATCATTGTGTGTCTTAGCTCTGTGTCTAAATTGATGTGTTTACACTTTGTGAATGTTAAGCCTGTGAAATAGTGGCTATGAATGGAGGTAGTTTGATCCTCGTAAGTGTGCAGATGAATGTAGGAAGAATTGATGTGGATAACTAAATCAACAATGGACCCACTGTTGCCGATTTACCAATGATTGGGGTCGGTAGAATAAACCTCTACTATCTCTGATAAAGCTTTTGGGGTTGACCTATACTAGAACAACGTTACAGCGCAAAGAATTAACCAAAACCTTAGTTCTTTGAAGTCCAATCAATCAACAAAAAGACATTGTTTGTTAAAGATCTTCGTCTCTCAACCACCGGGATGTTGAGGTAGTCATTTCAAACTAAGAAGTCAAAGCATCAGGGAAATCCATTTATTGACGGGCCTAAGAATGGAACAAAACCTCCATTAGTTGGCGTTCCATCTCTCGGGACATTAGGCGTCAGGATCCCAAAAAGGAACATGGTTGCGGGGTCTGAGAGTCATTGGAGACCAAGACCTGACAAGTGTGGGAAGTCATGTTGACTAATGATACCGGTGGACGAGAAAGTTCCCCATCATATGTTGTGTCAACCACTGAGACCGTGGAGGAAAGTTTGTGGAGCGAAATGCCAAGCCTAGTGGGACGTCGAGATGACATCTATCAAGACTGCGGGGAGATTGTAGCAATAGGGACCCAATGGAGAAACCCGAGGACCAAGATATGAAAGCATAACAACTCTGTGCTATTGAACAGGGAGTTCCCCAACCCATATTGTTGGATTGGGACGAGATAATAGCCTGGGCCATGGTTGTGATGTGGGCACAGTCACTGAAGCAAGTTTGTAGGCAACGTTGCGTATTGTATCCTGTGCGTTGTCCCACTAAAATGCCAATAACGCTGTGTATCCAAGCACGGGGAGAAACTAACCGGGACCATAGTTGTTTCTGTGGGTGAATAAAGAAGCTAAGGGGAAAAGGTTGACCCAAATCCTTTCAACCCCCATCAGGTGGTATTAGAGTGCAGTAATGCTCTTTGTGATTCAGAGTGGAGAAGCAGAGGATGTGGTTGTATAAACAGAAGATTTGCAGCCAATAGAGGAATTGGAGAGATTGTATAGTGTATGTCGGGTGAGATCGGACATGCAAACTGGTTTTTGTGGTTTCAATTAATTTGAGCAAAGAAACTTATGTTTGGAGGTAGCAACAGGAGAGTGAAGGAAATTTGTGGCAACCCTTACAACAAGAAGGATGTAACAGACAGGAGAACAACTTCCAGGTACGATTAGGTAGAAGTTGTTGAGACAACTCCATGGTTGCAAACATGGATTAGAGTTGTGTAGAGTGAGAGAGCAGGTGAAGCTTTTAAGAAAGAAAAAGTGAGAAGTGCAAAAGTCTAGAGTGAGGAGTGCTCGAGAGTTTCTAGTAGAAGGAATCTAAAATATCAAAAGATCAAGCTCAAGAGAAAGCTTGGTGAGCTATTGGGTAGCAGCTGTAAAGGCTTGCCACAGAGGAAGGGTGATTGCAACTCACAGTTGAGCATGGGCAAGCTCATAAAGGAGGAGAAGAAGAAATGATTATAAATAGTCATGTTAGGGACTAAGGGAAAAGCCACAGAAAGATGAATGATAAGGAATTTGAGAGAAAGAAAACTGAAAACTGAGTTGAAAGCACAACTTAATGTGCTAATGGAGCTGCTACAAGAGAGTAAGAAAGATGAATGATAAGGAATTTGAGAAAAAGAAAACTGAGTTAAGGAATTTGAGAGAAAGAAAACTCAGTTGAAAGCACAACTTAATGTGCTAATGGAGCTGCTACAGGAGAGTAAGAAAGAATGGAGCTGCTATGAGAGAGTAAGAAAGATGAATGATAAGGAACTTGAATGGAGCTGCTACAAGAGAGTAAGAAAGATGAATGATAAGGAATTTGAGAGAGAAAATTGAGTTGAAAGCACAATTTAATGTGCTAATGGAGCTGCTACAAGAAAGTAATGAAGAACAAAGACACGGATGGATGTGAAGGAGGAAGAAGGTTAAACGGACATGGATGGGTGTGAAGGAGGAAGAAGGTTAAACGAGAAGTTGAAGATGAAGAAAGAAGAACTCATGAGAACGAAGAACACAAGGAGGTTTACCTTTGTGAACTAGAGCAAGGACCACTCCTTGGAGAAGATGATGATGTGAGACTTCAGAAAGGTCTCATGAGATGGCTGGAAATTCATAAATTCATATCAACTTCAGGAGATGATGCTAGAAGCATCAACAGAGACTCAAAAGTCTCATAATTTAAACACTAACTAGTTGTGTATGTATGTAGGTTGTATAGAGCATAAAGTTGGATAGTCATTACAAACTATCATGAAAGAAGAGGAGAATGAAGAATTGTCTCTATTGGATAGTCATTACAAACTATCATGAAAGAAGAGGAGAATGAAGAATTGTCTCAAAGAGATAGAGACAAAAATAGAGTTCCACGAGAGCCACCTTTACGAGAAAATGAGGTGGATGAAGAGCAACATTTAGATGCAATCCTCATAAATGTGATGAAGAAATCGAATTGCTAGAAGAGTTGTTGAGAGAACTTGAGTTATATGGAGGAATGATAGCCAGTGATGAGGAATGTTCACGAGTACATAGTGGAGGAGAGGTACCCATATCATATAAGAAGACAGAGATGAGTTTTGTGTTTGTAGGTACTGAGGGAGATAATGAACGATGGAGCTGTAATTAGGGAGATAGAATCTACGTCATATCCTAGATATGAACATAAACCTCAAGGACAACATTTAGATGTTCAAAGGTTTTGAGGAGGAGATAAGGTTCTTAGAGGAATGGCTTACAAGGGATGCAAGGGATGAACCTTGCACAAAGTCTGCAAATTCAACTCGAGTTAATTTTTCTAATTTGGATGACGAGTTAAATAATCTGTAGGAGAGGTTAGTAAATCCCAAGGCTCATATTTAGCATGTAACATTGGCACCGAAAAAAGGGAAAATTGGCGTGAAGGACACCAAGGAGGATGAAGTTGCAAAATGTGACCAATAAGTTAGAGAGGAAGAATTTAGACCAACATTGAATTAGAGTTTTATAAGTCTTATGCAAGAGGATGAAATGCAACAAAAAAATGAGAGGTGACAGCAACACATTTTAGCCAAGGACAGAGCTGGTTGATGAGATCGACAACTTGTGGATGTTGATGAGTAGGATGGAAGATACAACAAGAAGAGAAGGACAACCAACGACATCCTACAACTAACTGTTTGAGTTTATATCAACAAGGCACATGGGCAACTGCAAAATGAAGTTTGGGATCCTAGAAGACCAAGATCAGCAGTGAGGTTGTTGGAAGAATATTTGTTATTGATGTCAAAGAAATGTCCAACTCAACAAGAAAACTACATAGGATTGTAGAGGAATTTAAGCTCTTTCCGATAAGCATTTGCATGCCTCCTAATTCCTCTTCGTTAAATATGAATGATCTTTTCAAGAAGAAAAGCTATATTTTGCCTCCCAGGACAAGTCAACCTCCTTATGATCAAGTCATCCCCCTTCCCAACAAACATGTTGGTTCAATATGGTATTGAATTAGTTTAAATAAAGGCCATGTTCTTCCCTAGCTAGGTCAATTCGGTAAAGCAGCAAAACAAGTAATTTGGGTTTGAAGGAGTTTATAGATTCATATCTCATGAACCTAGTGGCTAAGTAAAGAAGAAGCACTTATGTTTTGATATCTGGTTTCTGTGGAATTTGAGTTATGGTTCCTTGATCAGTTCTTGGTGATATCCTTGTCTATTTTTGAAGCATAGTTCGCCAATTTGGAGGATTAAATTTGAACCAACGTTAGCTCAAATTTCGGCCTATTACAGACCTGTATCTCAACCTTCTAAGGCAAATTCGGCCTTGCAACTAGGGCACATATGAGATAGTCTTCGGCCCTGCAAATAGGGATCATCGGAGGTCTAAATTTGGACTTGTAATTCGATGTAATTCGACATCTTGAAGAAAAACTTTTGGACCTATGTAATCTTTTTTATTTGGCTCTTTGTGACAGTGTTCAACCTGTGGTATAGCTATAAACCTCAGCCTATATAGTGTGAACAAACCTTGGCCTATACAATGTGAACAAACCCCAGACCTCGACCTATGGAGAGATAGATCTTGGTCCTTCTCTTTTGTGACCTTCAAGACTTGTAGTGGCAATATGAGCTAAACTTGAGAGCCGAATTGAAGCAAACTGTGGAGATCTCCTAAAGGAGACTTTAGAAACTTTGGAGCAGGCGTTGAAGAAGATCTTAAACCAAACTTTGAACATTTGTAGTAGATATTTGGAGCAGTGTTTAAGCTTTATGAAGCAACCCTAGGCCAAACCTTGAAGTGACTATAAGAGAAATTTTTTTGAAGATATTTATGGACTAGACTTAAAGACATTTATGAAGTAGACTCGTAGACAAGCAATATTGAAGAAACTGGAGTAGTTTTTGAAGCCCTTTCTAAAGCAAAGTTTCTGAGAACTGTAGAACAACCGCTTGTGGACATCCTTGAAGTCCTTTGGATTAGTATTAAGGGTTTTTGGAGTAGACTTTAAAGTGACTATAGAGCAGATTGTGGAGGCCCTTTCTAAGCATTTTTGAAGCCCTGATAGAGTAGACTTTTGAAGCAAATTTGAACTAGACTTTGAAGTGTGAAGGAGCGCCTCTCTTGGAGCAAACTTGGTCAGACCCTTTTGAACAGATTTGAAGCTATCTTAAAGGATAATTAGAGTAGACCCAAGAGATATTTTGGACAATTAGAGTAGACCCAAGAGAGATTTTGGAGCATTTTTTGAAGTATCATTTGAAGTGGATTTTGGAGAATTCTTAGAGCAGTCTTTGAAGAAGTTTGGAGCAGAATTTGATGAATCCTTGATCAAAAAATTTGAAGACATATTTGGAAGTCATCCTAGAGCAAGTTTTGAAGGCACCTTGGAGTAGACTTAAAGGCATATTGAACAAATGTTTTGAAGAAATATTGAAGCAAGTTTTTGGATCAGATCTGGAAGTTATCTTGGAGATATCTTGATAAAGTTTTGGAGTATATTGGAAATGTTTGTTCAAGGTTGGAGCTTTGTGAGAGACTAGGTTGGAGCTTGGATTTATATTTTAGGATTGGAGTCCTCATACAAGGTTGGAGCTTTGTGAGAGACTTGGTTGGAGCTAGGATTTATATTTGAGGATTGGAGTCCTCATTCAAGGTTGGAGCCTTGAAGGAGTTGGATATTTTGTTTTATAGGTTGGAGTCTGAATTATTAAAAGAGGATTGTAGTCCTCACTATCTTTTTTAATAAAATTGTTTTTTTTTTCTATTTCTCGTGTTCTAGTTAACTTGTGATAAAATCTTAATTGGCATTATATAACAATTGAAAAAAATACTTCAACCCCCTCTTAGTATTTCCAACATAAGAGACAATAATATGTGGACAATAACAAAATTACATATAGGATCCAGAAAGAATAAAGAAATTGAAGACACGTGATCAGATGATCCTCAATATTTTCAATCCTGGGAATCTGATACAGGAGCACAACTTCTCATTCTATATTTTCAATCCTGGGAATCTGATACGGAAGCACAACTTCTCATTCTATATTTTCAATCCTGAGAGTTTGATACAGAAGCACAACTTCTCATTCTGATGCAAGAGCACAACCTCTCATTAATTAACCTCGTAACTAGATCTAAGGGGTCTTTACAATTTTCCAAGGGAGTTGGTTCCCTTTAGCAATTTCTTTAATTTTTAATATTTGAATATAGTAGAATATGAAATTATGCTAAGGCGTCCTTAAGGTACAAACATAGTAAGTATGTTAGGATAAAGTGACATTTGGCTTCTAGAAATAAGGGCAGGTATAACAAAGAGAGAGGATTACCAGTTAAGCAGCCTCCATTTTGCCGTGGTATATTTTTCCCTTTCCTTGGCTAGGAGAGAAACTTGAGGTAGCTTAGGAAGAAGCAACTCGAAGCAGGTGTAGAAGATAGTGAGAAGGAGAGAGTTCTTGATGAGAGGGATTTGGACAAGAGAGGAGTAGTTAGGAAGTAGTTCAAGAAAGGATGCTCGAGGAAGGGACAATCATTGTAAATTGGCCATATCTGTAAAATGTGTTTGTGAATGTAGATATCGAGAATATTGTCCATCATTTTGTGTCTAGGCTCTCTGTGTAAATTGATGTGTTTACACTTTATGAATGTTAATTCTTTGAAATCGTGGCTATGAATGGAAGTATTTTTATCTTTGTAGGTGTGCAGATATATGCAAGAAGAATTGACGCGGGTGACTAAATCAACAAAGAATTAACCAAAACCTTGACCTATACCATAACAATGTTACAATGGATAGGTCAAGGTTATGCTTTAAGTTATTGCATAACTATGGACATGCAAAGATCTATTTCAAATGAGGAAGGTCATGGTCACCAAACATACATTGTGGATCCATGCCCGCATGCCTCAATAGGAACATAGACTCTAGACATACATTGTGGATCTATGGAACAATCATAAATACTCAAAAAAATCCATCATAACTTGGGTATAACAAAATAGATCTAGGGTCTTCATTCGTATTTTTCCATAATACAATTTTTACCATGTGAATAAATGTATTGAGGTCGAACATGGTAGAAACCATTTGATTACCAATCAATGATGAAAACCGTAGCAAACACTAAAGAAACCACCAATAATGTTAATGGCCCTTATGGTACTCAAGTACATTCAATTAAGCGTGAATAAATGATATGGACCCAAAAACTCATAGAATTAATCAATTGAAGGTCAATGATGTAAACCTATCGTCGAAGGTGAGGAAACATTGTAGTGAGGCATGAAAGCTTGAAGGTACTGAATGGTTTCTATAAGAGCTTCCTAGATAATGTTTTGAATTCAATAGGAAGTGATTCACTGGAGGAACGCCTTGATGTATCCCTGATAAATGACACAAAATAGGTATAAAGATGTGAATTAGAACATAGGACAAAGTGATTTAGGACTGACTCATGGATGGTTGACGTGATAGAAGGCTTAAGGACTATAAAAAATTGGGTAACTTAGGTTGAACTTCTCTTAAGCATATCAATGACATGATAACTATCTTAGAAGAACTTACTCAAAGTAGGATAAAATAACAAAGTATAAGAATTTTGAAGGGATACAATCAATACGAGATAAGTGGATTTCCCAACCTTGACACATGGAGTGAAAGGGTGTAATGTTCAAACCCTTGACTTGCTGCCATAAAACGCGTACATAGTTTATATATTCCCTTCCCAAATTTCTCCCACCATTTATGGTGAGTACCTCTTTATTTTTAAGTGATCTCAAGGAGGATAACATATGCTCGAAGTATAAGCTCATCCTTCGGTTGAGTCCTTTAAAACATTTTTAATAAACCCTAGGAAGAATTGGTTTGATCCCAATTTACAGATGGGCCCTTCATTGTTTAAGTTTTACGAGTCCAACAAAGGCATAACTTGATGCCTTTTTCATATTTAGAGATTGAAAAATAAATGAAAAGAAAACTCTAAGATGACATTTTTCATTTAGATTTAGCAATTATGAAAAAAAGGATAAAAGATAACTCATCAAATTCTTTTTGCAAAAAATTGTAATAAGCCCAAAGAAAGTAAAGCTCGATGCTTTTTCATATTTATAGAGTTTTAAAATCAAAGAAGAGAACTCCAATGAGGACCTTTTTCATAAATTCAATGATTCCAAACGAGGTTAAAAGTATGCTCACGCTGAAAATTTCTTGGGTTTAACCTGTAATATGCACACTCTTAAACAACCAAAAACATTAATCCTTCCCAAAAATATTTAAAATTTTGAAATAAAAATGATGTGTAATAAGGAAAATTATACAAAATGGTAAAATAAAATAATAAAAAATGTTTTCATTCTTTTAAAAAGGAGAAAAGTCATTTTATTTTACCATTTTAATTTTAATAACCTCCAAGGTGAAAAACCCTCACTTTTAGCTTGATCTTCAGGGAGTGATTTCAGGCATTCTAGTGGACGATTTTCAGTCTCATTTCTTCTAGGTAAGAGATCATGAGCCCCTCTTCTATTTTGATGTTTTTATTTTAAGTTTTCTTGATGATTTTAGTTGTTTTCAACCTTTAATTTAGGAGAAAAATGCACCTTTCAAGTGTTGCACCTTTCCCATATCAAGAACTATGACAATCTAATGTTGTCATAGTTCCAAAATAGGAAAAGAGCCACATTGTCGCATTGTCTCTAATTGGATGGGTGCGACATCTACAAAGAAGAAATATTTTTTAGTGTTTGAGTAAAAAACAATGAAAAATTATACTAGTAGACTAATAAGTTTTCCCCTTGATGTTTTCTTGTTGTTTGATCATCAAGGATTTAGAGAGAGAGAGAGAGAGCAAAGTGTAAGAATTGATTGCAACCAATGATCCAAACACATCACTAACAATTCGTGAATGCAGATTAATGAAAATTTTCTTTATTAATGGCATGAGAGCTCAGTTACAGTTACTAGAACATTTAGTGAGGATGTGGGATGTATATGAGAAACTCTATTGAGTTGGTGTCCAAAACCTCACCATTTATGTGGAAGACATATATTTTTTGACAGGGTTCTCAAGAAGAGAAGCCTGAGTTTCACTAGTCGATTCAAGGGGAGGTGGTGAAACTACCAATGAGTATATCATCTAATATTGTTCCGCGGTAACAAGAAAAACCAATAAGAATATTTTGATTATGAATGTAAGGGATCTTATACTAATAACTATTTTATTCACTAACATTCGTATAGCAAGAAGTGTGGCTCTGCATTTTGCTACCAAAGCACAAATGGAATATGCTTTGGCATGTATGGAGCCCACAATTTTCAACTAGTGCAAAGGGCTAGTAATAAACATGAAAGATCAGTTGACTAAGCACAAGATGGACTGACTGAAATAATTCATCTATGGGCCCTTTTTGGTGTCCTTTTTTCCTAAAAGGGGTTCCTTTGATGCATCCACAAGGGATGGATGTGATGACCTCATACCGAGATTTCATCATATGAAGATATGGGTTGAATTGATGGAACACCATGGAGGCGGTCATCAATATTGATTTGGTCCCACGTTTTTTAGGTGGTTGTGGAACCAACTCCTTATGATTGAGGAATATCCATTTGTAGGGACAAATTTCCTAGGAGATCTGGATCTAGCTCTTCCTGAGGGAGATCAATGGGATGCATTAGGTAAAAAGGAATTTTGACATATTTGATTTTTATGTATTTTTGTTGTTTTAATTGTTTTTGTTGTGTTAAGACTAATACCATTTTGACAGGCAGATATTGGACCCATTCGACCAATTGGTATGTCTCCCATCCATAAGCTATGCCAACAAGTTGGATTAGACGAATATGACCATGAAGCAACAGAGGAGCTCTAAGAGTTGGAGCAAAATCTTGAGGGTATTACTTAGGGTATAACAAATGCATGGATAGAGGATATACCTAGGCGATATTAGTGCCATACAGTTGGAGTGTCAAGTCACATGAGTCATCTGCTTCGACAAATTGCTCAGACAATAGTGTGTTAGTATGAGCATTGTAGTCATATGGATTGGTTAGATATAGCTCATCTGAATTCGTTTTACCGGCATGTATTTGATATGTAAAAGTCACGGGTGTTGTGTTGTCTTAACACTTTTTGTAAAAAACCAAGTTTGCAAAAAACTATTATTAAAAAATGGTTTGTTTTGGATAATTTCTTATAAAATGTGTTATGTTTGAAATTTACAAATTTTGTAAATGCTTATATAGTACATAATTAGTCAAAGTGTATGTTAATGTATTAAAATTTCTTGGAATGTGTTGATATTCTAGATAGTCAAATTCTTGTTCCAAGAGGTGAACCCTTAAATATACTCGTAGAAGAGTAGGACTTCTGAAAAAATATACATTACTTAATTACAACACTATGAGGATAATCACATTGAACAACTAAACGGTGAATACTAAGAGAAATGGAAACGAATAATAGTTCAATGACCACACTATAATTTGTGATATTATTAGTTGCACTCCAACAAAACAAGAAAATAATGCCTAAAATAGCACTGATATTTAGTTCTTTTCAGTTCATGAATTGGACACCTTTCCAGGAGAAAAAATGGTTGCAACCAGGTATGTTTATCATAGTGCCATATTTGGCACTGGAAATTGCACTGGAAATAACGCTGAAAATAGCGCCGAAGAAATACTTCCAAAAATAGCACCCGAAATCTTGTCGAAAGTTGTGTTGTAAATTACGCTGAAAATCGTGTCAAGCATAATGTCAGAAATAACGAGTGTAATAGCACTGAGAATAGAGCCAGGAATAGCACCAGTTTTAGTGTAGGAATTAACACCAATATTTGCTTCTAATTTGGCTTCCAGTTTTACGTCTAGTTTTGCTTCTCGTTTTTCTTCTAGGGTGGCTTCCAATTTTACTTCCAATTTGGCTTCCATTTTTGCTTCTTTTTCTGCTTCAAAAAATGATTATTGTTTTGCATACAATTAAATTAATATGTTTTATTTCAATCTAATTAGTTAAATATATTGTGTCTCTTAAGTAAGTTATATGATCATTATATAGTAAGTCATATGAATGCATTTTAAATATTTTATAGCATAACATTTATAATTTTTAGGGAAACAAACATCCATACAAATTAAAAACATCATTATACTTATTAAATCTCCATCAAAATAAAATCGACAACATCCAGTATATATAAAATAACAAGATAATTATTGTAACATGATCATCATCTATAATTAAAACAAGTGATTCAAATACCTATAATTTAAGTGAATTTGACAACATCCATCATGAACAATAAATCACAAGCATCATACGTAATAAATATGCATCTAAATCGTTAACCAATTTCAACATATAAAAATTGATGAGTCAATACATATAAGATCATCATCAATATAACAAAAACAAGTGAAATTCACATATACTAGTAAATCAATAACATGTGAAAATGATACATGTCTAATAGTCGACATAAGTCAAAATGATACTTCATGTATAAATGATATAAATAAAAATGATAAATTATGTAAGACAAGCTTATACAAGTCAATATGATATATCATGTCCAAATGATATAAGTCAAAACATATGATAATAACCATGAAAATCAACATCATAACAATACATAAAAAATGATCCATGTTGCAGTCTATATAATCATGAATGACACTAGATGCTACCAACAAATGCCTCATGATCATCATCACCATCATGATGATGATGATGATCATCATCATCATCATCTGTATCGGCATTAACCTCGTTGTCATCATGACCATCATCTGCCATCTCAATATCAGACCCAACATGATCTGGATCTATGTGATGAGGATCATTTAGATCTTCTAGAATATCCTTGTGACGACCACCAGTATTGCAGCAAGAATGTTACAACTCCTGGGGCTACCAACTTTACTTTATCAACTCGAGTTTCGTACAAACTTGGAGGTGACAGTGTTGTATACACAAGCAGATGTGATGGGTCCACTCTTTGTGACTACTAAGCTGGCGATAGACCACTATGGTTTCTTCAAACTAGCCTTCCATTGATTTAGAAGAAGTTTGATTACCAATGAAGAAAGGAGAATTTTACCCTAATTGGAAGAATGGAAATATTGTCTACTGTAGCAATGAAAAAGTTAAATAAATTCTTTAAACATGCCACTCATCTAACTAATTGCTAATAGATCTTGCTTCAGAAGAATTCTAAGCTAACATGTGTGTAATCCTACTGTCCTAGGCATGCAATCTGAAGCAACCAAACATTTTACTGTTGTGCATATGAGTGAACACAATAACCCTTTTTTCATTTTTGTCCTTTTTTTGTGAGAATGTGAATGCTAAATCTTCTTGGTGATGTGGCAGGTGGGTTAGAGATGGTTTTGAAAGGTCAGATGGCTTGGGAGGCAAGTGGGGGTCTTCTCCTATCTTCTTGTATGCTTTTTCCACAAATCAACCTCAAAACAAGCCACTACAGGTCGTTCTATAAGATGTCATAATGCTTCCTACAGGATGTCCTAATGCTCCTATAGGATCCCCTCTTTTCCTACAGGATCCAGCCGAGAGTATTAGGAGTGATCTGTGTTGGGCATGGAATCCCCCCAAGGCATGTTTTGGGGCTTAAAGCCTAAGTTTTGACCAAATCTTTTGTAAAATCTCTGTGAATTGCGGGCACGAGGCGTGAAAGTATGATAGAGTCATAGGGTTGTCCACCCTAGTTTTGTAATGTAATGTCAGTTGGATAGACCTGCCCATGGTCCGTGGACCATGGGATTGTATAAATAGAGGAGTCTCTAAGTAGTTAAGAGAGGAAAGGGAAATGGAAAGGAAGTATGATAAGTCTAAGTGATTGAATCGCAGGTTGAAGTGTGTCTTTTGGGTCGTAGAGTAGGAGAAGGCTCTGCAGCTGAGTGTGCAGAGGCCTATTAGTCCACAGCTGAGTGCGTGAACCCTTGCAGCTGAGAGCGTAGGGCAGAGTCAAGTCTATAACCGAGGAAGGAATTAATAAAGATAAGTTTTGTTATAATTTTGTGTATCTGTTCTTGGGTTAATGAATGATTGATATAATATACAACTATATTGTTTTTTTACTGCGCGCATCTGTATGAATGGTTTATGTTGTTAAGTATAACTTAGAGCACTCAAGCAGGAAAAGTTAATTAACTAACATTGGAATACAAGTAAGATCTAAGGTAATAATGCAGAGCGCGGCGTTCAGCCCTTGGGTAGGGCTGCGCGGAGGCAATATATCAGGCAATGAGGTACGGGAAAGTGTGCGAGACAACTTGCGCACAAGGTCAAACCGCGGACCAGTAGAACTCATCAGACATCCCTAAGGTGTGGAAACCTAGTTCTAGCACCCTCCCATACTACTTCGGGTAAGACCTCAATCCGCGCTCTGCGGACTGTTGCCGAAAGGGCCAGTAGTACCAAGATTTGTTTGGCTAATTAACTCTAAACCTGGGTCAGGCCCCAACAAGCCAACAAATGGTTCCATTGCCAGGACTAGGATCTGCATAGAGATGTTTGATGTCGTATCACTGGAATCCGACAAAGAAGGGAATTGAAGGTTGGTTGGACAGAAAAATTCACGAGTTCGCAGCGCAGGAAAACAGGAATCCGTGACTATCAAAGGAAGAGTGGCTAGATTGCTACTTGTATACAGAGATCCACGAAATTTTCTTTACATCCTTCCCCACTAAGTTGTACCAGTGGATCACGAAGCTAGCAGACAGCCAAGAGAGGTGTAGACTTGACAAACCTATTGTGTGGACTTCAGAATTGGTGCACAGACTAGAAGCATCAGAAGATAAGATCGCATGTGCTATGGATCACTGGCTCGATCGAATTATAGGAGGATTTATCACCGAGTTCACGTAAATACTTCAATCAGCTATAGCGAGGCAGAACGACGCTTCCTCAAAGGGTCACGAGGTAAGTACGTTAGATCTTTGAACACTTGGATTAAAATGCTACTGTGTGAAAAGCGGGTTATGTAGATAAATTGATGTTTGGGGCTACGCGGAGTGGGAGGATCTACAGAACCAAAGGTAGCACAAAACTAGAAACTAGCCCATTTATTTCACCTCCGCGAGAAAGCGAGGAAGAGCTCGCGAAGGTTTCACCCAAAAGTGCGATCAACTTGATAAAGCAGCGAATTCTGCGCATACGGCTCCCACCTACACTGTCGCCAGCTTCACCATCTTCAATCCCGTCTTTGCCCACACCACCTCCACCACCACCACAGTTCAATATGGCAAGCGTGATAAAGTTGCCAGTGTTCAAGGGAGTAGGAAATGAAGATCCGGACTAGTTTTGGTTCGTGATAAAGGTTGTATGGGAAGCGCAAGGAGTCACAGATGATAATATAAAGAAAGCAACGCTGGTCAATGCTCTGCAGGATCACGCACTGACGTGGTACATCAAGCATTCCAATGACAATCCGAACACCGGGATTGTGGATATCCAAGCTGCTCTGGACAAAGAATTTAGTAGGCCAAAATCAGAGACATAGTCGATCATTGGATTTAAGGAAATCACCATGCTTCCAGGCGAGACCCCCTGGGAGCTAGATCAGAGACTGAAGAGTAAAATCCAGGAAGCTAATATGACTTTGACAGATGGGCAACACCACGCATGGTTTGTAGCATCGCTAACACCACATCTAAGGACCGCATTGTCACAACAGAAGCTAACCACTTAGGGCGAGGCTTGGAGATTGCAATGAGACTACACGAAACCTCGATACAAGATCCTAACCTGGGAGTTCAATAGATCCACACGCAATTGCAGAACTTGCGCCTTGAGATGCAGAGTTTGAAACAAGATAGGACATCTCATCCAGAAGCGCGCGAGGAGGTGTGGTGCGTAAAATGCAAAGGCCAGGGACATGACAAGGACCATTGTCCAGTGTTCGTGAATTACCTGGCAGGAGGAGGACCAATGCCATTGAGGCCGAAGGCACAAGTAGGACTAAGCGTGGCACCTGCATTATGGTGCATGATTCATCAGATAGGAGGGAAGCATTCTACAGACAATTTCCATCCATTATAGAAGTATACGCAGAATTCCCAACATTTGTTTTGTAATTTCTATAGGTCAGTAGACCATGATGAGCGCACCTGTAGAAGTTATGAACTGATGATGGATTGGACTCCTACCTATAGAGTTCAAAGCGAAACACGGGCCCTTGATCAAAATGCAGGAATGGCACACACTGGATTTCAGGGGCGCAGACGAAGCTGAGGAGGAATGGGACTAGGAAGGGGTCGCGGACAGCTGATATGTTACAATTGCGGAGGGCCAGGGAATTATGCCCGCAATTGTACAAATCTAACGAGATCATCATGCTTATATTGTATGCAGTTTGATCACATGACGGAGCACTGTCCCACACTAATAGCGAGGTTGCGCGATAAGGAGCACTCCAACCTCCCCCGACTCAAAACCTGCAAATGATGAGGTCTGAGCCGCGCGAGGAAGACCCGAATGTAAATATCGTGCTCCGTAGTGGAATCACGACAGGAGATGACAAAGGCAAGCATCCCGAAGAGAGTGCCTAGGTTCGCAAGGCTCCAACAAAGGAACCAGAATTTGATTTGGAGCGCGCTAAGGAGACATTCATGGAAGCTAAGAAGAGCTTCGCAGATGCCTCCACTTCAGGAAGTAAAGACGGACTGAAACCAAAATTGGACCCATCAATGCTCACTACATTCTTGGAGACATGAATGAAGCTACTGTGCGACAGCAAGGTTGTGAAGGGGCTGCAAGAACTCATCACTAGATGTGTTGGGACCACGCCAGGAGAATCGCGCGTAGTCTGGAATCTCGAGAAGCACATGACGCGAACAGGAAGGGAGATGAGATTAACCACGCAGATCGAGGAATATGAAATGGATCAAGTGATTCTGGATCTAGGGTCAGACGTGAATTTCCTGCCAAAGCAGACATGGGAGCACATTGGCAGGCCTGCACTGCAATGGTTACCTATCCAACTACGAATGGCGAACCAGCAAAAGATCCTACCTATGGGGAGATTGCAGGGAATCACAGTGGTTATCGAAGGAGCGAGTGCGCTTGCAGATTTTGAAGTGATAGAGATTGTTGATAATAACAATCCCTATCCTGCGCTGTTGGGAATAGATTGGGCCACTCACATGAACGAAGTGATAAATCTAAAGAAGTACAAGATGATTTTTGAGAAAAATTCATTGCGCGTAGTGGTACCTTTAGACCCTGCAGAAGGATCGTGCTACATAGAGCCAGTGCACGACTATGACAGCGACAATGATCTAGACTGTATCTACAAGATAACTGCGCTGGAGCAGCAGTGGGTAAATTCAATCGCAGATGGAAGAATCTCGTGGGAGGGCGAAAGCTACTGCACCTTAGATTCAGACAAGGAAATAGAATGATGGCAGAACCGATTACACGAGGTAACCACGCTCAACTGTAACATGATGATAAGGTCATTACACTATGTGGCAACAGAGGTAAGAGATCTGCCTACATATGACGGGTTGAGTGAGGTGGATGATTTCCTGAACAAATTTGAAAAGGAAGTACCGAAACAACATCGTTTCGATGCTTTGAAATGGGTACTGCGCTACACCGGCAAGATGGTGGGATACGCACCAAAGGAGTTTTGAGGATTGGCGTGAATGCATAAGGATGATGCACATGCAGTTTGGAAAGCTTCAAATGTGAATGGAAGCTGAGTATGACAAACTAAACAACCTGCACACCCACCTTTCCATATGGGTATGAGCATATGTTGCGCAACCTGTACGAAGGCACGTCGTCCTCACAATAGGAAACACGACCGCTAAGCAGGAGTGGGCAAGGCAATGGTGCAAACAACCCCTCCGTTTGGAACCAGGAAGTATGATAAGACCAAGCGCACGGAAGCATATTCACGCATAAACTTTTGACAAAGTACACGAAGCTCTAAACATGGTCCACCATGTGAAACAGGCTGACTAGGACCTGCGCATACCAATGGTTCTCTGGTCATATAGGACCATATACAAAACCCTGACCGCGCGGGCACCTCTGAAGTTGAAGTATGATGTGAAGGCTATAATCCCCAGGAAGCATGACAAGTCTAGTCCATGCATAGTAGCACCAGTGGATACGATGGTTCGTAGAGTTTGGAAAGAAGGAATCACACGACCGCAAGAAGCAGCATGCATAGGACTTGAGGAAGAAATCCAATGGGGAAACCTTAGACTCCACGAACTGGAAAAAGAAAGGGTAAAATTACGAAAGAAAAGTGCTTTGGCAGACGCGGAAGTCAAGAAGATGGAGGACGAAATAAAGAAATATTTCCTCAGCAAAAAGACCAGAATGGTAAGGCAGGGTGCATACAATCATGATGACAGGGTTAAGGCCTATTGTCACGAATTGATCAATATGATGCCTTGGCTTGGACCACATATTGCTAATCATAGAGACCAGAGTAGCGCATTGCAAATAATAAAGTGTGCGATGCCGACCATAATAATAAAAGGTGCGGATTCTCCAAGAAACATGATGAATGATAGGATGGAACTATTCATGGGTGGTGCGACCACCTGACTAGCCGAGGGGAGGACAACCTTAGCATTACAGGTAGTTGGAAGGGAGCGTGGGACTATAAGCTATTCTTCATGGGCGCTGCATGATAATTGAGGTGCACGCAGAAGCAAAGAGTCACAAGGTCCGCGACCGCGCACGAGGGGTTGCGCTGCCATGCAGGTTCGATAGAAAGTGACTGTTGCAGTCACTATTCACGATGGGATGCTCGACTTGAGGCCAAATGGAGTGGGCAGCAAGCATTTAAGACACGATTTATGGGCAAAATCTGGGAAAATCTGCCGCCAAGGGAGCATTAATGGACCGGATTTTGGGGGAACAGTCGAATTCAAATTCAAAAAACATTATAAAATACAAAGGGCTACCCAGCAAACAACACTTGGTCATTTGTGAATTGAGCAATTTAGCCGAGCCCTGATTGTTGTGAGCCGAGCATTGATTGAGCCTCTGAGTTCGCAAGTGCTAGATTTATAAACCAATACGATGGCAATAGCTGAGGAGGTTATGGAGATAACAGAAATGACCGTTGAGGAGGCTGCGCAAGCCCTGACTATAGGGGATGCTCCGGAAGGTGCTAGAATTGTGGCAGAAATTATGAAATCACTACGTACGCCAAGACCCAAGAAGTACAAACAAGAAATAGTTCTCGTCCATGTGTCCCCGCGGAACCCGCCGTGTACCAAGCTGTCAATGGAGGAGAAGGGGAAAGTCGTCACGATAGAAACAGACAAAGAAGAAGAAGATCTGCAGGATCTTATCCTTGCAGAAGAAGAGGATGAAGGCATGTAGGAGGATACTCAGCCTACGTACTCTACAACAAAATTGTCCGCCTATGTCCCCCCACAAAAAGGCAAGGCGAAAGTGCCCAAGGACCCGGACGAGACCAAGAGCTTGCTCCAAACCCCACTCCTCCCAAATGGCATTATGTTTGAAGGAACACAGCTAGGCCGCGTGCCGAGCCTGAAATTCGAAAATTGGGACCTTGCTGACCATGAGAAGTTCCCTCACTGGAGACTAGAAACCTCATGAAGCAGAACATTGCGGGGGGGATAGAATTATAGCCGCAGAATTGGTTGCGCGGAGTGGAAAAAGTCGGGCTGCTGAACTTGCTCTGGGTGTTGCACTTCCATTGTGCCCCAATAACCATTTTTGTCATCAGGCAGCTGGTCTACCTGGTGCATGATGGGTGTTTATGGCTAGAGGAGCCCATCCCCATCACAACAGACTTGATTCATCACGTCTCCCAACTTCCGTACAAAGGAGAGGACCCCACAACCATATCGAAAGGGAAGGGCAGGGATTTGGCCATCGCGGAGACCACGAAGAAAAAGTACAAGCTGGAAAAGAAGAGAGGGGCTACGCTATCTCTAACATCAAGGACAAAGCAGTACGCGTAGCAACCCAAATCTTGGCAGGAAAGGTTATGTGCAAGTGCCGCGCAGACGAGGTACCTGTGCCAGTGGTCGCACTGGTCGAGCAGTGCGCGGATGGGTTCCAATTTAACTGGTTTGAATTCTTCAACACAGAATTTTTAGAGAATTGTCGCGAAGCCCTGGGGCAGCGAAAAATGTTCCACTACGCATGGCTGTTGCTGTCCATAGTGCTCGTAGCTGGGTAATTGCCAGAGGATAGTCAAACCCCCATAATTGACAGATATTTACCAGAGGCCGCAAAGTACGCTTCACTCTAGGCCACGAAGGATGCGAAGAGGATACGGGAAAACAAGATCTTCTGGGTATTCATGGAGATGAACCTCAGAATGGGAATCAACCGAGAGTCGCGGTTGTCACCCACGGTTTACAATAGTCTACAGAGCTTTGCAGAATTTAAGGCCGACATGCTAACATCTATATAAGGGCGCACAAGGACCCGATGAAACAGTGGACAAAGCTGCCCTTTCTAGCTACTAATGGTGCCATTTTCAATGTCCTAGAGGCATGGCCACTGGAGTGGCGCGCCCTGTTGGGTGCATATAAGGTGTCTTTTAAAACTCCTAATTGCCTCATATTAATTATCAACTTGGGTAAGTCTTTTTGTTTCAAGAGTGTACACAATATGTGAAAGTGATGGAAATCGTTATATCTATAGAGAGTAATGCTTTAAGATTACTTATCAATTTCAATACAAGAGTAAACAAATCAAACCATAAATCTCAAGCTTGTAACTTCAAGGAAATTAACATATTCAAGCATCAAAACTAAATCTTAATCTAAACCAAACTCAATCTTAATCAAGAGATTCTAATTGAAATTACACCAACCGAGTGCATCTAGCAATAACAGAGCTCTTTCAGCTGAATCTAAACTACTGCATAGAAATAAAGCATCTAATCTAATCAATAACACTATGTCTTTTTAATGAACAAGAAATAATTCTCATCTAATGATTAATTCACACCACAACATAAATAAATGAAATCAAATGATAGAATTAAGAAGTAATGAAATGAATAGACGAAATCCACACCGATGAAAGTAAATCAACTGTAAAACTATAAAGCAAAATAATTAAACTTGCAGTAAAGGAAAAGTAAAAGTATAAAACAGGAAATAGCAGTGAAATCCACCAGTGATTGGGCCCAAGCCGCCAGCAAATACTACTTAACTACTTCAGAATATCGTCAGTGAACAACATCTCAAATTATATATTATTCATCAAATCCAAATTTCATTACAGCACAATGTCTTTCAGAATAATACTTTGTATATTAAAATTACAACTAAAGTAAATGGTGAAAAAGTTATCTCATCTTCTCCATCTTCCCCCCCTCTCTGTGATCTCTGTTTTCATTTAAATACATAGAAAGCAAAGAGGAGTTACAGAAAATCTGATTACAAAATGATTTCCATTACAAATTTGGATTTTACAAAACAAATTGATCAACAAGATCATATCTGAAATATATTTCCATCAACATTCAACAGGAACAAGTCGAATTTGGTATTGCAACTGGAAGGATTTTGAAAACAGTCGCAACAACAAATCTGAGAAAATCGTCTTCGAATAACCTTCCATTTCTCTTAATACAGACCAAATTTTGTAAAACTACTCACTGCAAAACTAATTCGGTCCATTCTGGACAAAATCCATGTTTCGGATTTTCCAGATTCTCCTTTGTTGGCATTATGATTCAGGTGTTGTCCTTGATGGCAACCCATTCAGGTGATAGATCACTATTCTTGATGATCAGCTCTCTATTTTTAAGAAGGACGCAGGCAATCTGTTCAGAAAGTGCGTCCCCGCAGGTATACCATGCAGAACCCGCGTCCAGGGACGCAGGCCAGCCGTTCAGGGGGTGCGTCCACCCAGTGCACACATTTCAAGACAGAGAAAAGCACGTGGGGGTTTCTTGTGTGGTTTCTAGCCGACGGTTTTGTGTTTCTATGGTGTCGGCTCGTGGTATTGTTCCATGTTTTGGGGAGGAGCTTGCCTATATAAAGCAAAGGTTTTCATTTGGATTAATCATGTTTTTGGTTGAACATCTTATGAGGGTAAGATCTGGTCTAGATCTAAACAAGGCGAATCTGATGGACCGAGATCTCTTCGGCTCTTGCTCGGATCTGTAGATCTGATTGTCTGGGTTACTTCTAAAGTCTTGAAATCATCTTTGCCCAGAGGGACGCAGGTGCAGTAAGGGTTCAGGTGCGTCCGGGACGCAGGAGCGAAGCGTTTCAGGTGCGCCGGACGCAGGTGCAGGAAGGGTTCTGGTGCGCCGGGACGCAGGCAGTTCAATAGACTCAGTGCGAGGGACGCAGGCTAGCAGTTGAGCAGAGTGCGTCCGGGACGCAGGCTAGCAGTTGAGCAGGGTGCGTCCAGGGACTCAGGTCAGCAGTTGAGCAGGGTGAGTCCAAGGACTCAGGCTAGCAGTTGAACAGGGTGAGTCCGGACTCAGGTTGGAAGTTGAGCAGGGTGCTTCCTTCTCTTAAAATCCTTGTTTATCATTGTTGTGTTCTGGGTTTTGGTCCTATTATTGTTGGTCTGGTTACTACAGTTGATTGGGTGATTCTCTTACACTTGATGATCAATTAATGCTTATGGATCCAGTTTGAAAATTTATGAAAAGTGGTCCTTGTATGAAAAGAAGTAGGGGGTTGTAGCTCCCTTCCAGGAGAGACTGGAAAACGAGAGAGAGTTGTAGCTCTCTGCAGGTTGCAGCCTGTATACTGGTAAAGGACTGCACCAGTACAAAATCATTGTAAAAGAATTTCTAAATTGAAAGAAGATAGAGACATATTGCAGCAGGTGGTTTTCTCCCACATTGGGTTTCCACCTTACATCTTGTGTTCTTTGGTGTGACTGTCTATTTTCTTTGTTCATGCTCATTATTTCATGGTACTGATATGCAAGAATAATTCAAAAGATCAAATAAGGAAGATTTGTTAAATTGCTAGATAATACTGATTCACCCCCCCTCTCAGTATTATTTCCAACAATTGGTATCAGAGCAGGTCCTTCAGAAAAGCTTGATCGCTTGAAGGTAGATCGTTCATCATGAGCAACTACGAGAGAGAAGCATCAATCAGGCCACCGGTTTTTGATGGGACAAACTTCAATTATTGGAAGGTAAGAGTTACTGCATATCTTCAATCTCTTGGTACAGAAGTTTGGGACATTGTAGAAACAGGCTATGCTTTTCCTTCAGCTACTCCTACAGATCCAGCTGAGAAAAAGAAGTATGAAACAAATGCAAAAGCAGTCAGTACTCTATTAGGAAGTATATCCCAAACAGAATTCATGAAGGTAATGCACTTCAAATCAGCAAAAGAAATATGGGACAAAATGATCACGAGCTATGAAGGAGATGAACAGGTAAAACAAGCTAAACTTCAAACTCTCAGGATTCAATATGAGACTCTCAAGATGTATAATGATGAAAGTGTGGCTAATTATTTTCTTCGGGTAGATGAGATTGTTAATTGTATGAAAAAATTGGGTGAAGAAATAAAAGAGTCTATAGTAGTTCAAAAGATTCTAAGATCATTATCCCCCAAGTTTGAATCTAAAGTATCTGCAATAGAAGAAAAAGAAAATCTCCGTGTTCTCACTATGTCTCAGCTACATGGAATTCTAACTGCTTATGAAATGAGAAAGGGAGGTCCATCAGACAGAAGGGAGGCTGCTTTTAAGGCATCAGGAAAAGAAGATCACTATGAAGCAAGCTATGTTCCAGAAGAAGAGGAAGAAGAATCAAATTTTGTCAGAAATCTTCAAAGGGGTTCTGGAAGGTTCAGAGGTAAGCTACCTTTCAAATGCTTTGCTTGTGGAAGAGTAGGTCATTATGCTGCAAAATGTCCTTATAAGGATAAAGGAAAGGAACCAGCTAGATGGAACAAGAAACAAAGTGCAAATAAGAAAAGCTACTACACCCATGAAGATAGTGATGGCTTATCAAACAGTGATGAAGATGAACAAGGTAATAAATATAGGTTGTTAATGGCATTTGAAGATGATGATTATGAGGATGCTGTAGATGTGGATAACCTTTATGATGAAATTACTAGACTCAAGAGATGTATAGAAGAAAAGAACATGATCATTGATACTCTACAATTTCAAATTGATGAAAAGGAAAAACATCTTGAAAAATTAGAAGGTGAAATTGTTGGTCTTAGAAAAGAAATTGAGAAAACAAAAGCTATTAATCTCAAGTTTGTCAAAGGATCTGAAACTTTGGATGAGATTATCAGTGTGCAGCGGTCTCCACTAAATAAGACAGGTCTGGGCTATAATGGAGAAACTTCTCAAGCATCCACTTCAAAAATTTATCTTGATGCAGCAAGAAGAAATGAGCAAAAGCACAATGAAGATCATCAGGTAAAGCAGGGACAAACTTCAAACAGAAACTATCAGGGGCAATCCAGCTTAAGGGTGAACAAAAGCCACAACCAGCCACAGGTAAAATCTTCCCAGTTTGGTTCAAAAATAGATGAAAATAGAAATTACAATCAGTTGGCTGGTAGATTCAATAACCACAGAAGCTTCTTCAATGGACAATGCTTTTCTTGTCATAACTTTGGTCACAAAGCAGCTCAATGTGTTGCGTATAAAACAATCATGACTAGGGAAGCTCAAAAACAAAGAAGTATGACAGGGATTACAAAAAAGACCTATAACAGCTTTTCGGCTCTTGAAAATGAAGTTGAATGTTCTATTTGCAATAATTTTGGTCATGAAGACTTTGAATGCAGAAGCAGGTTTCAGGAAAGAAAGGAACAAGAACGGAAAAAGGAACAAGCCTCAGGAACCAAAACATGGAGAATAAAGGAACCTCAAACAGAAAGATGTGGGATAGCATTTTATGCAGAAGGACAGGAAAATCTATGGTACATTGACAGTGGATGTTCGAAGCATATGACAGGTGATAAAGAAAAACTTGAGTCTTATTCTATTTTAGAAAAGGGAAAGAAAGTCTCTTTTGGAAATGATACTCCTGCAACTATAAAAGGAAAAGGTATTGCTCCTTTAAAAGAAGATGTTAAGGCTGGAAATGTTTTGTTTGTTGATGGATTGAAGCATAATCTACTAAGTGTCAGCCAGATGTGTGATCAAAGAACCGAGGTTATATTCAGATCAAATGGATGTCTTGTTCGTGATCTTGATACAGGTAAAACAGTTCTCAAAGGGAAAAGAACTCCAAATAATCTATACATATTTGAAGAAGGACAACAACAATGCTATCTAAGCAAGGATGAAGAGCACTGGTTATGGCATCGAAGGTTGGGACATCTAAGCTTCTCTCAAATAAGGAAAGCATGCAAATATCAGGCAGTTCGCGATCTTCCAGATATCAAAATTCCTGACAACACCATATGCAGATCATGTCAGTTTGGAAAACAAACCAGGACTAACTTTCCAGAGAAAGAAGGATCAGCTAGCATGCCTCTTGAGCTAGTACATACAGATGTATGTGGACCATTCAGGAAAAGAACACCTAGAGGAGAGGAATACTTGATATTATTTATTGACGATTTCTCTAGGTTTGTTTGGTTAGGACTTATGAAGCACAAAGATGAAGCATTCGAAAAATTCAAATCCTTCAAAGCCTTGGTTGAAAATGAATCAGGTCACAAAATTAAGTGCCTCAGATCCGACAGAGGTGGGGAATTTACTTCAAATGAATTTTTCGATTTCTGTGATGAACATGGGATAAGGAGAGAATTCTCTACAGCTAGAACTCCTCAGCAAAATGGAGTTGTTGAAAGAATGAACAGAACAATCCAACAAATGGCTCGTGCTATGCTTGATGAATCAGGAACTCCCGCAACTTTCTGGGGTGAAGCTGCACATGCTGCGGTTATTATTCTCAACAAGACAAATGTTCGGGTAAACAGCACTCAAACTCCTCATGAGCTCTGGAGTGGTAAAACTCCTTCAGTAAAGCATTTCAAAATCTTTGGGAGCAAATGCTATATCAAGAATACTGAGGAGCAGCTTGGCAAACTTGATCCTAGAGCAGATGAAGGCATTCTTCTTGGCTATTCTCCACATAGCAAAGCATACAAATGCTACAATAAAAGACTTGGCAGAATTGTTGACAGCATTGATGTAGTGTTTGATGAGAAGGGATACATTCCTAGGCAAATACATCGTGAAGACATCGAAGAAGATGAAAGCTACCCTCAAAGACAGAATGATGAAGAAGAAGAACCTCAAGAAGAATCTCAAGAAGAACCTCACGAAGACGCAGAAGAACGAACAAGAATAGAAGAAAAGACTCCATCCAGATATGTTCAGAAGAACCATCCAGAATCTCAGATCATGGGACAGAAAGAAGCAGGTATACAAACTAGAAGAACAGTTGCAGAAGCTTCAAGCTATTTGGCATTACTCTCCTCTACTGAACCACAAAATGTGAAAGAGGCATGCAAAGATGAATGTTGGGTGAAAGCAATGGATGAAGAACTTGAGCAAATCGAAAAGAACAACACTTGGGAGCTGGTTCCTAGACCAAAGGATAAGAATGTTATCGGAACAAAATGGGTCTTCAAAAATAAATTGAATGAAAATGGAGAAGTAATTAGAAACAAAGCCAGACTTGTTTGTAAAGGGTATGCACAGCAAGAAGGAATAGACTTTGAAGAAACTTTTGCTCCTGTTGCAAGACTTGAGGCCATCCGAA
Source organism: Pinus tabuliformis (assembly GCA_031772625.1). NCBI lineage: Eukaryota > Viridiplantae > Streptophyta > Pinopsida > Pinales > Pinaceae > Pinus > Pinus tabuliformis. The sequence goes on along the minus strand of CM062809.1, from coordinate 1,138,359,965 downwards.
TGTTCCTTGCTCTCTCAAGTTTTCAGAACTTCAAAGTATTTCAAATGGACGTAAAATCAGCCTTTCTGAATGGAGACTTGGAAGAAGAAGTGTACATTGAACAGCCAGATGGGTTCATTCTTGGAAATGATCCAAATCTTGTATGCCGATTGAAAAAGGCTCTCTATGGTCTCAAACAAGCCCCAAGGGCTTGGTACTACCGGTTGGACAAATATCTTCATCAACAAGGTTTTTCAAAAGGTTCAGCAGATAGCAATCTATATATAAAAGTTGAAAATGACAAATTGCTAATACTTGTTGTGTATGTAGATGACATTATTTTTGGCAGCAATGAAGAAGCTATGAGTCAAAGCTTTGCCTCAGTCATGCAGAAAGAATTTGAAATGTCCTTGCTAGGAGAACTGACATACTTCCTTGGTTTGCAAATCCAACAAAAGGAAGGAGGAATCCTTTTATCTCAAACCAAGTATCTCAAGCAGATTTTGAAGAAATATGGCATGGAAGATGCAAAACCAGTATGTACACCCATGGTCACAGGATGTAGTCTCAGTGCAAATGATGAATCTGCAGCAGTACATCAACCAACCTACAGATCTATGATTGGAAGTTTACTATATTTGACAGGTACCCGACCGGACATCATGCATGCAGTTGGAATAGTTGGAAGATTTCAGGCAAATCCGAAGGAAACTCATCTTCAGGCAGTGAAGAGAAATTTCAAATATCTTCAAGGGACTCAAAATTATGGCTTATGGTATCCTAGAGATACATATCTCACTCTTCATGCTTATACAGATGCAGATTGGGCCGGAAGCGTGGATGACAGGAAAAGCACAAGTGGTGGTGCGTTCTTTATGGGTTCCAGACTGGTATCTTGGTTCAGCAAGAAACAGAGTTCAATTGCCTTGTCTACAGCTGAAGCAGAATATGTCGCTGCTGCATCTTGTTGCACCCAACTCCTTTGGATGATGCAGACTTTGCAGGATTATCAAATCACTTGTACACCTCCAATCCCTATCTTATGTGACAACACAAGTGCAATCAGCATCTCAAAGAATCTGGTTATGCATTCAAAAACCAAGCACATACCAATCAAGTACCATTTTCTCCGGGAACAAGTACTTGAACAGAAGGTCAAGTTGGAGTATGTTCCTTCTAAGGAACAAGTTGCTGATATTTTCACCAAACCGTTGCCCAGGGACACTTTTGAATACCTCAGGCAAAAGCTGGGGGTTGTTGATGCATCATCTTATTGTTGAACATCTTCTTATTGGTGGTATAGGCTCAGGGGGAGCACATAATGCATTGTTGGCATTATGGAGAAGGAGATCTTGGAAATAGCTGCAATATGTCTCTATCTCTTTCATGGTGGTACGTTGCTGCAGATCAGGTTCATAGGGGGAGCATGAGCGTAGGGGGAGCATACCCTTTGCCCTTGATGTCAAAGGGGGAGAATGAAGCTGAAGATCATGAGGTTGCCATCAAGTCCAAAGGGGGAGATTGTTGGCATTATGATTCAGGTGTTGTCCTTGATGGCAACCCATTCAGGTGATAGATCACTATTCTTGATGATCAGCTCTCTATTTTTAAGAAGGACGCAGGCAATCTGTTCAGAAAGTGCGTCCCCGCAGGTATACCATGCAGAACCCGCGTCCAGGGACGCAGGCCAGCCGTTCAGGGGGTGCGTCCACCCAGTGCACACATTTCAAGACAGAGAAAAGCACGTGGGGGTTTCTTATGTGGTTTCTAGCCGACGGTTTTGTGTTTCTATGGTGTCGGCTCGTGGTATTGTTCCATGTTTTGGGGAGGAGCTTGCCTATATAAAGCAAAGGTTTTCATTTGGATTAATCATGTTTTTGGTTGAACATCTTATGAGGGTAAGATCTGGTCTAGATCTAAACAAGGCGAATCTGATGGACCGAGATCTCTTCGGCTCTTGCTCGGATCTGTAGATCTGATTGTCTGGGTTACTTCTAAAGTCTTGAAATCATCTTTGCCCAGAGGGACGCAGGTGCAGTAAGGGTTCAGGTGCGTCCGGGACGCAGGAGCGAAGCGTTTCAGGTGCGCCGGACGCAGGTGCAGGAAGGGTTCTGGTGCGCCGGGACGCAGGCAGTTCAATAGACTCAGTGCGAGGGACGCAGTCTAGCAGTTGAGCAGAGTGCGTCCGGGACGCAGGCTAGCAGTTGAGCAGGGTGCGTCCAGGGACTCAGGTCAGCAGTTGAGCAGGGTGAGTCCAGGGACTCAGGCTAGCAGTTGAACAGGGTGAGTCCGGACTCAGGCTGGCAGTTGAGCAGGGTGCTTCCTTCTCTTAAAATCCTTGTTTATCATTGTTGTGTTCTGGGTTTTGGTCCTATTATTGTTGATCTGGTTACTACAGTTGATTGGGTGATTCTCTTACACTTGATGATCAATTAATGCTTATGGATCCAGTTTGAAAATTTATGAAAAGTGGTCCTTGTATGAAAAGAAGTAGGGGGTTGTAGCTCCCTTCCAGGAGAGACTGGAAAACGAGAGAGAGTTGTAGCTCTCTGCAGGTTGCAGCCTGCGTACTGGTAAAGGACTGCACCAGTACAAAATCATTGTAAAAGAATTTCTAAATTGAAAGAAGATAGAGACATATTGCAGCAGGTGGTTTTCTCCCACATTGGGTTTCCACCTTACATCTTGTGTTCTTTGGTGTGACTGTCTATTTTCTTTGTTCATGCTCATTATTTCATGGTACTGATATGCAAGAATAATTCAAAAGATCAAATAAGGAAGATTTGTTAAATTGCTAGATAATACTGATTCACCCCCCCTCTCAGTATTATTTCCAACATCCTTCATGTGTCTGAAACGTCCAATGCAAAACTGTCACTTCTTATTCCAGCAAATTTCTTAGTTGGAATATTTAATTGTGAGTTGGAGATCAAATTTGCAATCTGGAAAAGATCTTGGAGGCTAAAATCATGAGTGATGTTACAACAAATCCATTAGTAAACCATCATTGGTAAGATCATGTATAATAATCATCAATTTATTAAAAATAAAGGAGAAGAAATAATATTTATCCATGAGAGTATAAATAATTATAAAATGGAATTGTATGATAAATTATGATAAATGATGTGATAAAGAATGATAGAAATGGGTGAAATATGCGTCAAAAAGTGATAATAATAATGACAAATTAGCGACCCAACATACCCCCAAACTGAATATGTTGCATGTCCTCATGCAACCCCAAATCCTCTGTGTTAACTAAGCTATAAGAAATGTTCATCTCAAGTCATGAAAGTGATAGAACAAATGAGTTCTTCCTCAAATAATATATATTCAATTTTAGCAATGTTGATGAAGGCGTAACAATTTTCACATTGACTTTCAACCATATGTATATGAAATTGCAACAAAATATGATATAAGTAATGATAAACTTCATTAACCATTTTCTCAAAAACTACAAACTAGATTTTGCTGAAATTTTGCAAGAAGATTTCTACTATATTATTGCTTCTCTAATCCAAAAATCATATCATTTTGATGCATGTAGCATGAGATACAAGCAAAATGGTTGTAGGTGATAGTGCGTGATTTTTGAATTTTTACAAACTAATTTAGCTTGAAATTTTCTGGGTTGGTGTATTTTAATGATACCTCTTCGCTATCCAAAAATCGCAAGAATTCAGTCCATAGTTTTAAAGATATACACAAATCAATTTCTGCACTGTATAAAAATGAAATTGCATGCCTTAAATGAGAAAGGAAGTAGAAAACATCCATCATGTGTAGCAATTCCTGCCCCAAACTGGAGAATTAGCATGCCCTCATGCAATACTTGAAAACAAATTGAAGTGGTTGCTACAATTGTGGTTGAAATCTATGCTTGGTGTAAAACAACATGGAATAAGAGAGGTTTTGAGAATGAATAAGGAGATCGGTGGATGATGGCATGATCATAATAAATAAATAAATGAAAGTAACACTCCCCCAAACTAAAAGCTTCTATGTCTCTGAAAAATGGGAAGTGATATGGATGTGGAATGAATGATGATAAATAATGCTCAATGGAATTTCATGAAATTCTCCTAAAATTTTAATAAATCAGAAACTTATGCTATTTTACCTCAAGTTTTACCTCCGGAAAAATGTGAAATGACATGTATGGACTGGTATTTGTTAAAGTTGATGTATGCTGAGATGATGCTGAAAGTGATGTAAAAGGTGGAAGTCGCGCATGCACATTATGTTTTTGAGTTGCTCAAGCCTCTTCTGTTAGTTGCAATAGTGGGGACTTACTACAAATAGAGTTTCCCCCCATACTTGTAGTTCTTCTGTAAATAATTCACTAATCTGTATGCAATTTTCTTGAATCCACAGTTTTAGTTTTGAACAGCAACAAATAAGACGCATGCAAAAAAATTCAATCAGAAAAACTTTTGTATAAGTGCAATACTAATATTTTGTCAAATCATCAAGTTATGGCAAAGTTCAATAATTATATCGCATGTTATTCCATAATCCATATCTTCCCCCCTCAAATCAGAAAAGGGCGTCCATGATCATAAAGCATAGGAAAAAGGGAAAGGATGTTGAGGATTCATAAATGCAGCAGGAAAATCAATCAAAGCGGTGTAAATATAGCAAAATCAATCAAAGAAGCACAGGTCAAAAGATGTGAAATGTCTGTAAAATAAAATAGGGATTAGATCATTATGTAAATAAATATTTACCTTAGGTGGAAATATATGACGAAAGCAAGACCGGCGATAAATGTTAATGACTGGTGGTAGAGTGATTGGACAATAATGATATATTGTGTATAAAGATATAGTTTACCATGCATGTTAGCTAATTGATTTAGAAATGTTGTTCAAATGGTAAATTCTCCTTTAGAAATGAATCTATAGGGTGTAATAGGATAGAGAGTATTTGGCAGTGTAACATAGTACTTCAATACCACAAACAGAGCCATTGTTGCCAGCTGGCATTCATAGCCTCGACAGGGTTGCTTTTTAACCCCAAAAATGAGCCAAAGTCCTCCATTTAGTATGTAAATGGTATCTGTTTTTTTTATAAAGAGACCACTATGCTGGCATGGTAACCAGATAATCATAGTGCCATTCACTAGGATATAACAAAGTGATCAGGCTGGCTCGTGATGAGACCCCCTGTCCTTCTGATGGTTTTAACCATCAATAAGGTCATTACCTTGGTGTGGTGACCATAACGGAATGTCACCTATTACACCTTTATGATCATGGTAGGTTGGATCATGATGAGACCCCCTATCCTCTTTAAGACAATGCTTGTACAATTTTCATATTTTTATATTTTAATGTTTTTATTGAAAAGAGAGGGAGACTCATTTACTCTTTAAGAGTCAGATATGGCATAAGAAGTAAAAAAAATGCCAATGAAAGTTATGCTTTTCTCCCCATATCATCATATCAAAGAGATTTATCCTTTTGAAAGTGTAAAAGATAAACTAGCATGGTATTAGAATAATAAATCATTTTATGATGTGTCCAAAGAGAAGATATTCAATCAGTCATTATATAGGTGCACCATGTCAACTTCGGAATATAGATGACCATCAAAAGGTTTTATAAGTCATAATGGTATTAATATTATTGTTTTTCTTTATCTTAGGCACAAATCCAACCAGATGGCTTTTATTCAAAACATAAAAGAGAAAGAAAAACAACAAAATGATTGGCGATGAAACAGTAAAGAGAAATCGTAGTTATTCCTACAAAAACGCAAAAAATGTTGTTCAATTGATTGAACAACCGTTCAATCATTTGAACAACAAAAATAAAACACGCAAAAATGTTATTCAGTTGATTGAACAACAATCGTTCAATCATTTAAACAACAAAAATAAAACACTCAAAAGTGTTGTTCAATTGATTGAACATCAAAAGTGTTGTTCAATTGATTGAATTGTACTTCATGCCATGAAAAGAAAACAAAAAAAAATGGGGCTGAGATAAGCTAGGAATAATCCCGCAAGAGGAAGGAGGTGTTGTTCAACAACAAAATAATGCAAGGAAAAGGGCGTTGTTCAGAAAACACAACTTCACAAGACGCAAAAATGTTGTTCCAAAGATGGAACAACAACTATTCAAAAGTGGGAACATCAAAACATGCTAAGAGGAAAACAATGTTGTTCAAAAGTTTGAATAGAAAACAACAAAAAGTGTTGTTCAAAAGTTGGAACAGCAAACACGCAAAAAGTGTTGTTCCAAAGTTGGAACAGCATGTTGGCATTATGATACAAGTGTTGTCCTTGATGGCAACTCACTCAGAGGTTGATACAAGTAATGGAAACTTAATCAGAGGACAAATCTTAGTACAGCAGGTCAAGAGAGAGATATATGCAGGTTCATTGTGACAAAGCCGCATATACACGTGGATTAGACGTTCCGAAGACGCATATGCGTATACACGCACTTTCACGCAAGGAAAAGCGCGTACATGTGGGAGAACTTATGTTTTGGTCTGTGGTATTTAGTCCTCGGTATTTGAACCTATGGTTGTGGACCATGGTATCTCGTCAGAAGTGTTGATCCCAAGTATTGGGTCCATGGTATTGTTTCTACATGGTTTTGGACCATGGTATTGAGAGAAGCTTAATCTATATAAGGAGAAGATCATTAGGCAAAGGGTATGCAAGGAATGGATGTCTGACGAAGTGGGAAGATCTAGTATTTCTGATTATGGGTTTGTGATGCTTGGCTCAGGTTGGATATGACAGCGAAGGTATAAGTAATTATCTTTAGATCTGTACGTGGGTTGTCTCTGGTGAAAGCCCGTATACACGCGGTTTTGATATATTCAAGTAGCGTATGCATTATGAGATTTGGTGTTTCAGGTTGCTATTGATTCTAGTGGTTGTTGCAGATTTCTAGGCTCTGGTTTGCGTCTGTGTTTTTTATGACAGGGTTTCAGTGATTCAGTATTGGGTGATTTAGAAATTTATGATGCAAGTATAAGTTGATGATTGTATTGCAGCAATGATTGTATTGTACTTATGGATCCAGTTTGAAAATGTATGAAACGTAGTCCCTGGAAGAAAAGAAGGTTGTAGCCTTCTGTAGGTCAGCACCTACATACTAGTATCTTGGCTAGTACAAGAGCTAAGGGGGTTGTAGCTCCCTTCCAGAAGAAGCTGGAAAACGAGAGAGGGTTGTAGCCCTCTGCAGGTTGCAGCCTACGTGCTGGTAAAGGACTGCACCAGTACATTGTAAAAGAAGTTTCTTATTAAAGGAAGAAAGAGACGAATTGCAGCAGGTGGTTTTCTCCCACATTGGGTTTCCACCTTATATCATGGTGTTCATGTGTGCTTCTTATGTGTGATGATATGTTATGTTTTACTGCACCTGTTTACTGTTAATATGGTTAATAATGTTCTGATGCAATTACTGAAGATAAGCTAATTGAATCATAAGATTACTGTATGTACGCTAGTTGCATTTAACACAGTCGCGTATATACGCGGATATACTGAACTGAAGCCGCGTATATAAATCTAAGTTTGAAAAATGAAAAGTATCTGAATTGATAATACTGATTCACCCCCCCCCTCAGTATTATTTCCAACAATTGGTATCAGAGCAGGTCCTTTAGAAGAAGCTTGATCGCTTGAAAGACAAATCCATTAGAATGGCTAATCTAGAAAGAGAGGCACACATTAGGCCACCAATCTTTGACGGGAACCCACTGGAAGATAAGAACCACGGCATATCTACAATCGCTTGGAGAAGAAGTTTGGGGAATCGTGGAAGGAGGATATAAATACCCATCAAAAATTCCTACAGATACAGCAGAGAGAAAGCAATATGAGCTCAATGCCAAAGATGTTACTGTCTTATTGGGAAGTTTGACACAATCAGAATTTATGAAGGTCATGCATTTCAAATCAGCTAAGAAAATATGGGACAAAATCATTCTAAGCTACGAAGGAGATGAACAGGTAAAAAGAGCAAAGCTTCAAACTCTCAGAATCCAGTATGAAAATCTTAAGATGCATAGTAATTAAAGCATAGCTAATTACTTCCTACGTATGGATGAGATTGTAAATTGTATGAGGAATTTGGGTGAAGAATTTAAGGAAGTTGTCTTAGTTGAAAAGGTTTTGAGATCCCTGTCTGCTAAATTTGATTCCAAAGTGTCTGCCATAGAAGAAAAGGAGAATCTGCAGAAAATCACCATGTCACAGCTTCACGGAATCTTAACTGCTTTTGAGATGAGAAAAGAGGGACCATCAGAAGCCGCATTCGAAGCATCAGGATACATGTCAGAAGAAGAAGATGAGGTAGCTTTTGTCAAGAATATTGAACGGGGAACTGGACGGTTCGAAGGTAAGCTACCTTTCAAATGCTTTTCATGTGGTAGAGTTGGTCACTACGCTGCTAGATGCCCTCATAACAAAGGAAAGATGTCTGAAGAAGGTAATAGAAGCTATTATACCCATGTTAAAAGTAATGACTCATTCAATGGTAGTGAAGGAATTAGAAGTCTCATGGCATATGAAAAGAAGGATGCAGAAATTGAAGAAGTTACCAAATTAAAAGAACAATTGGAGTCAGTAACCAGGGAAAGGGAGAAATTGCAGGATATAGTAAAAGATCAGAGCATAACAATTTAGAAACTCGAATCAAAGATCCTCTCTCTAAAAGAAGATATTGAAAAATCAAAGAAGAAAAACATAGAAGCTCTTGAAGAACAAGAACATGAAGTGATAAAATTAAAGCAACAAGTGGAAGAAGGAAGAAAAGTTGAAGAAGACCTAAGGAAACAATATCTGGAAAAGGAAGAACAACATCAAGTGGAGGTAAATATCTTAAAAGGTAAATTAGAAGAAAAGGATAAATTGTTGTGATTTCAAGATAGTACTAAGATTTTGGATGACATTCTTGGTAGTCAAAGATCCCCTATTATCAAAATTGGTCTTGGCTTTTATGAATCTGTTGAAGGTGAATCTAGCTCACAAGGAGAGGCAAGAAACTCTAATGAGAAATCTGAAATGCTCAACAAGGAACAGCTAAGGAAAGAAATTCCTCAAAGAAAAACATTTGCTCCTAACTATGGAAGTGATAGACGATTATTTCCTCCACTGAATAATGTTGAATGTTATGTATGTCATAATCTTGGACATATTGCAGCCAGATGTAGAAGTAGAATGGTTCAAGACCATCACAAAAGATCATCACATTTCAGGTATTTCAGAGGATATTGTTTTGCCTGCAATGTGTTTGGACACAAATCAATTGATTGCAATAGAAGGAAATATTTAAGATGTTATACATGCAAAAAACTTGGACATAAAGCAAGGGAATGCAGGAGAAAATTTCAAATTTCAAAACAAGAGGACCATACATCATCACAGTTCTAGGAATTGAAGAAGACAGAATTAGAGACAGAAAGGTGTGACATAACTCAGTTAGCTGACATAACAAACACAGGGGAAACTGAAAGTGAAGAAATTCAGTATTCCATCTTGCATACGCTGATATAATGAAGATAAGTCGTGTATATACGCAAGTAACAGGCTGCATAGTCGCGTATATGGGGATCAGAAGAAAAGGCAGCAGAACAGACTTAGGAAATGGTTCGGTCATGGTTGGCACAGGCTCAGGGGGAGCATATACTTCAAATAATGCATTGTTGGCATTATGGTTAGACGTTGTTGATGAAGTTTAATGATACATCTAGCTGTTTGATCAAAGGATTGGTATTGCAGGTATGATAGGTGGCTAATGACTATCATGGTCTTGAATGGATTGTTGGTCTTAGAACTTGCATCTGCTCAGGTGGAGCATGGATGGATTTATACAACTTGGAATATAAAAATGGGAGTCCAATCAGAGATTTCAACAGGTACTCAGGGGGAGTATGAACAACAGAGGGAAAGAACTTCTTGGTCTGCCCTTTGCCCTTGATGTCAAAGGGGGAGAGTGACTTGGTGTGGTGGTTGCCATCAAGTCCAAAGGGGGAGATTGTTGGCATTATGATACAAGTGTTGTCCTTGATGGCAACTCACTCAGAGGTTGATACAGGTAATGGCAACTTAATCAGAGGACAGATCTTAGTACAGTAGGTCAAGAGAGAGATATACACAGGTTCATTGTGACAAAGCCGCGTATACACGCGGGTTAGAAGTTTCGAAGACGCGTATGCGTATACACGCACTTTCACGCAAGGAAAAGCACGTACATGTGGGAGAACTTATGTTTTGGTCTGTGGTATTTAGTCATCAGTATTTGAACCTCTGGTTGTGGACCATGGTATCTCGTCGGAAGTGTTGATCCCAAGTATTGGGTCCATGGTATTGTTTCTACATGGTTTTGGACCATGGTATTGAGAGAAGCCTAACCTATATAAGGAGAAGATCATTAGGCAAAGGGTATGCAAGGAATGGATGTCTGACGAAGTGGGAAGATCTAGTATTGTTGGTTATGGGTTTGTGATGCTTGGCTCGGGTTGGATATGACAACGAAGGTATAAGTAATTATCTTTAGATCTGTACGCGGGTTGTCTCTGGTGAAAGAGCGTATACACGCGGTTTTGATATAGTCAAGTAGCGTATGCATTATGAGATTTGGTGTTTCAGGTTGTTGTTGATTCTAGTGGTTGTTGCAGAGTTCTGGGCTCTGGTTTGCGTTCTGTGTTTTTGATGACAGGGTTTCAGTGATTCAGTATTGGGTGATTTAGAGATTTATGATGCAAGTATAAGTTGATGATTGTATTGCAGCAGTGATTGTTTTGTACTTATGGATCCAGTCTGAAAATGTATGAAACGTGGTCCCTGGAAGAAAAGAAGGTTGTAGCCTTCTGTAGGTCAGCACCTACGTACTAGTATCTTGGCTAGTACAAGAGCTAAGGGGGTTGTAGCTCCCTTCCAGAAGAAGCTGGAAAACGAGACAGGTTTGTAGCCCTCTGCAGGTTGCAACCTGCGTGTTGGTAAAGGACTGCACCAGTACATTGTAAAAGAAGTTTCTTATTAAAGGAAGAAAGAGACGAATTGCAGCAGGTGGTTTTCACCCACATCGGGTTTCCACCTTATATCATGGTGTTCATGGGTGCTTCTTATGTGTGATGATCTGTTCTGTTTTACTGCACCTGTTTACTGTTAATATGGTTAATAATGTTCTGATGCAATAACTGAAGATAAGCTAATTGAATCATAAGATTACTGTATGTACGCTAGTTGCATTTAACACAGTCGCGTATATACGCGGATATACTGAACTAAAGCCGCATATATAAATTTGAGTTTGAAAAATGAAAAGTATCTGATTTGATAATACTAATTCACCCCCCCTCCCCCTCTCAGTATTATTTCCAACACAGCAAACACGCAAAAAGTGTTGTTCCAAAGTGGGAACAACAAAGACGAAAAAATGTTGTTCCAAAGTGGGAATAGCGAAAACGAAAAAGTGTTGTTCCAAAGTGGGAACAACAAAAATGAAAAAGTGTTGTTCTGAAGTGGGAACATCAAAGACAAAAAAGTGTTGTTCGAAAATGGGAACAACAAAGACAAAAAAGTGTTGCTCCAAAGTGGGAACAGCAAAAACAAAAAAGTGTTGTTCCAAAGTGGGAATAACAAAAACGAAAAAGTGTTGTTCAATCTCCAACGAAGCAGAAACTACAACTTTGAAGGAAGCAATACCTAAAACACAAAAAAATAAGAGAAATCAGAAAATAATCAACACTTTATTTTAAAATAGTAAATAAATAAATTAAGTTACAACAGTTATGATGTTATTTCCTAAGGAAAAATCAATTTGTCAATGGAAAAAGATGATATCTTGGAAAAATGGTTTGGCAGTAGTGACATGAATCTTCAAATGGAAATAAATTCTTCATTTATTCTATTATGAATCCATTAGGTAATGAATTGGATGAGATGCCTTTGTTTCATTAAAATTCTTTTAAGAATTGCTCGTTCATAAATTGACCTTTTTTATTCTCCTCGGACCTGCAAAAAAATCGAGTGTCTACCTGCAATAAAACATTAAATCATGGACAAAGAGAGGTGATCAGGCTCCTGTAATCCAATAATTATGCAAAAAAAATAACAAGTAGTTACTCTGTAAAACAAATCCATGGAAAAAAAATAACAAAGTAAAATTAATTTATTACCTACGAGAGAGCAGTGACCAATCATGCTAACTTGCAATGTTTTAATCATAACTTCTTTGTTTTTTGTCTGATTTGAGTGATTCCAAAGCCAAATGAAAGTGAATTCAGAGGGATATTTCTAATAGAAACAAGTTTTAAAAATTCCACGATATGATATGTCAATTTTACTTAGAACGACCTGCATAACATAGTCATTTTCGATTTCCCATCTTAGACCAACACTTGTTATTTTAAGCATACCTTTTTCATTTGATCACGGATTGAGTTAATTCAAATTGGAAATGAAAGTAAATTCATTTATTTGTCTCCAATAGAAACATATTTTGAAGACAATAAGAATTTATGGGTTAAATACTTTAATGAACAGCTGGAAAAACAGAGTTTTAAGAGTGTTGATTTAGGATAGACAGTCAGTATTTGGGTCATAATTTTTTCATGTGGTATTGAAATTGAGTGATTTAAATTGCCTTGTAAACTATATTCATAAATGAATATACCGTAGAAACATATTTTAAAAATATAGTCATTTACGCCTCCAAAAAACGACTGTCCCAACTCTATTTCTAAGCTGCCTACTAAACACCCTGTCAATGTTTTGGTTATAACTTTTTCGTTTCAAATCCAAATGGAGTGATTCAAATTGGGTTGGAAATTAGACATCAAGGGCTACTTAGGATAGAAACAAGTTTTAAAAATATGCCCTTTTGGTCCCTCAAAACATGACTATTCTGACTATGTTTTCAGAAATTTCATCAAACCCACATGCCAAAAAAATATGATATTCAAGCAATTTTTCCATATTGGTGATAAAAATATATATGAGTGTTTTTAGAACTATTATTTTCAATATAATACATCTACATACACAAATTAAATAAAATATCTATCACCAATGTTGATTTCCACAACGTGTTGCAACAAAAACAACTATTTTTACATAATAATAAAAAAATGTATTTATTTATGTTCTTATTTATTTTATTTCCTACACTAACCTACTCTGCTTTGAAAAATTAATATGATTACGTATAAGAGTACTTCCAATGGAGCCATTTTCGAAATAAGGCCTCCAGTATGTACATACCCAAATTTGAAAAATGCATGTTAATAAATAGTAGGGTATGAGAAGCCAACTTCCCTTGAAAAGATGGTGCCAAAAATTGTTGAAGTATGGAGTGAGGCTGCAAACAAATGATGGAGTGAAATCAATCTTCAATATATCTCTTACTTTCCTAATTTCCCATAACCGCCATATCATGAAGTTCTTGAGTTTTTAAAATGGCTTGTTGATGCAGGCTAGAAGAAACCTCATTTTCTTTCATAACTTCTACAATTTTTGGATTTGAAACATTCCCAATCTCAATATAGGTGATGCATGTGAGATAGAATGGGTGGGAAGGGTAGGTAAATTTTGCAGTTCAACACTATAAGCATGTTGTACTGGTTTATTATGGTGAGGGTGTGGAATGAGTTGAGCAAAAAATTGTGTAGGACATGGAGGATTTTGATGATGTAGTTGATTGGGTTGTGTGGATGGTTTTGATAGACAAGCAAAATGTTGTGGAAGAGCTAGTGAAGAATATGGATGATTTGTTTGTGCTACAAAATAAGGGAGAGTAGTCATGCAATCATAAGATGAACCATGCCAAACTTGTAGACAATATTGGTGGGGGTTATATTGAGATTGACATGACTGCACTAACACATGAATATTCCATAATGGATTATGCAAGTAAAAAAATGGAGAGGAATTGTTTTGAACCATACATGTAGACCATGATTTCCATGGTTTTGACCTTGTTGCAACTTCGCCATCTCTTTGATATGATGCTTCCATCCTAGATAAGGAAGAGTGAGTATCTATGGGATGCTCCTTTTGGCAATGAGGAAAAAACACTTCTTCAATTTCTTGATTTTTCTGAACCTGCAAAGCATCTAATTGTGAATTTAGAGAGCTAATTAAATCATATTTAAAATTTTCAAATAAAACATTGATTTCAACTCTTATGTCTCATCTTCTTGTAGTATATTTGGAAAAGAAATAAGAAGCTTCTCTAGAATCCTTACCAGCCTTGGAGATTCTGCTTGAATACCTTATGCATAATTCACAAACATCATCATATGATAACTGAAAAACATCACCTTTTCCTATCAGATTTAAGAGTTCTAAAAATTCATCTTTGATTCCTTTGAGTAGGAGTGTTTTTAAGATCTCTTTTTCCAAATACTTATGCTTTGATTTTTTAAGGTTGTATCGAAATCGCTCCACATAGTCCTCCAAGATTTCATGTTCCCCTTGTATCATATTGAAAATAGCTTCATCGGCCTTGCAATAGTCTTGGTACTACTTCAAGAATACGTTCTTCATGTCCTCCCATGTTTGGATGTAATTCCCACCAAGGCTCATGAACCATCGAAGAGCTACTCCTTTTAGAGTAAGAAGAAACACTTTTAACCTTTGATCATTAGTACAATAATCATATCCTCTACAAAGTACTTCAAATTCAAATAAAAATGTATCTGGGTCTTCCTTTGCCAAACCATGAAAATTTGGTAGAGAAGATGGGGGAATTATGTGCATTTGTGTCACTCCGCCTAGATTTTTTATAGGGGATTCGAAAGTAGAAATGTGAACCATTTCTTACCATAATAGAAGATGTTCTTCATGCGTTTCTTCGAGGCTCCTCCTTCAAATGTTCCTGTCAATTGGTTAGTGAAATGGGTGGTGCTTATATCACCACTTAAGTGAAATCATGAGATTTGTTTTTCAAAATTTCTACCTCTTTTTTTCTTAGTCATTCACATAGAAATTCAAACATTTATTTCTACTTTAATTCCTATGCAATTTTGCTGAAAAGCGGGCACATGAGTAAGAACTTTACTTACTCATACGCAAGTTCTTACCTTCCGTTTTTAATACCTAGTTCTTTCGCAGCAAACAAACATCAAACTTATATTTCTACTTCAATTCCTACGCAATTGCGCTAAAAAGTGGGTGAGGGAGCGAGCACTTTACTTACTCGTACGCAGGTTCTTACCTTCCATTTTTAATACCCAATTATTTCCTAGCAAAAAATATCAAACATACATTATTTCTATGAAATAGCAACACTCTCCCCGGCAACGGCACCAAAATGTTGGATGCATATAAGGTGTCTTTTAGAACTCCTAATTGCCTTACATTAATTATCAACCTGGGTAAGTATTTTTATTTCAAGAGTGTACACAATATGTGCAAGTGATGGAAATCATTATATCTATAGAGAGTAATGCTTTAAGATAACTTATCAATTTCAATACAAGAGTAAACAAATCAAACCATAAATCTCAAGCTTGTAACTTCAAGGAAATTAACCTATTCAAGCATCAAAACTAAATCTTAATCTAAACCAAACTCAATCTTAATCAAGAGATTCTAATTGCAATTACATCAACTGAGTGCACTATAGCAATAATAGAGCTCTTTCAACTAAATCTAAACTACTGCATTGAAATAAAGCATCTAATTTAATCAATAACTCTCTGTCTTTTTAATGAACAATAAATAATTCTCATCTAATGATTAATTCACTCCACAACATAAATAAATGAAATCAATTGATATAATTAAGAAGTAATGAAATGAATACACGAAATCCACACCGATGAAAGTAAATCAACTGTAAAACTGTAAAGCGGAATAATTAAACTTACAGTAAAGGAAAAGTAAAAGTATAAAACAGGAAATAGTAGTGAAATCCACCAGTGACCAGACCCAAGCCGCCAGCGAATACTGCTTAACTACTTCAAAATATCGCGAGGGAACAGCAACTCAAATTATATATTATTCATCAAATCCAAATGTCATTATAGCACAATTTATTTCAGAATAATGCTCTGTATATTAAAGTTACAACTGAAGTAAACGATGAAAATGTTCTCTCTCATCTTCTCCATCTTCCCCCCCTCTCTATGATCTTTGTTTTCATTTAAATACATAGAGAGCAAAGAGGAGTTACAACAAATTTTATTAAAAAATGATTTCCATTACAAATTTGGATTTTACAAAACAAATTGATCAACAAGATCATATCTGAAATATCTTTCCATCAACATGCAACAAGAACAAGTCGAATTTGGTATTACAACTGAAAGAATTTGGAAAACGGTCGCAACAGCAAATCTGAGAAAATCATCTTCTAAGAACCTTCCATTTCTCTTAATACATACCGGATTTTTGAAAACTGTTCATTGAAAAACTAATTCGGTCCGTTCTGGACAAAACCCATGTTTCGGATTTTCCAGATTCTCCTTCATTTGTCTGAAAAATCCAATGCAAAACCGTCACTTCTTATTCCATCGAATTTCTAAGTTGGAATATTTAATTGTGATTGGAGATCAAATTTGTAATCTGGAAAAGATGTTGGAGGCTAAAATCATGAGTGGTGTTACAACAAATCCATTAGTAAAACATCATTGGTAAAATCATGCATAATAATCATCAATTTATTAAGAATAAAAAGAGAATAAATAATATTTATCCATGAGAGCATAAATAATTATAAAATTGAATTGTATGATAAATTATGATAAATGACGTGATAAAGAATGATAGAAATGGGTGAAATAGGCATCAAAAAGTGATAATAATAATGACAAATTAGCGACCCAACATGGAGAATTGCCGGAGGATAGTCAATTCCCCATAATTGATAGATATTTACCAGAGGCCGCGAAGTACGCTTCGCTCTGGGCCACGAAGGATGCGAAGAGGATACGGGACCACAAGATCTTCTAGGTGTTCATGGAGATGAACCTCGGGATGGGGATCAACTGGAAGCTGCAGTTGTCACCCATGGTTTACAATAGTATGCAGAGCTTTCCAGAATTAAGGCCGACATGCATAACATCTATATCAAGGCACATAAGGATCCGAAAAAACAGTGGACAAAGCTACCCTTTCTAGCCACCGACGATGCCATTTTCAATGTCCTGGAGGCATGGCCGCTGGAGTGGCATGCCCTAGACATCATAGAGATCAAGATTGGTGGCGCAAAGAAAGAAAGACAAGGCCAAGCTACACATCACACAGTTGGCCGAAAAATGAAGGAAGGATGCAACAGCAGCAAAAGTGCAGGCAGCGCGCGACGCAACACAAAGAGCAGCCAAACAGGAGAAGGCTGCAGCAGCAGCAGCAGCAGCACAGGAGGCAGCTGCGAAGGCAGGTAAGGAACAAACAACACAGGAACAGGAAGTAGAGGAAGCAAAGACCAAAGAGGGTGGTGCAGACCCACAAACCATGTCGATGCCGCTGAAACACCAACACCCAACAGAGCAGGCAGGGTCGAGTAAAAATATCAAGGCTTCGAAATTGGCCATCGACTCGATCACCTTAACCGAGGGT
Source organism: Pinus tabuliformis (assembly GCA_031772625.1). Taxonomy (NCBI): domain Eukaryota; kingdom Viridiplantae; phylum Streptophyta; class Pinopsida; order Pinales; family Pinaceae; genus Pinus; species Pinus tabuliformis. The sequence goes on along the minus strand of CM062809.1, from coordinate 1,138,342,453 downwards.
GATCTGCATGACATCGGCAAGACAATGCACGATGTCACCTTTAAGGCTCTCCAAGATTTCATGCAGGAGAACTAGATTATGTTTGGGGCCCTTAGAGCACAGATGCAGGAATTATAGGTGTGTCCTCCTCAGGTTAGTACCCTCTTGACTAGCCTCGCAGTCAGCTCAACAACAGCAGAGCAAATGTTGCATGCATGGTTGATGAACACCATAGTGCTGCCAAAAGGAGCACTAGTGCCATCAAATGAGGCAAATAGGCCTTCGATTAGTGCGTTGAAAGGTCTCGGTATCAATATAGCTGCACTCCCGCGTGAGACCTTATATGTGTTGCAGGATGGGATAACTGCAGACCTGTGAGCTAGGGAGAGCCACGCGCTCCAAGTTCTGAGTGAATAGAAAATAAATATGGAACAACTAAGCTTGCAGTGCGATGAAGTGGTGTCGCAGAATCAACAGCTGGCACAGGTGACAGACGATGCTTGCCAAAGCGTCCCGGAGTTGGCCATCCCAGCAGACATACCAGCGGAGGCGCGGATCCATAGGTTAGAAGCAGGGGTCGACGAGGCGAAGGAAGAAACGAAAAAGGTTCAGCTGGAGCTAAACCTTCAAATCATCGAGTTGCGATTAAAGGCACATCAATCCACTCCCCTGGAAGTCAGAGAATAGCATGTTAGCGCTATCACAATGCGATTGGACGAACTTGGAGGTGCAGTGCGAGACTCCACCAACATGTTGGAAGAATCACTTGAGGTCCTCACAACCCTACAGGAGGACCCCAACATCCAGCGCTCAGAGACCGAGGCACGCGAACTCCAACAACAGTACGACATTGTCTGAGGAACTGCACAGATAGTGGTCCTCACTCAGAGACTTGTGCCAATGCAGCAAGCTAAAGCACTGAAGGAGCAGGTGGACGTGGCATGACATACGGAAGCAGTCCTAAAGGCACGCTTCTTGCCTTGAATCGACGAGGCCTTCACCATCACGACAGATATCGAAGGCAAGCGCGCACACATGTAGGGGATGCACACATTGCTACAGAGAAGCACTCCCGACACAGAGGTCTTGGAACAACGTATGCAAAAGATCTAGCAAGCAGCAGCTCAGTGCACTGGTGACCTCCACGCAGTTCAAGAACAGTTGGCGAGACTCCGCGCAAAGATCGTTGCACCGAGAGAGTGACTCGAGGGCGAGTCACGATTGTGTTGGGGCCCTGTTGGGCATGGAATCCCCCCAAGGCATGTTTTGGGGCTTAAAGCCCAAGTTTTGACCAAGTCTTTTATAAAAGCTCCGCGAATTACGGGCGCAGAGAGTGAAAGTATGATAAAGTCACAAGGTTGTCCGCCCTAGTTTTGTAATGTAATGTCGGCTGGATATACCTACCCATGGTCTGCAGACCATGGGATTGTATAAATAGAGTGAGGCTCTAAGTGGTTAAGAGAGGAAAGGGAAATGGAAAGGAAGTATGAGAAGTCTATGTGATTGAGTCACAGGTGAAGTGTGTCTCTTGGTTCATAGAGTAGGAGAAGGCTCTGCAGCTGAGTGCGCGGACCCTTGCAGCTAAGAGCACAGGGCGGAGTCAAGTCTATAACTGAGGAAGGAATTAATAAAGACAAGTTTTGCTATAATTATGTGTATATGTTCTTGGGTTAATGAATGATTGATATAATATACAACTATATTGTTTATTTACTGCACGCATATGTGTGAATGGTTTATGTTGTTAAGTATAACTTAGAGCACTCAAGCAGTTAAAGCTAATTAATTAACATTGGAATACAAGTAAGATCTAAGGTAATAACACAGAGCACAGCGTTCAACCCTTGGGGAGGACTGCGCGGAGGCAGTATATCAGGCTGCGAGGTAGGGGAAAGTGCGCGAGGCAACCTGCACGCAAGGTCAAAACGCGGACCAGTAGAACTCATCAAACATCCCTAAGGTGCGGAAACCTGGTTCTAGAACCCTTCCATACTACTTCAGGTGAGACCTCAATCTGGGCTCCGCGAACTATTGCCGAAAGGGCCAGTAGTACCGAGACTTTTTTGGCTAATTAACTTTGAACTTGTGTCAGGCCCCAACAAGCTAATAATTTGGAAGGTGGTATAGGGCTTAGGGAAGGTGAATGATGGAAGAAATAAGGAAAGGGAGTGGCTAGGACGTCCTCAGAGCTCAATCCAAAGTTTGTAAGATGGTTGGATTTTCTCAACAAACCTGGAAAGTTGTTCTTATGGAATGATGAATTGGTTGATGGACTTAGCGGCTTTTGGTGAGCATGGATGAATGAGGTTAGGCTGGGGCTGCTGACATGAGATATTCCTGCACTATTGAAAGCTCCTGCAATACCTACATCATTGGTATTTACCCATGAATCATCTCAAACAAGGAAGATTTCTAATCAACATAAGAAATAGAATTCCATTATTTAGTTGCCTAGATCGTGAATGGAAATACTTGCAGAATATTGTGAAACACCATGAGATCTAATACAAAGCTGTAGATATCAAAAATAAAAACTGAAACCTATTCTTGAAAACTGAAAAAATGTTAGCCTAGTAGCAGAAACCCTGAATTCCATAAGAAATTAGAATTATGTCTTTTTGGGGCTGAATAGGAGTTTTTCCTAAAACAATGGTCTCTGAAGGGAGGAGTGAGGCCAAACCCACCTGCTATCAGCCTTTTTGGTATTCCTTTACCTCTATAAAACCACTGCTGAAGCTATGCACAAATGGAAGCAAACTAATCAACTTTACCACTACTTGCAATGAAACAATGCTAAAATCAATTCAACAATTAATCTATGAAATATCCTAAGCATACAAGGACAAGAAGAGGAGCCTTTGCTACTGGGTTGGGTCCTAATTGTTATAGACATTTTTTTCCTTACAACATTGAGCATGAAATGTCAATAATCCAAGGGATCCAAAGTCCCTAAATAAGTTGTTCCTACCCCTAGAGGAACAAGGTCAACCAATGACAGCTTCTCCCAGAAGTTCTCCACCAAAAATCACTCAGAAATGGTCAAATCAGGATCAATTCAAGAGCTCCACTAGTTGTCTGCGCTGAAATGCAAAGTCTACACTGGCTACCTGCACTGCAACGCAGGTAGAAGCACTACCAGGGTGCGCTGAGCGAGAATTGACAAATGGCAAGTTCATTCAACGAGGTGTAAAGACCCTGGAAGCTTCCAGAATCTTCCTCAATGACACTTGCCTCAATGAATTCGACTAGTGATGAGTAAGAGGTTCTCAACCTCCAAGTGGAAGCAAGAACCTCCAAGTGGAAACAAGAACTGACAGAGAGAAGCCACAAGTCAAAACATGAGTTGACTCATCCTCTCTGCTCACATCTATATATGGATCTCTCACCCAGAGGTTCAGGAGGCTGGAATTTTGTATTTGCAGAGAATTGTTGTTGGTTTGAGATTGAGATTAGTACATTGGGTGATTTATGCTTTGTTGGAGGAGAGGAAGGGATTCTTTTTCCGGGAGGTAGATGCTAGATCGGGACTCACTTGGTTGTATCTCCTCTTGAACCTTGTTTATCATATCAATAAAGCTGCTTGAGTTTCTCCTATATGTTTGTATTTCAATGATGTTTTGTTATATTTGCATATTTAGTTTATATCTGATCCTAAACTAGTTATGAATGTGAATCTATATCTTTCATGTAGTATTCTGCTCTTGTGATCTTGCAGGAACCGTGTGAAGCTGGACCAGTGAAAGAGCAGGCAGCAGGAAGCGAACGAAAGAGAGAGAGCGATTGGATCGACAAACTAGCGGAAGACACCGGTTAGTTACATCCTCCTTTCTCTATTTGCATTTCATAAAGAAGAATACTCAGATAGCTTTCCTTGTTTGTTGCTAAGGCACTATCACCTCTTAGAGTGGGATAGGGTCATTCCGAATTGGATACTTTTCCCAACAACAAATTGGCGACTCCACTGGGGACAGTATCTTGTTGGTTTACTTGTGTTTCTATTGCTATTCATTTCATAAACTCAAGAGTGCCGAATCGAACTGCATTTGCTTGCAAATGCAAAGTAGAGATCAGCTACTCTAGCCCTCTCACTGGGCCTGTTTATGATCTGAGAAGCTGATCCACAAGTGCTCTAACAGCCCTTTGTGATAGATCTTAGTCCTCCTATAAATCATCCTCATAATTGTACCTAATTGATAGCTTTTATCCGGCCAAAAACTGTAGAAAAACTTGCAAACCATAACCCAGAACCCAGAAACAACTTTCGTTTCTGCTTCAGCGCAGACCCTGTGAAGAGGTTATGCATTTCAACGTAGGTCCCGTGAAGGCTACCTGCGCTGAATGTCAAAACCTCTATGTTGAGGGTGCGCTAATCAGTCTTTGCCTTGTGCAGCTGTGGTTCCCTGCTTCCTTTTGCTCAGTTTTCATCTCTGTTTTTGCAGCCTGTTATCAGTCAGTGTACCTATCTGAAACCCCTTTTCTTTGCCTCAATTCTGCCTCGGTTATATAAAGAAACTGTATTTGTTCTTTGTGTATTTGTTACATCATTTGCAGTTTCCCATTACAGAAGTAAACTAGTCATACTGTCGCCCCTAGATCTAGACCTGTCGTAAGTGTCGTTTTGATCTTAGGAGTGAGTTTGTTTGCTGTTCACAGTTGATTTAGCTTTTACTTTTGTCTTTTGGTTTGAATTTATGCATTTCAAAGTGTCGAAACAAGTAAATCATAAAGTGTCGTAATCATCTTTTTGGTTTTGAAAAAGGAACTTGTTTGTGTGTTCACTTGAAATCGAATTCAAATTTATATAACAGTTTTCTTTTTAGGCATCAATATTAAGAAAGCGAAAACAAATACATGCATATGTGCATTTCCATTTGACATTTTGTATGTTGATTTAGGAAAAAGTGCATTACTGTGTGCTCTATGCTCTTTGAGAAAATATGGTGTCTTTCTTTTCCCCTTGTAGCTAGGATTTTCATTGTTGAAAAGATATAAAGCTTGCTTATCATCTTTAGACTGCATTTAGGAATTGTATCATACATCTCGTGGTGATCCAAAAAGGCAAACTTTTAAAAAATATCAATCTAAAATAAATTGAATGAACTTAACAACACTTTGTAACATAACGCACAACATAGAGGTCTAGGCTAGAGACGTGTTCCGGCGTCGTAAAACCTGGTCACTGGTCGCCTCACTGATGGTTGGGTGATTCCTCCTGAGAGACGATTAGTACCAGTACGGATTATGCTCCCACGTACCGTCGCGTATATATTGGGAGACCCCTATAGGAATATAACCTTTATCCATAGGAAGCCGTGTCAGCCGCCCTACTGATCGCAATGCACTGAACACAGCATTCAGGAAGATCGACCGCCCGTACCCTAAAAAGTATTCTGCGGTTTTGTGAAAAGTTTGGCACACCCTCTACCTAGAACTCCAGAGCAGTTCCTTTTGGTCTTTTTCAGACTCTATAACAGAAAAATTCCATCCGAGCATTTGTCACTTCGGGCTCGTTAAAACATCGAAGGAGACTAGAGTCATCTTTAGCTTTTTCTCAACTCTTTAAAAGTGAAAAAGCAAGTTGTGTCTAAGCATCGTTAAAATTTATTTTAAACGGAACAATCACCCCTTTTTCTTGCGTTGATCTTTAGGTTGAGAAAATGGAGCCCACCAACCAAGGAATTCCCCTTGGTGGAAATCCTAGTCCCTTCTCCTCTTGGGGAGATGTTGGTGCACCCCATATGGCCACATTGTCGCTTCCAGGACTGACAATTGGCCTGCCGGTCTGGCTCTTCTCAACCAATGTCGTTCAGAACACCACTATTCCTGAACAGTCGAATCAACATTTAGACGAGTCTAGAATTTCCCACCAACCTTCTACTTCTTATAATTCTTCCTCTCTTCCTCCCTCTTCGTGTAACGGAACTGGTAAGACTAAAAACCAAGTTCCTAAGGAGAAGAAGGAAAAGAAGAAGAAAGAGAAAAAGAAGAAGGAGCCAAAGGAAAATAATGGAAAACAAGTGTCATCTGATGAAAATCCACACACAGCACTGACCAGGCCTAAATCGCCATGTGTCATCTGAAAGGGAGACCACTTTCACCGAGATTGTCCCTGCATCCCTCGGATACTAAGGGACTGGTCTCCTCGATTGCACAATTCGGTGTCATCAACCTCTGATAGCCATGCTGAAAGTACACCGTCAACTAGCGAAAGTGAAGTTCCAGGATAGAAAGGGAGAGCTAGATCTCCCTGTAGACTGTGCGAAGGCAACCATGCCCTCCATCGTTGTCCCTTCTTAGACGAGGCCAAAAGAGTCTTGGAAGATCATCTGGTTTCACCGTTACGACTTCCTCCTGGATATCAAAGACTCTTTCCAAGTCCTTCGTTAGTTGAAAATCTAGCTGGCCCGCTCAAGTGGTCAACTGAAGCGTCTATCATTGAGGATAAACCAACTGAATCCATACCAGACGAAATTCAAAAGGTCGAGGCGGCAGTTGACCCGGTATTGCATTCAAAGGATTTATCTTCGAATGATACAGTCACTGAAGAGGATAAGGATGACACCATCCAGATTCTTTTCATCAACACAGACTCCGACAAGCATGGGGGCAATGCACCCATTCCTTTATCGCAGGAAGGAAGTTCGTCAGAGCGATATCCGGCCGTCTATTCGGTCCCACCACCAAGCAACCTGGTTGTGTCCTTCGACTGGAACCAACTAGGCAAACCCCGGTTACCAGCCAGCATACCATTCAGAATTATCGTTCAAATATACATAATGGTAATGGCTGGCACCATCATTGATGAAGGGGCATCTGTGAGTATCCTTTCCTCTATTGCTTGGAAAGCGCTTGGTTCGCCAGCGCTTTTGCCTGAAATGAGAAATCTATCAGGCTTCGATAAAGGAACCAGTCGACCTTTAGGGATCCTCCCCAATGTGCCTATCAAATTGAAAGGGAAGACCGTTCAAATGAACGTGATGGTCGTTCAAGGACCCTTGGATTATAACCTACTCCTTGAACGAGACTATATATATTGCATGGGAGCCATCGTCTCCTCACTCTTTAGAGTAATGTGTTTTCCGCACGAAGGAAGAGTGGTCAAGCTCGTAGACCAACTTTCATTTCCCGGATCACGCATCGCAAATAGTCACATACCATCCCTAAATGGTCTCTTCACGCAAGAAGTGTCTCAACCCACGGTCCGTCCTCCCGATGAGCGCGAGTGATTCGGAAAGATATGACTGGAACCCAGGGGGCATGCGTCCTGGTCTGCTTCGGCAGGAAAACTTTAGGTATAGGGTAGGTTTCCGCGGGAGAATATGACTAGTCCGTACTCCGTCCAGCATGGAAGAGGGGTTGTTCTAGAATAAGATTCTTTTGTCAAAGTTATGTGAGTTGACAGACGGAGTCTCTCACCTTTGTCTATTTCGGTAGATATCGCTGAAGAAGTGTTTTGTTTGTTGTGCAAATGAAACAATCTTTGGGTAACCTGAAAGAGGTAGGCCTTTTCTGGTAGAACAAATGTTTTATCTGCAAATTGAAGGGTAACCTTGAAATCGTACTTTATATCTGGGGGCATGCAAACCTTTTGGAATGCAAGCAAGGGACGGCTATTTATTTTTTAAATTTTTAGGTCCTCCCTTTAAACCTGTAGGTCTAACCCTTTAAACTCGTAGGATTAGTCGTTTCCGAACTTGCATAACGAAAGGATTCCAGGGGCAAAGCTTTATGAGGTGCAAGCCCCATAAAAAATGGCATCTTAAATGAGACTTTCTTATCATATGACTGGATAATCGAGCAGTTTTAGCACATAGTTCATGCTCGTTAAAAAATAAACATAAGATCGAGCAGTTTTAGCACATAGTTCATGCTCGTTAAAAAATAAACATAAGACCGAGCAAGTGTTTCGACCCATGTTTAAGCTCGTTAAAAATTAACTACCCGGTAAATAACCACTGTGAATGTAAATTATTAGCCATTAAAGCCTTGGTCGTGTTTGCACCATCACCTCCACTTTTCCATTGGTCGATCATTCACCTCCATTTGATTATTTACCCATTTTGAGGAACAGCTGCGAAGAGTGATTTCACTAGCCATCCTTGTGACATTGCCGTGATTGGAAAATTCCAAGCCTTACCTGGAATCAGCTGCTAACCCGTTCATCACTCGTTCCTCAAAAGACGAGTCTTCTTTAAGCTCTTTTCATCTGACTCGTAAAAAATGAAAAGATTGCCGAGTTTTGGCCTTCCATCTCGTTAAAGAAACCGTAAGTGCTATCCCTCCTCTAGCTTTTAATCTTTTTGGACCTAAGGGATTATTGCACAAAAAGATCGAGCGCTTGTTTTGTTCGGCTCGTTAAAACTATCGAAAACTCATCCCTTCTGTATTGTTTTATACTTTTTCGTACTTGAGGGATTAGATGACGAAAAAGGACTTCCGGAGTTATCTTTACGTACCTTTTCAGACTCTCTAAAATGAAAAGGAACCGAGTTATCTTTGTCGTTAAACTCGTTAAAAAGCATTAATAGCGACAAACTTGTCTTTAGACGAGAACAAGTTTCACTATCGCTAGGCTCGTTAAAACATAGCGATGGGTTTGCCCGAAGGGAAAATTATAGAACAAGCATATGTTATCCTCCTCAAGCTTGACAAAAATAAAGAGGTACTGGTCAGAAATGATTGGGGAAAAATTGGGAAGAAACTCAAGGAACTTTTATTGGTAGCAAGTCGCTCTTGAACATGACACTTCCACTCTGTGCCTGAGTCGGGTTGGGTTGTTTCATTCACCGGTCACATCTCCATGGTCTCGCCAATACCATCCATCACTGGGGTAAATGCTACCGATCCATCACACAAGTGTCGCTGATATGTTCAAGAGACGTCATCCAGAAGAGTCAACCGTGTCCCATCCACTACCATACATTGTCCTTCATCCTTTCATAACCGCCACCCTGAACCATATATCATCAGATCGTTTTCACCTCCATTAAAATCGTTTACTCCGTTCCGTGTCACTGATGTGGGATACAGTAAGGCCCTCCTTTGATGGATCGCTTCTTGTCGACATCAGCTCATTATCCAAGAAGTTGATCTAGGAACACCCCCTTCAGTACTTTGAATCTTGCATGCCTCAATGGCAAGTTTCTCACTTCTGGCGACAGGTATACATCAATGACCTTCGACCGAAATATTTTGCGTGGTGTTCGACGCCAAGTCCTTTATTCACACCACGTGAATTGTACTGCAGTACCTTGAGGGTCATTATCATTATCGGTGATTCCTCTCGCGCTTGTTAACAGTTTACATCATTGACTGGTAATCAAGCGATGTCTTTCCATGTTCGACTTCAGAACATTTCTCACATGGATCGACTTGTACTTAGAGTGAAGATCGAACGAGATTGAAGACCCCGGATCTAGTTTCATCCATCCAGGCTGCGATATATATTCAGGAAAGATAAAGACATTGACATGTACATCATTGCAGTAGATAATCATCCTACCAAAAAGGATGATGATTTCATCAAAATCATCAGTCTACCATCAGACGATTGTCTGTTCTATGTGCAGAAAATTGAATTTATAAAGCTGAGCATGGGAATGCCCGCCTCAGCTAGATCATGAAAGCAGTATGAAAAATAATGTATTGTATTGTATCTTATTACAGGTCTCCTCCCAGCATTAGAAGAACTTCGGATCCTCCTAATAAAGCATTTCACCCGATAAACGGCCTCATACTTTAGGGGGCAACTGTTATAGACATTTTTGTGCCTTACAGCATTGAGCATGAAATGTCAATAATCCAAGGGATCCAAAGTCCCTAAATAAGTTGTTCCTACCCCTAGAGGAACAAGTTCAACCAATGACAGCTTCTCCCAGAATTTCTCCACCAAAAACCACTCAGAAATGGTCAAATCAGGATCAATTCAAGAGCTCCACTAGCTGTCTGCGCTGAAATGCAAAGTCTACACTGGCTACCTGCATTGCAACGCAGGTAGAAGCACTACCAGGGTGCGCTGAGCGGGAATTGACAAATGGAAAGTTCATTCAACGAGGTGTAAAGACCCTGGAAGCTTCCAGAATCTTCCTCAATGACACTTGCCTCAATGAATTCAACTAGTGATGAGTAAGAGGTTCTCAACCTCCAAGTGGAAGCAAGAACCTCCAAGTGGAAACAAGAACTGACAGAGAGAATCCACAAGTCAAAACATGAGTTGATTCATCCTCTCTGCTCACATCTATATATGGATCTCTCACCCAGAGGTTCAGGAGGCTGGAATTTTGTATTTGCAGAGAATTGTTGTTGGTTTGAGATTGAGATTAGTACATTGGGTGATTTATGCTTTGTTGGAGGAGAGGAAGGGATTCTTTTGCCGGGAGGTAGATGCTGGATCGGGACTCACTTGGTTGTATCTCCTCTTGAACCTTGTTTATCATATCAATAAAGCTGCTTGAGTTTCTCCTATATGCTTGTATTTCAATGATGTTTTGTTATATTTGCATATTTAGTTTATATCTGATCCTAAACTAGTTATGAATGTGAATCTATATCTTTCGTGTAGTCTTCTGCTCTTGTGATCTTGCAAGAACCGTGTGAAGCTGGACCAGTGAAAGAGCAGGCAGCAGGAAGCGAACGAAAGAGAGAGAGCGATTGGATCGACAAACTAGCGGAAGACACCGGTTAGTTACATCCTCCTTTCTCTATTTGCATTTCATAAAGAAGAATACTCAGATAGCTTTCCTTGTTTGTTGCTAAGGCACTATCACCTCTTAGAGTGGGATAGGGTCATTCCGAATTGGATACTTTTCCCAACAACACTAATACAATAGCTTCAGCCGTCTAAGTCAACTCAGTGTTGGATCAAGGAAATGCTCATTCTCATTATCATATCAGAAAAAATTACTTAACAATGTTTTGCCACATAACTTTACCTCGAAAATGCTTAGTGCTCGTACATAAAAAATCTGAATCCTAATGAGGCTCTAGGCCTCCTTATTTATACCACTGAAGTCTCCAACAAATTCCTTAAATCTAGGGAGGCTTGGCTCCCAAACTCAAGATGAACTCGTTCTTAACTATCACTGGCTCGGCTGCCCATGGTCTGCATGACTCAGCTGCTTGCAACTCTAAGCTAGTGTGATTTGATTGAGGAATATTCGAATGAGTCAGGATTTAATGAGGAGGATCTATCTCCTATAATCTCTCCTCCTTGTCTCATTCGAGTTCCTACCCCTAATTAGCCAAAATTGCCATGATTTGCTCCAAAAAACCTGTAATCAATGCACATTAGACCACAAGACATAACATCTTACTTTCACTCACCTCATTAAGCAAAATATAATTAAAACATGTAAGGAATTATGAGAAGAGCTGATTTTAATAAGCTTGGAGGTGTATTAAGGTCCATAAAGTTACCCAATGATGAGGCTCATAATCACCTCCTACTAAAAGTGTTGCTCATCCTCTGAGCAACTTAATATATATCCATGTCCTTCATTGCTCTAGTGGCCTCCCTGACATTCCATGCTTCTGCTATAATTTCTTCTTCCTGTGAATAAAATCCTACTTTCCTCTCTGTCTCTTCCCACTACTTTCATTCTTCTTCTTATTTCCTTCCTTCCAACATTCGTAAAATCTGTGATGGACTGAGTCTCAAGTTAATCCAATTGACTTTGAGTCTTTGTAGAGATTGCTTGTACATGGGTGTTCAATTTAGTGCCTCTCTAATTCTGTGAGGAGAATGGTATTCTATGATTTTTAGGCTGTAAGGCAAGGTGTTCCACCTCCTTTGGCAAGCTTGCATGTTGTCATCTCCTAGAAATCTGAACATGTCTTCAAAGTGTGTGATTGCCTATTCTTGGGCAGCAAGGTACCTAGGTGCAAGCTTAGGATCATTTGCAGTCAGGTAATGGGTGTTGATGATAGCCATTGGATTAGATTGCTCAACTCTGATCATAAGGGGTTCTATCCCTTCTCTTTCCATTACCTTTTTCATATCTGTAGCTCTTGCCTCCTCACGATTCATCCATGATGCTAAGGCCATCAATTGCAAGTCCCCTAGTTTTGAATTTGGGTCCCACACATTCAAATCTGTCAAAGGCTAAGTTGTGTAGGTAAAAATCAAACATTTTTTCTCTATCTTCCAAGGTGCTTTGATCACAGAGATCAATGAATTGTCTATAGTCTTGGAAGGGCATAATGTCTCTCTGTGCTAAAGTCTTAATTTGGAATTGTAGCCATTGTTCCTTGAGATACAAGGCATAAGACTTTTCTAGCATCCTGCACTGGATTGCCTCTAAGGATAAATTGGCCATATTTTCCAACTGAATTTCCCTTTCTTGTAGTTGTCCCCTTAGCTATGCATTCTTTGCTTCTAACTGAGCTTTCATCATTGCCTCTTTGTCCCTTATGTTGCTCAGTTCTCTGCTCATCTCCTTCAATTTCTATTCCATGTGGCCTATATCCTCCACTCCTTTTGATTTCGTAATTTGCATCCACCTATGTGTTCTTACCCTTTCTATTTCAAGTTCAAAGAATAAGGGGATGGAAAACTTCTGCGGGATGACCCTACCCCCTTCAATGAACTTGTATTAAGAGTTGATATTGGGTTGTGGAATAGGTTCATCAGTTATGGGTCTTCCTTTTTCGTTTCTTGCTGAGTGATACCTTCTTGGTCCATTTTCCAAGTTTCCTGTAGGTTTAACAGAGTTTCCTGTAGGATGGTCTCTGCTTCCTGTAGGTCTTTCTGTGTCTCATGTAGGAGACGTTTTCCCTTTGATGAGGCTGACCTTGTGACAGGCCTCCTAACATAAGTGATGGGAGATTTGGGAGGCTTGTCCTAATGATCCTTCTCCTTGATTTTTCTCTAGAGGAGCTATCTTTTCTTGTTGCTTTAGTGAGTCTTCAATGGAAATAAGAGTTTTTGTGGGTGTTTGAGGTCTTCCTTGCCTAATCCTTGTGCTCTTTCTTGTCCTAAAGTATAGTGGGGTTTGTCTTTGTCTCTTCCCTTTTGACTTGATAGGTGTACTTAGGGCAGTAAGAGTAGTTGTTGCCTCTTTCTTTGTGGGTTTTGGAGATACCCTTGGTGATTCTTCCCCTTCTCTGCCTTGAACTGTAGACCTTTGTTCTTCCTTCTGTTCTATTTCCTCTTTTCCATTCTCCTTCTCATCCTTGTCTTTCTCTTTCTCTTCTTCCTCTAGTTCCTCACTCTGCTCATCTGTCTCTTCTTTTGTTTCTTCCCCTGTCTCTTCTTCAATTTCCTCCTTTTCTTCCTCTTTTTCCTCCTTTATTTCCTCTTCATTTTATCCTTCTGTTTCTTCATCCTTCTCACTAGCAGTGGGGCTTTTGTCATATTCAAGAGGTTGAATTTCTCCCTCTTCTTACATGTCTCTGAAAGTTGTCCATGTAATAGGGAGTCTTAGGCTTTGTAGAGCATCTTCTAGGATAAGTTTGATCAACCCATGATGGGCTAGTTGACGTTTTCCCTCCTGCGCTTTGATGCTCATATCTATCATTGATTGAAGAAGAAAATAGGGTATGCTTAATCTGTTTTGAGGAGGTGTGTCTGCTCCAAATCTCAGTTCTTGGAGGGGTCTGAAGTGATATCCATACACCACACTGTATCTCCCTTCACATGATATGTATTTAATGAGGTGGAAACTAACTTCATTCCAAGGGTATGGAATGCTTTCTCTTCTCAACCCATTTTTGTCTTCCATTGGCTCCTCCCCTTCCAAAAAGAATTTCTTCTTTGCAAGGGTGATGTTACCCTTGTCTTCTTTTCTCCAAGGTAACCCTAAAGGGAGTGTGGTGATTCTACTTGTAACTTCATGGGTGATTACTACTGATAGGCCTTTCACCACAGCAGCGGCATGGGTCCTAGTGAGGGGTATAAGTAGAGAGAAAAATCCCTGGCCACCTCATCATCGTATCCTCTCATCCTCTCAAAGAACCCCATCCATTGGTGCCTTGTGAAAATTTATACTACAGGAGGATGCTAGTGAATTATCACTGTGTTTGTGGGTTCTCTCTTGTTTAAACCCTCTGTCATCTTTCCATGGTAATTGTGGATGTATTTATGGATATAATTCAATAATTCTGGTGGATGAGAGAGATTTAAATGTTAACTCTGCAATATAGTTCTCCTAGACTGCAACTTCCCTAATCAAATGGAGGATTTTTCTTCTTTTTAACTAGAAAACATGGAAGGTATAGCTCCTACCTCACTAGTTATGTTCTGTTGAGGACAACCTTTGATTTCTCCTCCCTTAATGCCCACTAATAATCCTATAGATTGAGTGCTCTGTATATTGTAGGCTTTCCTGTAGGATCCTGTAGGTCTCCTGCGCTGCAAGATGCTAACTGTCTCCTGTAGGTGTTGCTTCAAGAAAGCTGAGAGAAACCTCTTTTCGATGAATTCTTGAGATTTCTACTGCTCATTTTGTGTGGTAATTAGTGTTTTATTTCCTTATATGGATGATCATGTGGGATAGTGTGATGGTTGTCTAAGTACGGACACCTCTTTTTGGACTGTTGGTCCCACTATCAGTCCATCATCCCACCTTACCTCTTAATCATCTCCCACTTCATTCCTCCATAACTTAACCTTTTTTGGCCTTATCTCCTTTTTCTTATGATTTGACCGTTGCCACGTGTGGAGTGGTCTAACTATTTTCTCCTCGTCAACTGGCTGAAGGTGGCCAAGTAAACTGACCACTTTTTCTTATGAAAATCAACTCTTACATAATCCTAAATTTTTTATTATATCATGCTAATGAGAGAGAATGAGTAAAATGACATATCTATGCGTAAGGTTCTTTGATGTTGATGCATGTTGGAGAATGATGTCCCTCTGTTGTGTATTTGTTGCATATCCTTCTTTTGTATTGGCCTTTATTGATGCTTGTTTTCTTTGATGTGCAGGTGTTGGAGAGTGATGCCAGTGATCTCGCTGTTGATGCTGAGCTCTGGAGGAGCTTCCTTAACCTTGTAATATTTGTGCTAAAGATGGTTGCAACCTTGTGAAGTTTCCTTTGTGGGATAGGCTGCTATAGGAAACCTACAGGATGTCATTAGCTGCCTCTCCCCTAAACTTACATACTTTTTTTTCACTTCTGGAGCATGAGGATTGTTGACATGAGTAGAAAAGTCTTCTAGTAAATGGTAAGTGAGAGGTATGACCTTCAGGTATTGTTCCTCTGTCCTTTATTCTCACCTTCTTTTATTTTTTTTTTCTTTTTGAAAACTGTATATATATCTATATATATATATATATATATATATATATATATATATATATATATATATATATATATATATATATATATATATATATATATATATTGACTTATTGGATGGATGCAAGGATAACATGGTGTTGAAAGGCATGGTGATGATGTGGTGGAGTGAATGTTTTTATTTTTTTAGACACAGGCTTGTCATCCCTTTGCTCTAGGATCATTTTTCTTGGGATTTCAAAGCCATTGTAATTCCTACAGGAAACTCTTGTAGGTATACAGGGAATCTTGGAGAAAACACAGAGCCTTTGTAAACTGAGCTGGAGGAGTTCACAAATGGAAGGATGGATGAAATAATTAAGAATATGAGATGGAGGGATTAAAATATGGATTTTGTAGGTCCTTTTGTTCCTCTCAAGCTGCGTTAATCCTCCTCTTGCTAATCTGCAAACAACCTTTCCAAAAAAAAAATTCTCTCTTTTTTTTTTAAACAACTAGTCTGTTTCCATGGAGGTTTTCATCTTAGCTACCTGCCCTGGGTGCCTCAAAAGAGGTTTTCACCCGTAGATCTTTTTATTAATTTTATTTTTTTTTCAACACCATTGGACCGCCCCAAGAGGTCTTCAACCCAACAGTGGGACTCAGGTGCCTCATGGAAGTTTTCACCTTTTTCTTTTTTTTCCGAGGGACTTGATGGGGTGGAAGTTGGGACTTGCTCCACCACCATCATTGTCTTGTTGATGCCATTGATGAATTGTTGCTTTGACAAGGGCTTCTTGTAGATCTTTAATTTGTACCCATTGAAAATTAAAGGGATAGCCTCTGCATCAATGGTTCTTATCTGTACTAAACCATTATCATGAAATTTTTCTAACATACGGACCTAACCATCTAGTTCTTAACTTGATTTTAAAATCATTGTATCTGGAATCATACAACAAAGCCAAATCACCTTCTTGAAATTGTTTGTACTTTATGTTCTTTTCATGCCAAATCTTCCTTTGAACTTGACTCACCTCTGAATGCAGGAGGGCCTGCATCCTAAATTCATCTAACCCATTCAGCTGGAGAAATTTTTCTTGTTGTGCCTTAGTGAGATCTAGATCCAGTTGTGCTGCCATTCTTAAGGTGTTGTATTCAAATTCAATGGACAACAGGACCTTCTTCCCATAGACTAGCTCATAAGGAGTGAATCCAGTGGTGGTCTTCTAGGTGGTATTGTAGGCCCAAGTGGCCTCAACTAATCTATCTGCCCAATCCTTTCTGTTGCTGCTAATCACTTTGGTCAGAATTCCTTCCAATGCTCTGTTGGTTACCTCCACTTGCTCATTAGATTGTGGGTGGTAAGAAGTGGATGTTCTATGCTTGATCTTATGTTGGCTTACCAAATTTTCAATCATGTGGGATGTAAATTGACTGCCTTGATCAGTGACTAGTTCTCTAGGGTACCCAAACTTATAAAATACATTTTCCCTTAAGAATTCAACCACTTTCTCTTTTGTTGCTGCTTTGATGGCCTTAGCTTCAACCCACTTGGTTAAATAGTTAGTGCACACAATGATGTACTATTTTTTCTTAGATGGAAGGTCAATGGATCTAATTAAATCCATGCCCCACTTGTCAAATGGCTCGAAATTCACTTGAGGTTGTAGAGTCATTTCATCCCTTGGGGTAGTTTTCCCCATCCTTTGGCACCGATCACACTGACTAGTATAACTCCTCACATCTTGGTGAAGAGTGGGCTAATAATAACTAGCTTGTAGTACCTTGAATGTTGTTCTTTTGGCTACAAAGTGACCTCTGCAAGGCCCACCATGGCAAGTTAGAAGGATGTCAAAGACTTCTTCCTCTTTGACACATCTTCTTAGAATTTGATCTGGACCTAGTTTGAAGAGGTTGCCCCAAATCCAAGTGAATGGGGCACTCTTCCTTACAATCTTGCTCTTTTCCTTGGAAGACAAATTTGGTGGAAACTGTGTAGACACCAAGTAATTTGCTATGTCAGCAAACTATGGAGAGATAACTGAAATGGCGAATAAGTGTTCATCCAGTAACTGATCGTCAACCATTCCTTCCTCCCCTGCAGGCAAAGTCAATCTAGATAAAAAATCTACAACAACCTCCTCCTTGTCAGGCTTATCAATAATAGTTAAATCAAACTGTTGCAATAAAAGTAACCATCTAATAATCCGATAATTTACATCAGGTTTATTCATCAAGTATTTAATTGTAACATGGTCAGTATGTACAAATGTTTGGTAACCTGTAATGTAATTCCTAAATTTATTAAAGAATGCACAACAGTTAAGAGCTCATTTTCAGTCACTATGTAGTCCAATTCAGATTTTGACAGATTCTTACTGATGAAGTAAATGGCATAAGATAGCTTGTCATCTATCTGGCCTAGAGCTGCTCCTATGGCTTTGTGAGAGGCATCTTCATGTATATGGAAAGGAAGAGCCCAATTTGCGCCTCAGAGAATAAATACAGTAGTCAACTTTTCCTTTAGGGTGTCCAAGGCCTCTTGACAGCTTTCTGAGCATAAAAATTCGGAGTCTTTGGCCAATAACCCAAATAAAAGAGAAGCTAGCTTACTAAAGTCTTTTATAAATCTCCTATAGTATCCAGATAAACCTAGAAAACTTCTGACATCCCTCTGTTTTTGCGGAGTTGGGGCCCTTTAGATGATGGCTATCTTACTTGGGTCTACCTGCAGCCCTTTCTGAGATATTGAATGACCTATAATATTTCATGCATTCATCAAGAACTCACATTTCTCGAGACCAAGGGACAAGTTCATTTCAATGTATTTGTTCAGCAACTTACCCAAGTTGGAGAGAGCCTCCTGGAAATCACACCCATAGGTTGTAAAATCATCCATATAAATTTTCACTGCATCATGGACTAGCTTGGCAAAGATACTCACGACTGACCTCTAAAAAGTGGCAGGGGCATTGCATAGGCCAAAAGGAAGGACCCTATAAGCGAAATTACCCCAAGGATAGATGAAGGTGGTTTTATCCTGGTTCTCTGGGCTAATCTGGATTTGATTTTACCTGTTGAACCCATCTAAGAAAGAGAAAAACTTTTTCCCTACCAAGCAATCTAACACTTGGTCAATGAAAGGTAGAGGGAAATGGTCTTTTTTTTGTTACTTTGTTTAACTCTATGTAATCAACACAAATTCTCCACTTCCCATTTTTCTTTGGAACCAACACCAAAGGAGAAACCCACTTACTGTCCGAGATAGGGTAAATGAATCCTGCATCCAACAAATTTTGTAGTTCTTCTTTGACTATATCCTTGAGAGATGGATTCATTCTCCTTTGGGGTTGTCGGACTGGTTTGCAACCTTCTTTGATATAAATGTGGTGAGTACATACCGAGGGGTGCACTCCCTTCATTTCTTTGTAACTCCAAGCAAAGGCATCCAGATGTTCCTTTAGCATGTTGTACAACTCTTCTTATTGGTGTACAGAAAGGGGTTGATTTTCAAAGTTCTTTCAGGGCCGAATTTTATTGTATTGACACAATTAGGATTTGAATCAGCGAACCATAGATCAATCTGATGGTTGCTCTTGGTTTCCTTTACTACTTCCTCTAAGGACAAGGTGTTGGGAGAACGTAGTTACCGATAAAACGAGAAAGTGAACTAGTACCTATTTTTTTGAGGTAGAAAAAAATCCCCTGATTTTGAAAAGTGGTGATGCCAGAATACACTTTTTTTAGTGTATTTTTGGCACTTTAAATTTTCTTATATATCAAGTATGAACATTTTTTTTCGATGTTAGTGATTTTCATGCTGATTTTGAAAAGTGTTGATGCGGTATCAACACATTTTTTTAAATGTTAGTGATTTTCATGCTAATTTTGAAAAGTGTTGATGCAGCGTCAACACATTTTTTTAGAGAGCTTATTTTTGACACTTTAAAATTTTTTATGTATCAAGTGTGAACAATTTTTTTTTGTTAGTGATTTTCATTTTGATTTTGAAAAGAGTTGATGAACATCAACCCTTTTTGTTTAGAGAGCTTAGTTTTTACACTTTAATTCTTCTAATGAATTAAGTGTGGATAAATTTTTTTAAATGTTGGTGATTTTCATGTTAGTAATAAAACATAAAGATAAAAATAAAAAAACATGACAAAAAAAACCTATAAAAATGTTAAAAAAACAAAAATTAACTCGTAAAAAAAATGAATAAAAAATTAACTAAACTATATATATCTATATATATATTAAAAATTAAAAAAAAATGAAATTTTTCAAAAAAAATAATATTAAAAAAAAACGAATTAAACTTAAAAAAAAAAAAAAAAAAATCTAAAAACATTTTTTTAAGTTTAAAAACAAATAAAAAATAAAAATCTCATTAGGAAAAAATCTTTAAAAAATCACCATAAAAAAAATCAATTTAAATTTAAATTTAAATTTAAAAAATATTTAAATTAAATAAATAACAAAAATTAAAAAAACAAAAAAAAGTTACGAAATTAATCAAAATAATATAACCATAACCCTAAATATATATATATATATATATATATATATAATAAATTAATTAATAAAACCCTATATTTCACAAATACAATCAAAATTAACTAAATATAATAAAACAATTAAAACTGTCGGCTAACATCTCACACATCTCTATTTATTAAAAAATGAGATTAGTCTTTCAACTATTTTTCAAATCCTGATGATGAACCATCGTTGCTGGTTCAAAACGTCGACTATAAACAAACTGAATGCGATGTATTCGGAAGCTACACTACAGAATCAAGAAACTCGCAGAAACCTCAAAGACAAAAAAACAAAAAACAAACACAACCATTAGAAAACATAAAATTAAGAAGTAACTGTTTTCAAGGTTACTTTCCAATTATTTCCTCAAACTGCTCTAATAAAGGCAGAGTTAATTAACATTTACATGTCGGAAAAATTTACATTACTTATGTTCCAAAAATTTTGTTTATAATTATCATTATCTTATAATGATATATCAATCTTTAACCATTAAACAAAATTGATTTAGATTATAATTTTTTATTCAATTTAACATATAAATATGTTCCTCATAAATGGCTTCGCTTCTCACTTCTTCCATTCTGAAAGGGGGCTAAGACAAGGCTTCCCCCTATCTCCTCTTCTCTTCCTGATTGTCATGGAGGGACTCAGTCGTTTAATTGCAACGGCTAAGAGGGATGGAGACCTCTGTGGCCTCAATATTTCTGATGATTGCTTTCTTACTCATCTCCTTTTTGTGGATGACGTGCTTATCTTGCTGGATGGTAGCATTCGGGATTCCCGTACTTTCTCCAAAATTCTCCTCCTTTTCTTGTCTGCCACCGGGATGTTAGCTAATCAATCAAAATCTACCATCACTTTTGCTCGAACCTCCATCCATGAATCCCATTTTTCACATCAGCTTTTTCCTTACTGTATCCACCCTTTGGATAGAGGTCTCAAATATCTAGGATTTTGGTTAAAACCTACCTGTCAGAAGATTGCAGATTGGGTCTGGCTTGTTACAAAACTGGAGAAAAGATTGTCCATCTGGAGTCATAGATATTTATCCAGGGCTGGCAGGCTCGTCCTTATCAAATCTGTCCTAGAGGCCACCCCAGTTTTCTGGATGGCACTTGCATGGATTCCCAGGAATATCCTATCTCGTTTGCAGCAACTGTGCAATCGATATCTTTGGAACGGGAATCAAGACAAAATAATTTTTGCTTGGATTAGCTGGAAAAAGATTGCAATGCCAAAGAAATGGGGAGGATGGGGATTAAAAGATCTCCCTCTTTTTGCGCAAGCCCTTGCTGCAAAAATGGGCTGGACTCTGCTGACTGGTCATAATCTATGGACCTCTATCTCATATCATAAGTACATCTGGCCACAGAACATTATGGATTGGGTTCGACTGCCTAGTTGGCCGACCGCAGGCATCTCATTAGTGTGGAAGGCACTGCTACATTCCCTTCCTCATATCCGGGACAATCTGGTTTGGAGAATTAATGATGGTTCCCTGGCTCGTATAGGTCTAGATCCTTGGATTGGAGGAGGAAGACATTTGCTATCTAGAGATCTCATACAGTATTTTCACTCCCATGAGATCAGGGTAATTTCAAATATAGCAGATCAACAAAACACAGGTATATTTTCCCAAGCATGGAAATCTGCTCGTCAACTTGATCTACCCCCACATTGGCACCAGGATTGGCAGGAATACATATCTGCCCTATCTGAATCACACATCTGGATAAAAGGGGGCCCTGATGAACTAGTATGGTGTCATGCGGAGAATGGTATCTACTCTCCAAAGTCAAGATATATATCCTTGATTCACCACAAAAGACCGGAACAGATTTCATGTTGGTGGAGAAATATTTGGAAACTCACAGCACCGCCTCGAATCAGATTATTCTTCTGGTGTATTCTTAGAGATAAAGTGCCCACGGGGGAACACCTTTCTCACAAATCCTTTTATGGGCCAACCTGGTGCATCCTATGCAAATGCTCATCTGAATCAACTACTCACCTCTTTCCGCATTGCACCACCCTGCATACTCTCTGGAAAATCTTATTCTCCTCCATTCGTTTTACTGGGCAATGGGCTGGAAATGATCTTGGTAGAGCTTGGGATGACTGGTCTAACAGACACAAGGGATCCAAACTACAGAGCCTCCCCTTGATTTTCAGCTAGTATATCTCGTTGGCCCGTAATCGATCAATATTTGATAATAGACCAGCGTGTTGGCCACACATTGCAGCTGGTATAGTCTCTGCTTATAATGAAATGCCCGACCCTCTGCCACCCAGAGAGCGCAGACCACATGCACCTCCTATCATTGAAAAAAGCACTCCTTGGGCGTTCTTTGATGGCGCTGCTAATCAGTGGGGCTGTGGTAGAGGTTTCATTCTTTATATCAGTGATCAACATTTCTACAAAGTCAAGATGGGTTTAGGAGTTGGAACCAATAATTTTTTTGAACTCATTACCCTCAGACACCTACTGCATTTCTCCTTGGGACACCATTGCATCAATTTAAATATTTTTGGAGACTCAAAGATCATCAAAAATTGGCTCAATGATATTACCGCATGTCACATACACACACTCAATAATATATTGAATGAAGTTAATATTTTCAAGGCACAATTTAACAACATCTCTTATAATCATATCTACAGGGAGCATAACAACAGTGTTGACCAACTATCCAAGGAGGCCACGGCATTACCCAGAGGAGAGTGGATGATTCAAGAGCAGCGGAGGTCAAATGAATGTCGTTATTTCCATCGTCCATATATAGACCAGCACTACCAAAGGGTCATAAGCCCTTGATCACTGGTTGTTTCTGACATACTACTAAAAAACATGAAAATTTTGTAAATGGACATAGACATATATAATAGTTTCTATTTTGAAAAGGCCACTGCATGGCTTATGTACAGGCTTATAACAGACTTCTACAACTGATATTATGGCAGATCGCCCCGCATGGTGTATCTGGCCAGTATATAGTTTTTTGTGCCATTTTCTGAATCAGTCCATGGTGACTCACGTTACAGCATCTACAATATGTAATTTTTCTACGATTAATGAAAAATTATGTATTTTTCCAGTGGAAAATAAATATGTCCCTCATGAATCTCTGCCTAAAATGTAATACTGTGAGTCTCCATGATCTAATATGAAGAAGCAATGTGCTTTCTTCTTTATCATGAAAGTTACCAAGCATCCTTACTACAATAAGAGTCAAACATTACTTACTCTCTTAATACAGCGATTACATGCGTAATTAAACCTCCAACACCATGTTTCGAAACGTTGCAACTAGGCTTCCTATCGATGCATATATACGCACAGAGTAGAAAATGTAGTGTAAATTTTAAAATATTTAAAAAACACTTGTAAATTTTCATATGCTTTAATTCAATTCAGTGCTAGTTACATCCCATCAAAACCACCTCTGGTAAACTTTATATTCAACACTTACAACCTTGCACTTTGATGTAAACACGCCTTTCAATGTGGTGATAACTCTTTGAACAAAAAATAAAAAGTGGGAGACTGAATTTAAAATAGCCAACTTGCACATGAATAGCAATTTTATATACATAAATAATTTGATGTTGTTGCCAGCATTCAATTCCAGCGAGATTTAATCTGTGGGTATTTGATAGTATCCCTATTCTAATTTCAGTTGAAGGGTCGGGGTTGGAAATTCTTTTCAACCCTGTCATGCCACTACTATTGCACCTCAACGCCTTCGATTGGGGTCTAATCACCGACTTTCGAATCGAGGACCCTCTCAGCCCGACCCCGCCCCCAGCCAGCGGCCTGCGGCCAAGAGGCCGCTGGCTAGAGGCCGGGCGGGTGGAGAGGAGTGAGTGGCGAGGGTGGCGGAGGGGGAAGGGAGGACTAGGGGAGGGAGCGGGTAGAGTGGACTGGAGTGGGCAGGCGAGGAAGGGGAGAGGAGAGGGGAGGATGGGGGTTGAGGTGGGGAAGAGAAGAGGGAGCGGGATGCAGTTGCGGTTAGAGTTGGAGCGAGGGGATGGGGTTGGAGTTACGATTGAGGGTGGGCAGAGCGATGGGGGATGGGTCCTTTTTTTTCAAATTGTTTTTTTTTAATATTTTTTGTTTTTTATTTTTTTATTTTTTAAATTTTAATATTTTTTAATTTTAATTTTATATTTTATATTTTTTTTTATGTGTTTAATTTTTTTTCAATTTTATTAATTTATATTTTTGTTTTTTAATTATTTTTAGTTTAGTTTTTTTACTTTTATTTTTTTTAATGTTTTTATATTTAATTTTTTTTAATGGTCTTTTTTCCATAAAATATTGATTTTAAATCTTTATAATTTAATTTTTTTAATTTTTAAATTTAAATATATTTTATTTTAATTTTAATTTTAATTTTCTTTTTTATGATATATATCTAACAAACTCTCATGAGCTCTATAGTGAAACGGGTGGTTAGGCAGCTCCTAAAACACCATGGATGAAAAGGTTCTGCCATCTCTGTGAAAAACACCATGGATGGAAAGGATGGAAAGCTTCTGCCATCTTTGTGACAATACGAACATCGAGGATGAAAATCACTTCCTCTTAAAGTGCCCCGTGGATGAAAATCACTTCCTCTTAGAGTGCCCCAGGTACAATCACATTAGATCTCAGTTTCAAAATCTTTGTTGCAACGCTGACCTTCCTAGCCTTTTAAAATGTCAAAATTATAGTGAGCTCGGGAGCTTCTCTCTAAGCTTTTTGAGCATAGGAATAAAATATTAAATCAAACTAAATAATTCGTTTCACCATCACCATCATATATATATATATATATATATATATATATATATATATATATATATATATATATATATATATATAGTTTTTAATTTTAATTTTAATTTTATTTTATTTTATTTTTTGGTAATTATTTAACCTTTTTTTTAAAGATATTTTTTGTTATTTTTTTTTAACTTAAAAATATGGTTTTTTTTTTTTGAATTTATTTTTTTTTTAATAAAAAATTTCGTTTTTTCAAGTTAATTCTCATTTTTTTTCATTTTTATGGTTTTTTTATTTATTTATTTTTATATATGTATGATATTTATTTTATTTTTTGTCATGAATTATCCCTTTGCCACCACTGGCCGGTTGGGCCCCGCCTCGGGGTGGGTGGCGAATTTTTTTTTTTTAAGTTTTTTATTTTTTTAATGTTGTATTTTATTTTTGTAATTTTTTAATTTGTATTTTTTATTTTATTTTACTCTTTTTTTTATTTTTTTTAAATTTTACATGGTACGGTTAATTTTTTTTACATTTTATAGTTTTTTTATGCCATTATTATATATTTTTGATATTTGATTTTTTTTGTCATGTTTTTATTTTTATTTTATTACTTGTTATTATTTTTTATTTTTATTTTTCTTCAATATTTGAATTTTTGTTTTCTTTTGTATTTTGTGTTTTTTTTTTTCAATATTTGAATTTTTGCAGTTTTATATATTTTTATATTTGATTTTTTTTGTTATAACTTTTATGTTTTATTTGAAGTTTTGTTTTCTAATGTATTTTTGTGTTTTTTTTTCAATATTTGAATTTTTGCCAAGTTATAAGGTTATAGGAGAATGTAATTGCCAAGTTAAAGAGCAATGAGGGGTGGTCGAAAGATATTAAGTGTAATATTGAAATTAAACAAGGTTGCCCTCTCTCCCCTACCCTATTTGGCATTTACATTGACAAGCTAGAAGGTTGTTTAGAGGAAGCAAAACCAAGTTCTCAATTGAAGTTTCAAGTAATAAAAGAAATAGCAAAACCAACCCATGGTATGGAAAAGATTGTAAAATTGCGAGGAGAGCAATTAAGGAAGTTGTTGATGAATCTCTTAAAATTGGCAAGATAAAAATATACAAAGCCCTAACTAAGAGGGAAAAAGGCAGTATATTCGTAAAAGACAAGAGAATCTCTTACACCTCTCTAAGGTAGCTCCTAAGGAATTCTGGAGGCAGATTCTAACAAGGAAAACTAAAGATAATACTAAAATTGTTTTACACGACTAGAATTCCTATCTTAAAAAGCTTTATGAATCTCCAAATGTCATGGATAACTTTGAAACCCTGCTCACAACGAAAGAAGTTTTCTCATTAGAAGACATTGATTTTGGGGTTAATCGTTTAGCTAATGGGATCTCTAAGGACATTGAAGGTTACCAGGCAGAAATCTTAAAAATTGGAGGTCTTGTCCTCATCCCCCACATTCACAAGCTTTTCAATCAAGTGGTCAAGCAAGGGTTCCTTAAACCATGGACTCAAAGCCTCATTATCCCTATTTTTAAAAGTTGGGATACAAATAACACCTCTAATTATCGGACAATTATGATCAGCCCTCTCCTAGCCAAGTTATATGGTATTATTTTGGAAAAGAAGTTGAGCATATGGATTGAAAGTGAAGGTAAGCGGGTTAAAGGCCAAGCGGGTTTTAGAAAGCAGCACTCGACAACAAACCACCTCGTTATGCTTAGGATCATTGTGGAGGAATACCGCAATGATAAATCCAATCTCTTTTGTTGCTTTGTGGACTTTCGAAAGGCTTTCGATACAGTTCCTAGAAACAACCTTTGGAATAGATTAGAAGAGCTAAAGGTTCCTTTTGAGTTAAGAGTTGCCACTATAAGGTTATACGAGAATGTAGTTGCCAAGTTAAAGAGAAATGAGGGGTGGTCGAAAGATATTAAGTGTAATATCAGAGTTAAACAAGGTTTCCCCCTCTCCCCTACCCTATTTGGCATTTACATCGACAAGCTAGAAGGTTGTTTAAAGGAAGCAGGATGTGCTGGCACGATCTTAGCTGGGATAGTCATCATCCTTATTCTCTACACTGACGATATTTTTCTTCTCGCAAGGTGCCCATCTGATCTTGATAAGAAACTTATGCTTCTTAAGGATTTCTGCTATACCATGGGTATGATTATTAACAATGACAAAACAAAATTTATGATTGTCAAATCCAAGAAGGACACTTACGCTAATTTTATGTATGACAATAGTAACTTGCAGGAAGTGTCTTCCTACAAGTACCTAGGAATTGATATCCATCACAAGCTCAACTGGAATTATAGCATTGAGAAAAAGATACATGAGGGATGGAAATCTTATTTTAGTATTGAAAATAATTTTGAAACGACAAACCTCGTAATGTGGGATAGAAAGAAGTTCCTCTTTGAAACTTTAGTCACTCCGGTTATCTTATATGGATGTGAGGTTTGAGATTGTAGCATCTTTAGAGAATCCTAGAGAAATATTGAGCAAATCCAAAAGTGTTTTATAACGTATAACCTCAAAATTAAAAGCAACACACCCTATCCTATTCTCCTTATAAAAGTGGGTCTTTCCCTTATCGAGAGCCTAGCTATGACTAGGCTACTGTTGTACAAGCACAAATTCAATAATATAGGAGACCATAGACTTCCTAAGCTAGCTTTAAATTCTAGCCAAAACCGCCTAAGGCTCAAACGAGGTTGGCATAAAGACACCAAGGCCTGGTTAAACCATTGGGAGATCGACAAGAATGTTGCATTGCAAAACAATAATAACATTAAAATTATTGTTACTTTTAAGTTCAAAGAAAAAATGTGGTGTGAGAAAGATTTAGCAACTAAAAGAAAATTAAGATATTATAAGGAGGTCATCAACCCCACCCTAGAAGATCAAAAGTATCTCTCTGTTTTAACTAGCTCAAAGAAGGAAAATTAATATAGCCAAGATTAGAACGAACTCCCATGAGCTCCATAGTTCCTAAAACACCATGGATGGAAAGGTTATGCCATCTCTGTGAGAATACGAACATTGAGGATAAAAATCACTTCCTCTTATAGTGCCCCGCGTACAACCACATTAGATCTCAGTTTCAAAATCTTTGTTGCAATATTGACCTTCCTAGCCTTTTACGTTGTCAAAATTACAGTGAGCTCGGGAGGCTTCTATTATGAAACCAGCACAAGAAAAGATTAAAAAGATAGATCAACGCCTTAGAATTCAGCCTCTTCGAGGGGGCAACCTCCTTTACATTACATAAATGAACAATTCTTGGATGATACAAATGAAAAGACCTCCTTTCTATATATAGGAGTCTAAGGGGTCATAACATAATCAGAGCCGACATGACAATAATAATGTAAGGGCACAATAATAACAATAATGGGCTTTTATGGGGCACAATAGTAACAATATGGGCACTACATGGGTACATCAATATAATAAGTGGGTTGTACTAATAACAATAAGGGGTTACATTAGTGGTATAGGGGCCTAACATGCCCCTCCCCTTCAAAAAGTGTTGTCCTCAACGCTTGAGTAGTTCTTGATGCTTCTGTATAAAATTCTTGTCCTCCCATGTGGAATCTTCAGCGGGTAAGTTCTTCCACTTGATGAGATACTCTGAAATTGATCGATTTCGTAGCTGTCGGGTTCTTGTTTCTGTGATTGCTCCAAGTTCCAATATGATTTTTCCTTCCTCCTCAATTTCTGGAAATATTGTTTGAATTGAGATCTTTTGTAACTTTTGAATAAGTGGCCATACTTCTTCATCCTTCTTCCATTCATCCCTTGCTTCGTTTATCCAAACTGGTTGGATAATATAAATAGCACAAAACAATGCTTCCACATCCTCATCCTTGACGAGTCTTCCCATTCGGTAAGGTCGCCATTTTTTAAGTTCATGTAGTATTGCCAACATTTCCTTCTCATAAATAGCTTGCTTGAGATATAGCAGTAAAAATTCTCAATCACCTACATCAAAACATTTTTCACTACAATGTTTATCTACATGTTGTTTCGTTTGATTTTGCACCGAAGTGGCGTTATCCTTTAAAAGTTGGAGAACTTGTTGTTGATGCTCGATGTGATCTTTCACTGCTTGAACCTTTTTCTTCTTGATATGTCCTTCTGTCTCTAGAGTTTGAGGATTGGTAATTTCATCCAATCCTTTACAAGATATAGTCAGATTCATTTCTTGATGCTCGATGTGATCTTTCACTTCTTGAAAATTTTTATTCTTGATATGTCCTTCTATATTGATAGTTTGAGGAGTGGTAATTTCGAACAATGAATTACTAGATATGGTTGGATTCATTTCTTCTTTCTCGATGTGATCTTTCACTTCTTTCACATTTTTCTTCTTGATATGTCCTTCTATCTTGAGAGTTTGAGGAGTGGTAATTCTTGCCAATTCTTTACAAGATATGGTCTGATTCATTTCTTCTTTCTCTGGGGTGGGGTCCTGGCATATATCTTCTTCTTTTGATGTTTCTTGATCTTTTTCTTCCTCCTCTTCATATTCTATGTAAAATAATTTCTTCTCAGCACACTTATAACCTTTAGTGCATTTGCTATCACAATTGTAACAAAGCCCTTTTTCTCTTTTTTCTTCCAATTGTTGTGGTGTAACCCTTGTAGGTTGTGGAAGGCTAGGAGAAACAACACTTCCATCTTTATAGTTGTGAGAGGTATGCTTCCTAGTTTCCATAATTTTTCTTTCCACTATGTCACAAAGCCCTTTTACTCTTTCCAATTGTTGTGGTGTTTCTCTAAAGAAGGTGTTGCTCTTTGTATCCTCATAATGTGCTATCATTCCCTCCTGTCACACGGAATCAGTCAAAAGTGCGGACACAACCGACCTTCCTAGAAGTCTAAGACATTCTAATGACAAACAAAACAAACTGGAGCTATCCTTCTCTAAACATGCATTATGATATGAGAAATCAAGTGTTTTGTTCTTACCTTTGTCCAAACGCTGTTGTAGAAGTCCAAGCTTTGTTGATCCGGATGAGCTCCTCCTTTTCTCCAAAACCTGCAATCACCAACAGTCAAACAATTAAATAGCACCTGATTATAACATAAAACAAAGCATATTCAACATATAGACCAAGGAGTACATGAAATAACCCATAAACAACAAGTTATTGAGAAGAATGGACCAATTTGCATTAAAGGTAATCAAAAGGAACCATTACAACCTGAGCCTTGGTGTTGTGCAAGCTCCTTCCAGGGTCCACAAGAGTCTTCCTCTACTTTGACAAAGCTCACCTACTTCCAAATAGAACAAGCAAAGATGGCAATCTCTCCTCACAAGCTTCTAAAGGGAGTCCTAATTCCTGCAGCATTTACCCATAGAAATGTATAGCTTTCAACCTTCCTCCTTCTGGCCCAATGCCTGTATTTATAGTGCTCAAGAGGAAGTTAATCAGGTCCACCATCAATGGGATAGTCCCCTCTTTGGATGGGATCACTCCCTTATTGATGGGATAAGTTCCTTTTTGGTGGGGGTGCATGAACCATCTGGAGGCGCTCAATACACGTCGAACAACCTTCTAGAATGCTCTAGAAATGACCACAAGTAAGTTTTTGAAGATAAAACTTGCGCATTTTAACCTTTTCAGAGGGACGCACCTGGCCCTTTAGATACAGAGCGTCCTTGGACGCAGACCTCATGAACAATAGGTGCGTACCCGCAGGCAAGGTTTGAGAGAACCTGTGTACCCAGAGATAAACATATTTATAAAGACTTTCTCTCTTTCTTGGAGTTTGACATGGATAGCAGAGGCATAAGACTTGCTTAAGAGGGCAGTATGACTGTTGATAGAGCCAAACCGACTGTAAATAGCCATGGTGACATTTTTTAGTGTAACAGATTGCCCCCTAAAGTGCGAAGCCTGGAATAGATTAGGGTTTTGTATTATCTAGGAAGGGTGACGCGCTTTATCATTTCAAGGATTATCTCGTGGAGAACCTGGTCAGAACCTGCAATTTTCAACACAAAATACATGTATAAGATTATATCATCACTGAGGTAGGCATTTCCCATACTCAGATTAAAACTTTAACTAGCTGACTAACTACTCTGATACAGGAATGATTTTGTAGTACATCATAATCATAGACTTTTGTAGACACAGTATGGACGCAACCATATGTTTATAATTAGTCTACTTAGATAATGAACACAAAACTCCTCACAGCCTGGATGGTAAAGATTGGATCCAGGGTCTTCATTCCTACTTCTCGAATTGGTACGATTCTAACCATGCGAATAAATGAGTCGATGTCGAACATGGTAGAAACCACTTGATTACCAGTCGATGATGTAAACTGTTAACAAGCGTGAGAGAGACCACCAGTAATGTCAATGGTTCTCAAAGTACCCAGTACAATCCATGAGATGTGAATGAATGAGTTGATGTCGAACATTTCACAGAATCCTTCGATCGAAAGTCAATGATGTAAACTGACGTCAAAGGCGAGAAACCTGCCATTGATGCATGCAGACTTCAAGGCACTGACGATTTCTAAGTCATCTCTCTAGATAATGTGCTGATGTCGATAGAAAGAGACTCGTTGCAGGCAAGCCCACAACACGAAATCATTTGTTCAAGTTGAAGAAATATTGCTGTAAGGACTGACTCAGGGATGGTCAAATGGATGACAAGGTATTTTGCAGATGAAAGTTTTGTTTGCAGACCTCTTGGACACATAACGACACGACAAATGGTTTGGTGTTAAATAACTCAAAGTTAATCCCCGGAACCCGGTTGAAGACTTTAAAAAGTGGTTTGATTGACTGTGAGGTAAAAGATTTCCCAACCCAGGTGAATGAAAAGTGTCGTGTCCAAGAGTGGCGATAAAGTTTCTTTTGAGACAAAAGGTAACAAATAGGCTCGTTCTTCTCTCTTTTCCCCCACCATTTCTGGCAAGTACCTCTTTATTTTTAACAAGCTTGAGGAGGATAACATATGCTTGATTATAAGCTCATCCTTCGGATGAGTCCAACCCAGTTTTGATTTTAACCCTAGGAAGGAGTGGTTCGTTCCTGTTTGTAATTGAACAGGTCCTTTACTGTGAAATGTTTAACGAGCCCAGTATAGGAGAAACTCAGCATTTTTCAATTTTAGAGAGTCTGAAAAACTTAAGAAGACTCCAAGTTGAACTTTTTCGTAGATTTGTGTCCCTCAACCCCGAAAAAGTATAAAATAATACCTGGGGGAACCGCTTGATCTTGCGACCAAGGAGTACTTTCATAATTAGTGTCATTGACCTGAAAAGTAAAAAGCGATCAAGGACACGTCGTTTTATTTCCAATATCGAGTTTGAAACGACAAAAACCCGACAATCTTTTCCTGTTTTTACGGTCAGAAAAGGGCTATAAGGGGACCATCTTTTAGTTCCGTTTTAACGAGTTTAAAAGAAAAACTCGGTGATCTTTTCATGTTTTAGGAGTCTGAAAAGGGCTTAAAAGAGAACTCCAAGGTTTCACTTTTTCGTAAGTTTTAACGAGTTCGAAAAAATGATAAAAATGTACTCATGGTTTTCACTTTTTCGTAAGTTTTAATGAGTTCGAAAAAATGATAAAAAATGTACTCATATGGCCGACTTTCAATTTAATTTATGAGCAGGAAAAGACGGAAAGAACTCGGCATTTTCATTTGTTTTACGAGAATGAAAAATAGCAGAATAATCTCGGGATTTTCATGAGTTTAACGAGTCTTGAAAATAACTAAAATTGACTCGAAATAGGTTTCATTTTTACAAAAGCTTGAAACATATAAAAACTATGCTTCAAAGTAGTTTCATTTTTTCACAAGCTTGAAACAGAGAGAAAACTATGCTTGATGCCCCCTAAGCGTAACTGTTAGAGCGCATGCCCCCCCCAGCCTCATTTCATTCAACCGGTTGGATGAAATGAAGGTTGATTTATGAGATCACTTGAAAGACTCGACCTACAACTATAAGAAAATTACGGAAAACTAAAATAACTAACCTAAATACTTAACATTTATGAGATCTAGTCAAACTCTCGACTCAAGTAGAGGAGGATTTGTTTCATTTTTTAACGAGCTTGACACAAGAAAAGAACTATGCTCGAATTCAGTTTCATGTTTACGCAAGCTTGAAACGAAAAACTATGCTTGTTATAAGTTCACGGAAAGACGGAAAAGACGGAAAGAACTCGGCATTTTCATTTGTTTTACGAGAATGAAAAATAGCAGAATAATCTCGGGATTTTCATGAGTTTAACGAGTCTTGAAAATAACTAAAATTGACTCGAAATAGGTTTCATTTTTACAAAAGCTTGAAACATATAAAAACTATGCTTCAAAGTAGTTTCATTTTTTCACAAGCTTGAAACAGAGAGAAAACTATGCTTGATGCCCCCTAAGCGTAATTGTTAGAGCGCATGCTCCCCCCAGCCTCATTTCATTCAACCGGTTGGATGAAATGAAGGTTGATTTATGAGATCACTTGAAAGACTCGACCTACAACTATAAGAAAATTACGCAACACTAAAATAACTAACCTAAATACTTAACATTTATGAGATCTAGTCAAACTCTCGACTCAAGTAGAGGAGGATTTGTTTCATTTTTTAACGAGCTTGACACAGGAAAAGAACTATGCTTGAATTCAGTTTCATGTTTACGCAAGCTTGAAACGAAAAACTATGCTTGTTATAAGTTCACATGCCCCCAGCATAATGACGCAAAACGAGGTACATGCCCCCCAGGCTTCATTGCATTCAATGAGGTGGATGGAATGAAGCTTTACTTTCAAGATCTTGGAAAGAATTGTGGGAGTTGTTTCATTTTTTAAACGAGCTTGACACAAGATAAGGAACTATGCTCGTAACTACTCTCTACAATCTACCTAACAAAAACTCTACTCTAAAAACCTTGTTTCATTTTTTAACGAGCTTGACACAAGACAAGGAACTATGCTCTAAAATCCTTGATTCATTTTTTAATGAGCTTGACACAAGACAAGGAACTATGCTCATGACTACGCTCTACAATCTACCTACTTAACCTACCCTTGTTTCATTTTTTAACGAGCTTGACACAAGACAAGGAACTATGCTCAAAAAGTTCGCATGCCCCCAGCATAATGATGCAAAGCGAGGTACATGCCCCCCAGGCTTCATTGCATTCAACCAGATGGATGGAATGAAGGTTTACTTTCAATATTTAACGTGAAAAGGGAGTTGTTTCATTTTTAAGGAGGTTGACACAAGAAAAGAACTATCCTCATACCTGATTCATTTTTTAACGAGGTTGACTCAGTAACAGGAACTATCCTCTAACCTGATTCATTTTTTAACAAGGTTGACTCAGAACAGGAACTATCCTCTAAACCTACTTTCTACAATTCTATATATCCTAAAATCTACCTGATTCATTTTTTAATGAGGTTGACACAGTAAAAGGAACTTTCCTCGGTGACACCTGTTTCATTTTTTAACGAGGTTGACACAGGAAAAGGAACTGTCCTCGCACTCACTGATCATGGCTTCCAACTGGAAGGAAGACATGTCAATGGACACACCTTGATCATGGCTTCCAAGAGGTCTTCATCAGAAGGAAGAATACTTCTCTGGAAGGAACACATGTCAAGGGACGCAAAAGGGATAAGAACATCGTGTTCAAGTAATCCCATAGATTTTTCCATGTCAATTACCGTATCTAAATCAAAGGAAGATGAGCAAACAGTGAGAGGCTCACTGACATCGGTAACTGAAAACATGGGACCAGTTGCCACATAATTAACCCGTGGCAGGTTAGATACCACTTTAGAATCAGGAACATTTAGGGGTGTCATATTATTGGTAGTTGAGACAAGACTAGGGAACGAAAGCTGGTCTACAGTCACAATACTGCCATTGTGAGGGAAAGACATCACGCGAAAGAGTGTCGATACGACAGCTTTCATTGCATAAACATAGTCTCGCCCAAGGAGTAAATTGAAATCCAAGGGACCTCGAACTACCATAAGATCAATACAAACAGTTTTACCTTCCAAGGTAATAGAAAACTTAGGAAGGATCCCTAAAGGTTCACTAATGGTTCTGTTAAAAGCTTTCAGATTCTGCGTAATAGGCGCAAGCTGAGGGGAACCCAAAGCTTTCCAAACAGTTGAGGATAAAATACTAACAGAAGCACCTTCATCTACCTGAGTACGATGTATGTCCCTACTACCAGCCTTAACAATGATTTGGAAAGGGATGGAGGAAGGAAGACGAGGTTCTGTCAGTCTATTCCAATCAAAGGAAAAGACCTCACTACTTGGAGGGGGTTCTGTAGAAATAGGTGAAATGCCCCCGGGCATAGAAGAATCTGATGTAACAAGAAGAACCTGAGCAGTATGAATTTCACTCTCTAAAGGGAAAGTGGGATCGATTGAATGTGAAATTGAATCGACCACTTGATCAACTAACGGATCATCAACCTGAGTAACATGAGTTTCACTCTCCAATGGAAGAGTGTGATTGACCGTACTTGAATTTAGATCAATCACGCCGTCAGTTGACGGTAGGTTGGGAGAAAGTTTACGGTAACCAGTTGGAAATTCTTGCTGTGGAACAGTAAGTTTTTCCAACAATGTTGAGGCTTCATCCATGTGAGGGCAAATGTGAGTTTGATGATTCCCTTTGCATAACTTACAAGGAAACCTAACTTTACCCTTTTTCCCAGGAACCTGACTATCACTGGTTGATGGATCAATGGAAAGTTGATGAGAGTTTTTTTACCATACTTCCAAGACCTTTGGAATACCAGGACAATTGACAAGGAAGTGGTCACCCTTACAAAGCCTGCAAGGGTATTTTGGTTTACGTTGCATGTTGGAGTTTTCCTCAACACCACTAACACTTACAGTCGTGGTTGGTTGGTTGACTTCTTTCTTATCTTGCTTCTTCTTCTTCTTCTTCTTCTTCCCTTTCTTCTTCTTCTTAGCCTCCTGGTTACTAGCAACAAGGCTTTTACTAGGCGAAGAGGAAGAAATGGAGGAAGAAAAATTAGGCGAAGAAGGTAAAGGGTCAACAGAAGGTTGGTGATGTTGAGATAGTGAACTCTGTGAAGGAGAAGCATTCGGTTGAGGTTGAACAATTGGAGTATTTTGGGGCAACGAAGTTGAAAATAACCATATCGGTAAACCTATTGTAAATCCAGGTAATGACAAAGTAGCCATATAAGGAGGACCAACATTCCCAAAGTAAGGAAAAGTACTAGGATTCTCATTAGGAGGGGTTCCTAGGTTGATAAATTCCGGAACATTTGCCATTATATTCAACTTCAGTGAATTTTATTAACAATTTTAAACTAAAATTAACAATTCACAATTTACACCTAACAATTAAAATTCACAATTCACACCTATGGTCTCTAAAAGTAAAAACAAACAAATTAACACGCGCTATCAAATCTAGGAGTCAAACCACACACAAACAGTAAGCTCTCCGGACCGAAAACACTAGTTGGTGATTAAGCCCAACCTCGCAGAATCCAGTACAGAAATAGTGGGTGGAACAGTTACCCCGACAACCTGCTTAATGAATAGACTGGACCAAGTTCCTCCACTTTAACCGTCTCGAGTGAAGTGAACCCCCCAGAAAATCCAAGTGAGTATAGCCGACGTCTGCTCCAGGTACAGTGGGACCTTCCCTCCACCGTCACCTCGGTAGAATCCTAAAGATAATGGCCACTAAGGTTACCAACCGCAACAAATGCACCTGGGGGAACAATCTAAACTCCGACAGCACGCAAGGGCAGAGTAGCAAGCTCAATCCCCTTGCCGGCTCCTTGACAATAATCCAAGGTTTACCGACAAGTGACCCCTGGCTCCTCGACAATGGTTAATCCGAGGTTTACCGTTTGTAATACGTACTGTCTGGCGTCGTTCCCAACGAGGGAGGATGGATCCCCTCACTGGTTCGGACACGAGCTCGTGCTTCTCCTTTAAGAGGAGCTTTCCCAGAGTGTAAATGTAACAATTGGATTTGATTCTATCACAAGATCAGCTACTTGTTTGGTTTTACTGTCTTGGAGAGTTAAGTACTCACCTACTCCAAGACACTAGCCTAAGCTATGTTGGTGTTTCAGAGCCCTTAGAAATGTAAAAATTACTAGATGAATTTTAATTAAGCGCTGTGTTATTAAGGCTGTTATTACTCAAATGGGTAAATGGAGATGAAACCAATGGTGTTATGACCTGACTCAACTGAATGCAATCGAATATGATAATGTAATCTTTTCAATTCGATGAATCCTAACTAAAGTAAGGATAGAGTTTCCATTCACTTCCAACAATGCAAAAAATTGATCACTAAGAGAAAATATAACAAATTCTCTAATGCACTAATTTTATCAAGAAAAACTAATGCAAATCAATTCCAAACCATTTTTTATTTTTATTTTGTGTAAATTCAAATCAAAGAAAACTGATCTAAATCTACGATTGATTTTCCAGAATGTAAACTATGCAATCGTAATCTATGCACAATTCACTCGAAAAGTATGCAAATGTAATCTATGCACATTTTCATTAATATTCCGAAAATGAGAATTCTAATTATGCAAATGTGATCTATGCAAGAGAATTCTCAAACACAAGATGATTCTAATGTGATCTAAGAACCAATCAAGTGCAAGTCGAGAAAATTGGGTGAGAGTTCCAAAGATCAAAAAATAAAAACACTCAAAGGCGATTAACACTCATACACAATTTAGCCCCCCCCCCGGCGAATGAGGGGGAAATTTTTTTTGCAAAAACAGAAGCAAAAAGAGGCAAAACTGTGAAAGGACTGAGAGAAACCTCCAAGTAATGATAAAAGGAAATCAAATCAAGAATTTCTCACAAAAGAGACTCAAAACACCCAATTGATGAAAGCTTAAAGCAGGAATGCTAATGAAACAAGCTTAGGTGAAGATTCTGGGCAAGGGACTAATGAATATGGGCAGAAAAAACTAAGAAAAAACAAAATCTAAGAGCAAAAAAGGCAAAAAGTGGAATTTTCTTAAATTTTGGCAGGGGACGCAGGCAACCCGTTAGCACAGGTGCGGGCCCGCTCTGTGCACACAGAAAAAGTGCGTCCAGGGACGCACTGTGCAGCACTCAGAGGGTGCGTCCTACTGAAAAACTCAAGAAAACCAAAAATAAAACTAATCCTAAGCTAACCCACCCAGAGACAAGATCACAGAGCCAAAACCAGAAAAATAAACCAATTTTCTCAAAGCAAAGTTCAAACAAAAGAAAAGACTCTTCTCATTAATGGAAACTTTCCCCAGTATGGTCGCCAATTTGTCACACGGAATCAGTGAAAAGTGCGGACACAACCGACCTTCCTAGAAGTCTAAGACATTCTAATGACAAACAAAACAAACTGGAGCTATCCTTCTCTAAACATGCATTATGATATGAGAAATCAAGTGTTTTGTTCTTACCTTTGTCCAAACGCTGTTGTAGAAGTCCAAGCTTTGTTGATCCGGATGAGCTCCTCCTTTTATCCAAAACCTGCAATCACCAACAGTCAAACAATTAAATAGCACCTGATTATAACATAAAACAAAGCATATTCAACATATAGACCAAGGAGTACATGAAATAACCCATAAACAACAAGTTATTGAGAAGAATGGACCAATTTGCATTAAAGGTAATCAAAAGGAACCATTACAACCTGAGCCTTGGTGTTGTGCAAGCTCCTTCCAGGGTCCACAAGAGTCTTCCTCTACTTTGACAAAGCTCACCCACTTCCAAATAGAACAAGCAAAGATGGCAATCTCTCCTCACAAGCTTCTAAATGGGAGTCCTAATTCCTGCAGCATTTACCCTTAGAAATGTATAGCTTTCAACCTTCCTCCTTCTGGCCCAATGCCTGTATTTATAGTGCTCAAGAGGAAGTTAATCAGGTCCACCATCAATGGGATAGTCCCCTCTTTGGATGGGATCACTCCCTTATTGATGGGATAAGTTCCTCTTTGGTAGGGGTGCATGAACCATCTGGAGGCGCTCAATACACGTCGAACAACCTTCTAGAATGCTCTAGAAATGACCACAAGTAAGTTTTTGAAGATAAAACTTGCGCATTTTAACCTTTTCAGAGGGGCGCACCTGCCCCTTTAGATACAGAGCGTCCTTGGACGCAGACCTCATGAACAATAGGTGCGTACCCGCAGGCAAGGTTTGAGAGAACCTGCGTACCCAGAGATAAACATATTTATAAAGACTTTCTCTCTTTCTTGGAGTTTGACATGGATAGCAGAGGCATAAGACTTGCTTAAGAGGGTAGTATGACTGTTGATAGAGCCATACCGACTGTAAATAGCCATGGTGACATTTTTTAGTGTAACACCTCCGTGAAAATTGACCACGTAACAAGTTGTTTACGAGAACAAAGCCCTTCGTACCATAAAAAATGATCTGGTTCTAAATATGAAGATGCAATACATACCTTTTGTAACAGTTGTACACCATGTCGATCAAAATATTGCTCCATCTGAAGTATCCAATTTACCGGATCCTTGCCATCAAACTTCCTCATCTTGCTTTTTCTTGATTTTAGGAGCTCAACCTTGAAACGACTATAACTCTGTACTTTCAGATCTTTAAGTTCTGAAAATGCAACCTATAGTAGCCCTCTGTGTTCTCTTTCCAATGCCACTAGTCTGATCCAAATTGGATTCTCTAAGAAAGAGTTATGCACAATCTCCCAAGATGACCTGATTATAGAACTTTCCAGAAGAGCGAACTTGTATGAAGTGCCACGTGTCATTGTTTCAACCTTTGACTCTAAAAAATATATACAAGAAAACTACAGTCCGTCCTCTTTCTGCACCTTCTTACGAAATTTCAATCCGATGCTCAGAGAAAAAGTTATGACGATTTTCCCTAGGTCACTTGTTTTGAATGTAATTCAGGAGTCTGCAAAAAGACCAACTTCCTCAGATCATATCTCCGCAAATATCGCTCAAAAAGCTCTGAAATTCGGACCCAAGGTTCAGCACAATTTCTTCTCAAATGGATTTTTCTTGCGACTTCTAAACCGTCACAGAAAAAAGTTATAGCGAAAATGCCACGATGACCTGTTTGGAGCAGCAAAACCCTAGAATCTAAAGCTCTGATACCAAATGTTATGAAACCAGCACAAGAAAAGATTAAAAAGATAGATCAACGCCTTAGAATTCAGCCTCTTCGAGGGGGCAACCTCCTTTACATTACATAAATGAACAATTCTTGGATGATACAAATGAAAAGACCTCCTTTCTATATATAGGAGTCTAAGGGGTCATAACATAATCAGAGCCGACATAACAATAATAATGTAAGGGCACAATAATAACAATAATGGGATTTTATGGGGCACAATAGTAACAATATGGGCACTACATGGGTACATCAATATAATAAGTGGGTTGTACTAATAACAATAAGGGGTTACACTAGTGGTATAGGGGCCTAATAGCTTCTCTCCAAGCTTTTTGAGCATAGGAATAAAATCTTAAATAAAACTAAATAATTCATTTCTTTAGGTCCAATAGACCAAAAATTGGTCTCAGTGGACATTAACTATCATCATCATCATCATCATCATCATAAAATCCTTTTATAAAAATTTCTTTACCTAAATATTGATGAAGGATTTTTAAGATGAGAACTATTTTTAATTAACTAACCAATTTAAAACAAATTACTTTCTTTCTCCTCATTGTTTTAGTTATTTTTTGGGAAATTTGCCATACATCCTTGGTCCATTATTTAACTAACTTAATAAGTTATCCTTTTAATGAATTATTCTTATTATATATTATTAATGTTTTATATTTAATTAGATAGTTTTAAGTTTATGGCTTAGTGATTTAAGTTTATATTTATTTTATTAATAAGATCTATTAATAGGTTATACAACAATTAATTGTTATGGTAATAACTATAATGATGATGATGATGATGATGATGGTTAACATCCACTGAGACCAAACATTGGTCTATCGGACCTAAAGAAACAAATTATTTATTTTGATTTAAGATTTTATTCCTATGCTCAAAAAGCTTGGAGAGAAGCGTCCCGAGCTCACTATAATTTTGACATTGTAAAAGGCTAGGAAGGTCAATATTGTAACAAAGATTGTGAAACTGAGATCTAATGTGGTTGTACGCGGGGCACTCTAAGAGGAAGTGGTTTTCATCCTCGATGAACTCCTATTCTCACATATATGGCAGATTCTTTCCATCCATAGCGTTTTAGGAACTACCCAACGACCACTATGGAGCTCATGAGAATTCGTTCTAATCTTTGCTATAGTAACTTACAATTAACAATTTAATTATATATAAATTTAATATTAGCCATTTTGATTAAATATAATTAAAACTAACTTACAATTAATTAACTAAATATTTAATTATATAACTTTAATATAATATTGGATATTTAATTATATAGATTTAATATCAACGTTTTGATTCATATTAATTAAATACGTTACCATATATATGATATTAGATATTAAACTAACTTTCAATTAACTATTTAATTATATATAAATTTAATATGAGTCCTTTTGATTAAATATAATTAAAACTAACTTACAATTAATTAACTAAATATTTAATTATATAACTTTTATATAATATTAAATATTTAATTGTATAACTTTTATATAAATTTAATATTAGTCATTTTGATTCATATTAATTAAATACATTACCTAATTTATATATGATAATAGATATTAAACTAACTTTCAATTAATTTAGTAAATATTTATTTATATAACTTTAACATAAGTCCTTTCGGTACCTAATTGATTCCTATTAATTAAATATATACATTACCTTATTTAAATATGGTAACAGATATATAACTGACTTACTAATTATTTAACTAATTATATTTTCATGTCCCTATCCCTTGGTCTACTCCGGTTAGTCGTTTCCCAGTGAAATATAGCCGTTAATCAATCTAGTTGCTAAGTTCAATTTAGTCGTTGTCTGGTCAAATATAGCTGTTGGATGTTCTACTCTATCTATTTAACATGCAACCAGGATCTGGTTCTTCAACTTGTCCTGACGATGAACCACAATCGTTGGTTCGAAACGCGTCGACAAATGCATTCTAATTTGATTTACGCCAAAAAATCTTCTCAAAAAATATAATAACTCTTTCATTCAGGTGTTCATTTTTTAAGTTTTTTTAGCCAAAAATTTTCCATAATGTCATGCTTGAAATATTTTAAAAACTTGAAATTTTTTTGTAGTCATAATCTTTGGTTTTAATTGCATAGTTGAAAAATTGTAAAGATTTTAATGTTTTTTTAAATCATGATATTTTATCTTTAATGTTATGGTCAAAAATGTTAGGTGTGGAGCCTGATTATCTTCTATATTCAAAGGTCTCAGCCTGATGTATACCCCAGGAAAATTGTACACCCGCGGAGGTTCGGGGAGGCCAATCCCCCCCGGCTGGGGGGTCCGAGGCCAGCGATCCCCTGGCGGGGGTTAGGGGGTAGCGTCCCCGAAGCTAAGAATAGATGTAAAATTGCCTTGTAAAAGTGTAGTATTTTCTAGTCAATCTGGGTCGTTCATTAGGCGGAGATCTGACGGTAGAATTTATGTTTAATTTAGGGTTTTTTTCCCTAGAATGCAATCTCTCACTATATATGAGGAAATTGTATTGCGTCTATGTATATATGTATTCTGAGTGAGGAAGAGAGAGGAGATTGAGAGCGAAGAGGTAGTTACAGCGGATCTGTTGTAGGTTGTATCTCTTCAGTTTGCTAGATAATATAATAAAAGGACTGGTTGTTTCTCCATGAACGTAGCCCAAACCAGGGGAACCACGTATATCTGTGTCTCTCTTGTTTTATGTGTTTTCTGTGTTTATATTTTTGCAATATTTTATGTGTTCCATTGCTCTGTAATATATAATTTTCTAACAACTGGTATCAGAGCCGAAGGTATATTTGGTTGATAAACTCGCAGGAGAGAAGGGTTCCTGGTTCGAGTGGGAGCAATGGCGGAAGATGGTAGGTTTAGGGTCGAAAAAATCAATGGCCAAAACTACCAACTGTGGAAGATGAAAATGGAAGATTATCTGTATCAGAGAGATCTGTACCTACCATTGAGTGGAAAGAGAAAGTAGCCGACGAGTATGACAGACACAGAATGGGATATTCTCGACAGAAAGGCACTTGGAACAATACAGCTATGCGTAGCAGCGTCAGTAGCGTTTAATATTTCAAAGGAAACGACAACAGAGGGTTTAATGTCGGCATTGGGAAAACTATATGAAAAACCCTTGGCCTCAAATAAGGTATTTCTTATGAAGTGTTTATTTAATATGAAGATGTCAGAAGGTGGATCTATTGCTGATCATTTAAATGATTTTAATACAATTACAAGTCAGTTAAGTTCTGTAGGGGTAACTCTTGATGATGAAGTTAGGGCTCTGTTATTTCTGTGCTCATTGCCAGAAAGTTGGAATGGTTTAGTTATGGCCATTAGTAACTCTGTATCGGGATCTAGTACTTTAAAGTTTGATGATGTTGTCGGTGCAATCCTTAGCGAGGAAATGCGACGGAAAAGCTCCGGTGAGACATCAGGTAATTCTTTGATTGCAGACACTAGGGGAAGAAAAATGGAAAGAGGAAAGAGCCCTGGATATCGCAGTAAGTCAAGAAAAGACAGATCCAAGTCCAGATCGGGGATAGTGTGCTGGAAATGCGGGAAGAAAGGACACCTGAAGAAAGACTGCAAGTCTCGGAAGGGAAAAAAGGAGACGCGCAGCAAGAAACTAATCATGGAGTGAATGTAACAGGTGATGTGTTGCAAGATGCTTTGATTATTTCATTAGAAAATATTATTAATGCCTGGGTGGTAGATTCAGGGGCTTCATTCCATGCCACACCTGATAGGAAACATTTTTATGATTATGTTCAAGGAGATTTTGGATAGGTTCGATTGGGTGATGATAAACCCTGTTCATTGGAATTGGTACAGTTTTCATAAAACAGCAAAATGGAAATCAGTGGCTATTGAAGGAGGTAAGGAATGTTCCAGATCTGAAGAAAAATCTGATTTCAACAGAGCAGTTGGGAGGTGAAGGTTGCGTAACCACTTTCACAGATAAAACATGGAAGGTCACTAAAGGATCCCTAGTAATAGCGAAAGGAGGAAAGGTTGGTACATTGTATTTATGCAATGGTATTTCTATTTCTGTTAATGCTTTAACCTCTACAGGAGAAGATACGACATTGTGGAATCATAGGCTCGGGCACATGAATGAGAAGGGGATGCAGATTCTTCACTCATTAAATTTGTTGTCAAGTTTGAAGCATGTTGATTTAAAATTCTGTGAGAATTGTGTATATGGAAAACAGAAGAGAGGCAGATTCCTTAGAGTTGGGAAAGAAAACAAGAGCGGAAAATTAGAGCTTGTGCATACATATGTATGGGGACCTGTTCAGGTATCATCTCTTGGTTGCTCTAGTTATTATATTACTTTTATTGATGATGCAACCAGAAAAGCCTGGATTTATTGTATTTGAAATAAATCTGATGTATTTGATACTTTCAAGAAATGGAAAGCTTTGGTTGAAAATGAGACAGGAAAAAGGTTGAAGTGTCTCAGATCAGATAATGGAGG
This sequence comes from Pinus tabuliformis, assembly GCA_031772625.1. NCBI lineage: Eukaryota > Viridiplantae > Streptophyta > Pinopsida > Pinales > Pinaceae > Pinus > Pinus tabuliformis. The sequence goes on along the minus strand of CM062809.1, from coordinate 1,138,298,263 downwards.
TGAATATTGCATCAAAGAGTTTGATAGGTATTATTCTGAGAATGGAATTCACAGAGAGAAGATAGTTCTAGGAACACCACAAGAAAATGGTGTGTCAGAAAGGATGAACAGGACAATCATGGAGCATGCAAGGTGCATGAGATTGCCTTTACAATTTTGGGCAGATGTTGTAGATACTGTTGTCGATCTAATAAACAGAGGGCCTTCAAGTTCCTTGGATGGTGGTATTCCAGAGGAAGCATGGACAAGTAAAAAGGTAAACTACTCTTTTTTAAAGACTTTTGGTTGTGAAGCCTTTGTCCACATTAACAAAGAAAATAGAACAAAGCTTGAGGCAAAATCAAAGAAATGTACTTTTATTGGATATGGTGTTAATGATTTTGGTTATTGCTTTCATGATTATGAAAAACATAAAATCATTAGGAGCATAGATGTCATATTCAATGAAAAAGTTTTGTATAAGGATCAGCTGCAGGAAAAGAAAACAGAGAATACACAGTGCTTGATGATATCACAGGAAAAGTGATGGTAAATGAAAATCATAATGATCAACAGCCAGAACAACAACCACAACAGCAACAAGCACTTCAAACACCTGAAAGTGGTATTAGAAGATCTACCAGAATAAGTAGACCCCCTGAACGATACTCTCCTTCATTATATTATGTATTGTTGACTGATTTTGGTGAACCAGGATGTTATGAAGAAGCAGTGCAGGTAGAAACCAGGAAGAAGTGGGAGCAATCCATGAAAGAAGAGATGGACTCCTTAGCACATAACCAGACTTGGGACTTAGTCAGTTTGCCTGCAAGTAAAACAGCGTTGCAAAATAAATAGGTTTACAGGTTGAAGGAAGATGAAGGTAGAAAAAGGTACAAAACTAGACTTGTGGTGAAGGGGTTTGCACAGAAAAAGGGTATAGACTTTGATGAGATATTTTCTCCTGTTGTGAAAATGACTTCAATCAGAACTATTCTAAGTCTAGTAGCAGCTAAAGATTTGCATCTTGAGCAGTTAGATGTAAAGACAACCTTTCTCCATGGGGATTTAGAGGAAGAGATATATATGCAGCAGCCACAAGGATATGAGGTAAAAGGGAAGGAGAAACTAGTGTGCAGGTTGAAGAAAAGCTTGTATGGCTTAAAACAGGCTCCAAGGCAGTGGTATCTAAAATTTGATAGGTTTATGTCTGAACAAGGTTATACTAGATGTCACTCTGATCATTGTGTTTATCTCAAAAGGCAAAATGATGGCAGCTATATTATATTTTTATTGTATGTAGATGGCATGCTTGTTGCAGGTTCTAACATGTAGGAAATAAATGTGCTTAAAAGGAAATTGCAAAACTCATTTGCAATGAAGGATTTGGGTGCTACAAAACAAATCCTTGGTATGAGAATAACTAGAGACATAAAGAATCACAAATTAACATTGTCTCAATTTGAGTACATAGAAAAGGTGTTGAAAAGGTTTAATATGCAGAATGCAAAACCAGTTAGTATACCATTGGCTAGCCATTTCAAATTAAGTAAGGAGGCATGTCCCAAGGCTCAGGAAGAAATGGCTCATATGTCTAAAGTTCCATATGCATCAACAATTGGAAGCCTAATGTATGCAATGGTCTGCACAAGGCCTCAAATTGCACATGCAGTGGGAGTTGTAAGCAGGTACATGAACAATCTAGAAAAAGAACATTGGATGGCGGTGAAGTGGATTCTCAGGTATTTGAGAGGTACCACAAATCAAGCATTATGATTTGGTGGTTCAAACATTGCTCTACAGGGATATGGTGATGCAGATATGGCAGGTGATAGAGATAACAGGAGGAGCACAATAGGGTATGTGTTTACTGTTGGAACAACTGTCAGTTGGGTCTCAAAACTGCAAAGTGTTGTTGCACTGTCAACAACAGAAGCAGAGTATGTTGCTGCTACAGAGGCTAGTAAAGAAATGATTTGGTTACAAAGGTTTTTCGATGAATTGGGTAAGAAGCAGGAGTTGGGCAGGTTATACAGTGATAGCCAGAGTGTCATACATCTTGCAAAGAACTCTACATTTCATTCCAATACTAAGCATATACAGCTCAAGTACCATTTCATACGGTCAGCATTGAAAGATGGACAGTTGAAGCTGGAAAAGATACACACTAGCCAGAATCCTACAGATATTTTAACAAAAGTTGTAACCATGGAGAAACTAAGAATCTGCTAAGTTTCAATTGGTCTTCAAGTATGATGAAGAAGATGAGAAATAGCCAGGTCCAAAGTAGAATTATTGTCTAGCAAATGAAACAGCGGTTGAGTTGCTATAATCAGTCTCCAAGTGGGAGATTGTTGGGTGTGGAGTCTGATTATCTTCTATATTCAAAGGTCTCAGCCAGATGTATACCCCAGGAAGATTGTACACCCCTCCACGTGGGGGGGTGCGGGGGGGACTTGTTCCCCCCCCCGCGGGGGTTCTAGAAAGCCGATCCCCCCGGTTGGGGGATCTGGGGGCCAACAGTCCCTCGGCAGGGGTTCAGGGGCAGCGCCCCCGAAGCTAAGAATAGATGTAAAATTGCCTTATAAAAGTATAGTAATTTCTAGTCAATCTGGGCCGTTCATTAGGCAGAGATTTGACGGTAGAAGTTATGTTTAATTTAGGTTTTTTGCCCTAGAAGGAAACCCCTCGCTATATATGAGGAAATCATATTACGTCTATGTATATCTGTATTCTGAGTGAGGAAGAGAGAGGAGATTGAGAGCGAAGAGGGAGTTACAGCGAATCTGCTGTAGGTTGTATCTCTTCAGTTTGCTGGATAATATAATAAAAAAAGGACCGGTTGTTTCTCTGTGGACGTAGCCCAAACCGGATGAACCACATATATCTGTCTCTCTTGTTTTATCTATTTTCTGTGTTTATATTTCTGCAATATTTTATGTGTTCCATTGCTCTGTAATATATAATTTTTTAACAGAAAACAATTACAATTACAATGTTTTTTAGAGTCAAGATATTTTATCTTTAAGAACATGAATGGAAATAGTTGGAATTATCAGGATTCGAGACATGATAGTTTATTTTTAACATCATGTCCGAGAATTGTTGGAATTTTACATTTTTTCAAAGTCTCGATATTTTCTCTTTAACTCCAATGCTAAAAAATGTCAAAATTGTAACTCGATTTTTTTTTGTTATTCCAAAATAAACAATTTTTTTAAGGGTGTTTTTTTCATCCATTTAAAAAAAAAAAATTGGTTTTTACTTCCATTTAAAAAAAATGTTGAAAATTTACCCTTAAAAAAGCATTGTTCTCGCATAAACAATTTTCATTTTTTGGTTGTTTTTTTTGGGTTTTTTTGCTCGATTACCCGTTTTGAGGTAATAATCTCGTTTCATCGGTAACTATGTTGGAGTTGAATTTTGGAGTATGTGTTCAATCAAATCATCTTCATCTGGCTATCCTCCTCCCATGGAAACTTCTAGGGTATAGAGTTGGGCTGAGTAGACTTCATCTTCTTCCTCCTCTTCTAGCCATAAAGTTAAATCATGTTTTAAAGATGGCTGAGCAAGAGGGTACAAGACCAATTGCTTGGACAAATGCCCATTTTTTAGTCATGTTCCCATCCATGTGGCTAATGTAGGCATTGACAGTGGTTAACTAAGGTCTCCCAAGTATGATAGGATAACCATCAAGCTTGACCTTAGGTTGGAGAACTAGGAAGTCTATAGGGTACTCCCAGGAGTCAATAGAGACCATCGCATCCTCGACGATCCCCTCAGGGGTTACTGTGGAACAGTCTACAAGCTACAAGATTGTTGTAGTCTTTCTTAATGAACCTTGGAGATTTAGCTTGAGCATGGTGTCCTTAGTCATTACATTAATGGCAGCCCCAAGATCAATCAAGGTGGGTGGGACAATGGTGCCATTGGTGTGCACATCTACTACAAGGCTTCCAGGGTCTAAATACTTTGGGAAAATTACTTGCCCTAGAATTAAGTCAGACAACTGTTCAATAACATTAATGGTAGGGGTGTCTCTTTTTCGCCTCCCTGGATGTTTGAAACACTTTTCTTTAATCAATTTGTTGTAAATAGGTACATCCTTAATTGCTTGGATAAGTGAGATTTTTACACAGATTTTTCAATTCACCTAGAAGTTCATTCTCTTCTAGGATAGGCTAGACTGGATGAGTTAATCTTTCGGGAAAAAGTGGTGGATTCACTCTAGGCATACTTTCCTCTTTTTCCTCCTCACTCTCCCTAGGTGGAGATGGTGGTTGGTTATCCGGGAGTACTCTCCCAGACCTTCGGTTGATTTCTTGAATTTCCATAGCATAAGAAGGGTAGGATGTCTCTCCATTGTATACTTGTTGTGCCTGTCTATTTTTCAGGTTCGAACTTGGCTGGGCACACATCTGAGATTGTTTAGATGGAGCAGGGTGTAAAATTTATGGTTGAGTGGGAGGTGGAGGCAATAAAGTTGGAGCATGTTGTATGGGGGCCTCCACCCCTGGGGTGGTGCATTTCACTGAAGCTGTGGAGGAGTATATGGATGAAATGGCTGGTTGGTCGACTGGGAATGGTACTGAGGTGCAAAAGACCAAGGAGAAGGTGTAGACCAGGAGGGATAAACAGGGGGCCCCCAAGAGGGAATGGTTGTGTTTTGCTTAGGGTTGTAATATGCATAGGATGACCCTTTCATGCCTTGTTGCTACGGTCGAGGTCCATGAAGCCTACTTTGATTTATGTAGCAGAGTTGTTCAGTCACCCTTTCCATGATACACAACTTTCAGTCTAGGTAAAGAAGGGCACTTGTCTATGGAGTGGTTTTCTTCACAGACCGAGCATATTTCTATAAATTTTAATGGACATTCATTCCTAGGGTGTCGCCTTGTACATCTAGGGCAGAAAATAGCTAATGCTCTCTTTGCTTCCTCCTGCTTTCTCTTAATGTGCATAGTGTCCATCTGTAGGGCAAGGGTTTGCAGCATTTCACTCTTGAAATCTTCCAGCATATTTCCAATTTCACCTTTTATGGATGTGTTGGAACAGGATGAGCTGGCCATTGGTTGACTACCCCTACCCTTTTTCCTAGTTACCCTAGAATGGTTCTTAAAGACAATCTTGATATCTTCATAGGGTAGCTAGTAGATGTCCCCTCCTGCTAGTAGGTTTAGGGTATGATCTAGAAGATCTTCCCTAACCCCCTTGAGTAGGACTAGCTTTAGTGACTCAGAATCAAGTGTGCACCTGGACCTTTTGTCGCTAAGCTGTAATCTTTCCTTATAATCCTCTAGGGATTCATCATGCCCTAAGGTCATTCTAAAAATTTATTCTTTAGTGTATTTGGACCTGTAGTAGTCCTGATACTTGTTGTTGAAGGCTTCCTGCATCTGAGCCCAGGTTATGATGCCATCCCCAGGTAAACCCATGAACCAGCACAGAGCTACATCCTTGAGAGTGAATGGGAATAATTTCAACTTCTTATCATCAGTGGTGTAATCATAAGTTCTTCATATGGCAACGAACTCAAACAAGAAAGTATCTGGATCTTCTGAGGTCAGGCCATGGAAGTGAGGAAGAGCATAGGGGCTTATGTTTTTCATCCTCTTGGCATCCCCATTGGTTTCTCTAATGGGAAAAACACCCTCAATTCTTTCTCTATCTCCTCTATCATTTCTATTTCCAGCCAGTAGGTCAGTTGCAATGGGTTCTCCTTCTTCTTCTCCCCCTGTAGACTCTTCAAAAATCTCTAGTTACTCTTCAAAAAGGTCTTCCATTGGCTACACTCTTGGTAATGTCAAGGAAATTATCTAGAACAACATCATAGAGGAGATTGATGAAATCTGGCCATCTATCCAAATTATTTTTTAGCAGAAGGAGTTAATGGAAAAGGCAAACCAGACAATTGCCAATATAAATTCTCAACGGGGAGAAATGTCTGCTACAGCCAACAGCATTATAAGGTTTCTTAATTCTAAAAACAGGTATGAATTGGATGATCTAAGGGTGGATGACAGGACTGAGACTATTCTGGAGGTGAAGAAAGTTCTAACCAAAAATAACTTAGTAGTGCAGTTGATAGAGAAGTGTCACACTCTTGATGTTGTAGTCAATAGATTTTTCACAAGGATTGATGCATTAAACAAGAAGGGTCTTCCTTCATTGTTTGTCATCAATGATAAGTTAATGACCAAGGAGGATTACTTGAATAAGCTTCAGGACATTGCCAAGGACACAACCAAGTCCTCCAACATCAAAGGTTCCATGATAGGCAAGGCGTTTTACGAGGCCATCAACAACATATGTTTTATTCAAAATGAGATAAAACATATTTTTACTATAAAACCCACTTTTTCCAAGTATACTGAGGTAGATGAGATCTACCGTAGAGTAACTAATATATCAATTCCAGATGAAGAACGGTGGGAAAAGCTATGCGAATATCAGGATTAGAGGAAAGATCAGTTTTGCCAGCGCACCAGAATAGTTGCCACTCCGCAACAGCTTTCCATCAAAACAGGGCTAGATGTGCATATTCATTCTTTTTGATCGAATTCTTTCCCTTTCAGTTAGTTTTAAGAAATAATAACATGCCTTGTCACTCAGGCATTTATTGCAATATTTTTTATTTTGTTTAAGCACTTCATTTTGTCAAAGTATTCAGGGTTGGACCCTTGAACCAGTTAGCAAATAGATTTGTACTAAGCTGGAGCATTTTTTATTGAATAAAAGATTCTGGATTTACTTCATATGGCTTGTCTCTCTGTGAGTTGTTTTCATTATGTTTTCCATTATGTATTCCTCATATAATTTAATTCATTTACAGTCATCCAATTGAAAATTTAATTGAATCTGAGTTTCATTTTCAATCCACTGTGAAGTTGTAGTTTAATTAAGAGATTAATTTACAGGACTATCTGTTATTGTAAATTCCTCTTTGAATTTAAATTGCAAAAGATTTCTGTAATGACTTGATTATATTTTGTTGATTAAGAAAACTATTTAATTTCTGCTTATGAATGGTGAAATACTATGTTTGAATATTAAAACATTTATACTTCTTCATATTCTACTCATCCATCCCACTTAAAATCAAAATAACCATATGTATTTAAAGAACAACCTTTTGTTTTATTGAAAATTTGTCTAAGTTTAAAGCACCTGCTTAAAAGCAGTTCACTGGTCATCCAACCATTAAAATCAAACAAAACATTTTAGATGCATTGGCATAGCCAATTGACCTTAGGTTATCTCAAAGGACAACACCCTCATTTGTTTGTTGACTGAAAATAGTCTTTTGGAGGTCCAAAAGCTTCCAGTGGGGAAGAGTGATCCAAAGGATCAATGAAGTGCTCAAAATTGAAAGTGTTCAAAAGTGCTCAAAACCTATGCCAAAGCGTAGAGCTCGACGACTTGAATTTAATGCAACTTGAATAGCTCAATATCGATATCATAGGCTCATGATATCACGTTCTGATCATTTTCCTAAACAGGTAAAACAATTGCAGGTTGGATGCAGTGCTGCTCACTAGGTAGAGCGTACATTAAGTAGGCAGGGTGACTAGGCAAGTTGATTGTACCTCATAGGCCAATGGCAAGTTGTCAAATGGTCTCACATGATTGGTCTAAGTTGGAAAATTTTGATTGGTTGTTGCAATTATTAAGTGGACCAATGAATGGGGGCCACGTGGCCTAGTCAAGGGCTGCCACGTGGCACCCCGCGGTAGTGTAAAATTTTGGTTCACGGCGAAACTAGCATCCACAGGAATTGAACACAAGACCTTTGAACTAGCATTGCAGTGCTTTACCAATTGCGTTGCGGGTGTTACTTAACATACATAGTGGCGCATGCATATTTAATTTTTTGGCGTCGTTGTGTTGGGGGACGGGGTCGGGCTAAGCCTTGGCCCCTAGTCACCTTACCACCCACAAGACCGCAGGTAGAAGGGAGTCGAGGGCTCGGGCTTAGCCCCAGTCCAAGGTTCGAAACCCACAACATATTACCACCGGACCAGAGCGCTAAAAGTCGAGGGGGTTAGTAGTTAAGCTTAGCCCATGGTCTCAACCCATACCATGTAACCACAAAGGATCGTGTGGAGAGCTTGGTGACGGGTGCAGAGAATTGGGAACATCCCTGGGTTATATGGCAGTCATAAGAACCTTATGTTGAGAGCTTGGGGGCTATGCCGACGGGAGCGGGCGGTTAGCCCCAGCCCCCGAGAGCTTGGGGCTATGCCCGCGGGGGCAGGCGGTTAGCCCCAGCCCCCGAGCGCATGGCCCCATGTGGCCCAAGTTTTTCGTTGATAGGACTTATTAGGCATTTAAAAGAGGCAATAGATTGCACCTAAACTGACGGGAATCTCGTCGACACCAAGTGAAATTGGTGCTCAGTGTGCCCTGGAATTGCGAAATTCGTAGAACAGTTAGCAGAGCAATCTAGTTTGTAGAGCAGTGAGTAGAAAAGCTTCTCTATAACATAAATTCTTTAGTTTTTGGCCAAATTAAGCCAAACAAGAGCCCAACTAGGAGATTTTCACTGTTCTTGAGCCATTAGAGACAATTTTTACATTATGAGCACTCTAAATCCATGTAAACACAAATTTGAACACTTGATGAAAGAGACCCAACATTGGAAGCTAGACCAAAAGATGTAGCCCAGGAGAAGGGTGAACTTCTTTATCATTTTGTTGTCTTGTGTTTCTGATATGGTATATTTGTCTCTATTTTTATGATGTTAACTAAGTTTTGAAACCATTATTTTATATACTTTTGCAAAGTGACCCATTGCCTAAAAGACATAAAATTTTACTTGAAAAATTTTCGTATCACCTTCAAGTTTGCATAACATATTAGTTTAGCGTTCCGATGAGCCTGGCAAGTGATTTATGAGGTGAGGCCCAAATTCTCAACAATTCAATATAACGTGACAACACATCAAAACATGTTGTGTGACTCGTCTGGTGGGGCCTGTGTAGAGAGGTGATGTGGTCGGTGCCATATGGGCATAGAGATGTACATTTTGGCATAACAAGGTGACATGGACCACCTAATTGTTGTAGGATTGCCACATGGGGCCATGTGTGTGCCACGTGGCAATGCATGATGACATGGCAAGTTAATGGCCCTAAAGTTGAAATGGTAATAACTATTGATCCAGGAGCTAGATTGTGATAAAAAAACTATATCGTTGAACAACTCTTGACGAGCCAGACACAATGGTGATGTTTATTCTAAGTTTTAAGGAAGTTGAGAAATGAGGAATTGTGACTCCATCTTGATAACAAGACTATGTAGATTGGGTTTAATGATAGTAATGCCTTTTGGTACCCAAGAAAGCTCTAAGGGTGTGGATGGGGGTGTTACAAAATTCATTGAAAAGTGGTGGGGCATGCTCTACTTTAGTGAGGGTATGGATTTCACATACACAAATTAACCTTGTAGGTCTAGGAGATTGTAAAGGTCATGCCATTTTCCTATGACAGTATGGAACATGAAATTACCACATAAATTAACAGGTACCCCATCATCACAACTAAGGAAACACTAGAAGGGACAAGAGTTAGATTGCTAGTCGCGCATAATCCACCTTGTGCCCTCATCATAGTCTCAATTACAACAATAACCCCTATGGTGACTTTAGCCCCTACATCGTTGACCTCATATTGTATTGCTCTAGAGAATATCGAAATTTAATGTGGTTATCAAAGAGCACCAATGGAAGTGAAAAACATGAACAAACCAAATCATCCTCTATCCCACCAACCAAAACATTTACACAAGCAAAGATGCAAGAAATATTCTAGGAAGCAAAGATCTTCACACTTTTAATCCATAAGTGGTTAAAACGGATCTAAGCTAGTTATATAATAAACTTTTTTTTATATATTTAATTGGTTTATTACCTTTTGTAAAATATCTTTATTTTTTAATCAATAAGTTCATATGAATATATAAATAACAAAAATTAAAAATTATTTAATTTTAAAATATTTTCAAAATTTATATATAATAATAATCAAATTTTGAATAAATCCCTTCCTGTATAAAGTGAGGACAAGCCTTTACTAAATAATCATTTATTAATTAATACTATTACAGTATAATAAAGTTTAAAATATTAAATTAAATATCATTTAATTATACATTAACCAAATATTATCTATACATGGTAAATTGATACGTTAATATACCTATATATGTATATGGTATTCTCCAGTCATAAAAAATACTTCCAAAATTATTTATAATATAATAACAATCAAATAATGAAATAATGCATAAACCCACTTTCATATATATGGAATAGGGGAGGGACGCCATTACCTGTGCACCCTCCCCTCCCCCTGGCCTACGAGCACGTGGACACCGCATGAAGTTGTACGACATGCGTCTAGTGTGGGCTGCCACATGTTGTGCACGTGTCAGGAAATAAAACAGTGTTTGTCGACCTTTCGCTCGCTCGTTTCCACCTATTTTCTGTGATGTGTGGTGTGCCTGTGGGTTTTCTGTTCGGCTTCGATGTTTGTTCGAAGCCCTCCGTCGACGATGGCACGAGACGGCTCCATTACCTGCGCGCTTCGCCCGCCATGGTTGAGATAATGTCCACCATTGTTTGCTTGCATGAATCCATGGTTGGAACAGGGTTTCTGTTGTTCTTGTGGTTTTCCGCCTGCTATTGTTGTTCAGTCTGGACCGCCAGTGGTTTAGGGTTTCCTGGGTGGTTGTTTAATTCGCGCTATTTGTTGTTTGGGGTCGAGCAAGTACCAATTTCAGCCAGTTCAAGGTCAAAGCTGGCATTTACTGGTAATGGCAGGTTTTGGTGGTTTTGTGTGGTTTTTTTGGTTTTTTTTTCTCCATTTGTTAATTTCCCACTTGTTGCAGGTGTGGCAGGTGTGGCAGGTGTGGCAAGCGTTCGAGAAGGTCTGCCGAAGGTCTGGTGAGCTCTGGACTTGGACATGGCTTCTATCTGGTAGGATTTTAATCCTACCAGCCATTTCTGATGTGTTTTTCAACACCTCACCTTGTGTTTTTAAACACCTCGCCTTGTTTATTGGAATTTTTGTTAAATTTGCATATAGGTTTTGGGTTTTGTGGAATTTTTGTTAAATTTGCATACAGGTTTTGGGTTTTGTAGGTTAGGGGTTTTGTTTTGAGGGTACCATCCATTTCTGATGTGTTTTTCAACACCTCACCTTGTTTATTGGAATTTTTGTTAAATTTGCAGACAAGTTTTGGGTTTTGCAGGTTAGGGGTTTTGTTTTGAGGGTTTAGGGTTTTTCAGGTTAGGATTTTAGGGTTTTGTTTGCAGGGATAAAGTGCACTGGTTTATTAACCATTTCCTTACTGTTCATTTTGGGTTGTACATTGTGAGATAAGCACAATTGGTTGCATTCTTAAAAGTTCTTATTTGTTGCGTAGAAACCATTGAAACCAAGTTCTTTTTGCACGTGTTTAGAGACATTATTTTACCTTATTCTGTTATCTGAGAAAGGAAATGTAAGGTGCGCCACTTTATGTAAGCCTTGCATGTATGTTATGCTGATAGACATGATTATTTTTTCAAAATTTATGATTCATTAGAAGCTGGAAATTAATGCTTAGTTCTGTGAGAAAGAAGCTTATGATGGATATTGTCTCATAGTTGTCTTAAATGGGACGAGATGGGAAAATTAAAGCAGAAATACCAATATTTAATTTATGTTTTCAAAATTTATTTATTTTATTGGGGCTTTTAAGACAACATGTCATCCTGGCTAAAAGACCTTTTTTGGGGCTTTTAATGTATGCTACTATGCCACAACTAGTTTAGAATGTACATTTACCAACTTCTAAACAACTATCAGGTCATTCTGAATCTCAGCTTCTTTGAGTAGAATGACCATAGCCAAGTCGGATCCTTCCATGTTTTTTTTGTAAGGTTTGTATTCAAGAAAGGGGTAGTTTTCAAGACAGAAAATTTATAATATGAAAAGAAACAATTCACTATCTATAGACATAGTTAGCTATAGAAGTAGAAAGCAAAGTCGCACATTAAAAGTAGCTCTCATTTGAGAGAAATTGTGGGTTTTAAAAAGCAAAATCCTTACATATAGAGATACACGATGCATAAAAACTTTGACGATACAATGAAAAGGCTCTTTGATCACAAATAATCACATTTTGTCCGAAAGCTAAATATTTATTAACAAGAAAAGCTTCCACCAAATTTGTGTTGTAACTAAACTACTTAAAGCCATAACAATAGTCACAAACGCTTTATAAAACTGTCAAAGATATACAGACAAAGAAACATAGGTCGTGAGTGTTACACTAAAATTTGTCACCATGACTATTTGCAGTTAGTATGGCCCCATCAACTGTCATACTATCCTCCTTGGCAAGTCTCATACCTCTACTCCTCATGTCAAACTCCAAGAAAGAGAGAAAGTCCTTATAAAATCAAATAACTCTTGGTTACGCAGTTTCTCTTAGCCTTACCTGCGTGTACGCACCCCAAGTTCACAATACCTGCGTACTTGTACGCTCTGTCTGTAAAGGGGTGGGTGCGTACTCCTGTAAAGGTCAAAAGGCACAAGTTTCACTTCAAAAAAGTTACTTGTGGTCATTTCTAGAGCATTCTAGAAGATGGTTTGACGTGGATTGGGCGCCTCCAGATGGTTCATGCATCCCTATGTAAGAGGAACTTATCCCATGAAGAGGGGAGCTATCCCATTGAAAGAGGGGCTTATCCCATTCATGGTGGACATGATTAACTTCCTCCAAAGCACTATAAATACAGGCATTGGGCCAGAGGGAGGGGAGGTTGAAAGCTGAAGATTCCTAAGGGTAGATGCTGCTGAAATTAGGACTCCCTTATAGAGCTTGAGAGGAGAGATTCCCATCCTTTCTTAGCTTCATTTGGAAGTGGGTGAGCTGATCAAAGTAAAGGAAAACTCTTGCTAGACCCTGGGAGGGACCTGCACAACACCAAGGCTCAGATTGTAATGGTTTCTTTTGTTTCCACTTAATACAATTAAGCTCATTTTTCTCAACAAGTTGTTATCCATGATTTGTTTCATATACTCCTTGGTATTTATGATGAATATGTATTATTTTATGAGTTATACAGGTGTTATGTAATCGTTTGCTTGTTAGTAAATGCAGGTTTCGAAGAGAAGGAGGAGCTCATCCGGATCGGCGAGGCTGGACTACTACAAAGCGTTGGACTAAAGGTATGTTATAAACACCTGATTACTTGTATTCTAAACGCATATTTAGGGAAATATAGTGTTTAATTGTCTTGTTTGTCACTAGAAAGCCTTAGCTTCTAGGGAGGTCGGTTTTATCCGCAAAATTGACTCTTTCCGCATGACAAAATGGCGACTCCGTTGGGGATCTCCATTGATGTGAATGATTTTTCCTTTGTGTGAAACTTTGATTTGAGATAAGTCGTTTTCTTTCTGGTTTTTGGTTGTCTGACTGTGTATTTGGGTGGCTTAGCTTAGGGTTAAATTAGATTTTAGTTTTTCTTGATTTTGCTAGAAGTACGCAGCCTCTGCGTTAAGCACAGTGTGTATCTGTACGCACTACAGCTTTGTGCACAGAGCGTACACGCACCTGTGCAAACAGGTTGCCTGCGTACCCTGTCAAAATTGAGAGAATTTCAATTTTCTCCTTTTTGCCTCTTAGTTTTTGTTTATAAGTTGTTTTTACTGCCCAGATCCACTGGTTACCTGCCACAAATATTCATCTAAGCTTTTTTCATCAGTGTCAAGAGTTTTAGTGGAATTCGTAGAGGTTCTGGCCTTAGGGTTTGATTTTTGCATTGGTCCTGTAGTGACTTTAGCTTTAGAAGTCGTAAAACCTTGGATATCCCTGGTATTTGCCGTCTTCTTAGGAGTCGGACCTTTCATAGAATCTTCCTTTGTGAGAAAACCTACCTTTGTGTTGTCTCTTTGCCGAATCTTGAAAAAGTTTGTTGATTGAACTAGGAATTTCATTTTTGAGAAAAAGAACAAAAGATTTTGATTTTTGTTTTTTGACTAGTTTTTGATTCTGCTTTAACTAGTCCTTGGTTAAATCTTGACTGAGTAAAACATCCTGGAGTCATACTTTGTAGGTTTTGGCCTCATTAGATTTGCTTATTAGGTGAATTTCTCTTTGATTTGCTTTTAAGTAGGATTGTTTTGATTGTCATAGATTTTTTAAAAATTTGATTTTTGATTTTTATATGCTTTGTTAAGTAGAAAAAAAAAATCCAAAAAATCTATTTTGAAGGAAAGTTTGCTTAGGTAGCATTTGAGTCTTTGAAAAGAAAAGGAATTTTCGTGAAGTAATTAGTGGTCATGTGTTGTATGCTTTGGAAAAGATAAAGATATTGTTTCTTTGATTTTCATTGCCAAGAAAGTTGTCTTTATATCAATTTCGCATTCTCCAACTCTCTTAGCTAGGGAATTCATTGAAAAAAAAAATTAGTATAAATCATCCTAAGTGCATCTTTTTAGTGGATTTGAGTCGAGTCTACACACCATCAGTTTCATCTCCGCTACCTTTTGTCTTAAAGAAAAGCCATAAAAAATTAACGCTTAAATTAAAATCAACTTAGTAACTTTTATTTACTAGGGCTCTGAAACACCAATATAGATCAGGCTAGTGTCTTGGAGTAGGAGAGTAATTAACTCTCCAAGACAGTAAAAATAAACAAGTAGCTTATCTTGTGGTAGGATAAATCCAACTGTTTCATTTGTACCTCCTCTTAAAGGAGAAGCACGAGACCTTGTCCGAACCAGTGAGGGGATCAATCCTCCTTCATTGGGAAAGACGTCAGATACGCACGTACTACAAATGGTAAACCTCGGATTATTGTCGAGGAGCCTGGGGTCACTTGTCGGTAAACCTTGGATTATTGTCAAGGAGCCGGCAAGGGGATTGAGCTTGTTACTCTGCCCTTGCGTGCTATCGGGTCGTAGATTGTTCCCCCAGGTATATTTGTTGCTGTTGGTAACCTTAGTGACCATTATCTTTAGGATTATACCCGAGGTGACGGTGGAGGGAAGATCCCACTGTACCTGGAGCAGACGTCGGCTAGACTCACTTGGATTTTCCGGGGGGTTCACTTCACTCGAGATGGTTAAAGTGAAGGAACTTGTGCCGGCCTATTCATTAAGCAGGTTGCCAGGGTAACTGTTCCACCCACCACTTATGTACTGAATTCGGCGATGTTGGGCTTCATCACCAACTAGTGTTTTCGGTCCGGAAGGCTACTGTTTGTGTATGGTTTGACGCCCTAGATTCTTTAGGCGTGTGATTCAAATTTGTTTGGTTCTTTAGAGACTTTAGGCGGTTTGTTTTGAGATTTTACTTTGTTTGCGTGTGCAGTAGTTAAAAGTTTTTAACTGTGGCTGAATTACCGAGACAGTCCCGTAGACTTCGGGGCAAGTCTCCTGAGATTGTTACCGTGGCCGATTTGTTGAAGAAGTCCCGTAGACTTCGGGGCAAACCTCCGGAAGACGTCCCGGGTCATTACGAAGGTTTGAAAGTCCTTGTAACTCCTAGTGGTAGTAAAGTAGGTTCACCTGAAGAAGGAGAGTCTTCGTTGGTAGTCCATCCCGATTACCAAAGTCTAGAAACATGTTATAATCGTGAAGCTGTTGCAGTTTCCGAGCTTGCTGGTAGTTTTTCATCTACTAGTGATATAGGCGAAGAACCTGAAATATCTGAACATGTTACTCCAACTTCTAGTGTTCCTGATTCACCTAGGATAGAAAGAGTCATCACCGAAAATCTTCCTTCTGGTTTGATAGCTATTGAAGAACTTGCTCCAGAAGAAGAAGTAGGTGTCCATATCCCTGAAGATCAACCTACTATTGATCTAAGGGAGCGTGAATCCACTTTTTACAGTCCACCTAGAAGTACTACTTGGTATCTTTCGTTAACTAATTATTTGGACAACTCAGGGTCAAGTTTTTCTCCACCTCGTACTCCTTATCCACCCGGAGGTATTTATACTCCTGCAAATATGTCTGGTCAGTCGTCTATGTTTACTCAATCTCCTGAATCTTTCTTGTATGGCGGTCCTTCTGTTCCTGCTGGGTATCAGTCACTTTCTGGTACTTTTGCGGGAGCATCTCCTCAACCCATTAAACATGGGTTATTAACTGGAAACAATGGTAATAAACCGTTGGGCGTAGGAGACATTTACATGATGTCAGGTTCAATTCCCAGTTCTCAACCTCAAGGTGGCCAATTACCGCCTGGGGGGCAGCCTCAATTAACGCCTGGGGGGCAACCTCAAGGACAGTATGTACCCATGGTACAGTACATTCCCCAAGGTCAACCCCAACCTCAATATGTACCCCAAGGTCAACCTCAGTATCAATTTATGCCTCAAGGTCAACCCCAGTATCAGTACTTACCTCAAGGGTATCCACCACAAGGTCAGTACTCAAGTCAAGGTTATCAACCACCCCAAGGTCAATCTTATATTCAAGGTACGGGAAATGTACCTTTCAATTATCAATCCTACCCTCAATCCGGTTATGGATCTCAATATCCTCAACCTGTCATGGGTCAATACCCCGGAATAGTGTGGGATCCATAGCAAGTTCAACAGGTGTTGCAGCCAAGCGTACAGTTGTCATCTCAAACTGGACAACCTTTAGTTTCTGGTCCACCCCAGCAACCAGTCCAGTCTAATATTCAAACTTATGTACCTTCGGTAGTTACTCAGTCGCCCATTGCACCTAGTACTCCATCTCAAACGACTGCTGCAACTACCGCAACATCTGTTTCATCCACCACACTTACTTCTGGAGTATCGACAGCTCCGGTTTCTACTGTCTCTGCCACTACTCATCAGACATCTTTACCATTGTCTGGATCCACGATTCAAACTACGATTCAGATGCCTATAGGACAGCCTGGTCTAAGTATGGTTGTCACTATTTAACCACAATTTGTTTATCAACCGTACCAGGGACAATACCAATACGGGCCTGCTGTCCAGCAACCGGTTTACCAGTATCAACCGTATCCTGGGTACACTTATCAACAACCACAGCAACCCCAGTACGGTCCGGTTAATCCTGGTTTTCCGGGAAGATACAATATCCCGAATGCGATTCCTATTCCAAGTTATCCTGGATATCCTCCTCCTGGGACTGGTCTTGTGACCCAGAGTTTTAGGTATCCTAATTGGCAATTACCGTTTATCGCAACTTTGGATTTACCAGACTTGACGTGCCTAACGAACGATCCAATAAATTATCTTCCGTTCTGGCCGCCAATGCCAAATAAGTTGCCCAGTGGCATACCCAAGTTCGAAGGTAAGTCTGAAGAGGATCCGTCAAATCATGTGCTGACTTACCACCTCTGGTGTGCCTCAAATTCTATCTCGGATGATTCGATCCGTTTACGTCTTTTCCCCGTACGCTCATTGTTCTCGCGGCCAAGTGGTACATTGAGTTACCATGGGCCTCTTTTTATAATTTTAGTCAGTTAGCTACCTCGTTCTTAACTCATTTTCAGTTGTCGGTCAGATATGATAATGGCACCGAGTTACTAACTTCATTAAAACAGTCGACGTCCACTTATATTTTCGATCATATTCATGAATGGAGACGTCGAAGGCGATTAGTGAAAGTTTTTATCCTGGACCAAATCTTAGCTGAATGGTTTGTTAAATCATTATTACCGAAGATTACTGAAGACGTAGCTAAGGCCGGAGTAGTTACTGAGGAGCAAGTGATTGCTCAAGCGCAGTAACTTGACTTAGTTTACACTCAGTCAGGTACGTTACACGAAAAGATCCCAGATCTTCCAAAGTCAAATCAAATCGCTGCTGCTCCTTCGGGATCTCATGCTGCTGATGGCATGATTGGTACGGTGAATACTAAAAGCAAGAAGAAGTCTTCAAAGAATTCTTCGCCCATTATAACCTTACCAGACTCCCCGACAGGAGATTCTTCTGCTGAAGTTTCCGTTGATATTCACGCTGTAGAGTCATCTACGGCTAAATCAAAAAACGTTGGGAAAAAGAAAGGCAAGAAGAAGAATAAAGCAGACAAAGCTCCAAAGGAGAAAACAGAAAAGTCGGAAACCAATGACGAAAAGCGCAAACCTCGATATCCTTGTCTTATTTGTGAAGAAGATCATTTTACAAGAGATTGCCCTCATCGGGCCGAGGTTGCGAAAATCGTCAAGGGTTCCCAAATTCCTGCTGTCTTAAAGGACCCATTTCCGAAAGATAGCAAAATGATAGGTTCTTCCTCGAGTGCCACTGAAGAACCCATATTGATGATGTCTCATGTAAGGATTGCGACTCGATCGCAAGATTATGGTAGTAAAAGTCCTGTTGATGGATCGAAAGAAGCAGAATCTTCTCACTCAAATCCATCAACCTCAGCTCCCGGTTCCGATCCACTACAGATCGAGAAACCTAACCCTGACTTAGTAATCAAACCGCCCACCAAGGGTGTACTTCGAAGGTCTGCTTTCAATCCACATGCGAGAGCGGCCCAGAATTACAACATTGTTGAGGATTTAGCTGTTTCACCCTCAGCAATGTCGGCTTTAGAAGTGTTGCAATCATGCCCAGCACAGCGAAAATTACTTTTTTCAGCTATAGGAGTTGTTGATGTTCAGGACCCGAACCTAATAATCTTTGATCTAGAAAATAGTACACCACGTTTACCTCATCAAATGGCTTTCCAGATCCCAGTAATAGTAAAAAACAAGCCTATTCATCGGACTGTAATTGATGAGGGAGCTTCCACGTGTATTATGTCGATACAGTGCTGGAGATCGCTTGGTTCTCCTTCACTAAATCAATCCCCGACAATTATTAAGGCATTTGATGGCCGTGGGTTCCATCCGTTTGGCATTCTACAGGATTTGCCTATAGGGGTTGAAGGAAAAACCGTTAGTCTGGATGTGGAGGTGGTTGATGCCCCTCTAGACTACAACCTTCTCTTGGGTCGAAGTTGGTCTTACGCTATGACAGGGGTTGTTTAATCGGTCTTCAAAGTAATAAAGTTTCCACATAATGGAAAGATCGTAACCATAGACCAGCTGGCTTACTTTTCATCCGACCCAGCCTCTTCAGAGAGTATCCAGCATGTCAGTAAAATGACTATCCCTTATAAGAATGTTGGTGTAGGATTAGTTAAAGATGCCGGTTTACTGGGAACGTTTCATTTTCCTCCAATCAACGTCGTTTCTTCATTTGCATCTATTCATATGATTACATCAGATACCATTGTTTATGACGATCCTTGGATCGTTCCTTCTGAATTTGAAATAGACTCATTTGGTAATGCTATGCCTTTGAGTCCATATGAAATTGCTTATGAAGCTGTGCAGTCTTTTACCGACCCGCGTTCAACCAAAATCGACCAAATGAATGTGGTCCGTGAGGAATCACTTTTCACCTCAACCTCGGAGTTAATAACGTTTCTTGAAGTTGTGTCATCTGACGAACAACTTTGTGAAGTCCTGTGTGTAGACGATTTACCATGGGAAGATCTCCATCATAGATCTTCGTTTTTACCTGAGGATGATCGTTTTGAAAACGATTTCTCATCAGTTTTTACAACTGAATATGTCAAAGACGCTCAGAATCCCATGAAACATCCTGATTCAGAGCTGAATTTGGGAAACATCTCTCGCACTGTTCCCATTGACATTTCAGTCAAGCCCGGAATCATTGAAAACATTCATATAGGTGCCTCGTGTTCAGATAACGAAATTCAGATATACAAGGCCCTATTTCAAGAATTCCGCGACGTGTTTGCCTGGTCCTATGAGGAAATGCCAAGAATTGATCCCGCAATTGTTGTTCATGAGATCAAAACTTACCCGGATGCTAAACCCGTCCGGCAACGTTTGTGTCAGGTTCACCCACGAAAAGCGGCTGCAATTAAAGCAGAAGTTGAGAAGCTGTTGAAAGCAGGTTTCATTTATCCGATCCTGTTAATGGATTGGGTATCGAATATTGTTCCGGTTAACAAAAAATAGGGAACAATAAGAATATGCATCGACTATAGGGATATCAATCATGCTTGTCCCAAGGACAACTATCCAACACCCTATATCGATCAAATAATTGATGATTGTGCCGGAAGTGAAATATTTTCCTTTATGGACGGTTTTTCCGGTTACAATCAAATCAATATTCTACCTGCCGATCAACCAAAAACGGCTTTCATTTGTCCATGGGGGACATTTGCTTATTGCAAATTACCTTTTGGCCTTAAGAATGTCGGAGCCACTTTTCAAAGGGCAATGTCTTATGCGTTTCATGACATCAAACACATTGTGCAACCGTATCTCGATGATTTGCCCGCTCATTCATTACATCGAGCTGATCACCTTGTCCATTTACGAGCAATCTTCATGAGGTGTAGGCATTATCGCATACATTTGAACCCACACAAATGCGTCTTCTGTATAGAAGTGGGACGATTGCTGGGATTTGTAGTTTCAAAAGCCGGAATTTGCATCGATCCCTCGAAGGTAGAAGCTATCATCAAATTGCCTCCTCCTTCGAGTCTTCGCCAACTCCAAAGTTTGCAGGGGAAAGCAAACTTTTTACGTCGATTCATTCCTAACTACGCCAAGATTACAAAAGGTTTTACCCGGTTGTTGAAACAGAACGCTCAATTCTCTTGGGATGAGATTGCTCAACAATCTTTTGATGCACTCAAGCACGCGTTGACCCATGCGCCATTGCTCCATCCTCCCAACTACAACCAGGATTATTTTTTGTACCTCGCCGCTGCTCATTCCACCATAGGAATGGTGTTAGTTCAGGAAGATGAACTCGGAACGGAACATGTGATATATTACCTTAGTCGGACATTAAATCCAACTGAGCTCAAATATTCACATGTGGATAAATTGGCCTTGGCAGTCGTTCAGGCTGTCCAATGTTTTCGTCGCTACATTCTTCTTCGTAAAACTACAGTCATTTCGGATTGCAACCCTATGATTTACATTTTGACTAAACAATTGCTAGGGGGCAAGTACTCCAAATGGATTGTTATCCTACAGGAGTTCGACTTGGAATTTGAAAAATCTAAGTCTAAGAAATCTTTAGTTTTTGCAGAGTTGATGTGTGATTTCCCGCGTGCTGACACGGAAACTGTGGCAAAGGAACCCATTGCGGACGAATCTTTGTTTCTCATCAGCACTTTAGATCCGTGGTATGGGGATATAATCGTCTATCTCCAAACCTAATCCTTTCGGCCGGAACGTCAGAAAATTCGATTCCAGTCCCAACAGTACAAAATTATTGGAGATACTCTTTATCGTCATGGGGCAGACTTGGTTTTCCGACGTTGCTTAACTCACGAAGAGGCAGAAAGGGTTTTGAATAACTGTCACTCTGGGGCATGTGGTGGTCATATGTCTGGGTATGCCACAGCTCAGAAGGTGTTGCGTGTTGGCTACTTCTAGCTGTCCATGTTTAAAGATTGTATCATTGCGGTCCGAAAATGCCACAACTGTCAAGTGTTTGATCGCAAGATGCGCGCACCACTTGCTCCTCTCCACCCTATAATTGTCGTTGGTCCTTTTGCCAAATGGGGTATCTATTTTATTACATGTAACCCTCACTCGGCCAAGGGGCATGCGTATATCATCCTTGCGGTTGATTATTTTACTAAGTGGGCCGAGGCGATGCCTACATTCGAGGCAGACGGCAAGACAGCTGCAATTTTCGTATTCAATCACATTATTGCTAGGTTTGGTGTCCCACAAGGGATAATCACTGACCATGGGTGCCATTTTCGAAACATTATGATGACAGAACTTACAGGCCAGCTTGGTTTGCATCACGATAGTTCAACTCCTTATTATCCCCAAGCAAATGGTCTGGTTGAGTCCATCAACAAAGTTTTAGTTATCATGATCCGACGAATCATTGGTATTCATCGGTCGAATTGGCACAACATGTTATTTTCCGCGCTTTGGGCATACCGAACCTCAGTGAAAACATCAACAGGGTTCACTCCTTTCCAACTAGTTTATGGTTTGGAAGCTGTGCTGCCCATTGAATGCGAAATCCCATCACTTCAAATGGCTGTCGAATTACTTCCAGCTACTTCCGAAGAGGAGAAGCGTTTATTATACTTAGCTCAATTAGATGAGACTCGACGTGATGTTGCATTGGCGATCGAGACTCATGCAAAACGAATGAAAGCTCAGTATGATCGAAATGTGACCCCTCGAAATTTTTCGGAAGGAGACCTAGTGCTGCTATACGATCAAGCTAACGATAAATTAAGTGCTGGAAAATTCGTTCCTATGTGGCATGGGCCCTATATTGTCAAGCGAAAGCTAGCAAAAGGGGCCTATGAGCTGGTTGACTTTGACGGGGACTCTTTGGGTAAACCCAGAAATGGACTTTACCTAAAGAGGTATTATTCTTAAATGATGAGTGTGGAGATTTTAGTTAGATTAGGTTAGGTTTTTCTTTATAGCTAGTGTGTTTGTTAGTTTAGACAGTGTGCTTAGCTTAGAAAGTGTGTTTTTCGTCGTTATTCTGCTTATCTTGGTTTTACCCTTGATGTTTGCAGATGTCGATGCCTCTCCAAACATACATTGGATCTGCTGATGGTGCTTGTCGTAATACACGGAATATCTCTTCCGCAGCTTGGGTTATCTATTCGCCCTCTGACGAGTTAGTTTCTATGCATGGGGTGAGCCTCGGTCAAACAACAAACAACATTGCAGAATACAGTGCAGTGATTGAGTTATTGTCTGAATCTATTTCGTTTGGGATTCGGAATTTGATAGTGAGGTTAGATTCTGAACTCATTGTATTACAGCTTAATTGAGTATATGCCATTAGAAATCCAGTGTTATTAAGGTTATTTTTGAGAGTGCGTCTCTTGGAACGTGAATTTGATTACATTGAATATCAGCATATTCCAAGGTCTTTAAATACATTAGCAGATGCAATTGCTTCTCGAATGTTAGACAGACATTTGCGATAATCATACATGTAAATTTAAAAACATTTAATCACACATGTTTAACAAGATAAGCCGGTAATAATGATATATATAGATAGGAGTGTGTCAAAAATACATCGTCTTCGATCATAGGTTGCAAAACACCTTATGATCGGCAAAAATGATAAGTACAAAAAACGAAAATGTCACATGTGTCTACAAAAGCGATCATCCAATCACTGGTGATGATCTCTATACGACACCACTGCACGGGCTACCCTACACAAGAACCTCCTAAAAGGTCCTGGGACTCCGACTACATAGCACTGAAGCCTGATAGGAATATCATCTATAGTAGTCTCTGGTATATCTGTCGTCAGACGCTCTAGGTCTTGTTCCAACTCAGCTAAGGTCTCTGTAGCCTCGTTCTGTGGGACCAGTGCCGGTGCAACTGGTTGTCTCCTCTCGAAAGGCCAGAGATTGGCTGGACGCCGTGGGCCTACATTTGCATTTTGAAAATTGTCACTGTCAGTTTTGAGACGATATAAAAACAAAAAAAATATAGATAATTTAAAAACTTGTGAAAAATGAAGTACCTGTGTCATCCCACTGTTCTCCTGGTGGAAGAATCATGTCCGGATCACCACGAAAATCGACTCCGGCATAAGGAAAATCCTGAATCGAAAAGACCTGGTTCTCTAACCAGTGAAAGTACTCCGGTCTAAATCGGACAACCTCTGTGCCCTCATCAGGATGACGGGCCATCACCACAACCCATCGCATCAACTTAGGCTCTTGGGGAAGCCCAGCCTCAACAGTGAGCTGTTGCGGGATCAGCATCGGAACCCTCTCTAGAGCAAAACTCACAACTAAAGGCCCATAACCAAAAGTCTTTAGTTGCCCGTTTTTTGCCCTAGTAAGTTGGCCCTTTAAATTGGCCAACACAGCATCACACCAGTTGAAAATGGTGCCTCGATAGCAGTCAATCGCCATCCGCATTTGGGACCCGGTGGCAATGTGCAAAGCGGCTGCTCCGCAAAGTCTGGTAACTGTAAAGGCAATTACCATAAGTTCAGGTCGGGATATCTTTTTAATTTCTATCCCCCTCTCCTGGTTTTGATTATTGCACCACTCTAGACGGAGACTAGCGATGGACTGGCCACCCGGCCTAGTCCCGGACAGAGTCAATTGTTCGCCCCTCTTGGGCAAACCAGTGAGAAAGTAAATATCTGAGGGCTCTATCTCGAGCTGGTGCCCTCCAATGTAGAAGCACTGATCCTGAACGTTCCACCTTTCAACCAGCCACTCTAGAAAGCGCACCTGGGCCCTCATGCCAGGTATGGCCCAGTATTTGTAAAGACCGCATGCCTTTAAAGCATCAATAGAAGGTTGGTGATTAATCGCGGTCAAATCAACATCTTCGTGTTCTCTCTCGCGCCAATCAAGCATGGTGGGCAATCTACACACCATAAAACATCAGTTAGAGTCCATAAAATTGAAATTTTTTGGTTCATTTTGGAGAAATTAGAGTTTAAAAATCCACTCCGCGGTGTATGCAGCCCACCTTTAGAGACAGAGCGTGTGGACGCATGCTCTCTTAAGGCAAGCTGCGTACGCCCGGCATTTTCCCAACTGAGAAAATGTCGGGGTACGCAAGTCACCTATGGAGCACCTGCGTACCCCGAAAAGCGGACCTTGAAACCCCAAGGCCTCCAAAAAATGAAACTAAAGCTTAAAAACAAATTCTAAACGGATGGAAATGCAAGGGAGGATGTTCTAGAATACCTAATGAGACGGCGTTCGATTTCGACGGTCGGATTCTCCGCAATGACCACGAGAAGTTTCTTGCCAAAAGCCCTTTTTCTCTCCTCAATAGTAAAATGGTAAAAATGAAATGGTAAAACCCCTTTTTATAGGTTTTTTGAGTAAATGAATGTTAAATTTGTTTATTTTCCACCATGAGAAGGTATTTTTCAAAGTATTTTTATCTATCTTTAAACAGGTATGAGTAATGTGTTGGTTTTTGTGCAGGATAAAGGATTTTCAGGGAAAATTGTCATTTTTCACAAACAAAAACATTAGAGTCATCTTTTAAGCCCTTTTCTGACTCCTAAAACATGAAAAGATTGTCGAGCGTTTCTTTTACACTCGTAAAAACGGAATTAAAAGACGGTCCCTATAGGAATTTACAGGGTAAGTTCCACAGAAAGAATACCAAAAGGACACCGCTCACAACCAGATCTCAAATCAATACACCAGTATTTTTGACGTGGTTAAAACCCTCAGAGTGCAAGGAGGGAAACAGTCCACGGCCTGTCCCAACGTGGGTACTACAGGCAATTTATTAATCAAAGAATGAAAATTTACATAAGCTTCTCTCATGCACGGATTACCCGAACAATGACCCTCCATGCGCTTTAAATAGAACTCATGGACCAATCGGGTGTCAAGCCACGGATCAAGTGTCGGTAATACCGAGGTGAGAGTGAACCGTCGGATCACTACATATCGTGACCGTCAGATTGTAAGTTACAAAATGTACAACGGTAAAGAAACACACTTTACCTAACTCTAACCTAACTCTATACTAGACCAAGTTGAGCTTAACTATATCCTATGTGTCGGAATATCCTAACATCCCCCCTTAAGAACAACTTGGGATAGGATTGAAGGATTTACAAATATGACACAATAGGAGAAGGAAGGAGGCACTAGAGCCTATCCCCCCTTAGTGACAACTTCCTGAACTCCAAGCATATATCGAAGTTTAGTGAACTTCGTCTCTGTAAGAGCCTTTGTGAAGATGTCTGCAACCTGATCATATGTTGGACAATATTGCACTTCAAGAACATGGTCATGAATGAGCTTTCTGATGAAGTGCATGTGTAGTTCAATGTGTTTGTTGCGCTGATGCTGGACTGGATCTTTGCATAGCTGAATGGCACTTTGATTATCACACCAAAGTGTGGTTGGATGCTGCTGCTCAAAGCCAAACTCTAATAGGATCTGACGAAGCCACAAGGCTTCCTTACTAGCTTCCACGGCACCACGATACTCTGCTTCTGCTGACGAAAGAGAAATGGCAGCCTGTTTCTTACAAGCCCATGTAATAGGTCCTGAACCAAGAGTGAAGACATAACCGGCAGTAGACTTCCGATCATCAGGGTCACCAGCCCAATGTAATGAATCCCAAACTGTACTGTACCTCGAACATAACGAAGTATTCTTTTAGCTGCTTTCCAATGACTTTCACGGGGGTTTTTCATAAAACGAGCAACAAGGCCAACAGCAAAAGAAAGATCAGGACGAGTATGGGTTAAATACAAGAGTTTTCCGACAAGTTGACGGTATAAGGTAGCATCAACTTCAGGAGAAGTACAAGAGACTGAAAGTTTGACTCCAGACTGAAAGGGAGAAGGGGCTGGCTTACAGTCTTCCATGTGAAAATGACGAAGAATATCACAAGCATACTTGGACTGGGAAAGGAAAATACCCTCTTGGGATTGCAAGACTTGAAGACCGAGAAAATAGTGTAAATGTCCTAAGTCTGTCATTTCAAATTTCTTTTTAAGGCTGGACTTCACATGGTTTATAAGGTTGGGATCACTACCAGTAAGAATAAGATCATCAACATAAAGAACAAGGATGATAAGAGAGTTGCCCACTTTCTTGGTGTAGACAGTATTGTCAGAATGACACCTAGAAAAGCCAGATTCTAAAAGAAAGTTATCCATTTTGGCATACCAAGCCCGAGGAGCTTGCTTGAGGCCATAAAGGGATTTCTTAAGTCGACAAACAAGGCTGGAGTCTGTTTGTATGAAGCCAATGGGTTGTTCCATATAGATTTCTTCCTGCAAGTCCCCATGCAAGAAGGCAGATTTAACATCCATCTGATGGACTTCCCATTTTAAAGAGGCAGCAAGGGAAAGAACAAGGCGGATAGAGTTCATTTTGGCAACAGGGGAGAAGGTTTCAGTGTAATCAATGCCTTCAACCTGTGAAAAGCCCTTAGCAACGAGACGAGATTTATGTTTATCAACTTTCCCATCTGGTCCATACTTGGTTCTGTAAACCCATTTACATCTAACAAGTTTGCGTCCCTTTGGTAGAGGAACAAGATCCCATGTATCATTTGTCATTAATGAATGATATTCTTCATTCATAGCTGCTTCCCAATGTGGATGGCCTGAAGCTTCTGCAAAAGTGTCAGGATCATGATTTACTGGAGGTTGAGCCAGTAAAGAAGAGGCTCTTTCAAACTGAGAACGTGTACGTCGCTGATCTGTAGGATCACCGGCAAGATCACCTGTTGCATCTCGAGTAGCATGGACCCATCTTGGAAGTTGAGGATCCTGAGAAGGTGGGGGAGGATTATCATCCTCGCTTTCATCATCTGAAGAAGAAAGGTTTTCAAAAGTAGAAGAGATAGGAAGAGGGGGGGGGCCTTGGTTTGCGTGCTTGCCTTGAGAAAGCTCTTTTTCCCTATAAAACACAAAACACAAAACCCAACACGAATATGCAAAGAAAAACGAACCTTGCGGCTCGAAGTTAGCTTTAGCCAAAAACTAGAAATTTAAAAAAAAAATCTCAAAGTTAGCCTTAGCCGAAAAACTAAATATTTTTCTCAATGTTTCTGATTTTCCAAGATCACACTAAGGTGCAGGGAAAAGAGCATACGCATGAGAAAAATCCTTCATTTCTGTTTCTGATTTGCCCAGATCGCACAGAGTCGCAGGGCAAAGAGCATACGCAAAAATGAAAGGTATAGATCCGGTTAAAAAAAAGGCTAAATAAACTGAGACCGAAATAAGCAGAGAGAAAATAACAGTAAACTGCAAAAGAAACACTGTATACCTCCCGATCTGAAAAATGACGCAGCTAGGGCTACCGGAAACCTTTTCGCGTGAAACGAAAGGGGTTCCTCACTGGAAAAGATGCTCCGAACGCAACAGAGCAGTCCTCTCGGCCCGAAAGCAGTCAAAAACAGCAGATCTAGGAAACGACAGCCGCATGCAGTTCTACCGGCTTCAGATTTGGATCACCAACGGACGCGGCCCTCAAATAGCTCTGATACCATGTAGGAATTTACAGGGTAAGTTCCATAGAAAGAATACCAAAAGGACACCGCTCACAACCAGATCTCAAATCAATACACCAGTGTTTTTGACGTGGTTAAAACCCTCAGAGTGCAAGGAGGGAAACAGTCCACGGCCTGTCCCAACGTGGGTACTACAGGGAATTTATTAATCAAAGAATGAAAATTTACATAAGCTTCTCTCATGCACGGATTACCCGAACAATGACCCTCCATGCGCTTTAAATAGAACTCATGGACCAATCGGGTGTCAAGCCACGGATCAAGTGTCGGTAATACCGAGGTGAGAGTGAATCGTCGGATCACTACATATCGTGACCGTCGGATTGTAAGTTACAAAATGTACAACGGTAAAGAAACACACTTTACCTAACTCTAACCTAACTCTATACTAGACAAAGTTGAACTTAACTATATCCTATGTGTCGGAATATCCTAACAGTCCCCTTATAACCCTTTTTCTGACCGTAAAAACAGGAAAAGATTGCCGGGTTTTTGTCGTTTCAAACTCGATATTGGAAATAAAACGACGTGTCTTTGATCGCTTTTTACTTTTCAGGTCAAAGACACTAACTATGAAAGTACTCCTTAGTCGTAAAAAACCAAGTGGTTCTCTCAGGTATTATTTTATGCTTTTTTGGGCTTGGGAGACACAAATTTACGAAAAAGTTCAACCCTGGAGTCTTCTTAAGTTTTTCAGACTCTCTAAAATTGAAAAACGCCGAGTTTCTCCTATACTGGACTCGTTAAAATTTCACAGTAAAGGACCTGTTCGATTACAAACAGGAACGGACCACTCCTTCTTAGGGTTCGAATCTAAACTAAGTTGGACTCATCCGAAGGATGAGCTTATAATCAAGCATATGTTATCATCCTCAAGCTTGTAAAAAATAAAGAGGTACTTGCCAGAAATGGTGGGGGAAAAGAGAGGAAAATGAGCCTATTTGTTATCCTTTGTCTCAGAAGAAACCTTATCACCACTCTTGAACACGACACTTTTCATTCACCTAGGTTTGGAAATCCTTTGCCTCACAGTTGATTGAACCACATTGAAAGTCTTCAGCCGGGTATTAACTTTGGGTCAAGTGTCACCAAGCCATCTGTTGTGTCGTTATGTGTTCAAGAGGTCGCTGCAAATAAACCATTCATCTGCAAAATACCTGTCATCCATCTTGACCATCCCTGAGTCAGTCCTTACAGCTACATTTCTTCAACTTGACTTATGATTTCATGTTGTGGGCTTGCCTACGACGGATCGCTTTCTATCGATATCAACACATTATCTAGAAAGATGATCTAGAAATCGTCAGTACCTTGAAATCTGCATGCATCAATGGCAGATTTCTCGCCTTCGACGACAGTTTACATCATTGACTTTCGATTGAAGGATTCCGTGACATGTTCGACATCAGCACATTCATTCACATCTCATGGATTGTATTGGGTACTTTGAGAACCATTGACATCACTGGTGGTCTCTCTCACACTTGTTAACAGTTTACATCATTGACTGGTAATCAAGTGGTTTCTACCATGCTCGACATCAACTCATTTATTCGCATGGATAGAATCGTACTATTTCGGGAAGTAGAAATGAAGACCCTGGATCTAGTTTCCACCATCCAGGCTGCGAGGAGTTTTGTATTAATTGTATAGTAGACTAACTATAAACAGATGGTTGCGTCCATACTGTGTCTACAAGAGTCTATGATTATGATGTACTGCGAAATCATTCCTGTATCAGAGCAGTGGTTAGTCTGTTAGTTAAAATTTTTAATCTGAGTATGGGAATGCCTACCTCAGCGATTATATGATCTCATACATGTATTTTGTGTTGAATACTTGCAGGTTCCAACCAGGCTCTCCACAAGATAATCCTTGAAATGATAAAGTACTTCACCCTTCCTAGATGATATGAAACTCTAATCTACTACAGGCTTCGCACTTTAGGGGGCAATCTGTTACACTAAAATTTGTCACCATGACTATTTGCAGTTAGTATGGCCCCATCAACTGTCATACTATCCTCCTTGGCAAGTCTCATACCTCTGCTCCTCATTTCAAACTCCAAGAAAGAGAGAAAGTCCTTATAAAATCAAATAACTCCTGGTTAAGCAGTTTCTCTTAGCCTTACCTGCGTGTACGCACCCCAAGTTCACAATACCTGCGTACTTGTATGCTCTGTTTGTAAAGGGGTGGGTGCGTACTCCTGTAAAGGTCAAAAGGCGCAAGTTTCACTTCAAAAAAGTTACTTGTGGTCATTTCTAGAGCATTCTAGAAGATGGTTTGACGTGGATTGGGCGCCTCCAGATGGTTCATGCATCCCTATGTAAGAGGAACTTATCCCATGAAGAGGGGAGTTATCCCATTGAAAGAGGGGCTTATCCCATTCATGGTGGACCTGATTAACTTCCTCCAAAGCACTATAAATACAGGCATTGGGCCAGAGGGAGGGGAGGTTGAAAGCTGAAGATTCCTAAGGGTAGATGCTGCTGAAATTAGGACTCCCTTATAGAGCTTGAGAGGAGAGATTCCCATCCTTTCTTAGCTTCATTTGGAAGTGGGTGAGCTGATCAAAGTAAAGGAAAACTCTTGCTGGACCCTGAGAGGGACCTGCACAACACCAAGGCTCAGGTTGTAATGGTTTCTTTTGTTTCCACTTAATACAATTAAGCTCATTTTTCTCAACAAGTTGTTATCCATGATTTGTTTCATATACTCCTTGGTCTTTATGATGAATATGTATTATTTTATGAGTTATACAGGTGCTATGTAATCGTTTGCTTGTTAGTGAATGCAGGTTTCGAAGAGGAGGAGCTCATCCGGATCGGCGAGGCTAGACTACTACAAAGCGTTGGACTAAAGGTATGTTATAAACACCTGATTACTTGTATTCTAAACGCATATTTAGGGAAAGATAGTGTTTAATTGTCTTGTTTGTCACTAGAAAGCCTTAGCTTCTAGGGAGGTCGGTTTTGTCCGCAAAATTGACTATTTTCGCATGACAGTGAGCTATGCATCTCAGTAATGGGAAGCTTTAGTGTGTGAACTAGATCTTGATATGTACCATATTTATATATCTAATTGCAACAGGGATCACAGAATGTTGTTTCGCCTTAGAGAAGACAAACACAATGATCCAGATTTAAACATGAACGCAATAAAATACAGAGATAATCACAAAGACAGATATGCAGCAGAAATAATACTTCATTTCATTACTGTAAATACTGAAATATGCTTACAAATAGAAATGGAAATAAACCAGCTAGGGCGATGGTAGCTTATCTCTGAGAAGAGATGTGGTGGCTACATGCCTCTGAATTGTGTTACAATGAGGCTCGAAGGCCTATTTATTGTTGAGAAACAATGGAAAACCATTCACATTCCAAAACCTAACCCTAGAAAATGAAACGCCAAATTGTGGGCCCCGTTTTTGGGTAAGTTGGTACATCAACTTCCCGGGGTCGCGAATTGGTCGTATTATCTCTGTTTGACGCGCATGATAGCCCGTTGGAAAGATCTCTCCGAAGACTACGACGAAAAAGATGTTTTTTTTATTAAAAATTCACTGCGGTAGATTTCCCAAAAAACGTCGTTTGGGGCCTCAAAACGGCTCTAGAAGTTTAGGATCCGAAAAACTGCTAAAAATAGTAAACTATGCTATAATTAAGGAAACTAAAAATGCTGAGAGAAACAATGGTGGGGGTCCAGGTGGACTTGGCAGGTGGCCACCAACATCCACCTGGATCATTCCTCCCCCCTTAGGAAGCAATGGTCCCCATTACGTTGAGTTCCTCCCTGAGATGAGGAAGCTTTTGCTGAGCTGGATCTCTAGTGATTTGTTCTGCAATCTCTTATGTGTCCAAAAATGGTGGGAAGCATGGTCGACGACGACCCACATTGATCACTTGGTGCAAGCGAAGGGATGGAGGAATGTTGTGCTTCAAAGCATTGTTGCCCATAGCCTTGGTACTGGTGTAAGGACCATGTCGGAGTGGTCTGAGCTTCTGATGGGTTCTGGTAAGGCGTTCTTTATGTCGATGCAACCAAACTTTGTTGCAACCTGAGACTTGTGTGGTACCCCTGTGGGTGAGGAGAAGTTGTTCCTATGTTTTATCATGACCGTATCCCTTTGTTGTTGTTGCGTGGAGGAACCCTTCGCAGGGGTCATGGATGTAGCAACGATCTTCTCCTTACTTTGGGAGTGAATCAGACAGAAAATGAATTTCCTAGTCTGGGAGATGAGCTTGCTGCATTTCTTGGCAGTGATCAAAGAGGTGGCGGTAGTTGGGGCTACCTCTGGTATCCTGTATAATGAATTATCCAAAGAAATAATGACAGCGCGAGGCCTTGACTCATACACAGCATGTCGCCTCCACAAGTATGGCTGGCCTAATAGTACATTGCAAACATCCAAAGGTGTAACATCACACAATACCTCGTTTGTGAAGGGCTTGATGCTGTAGGGAAGGCGACACTGCTGGCGAACTTTGAGATCTCATCCTTCGTGAAGCCACCCGATATTGTATGGCTGCGAGTGTGGTGTAGTCGGTAGGCCCAACTGCTTCACGACCTCTGCTGAAATGAGGTTTTTTTGGCTGTCACTGTCGACAATGAATTGTAGCGGCGAACCCTTCACCCACATCTGTGAGTGGAAAAGACGTTCCCCCTCCTCTAGATCTTTGGGCTCATTTTTCTGGATCTTGGTGGTGGCAACAGTGGCGCTAAGCTCCGCATCAATGATCTGCTTCCCTTTTCCATTCCCCTTGTCAGGTTCTGGCTCAGGGTCGGAACTTGCATCTGATTCGAAGCCTTCAACTCGGCCACCAGCGACTACTTGGTCCGACACTCACTTGTGTTATGAGTGGGACTCTTGTGGAACTCACACCACTTTCCTGTGTCCTTCTTCGGCTTCATGGTGTTGTTCTTTTCTTGCGGCTTCGAGGGGTTTTCTTGGGTCACCATGCCTTAGCTTTGTCCTTTGGGCTTCGGATTTGCAGATCCAAAGTCTCGCTTCTTCTGTTTGAACTTTTGCTCAATTTTGACAACGTATCGATATGTTGTGCCAAGTGAGGAGATGTTCAAGAACTCCATCTCTTCCTAGATGTATCTGTGTAAGCAGCCACGGTATTTGAGTACCAGATGCAGCTCAAAATCTTTGATACCTAATTGTGTGTGAAGGGTATGAAAAATGTTTGTGAACTCCGGCACATCTTGGTCTCGTCCCTGCCGCAGTGTGGTCCATTTGATGTATTTGTCCTCATAGCTTTTGACAGGGTAGTACTGCTCCTTGATGGCATCCCAGAAGTCATTCCAAGTGGGTGCGGCTGAAAACAGTGAGCCTGTACTTTCCTCCTTCTGCTCACAGTAGGTTTCCCACCAGTCCTTGACGTGGGGGGTTGCTTTGAGAAGAGCGAAAACAATCTTTTCCCAACTTGAAAATTCATGAACATAAAAATACCCATCTAGCAGATTTAACCATTTATCTACGGCATCTGCGTCTATTTGACCCTCGAAGATGGGGATTTCAAAATTAACTTGTACCTTAAAGGGTGTGACATTTCCAGAGTAGCTGTTGGAAGCCGATGCGTCACCTCTGAGTAGCCGCTAAAGGATCTGGGCAAAGTTGTCCATCATCGCGTTCCTTTGTCGCTCGAGGGCTTCTTCGAGCAAGATTTTGATAGGATCTCATGCCCCTTCGTTTTTCTTCTCATCCACCATGGGAGGTTGTCGAGATTTGCGAGGCTGGTCTTGCAAAGGTTCGACCAGTTCAAGCCCTAACTCCTTATATCCCGACCTCGTTGGGGACATGCAAAGAAAAATAGAGAAAAAGCAGACCGCACTGATACCACTGATCCGGATTTAAACAGGAACGCAATAAAATACAGAGATAATCACAAAGATAGATATGCAGCAGAAATAATACTTCATTTCATTACTGTAAAATACTTAAATATGCTTACAAACAGAAATGGAAATAAACCAGCTAGGGCGATGGTAGCTTATCTCTGAGAAGAGATGTGGTGGCTACATGCCTTTGAACTGTGTTACAATGAGGCTCGAAGGCATATTTATTGTTGAGAAACAATGGAAAACCCTTCACATTCCAAAACCTAACCCTAGAAGATGAAACGCCAAATTGTGGGCCCTGTTTTTGGGTAAGTTGGTACATCAACTTTACGGGGTCACGAATTGGTCGTATTATCTCCGTTTGACACGCATGATAGCCCGTTAAAAATATCTCTCTAAGGACTACGACGAAAAAGACGATTTTTTGACCAAAAAAATCGTTACTGTAGATTTCCCAAAAAACGTCGTTTAGGGCCTCAAAACAGCTCTAGAAGTTTACGACCCGAAAAACTGCTAAAAATAGTAAACTGTGCTATAATTAAGGAAACCGAAAATGCTGAGAGAAACAACGGTGGGGGTCCAAGTGGGCTTGGTAGGTGGCCACCAACATCCACCTGGATCACACAAGAATTAAAAATTTATGAACAATGCCTCATTCAAGCATTTTTCACCAAGAGCACATTCAATATTTCCACGAGCTGTATATGCACCATGTAGTAGAGTAGATCAATTAGAGTATCCTATTCAAATTTCCTGATCATTGCAAGATCATTAAGCATTTTCTCAGTTCTTTCATCATCACATGCACGTCCCTTTGTCTGTAACATATAAAAAAAAGTCATTTCAAAGCAATGACCAGTGGCATTAGAACTGCTAAGGCACTACGTATTGGTATAACATACATTCTATGCCTTTAAAGATATAAAAGCCAAAATAAATGAAGTGACTATGCAAATCGCAAAACATAGTTACACCAATAAAAATGCAATATCGTAGTTATGTTAATCAAATTTCATGAGTTAATAGGATTCACAATTCAGAAATAATAAACATCCTTTCGATCATAAAGAATAGGTAACTTTAGGCTTACCTTAAGGGATGGAACCATAGCTTTGGCCTCTTCTACAGTTTCAGGGCAAATATTTCCAATCACACAGAGCTGTAATGGAGATTCAGTAAGATAGAACCCTTCTAAAAGTATGAATTTGAACCACAATTAGATGGCAATTTCCCAAATAAAGGATTTCATACCTTGAACTCACCTAATCCATTTCTGCTAAGTACACTGCAAAGCCTTAGTAAAGGATTACATAAAGCTTTTCCAAAATTCTAAACTACACTACAGATGGGTGAAATTTCATTTGCCCCACCCATGAATGGTTGTGGTTGTGTTTGCTTGCGAATGAAGGATATCCATAGTCCTTTTCTGCTGACGTTTGACTTGCATTAGATTACTTTGGTAATTGAGTACGAGCTTCCACAGGTGTGGTTGCTCATTGTCGAGGCCTCATTGACCAACTTTATAAAATTTTACTTAGAAAACACTCAATTGTTATTAGTACATTATCTGTTATTTTTAGTTAAGTTTTCTCTATTCTAGTGTTATGTACCTTCAGAAGTATATGGGAATGGAGTGTCGAATCTGTGATTTTATTGTAAGAATGAGATGTTGGAACTATCTTTCTAATGGCTTATTATGTGTTACATTTAATAAGGTTGTGTCCATGTAACAACAGTTGCGAGTTATGCTTGCTGAGTCATGAATCAACTCTAACTCAGATCAACATCAAAGCAATTTTCTTTTTTTGAAGGAATGTTGTAGATATAGTTGGTCAATGTCAAGGCCTCATTGACCACCTTTATAAGATTTTACTTGGAAAACGGTCATAAATGTTATTGGTACATTATTCGTTATTTTGAGTAAAGTTTTCTCTCTTCTAGTGTTGTATGTCTTTAGAAGTATATGGGAATGGTGTATTGAATCTGTTACTTTATTGTTATGGCCTGTTATGTGTTGCATTTCATAAGGTTGTGTCCATGACTCCATCTAACAGGAATTGTGAGTGAATCATGAATCAACTCTGATTCAGATCAACATCAAAGCAATTTTCTTTTTTGGAGTGAATGCTGCATATGCAACGCTGTCAAAATTGACCAACAACTTATTTTCCAGTGCTCTATTCCTGCTCTGATTCAAACCTCGATTATTAACATGGAAATTCCCTGTCTCAACACTTTAAGCCTTAGATTGAATATCCTAAGGACTGCATCCACCTAGGATTAAGAATAATTTTGAAAGGGGAGGTAGTTGACTGACTTGGACATTATTTAGACTGGCAAGCATAGTTTTTTGTTCTTATTTGTCGATGCTTGTCTGGGCTGTTGAAACTGCAAGTTAAGCCTTGCATGTATGTTATGATGATAGACATGATTATTTTTTCAAAATTTATGATTCATTAGAAGCTGTAAATCATTGCTTAGTTTTGTGAGAAAGAAGCTTATGATAGATATTGTCTCATAGTTGTCTTAAATGGGACGAGATGGGAAAATTAAAGCAAAAATACCAATATTTATTTTATGTTTTCAATACTCATTCTTGTACCGTAAGCACAAAGGTTCATGGAAAGTGATCTTGAGGACGATGATAAATTATTTTGGCTTGGCACCATTCAGTTCTTTCACAGATGGGTGAAATTTCATTTGCCCCACCCATGAATGGTTGCGATTGTGTTTGCTTGTGAATGAAGGATATCCATAGTCCTTTTCTGCTGACGTTTGACTTGCATTAGAGTACTTTGGTAATTGAGTACGAGCTTCCACAGGTATGGTTGCTCATTGTCAAGGCCTCATTGACCAACTTTATAAAATTTTACTTAGGAAACACTCAATTGTTATTAGTACATTATTTGTTATTTTTAGTTAAGTTTGCTCTATTCTAGTGCTATGTACCTTCAGAAGTATATGGGAATGGAGTGTCGAATCTGTTATTTTATTGTAAGAATGAGATGTTGGAACTATCTTTCTAATGGCTTGTTATGTGTTACATTTAATAAGGTTGTGTCCATGTAACAGCAGTTGCGAGTTATGCTTGCTGAGTCATGAATCAATTCTAACTCAGATCAACATCAAAGCAATTTTACTTTTTTGAAGGAATGACGTAGATATAGTTGGTCATTGTCAAGGCCTCATTGACCACCTTTATAAGATTTTACTTGGAAAACGGTCATAAATGTTATTGGTACATTATTCGTTATTTTGAGTAAAGTTTGCTCTTTTCTACTGCTGTATATCGTTAGAAGTATATGGGAATCGTGTATTGAATCTGTTATTTTATTGTTATGGCCTGTTATGTGTTGCATTTCATAAGGTTGTGTCCATGACTCCATCTAACAGGAATTGTGAGTGAATCATGAATCAACTTTGATTCAGATCAACATCAAAGCAATTTTCTTTTTTGGAGTGAATGCTGCATATGAAACACTGTCAAAATTGACCAACAACTTATTTTCCAGTGCTCTATTCCTGCTCTAATTCAAATTAATATTTTACAGAAAGACATATTCCATTGAAAATTTCTTTTCAACGCACAGTTAGGTTGCCACAAGAAATCACTACTAGGTTGTAAGCCAAAATGTTTCTGTGACAAGAAAAAGATACAATCTAGTGTTGTAAGCCAAAATGTTTTTGTGACAAGAAAAAGATACAATCTAGTGTTGTAAGACAAAATGTTTCTGTGCCAAGAAAAAGATACAATCCATCCAAAATCCACATCATAATGTGGTTAGAACCAAAAACATATGACACCCCTATTCTTTATGGCCCTGAAAATCTTGAGTGCCAAAACTCCCCGAGTTACCTTCTTGAGCCAGGTAGGTTGGCCTACCAGTCAAGGGTTGATTAGGAAATGGTTGATCGCTGCCATATGATTGATTCCAATTTGCAGCGTCCAACCATGGAGGTATTGAGTACCCATACCTCACATTTGCACCACTGACCCCTGCATTAAGTGGAGGTGTGTAATGAGCATACAGAGAATTGACACCAACTCTGGTAGGAACAAGGCAAGTGGGTAAACCCTCAGTTTGATAGTGGGGAACTTGAATGTTTATGAGATCTTGGAATAATGGTGTATTATCTGCAATGGAGTCCAATGAGTTTGAAATAATCCTGGTTTCATCAGCTATTCTTGTATCGTTGATCATCCCTTGTTCCTTTTCAAGCATTTGTCGTGCCTTTCGTTTTTCCTTTTCCTGTCTTGCCATTTTCTTTTGTTGGTCCTTAACTTGCCTTGCTTTATCTCTTTCAATCCTTTCATCTACTCGACATTGTGCTGCAACAATCCTTGCTGCCTTCTTCTCCTTGACTAGATCCTTCTTTTTCTGTTTTAATTCTTGCATTTCAAATTTCTTTTTTTTTTAGACTCAACTAACAGGTTTATATAGTCCTATGAGGTCAGTAATTGTAAGCTTTGGCCCAGACGAAGACTACCTGGTGCACCTTGCTTTTTTTCATTGATACTCTCTCTACTTGTAGCTTTAGGAACCGTCCAAGTGTCTTCTCCACCCCTCCCACCTGCATGTCATTGCTTGGTACTTCCCTTTCAGTATCTGTTGGAATTGATTGAACTATATCATTATCTTCATTTGATGCCTCATTATGTCCTTCATCTTCTTCCATTGATCTATTGTCCACAAAAAAAAGAACAATTTCACTGTTCAATTATGCTGGTTGTGAGGGCATGTTCATGCTTTCTTCATTGGTTGTTGAGACACTATGTGCATTCATATTGATCATTGCTTCTGCTAGCCATGAAGGTGGGGTTACTTGGCTTGGCAATGTCAATTGGTCATTGTCAACTACATGTTCAACAATATCATTAACAATATCAGCAATAGGAATTTCATGTTCTTGAGTTGGTGGAACAATCTCCATGTTACTGCGAATTTGTTTATTGTTATATTGTGTTTCACATACAGTTTCATCATCTCCAGCATATAAGTGTCCTTGAGACAGGGAAATCATATTACCAGTTGCAACAACATCATCTTGGTCATCTACTTCTTGCACTTCAACCCCTGTTTGGGCATTCCCTTCTTCCTAACCATGCACATGAAACGCTTGGCTACAACCAGTATCATGCATAAGAGCATCATAGTTCAGTGGCCAGATTCCTATCCTCCTAAATCCAGCCTTGATATTTGATGGTGTCAAAGCCCTTTTAAAAGCTTTACTTGCAAGCTCTCCTAGCTCAAACCTTTTCACCTCAACCCCTGGATTCTTTGCCATCCATGCAACACGCTCCGACCTGAAATAGTTCTTGAAAGGGCCAAACACACTAACATCAAGGGGTTGCAATCTCTGAGTGGTATGAGCTGGCAATGTCAACAGGTCGATGCCTAAATTGTTTTCTTCCTCAATTGTTTGTACAGCCATGTGACTCCCATGGCCATCTAATATCAAAAGGTGTTTGTTATTAGACGAGACGCCACCTGGTACCGATGCAGCAAAGTGAAAAAGCCAACTTAGAAATAGTGCTTTAGTCATCCATGCATGGGGATGTGCAGCCATGCATGCACCTGGTTCACAGTTCTGTATATAGTTTTTCAGTTGATTTTTACCTTTGAATAGATAAAATCCTGGGATTGAAGTACCAATTCCATTGACACAACATAAAATAGTTATCCACTCCCTGCTCTTGGGCAAAATCTTTGGCACATTTCGGCTCCCTCTCTTGGCAATTACCCGCATGCCACAATTCCTCCCTGCCTGTAAACCTGTTTCATCACAGTTCCATATATGGTCTGCTCCATAAGAATGTTTATCGTAAGCACTAGAAAGTGTGTCATAGAACTTTTGCACAACTGTAGGGCATAAATTTAATGCTCTGTCTCTGTCAACGCCCTCAGCAGTACGCAATACAAGGATGCCTTTTTTTAAACCCAAACCACCATGATTTACCAGGAAACCCATCTTTGAATGGGTTTGGCCTCGCTTGACAGATTTGAGCAACTGTTTGATTTGAGTTGTATCAACTCTAGCCCATGTCCCAGTTGGGCCATCTCTTTACACCACTCAACCACCTCGGCATCCTCCTCCTCAGTCATAATTGTAAGAAGCCC
The DNA here is from genome assembly GCA_031772625.1 of Pinus tabuliformis. NCBI lineage: Eukaryota > Viridiplantae > Streptophyta > Pinopsida > Pinales > Pinaceae > Pinus > Pinus tabuliformis. Next base: position 1,138,258,280 of record CM062809.1, on the reverse strand, counting down.
TCTACGTTTTGTATGATTCAGTCCATTTATCCAATAATGTATTGATGAGGGAGGAATACCATGTTTTTTTGCAGATGCCAAAACTGAGTATCCATTAAACTCTATGTCGTTGATTGCAACTAACGTTTGTTCGTTTGTCCATCCTCTTATAGCACTGATCTTTTTAGTTGAGCTTGCCCCTTGGACTGTTGTTGATGGTGGTTCTGTGGTTGATGGTGTGTTAACATCAGCAGTTGTCACATGCTCATCCTCAACAATGTTCCCTGGTGCATTGTTGGCACTGACATCAGCTGGCCTGTTATCATCAAACGATGTGCATCGCAGTTGCGCACCCCTTGTCTCTCTCCTGCCACTTCTCCTTGTACGAGCAGAGTAACTTCCTTTTGCCATAGATGCAACAACCTATAAAATTATTGCATGCATTTAGACATTAGAATATTTGTAAATTATGCTTTATTACTTCTACAAAAATACTTTTCCTTTATTACAGGAAATTATCAACATGTATGTTACAGGAAATCGAATTGCATTACTTATATTACAAGACATCGAATTGCATTACTTCGTAGTCTCTCATTGCAAATTACTTCGTAGTCTCTCAATTGTCTGCCTGCCTGTTCTATGATAGTTGTTTCAAATATCAATTTCCATTTTTTTCGCTGTTTGGCATTGCCAAAAATGTCTCAGTACTGCAACTTCTCGTGGATTTTCAAAATTTTGCTTCGTTTTCCTGAAATAAGCAATCAAAATTCACCTCCTAGGGCCACCTGCAAAAATTAGTTTTCACATTGATGCATTTACATTTTAATATTTCTCTAGGTTTTGGATAGCACTCACAACCTCAAATGTCTAATATTCCTTATCTCACCAAGATGGGAGAATATTCCCACAAAAAATGACGGATGTGAGAATGGAATACCATATCAAGGTGTCCATGAAATACATGAATAACTAGGACCCATGATCACACCACAGAAATTTTGTTACTTTGATTAAGTAAAACATGCCACTTGCATGGAATATTTTTAATCTTCAATTTTGCGTTCATTGGAGAGACCATAGGTTTGATTTGGAAATAGTAGTTGAAGAGGAAATTTGCAAGCAACAATCTCAAGGAAGAATAAAAAGAAGCAATGCCAAAATCTCAGAAGTGATGAAAACCAGGATGACTCTCAAGTAGTTTATCAATGTTTTGTTTTCCTCCTTTGACCATCTCAAAGCATGATTCCTTTGAGCCCATATCTCACTATAAAACACAACAAAGATAATGGTCCATGCCAATACCACAATGATTTTTGATACCATGCTCATTCAAATTAGTGAAGTCCCTTTTGACGCTAAACTGTATTGGGATAATTTCTTATTACTGGAATTGAACTTTGACTCTGAAGCAATCATTAGAGTCATCTTGGTTTTTGTAAATTTCCATATGCGTTGTTGTTCGATTGTTCTGGTTTCTGTAAATTTCCATATGCGTTGTTGTTCGATTGTTCTGATCTTGATCTCAATGCAGCCAATTTAAATTAAAATGCTTTCAGCCGCCAAAATAATTCATGATGAGATCCAAGGGTGACTCCTAGATCAGAGAGAATTTGAACGTTAAAGCCGAACAGAGTTTTTCTGTGCACTATCCAACATTAAGCAGTGACTACCAAAAACATAGGCTTACCTATGTAATGATGGCACTAAAGAGCCCTGTTGATGTGTCTCTAGTTTATGATAAATTATAATCAAGATTGTTTGCTCTTGTTCTCATCATTGTTGTCGCATGGTTATTAAATAAAATTTTGAATTTATTTTTGCTACAGTAGCATGGAACTCTTTTGAACCGCGTCCCTATTATCTTCAAGAAAACCAAGAAAAACCTCCCTCGGAATATTTAGTTACTCTAAATATTTAGTATGGCCACACAGATCATGTAAGAACTCTGATAAATGAAAACAATAAAAACAAAACCGTAAGAACAATTACTTTCAATGGTTGTTTGTGAAACCATCCAGGTATCCTTCTAGCAGTTATGCCCAGACAGATCATGTAAGAAATCTGATAAATGAAAACAGAACTGTAAGAAGAATGAGTTGCAATTCATATAAATAACCTGGATATATTGGCAATTGTTTTGTGATGTTGTCTTCAAGTTTGCTGAATGGTTTGAAAGCATAAGATGCAACTTCAACAGTGAGTGGACTTCTTTTATAGTTTTGGGCACTTGAATTTAATTGGTGGACATGGATGCACATGGATTGCAATGGCTTCATTTTAAATGTGTGGTCTGGATTTAATTTGATGTGATCTCATGGTTGGGAATTGGTTATTTGTTGATCCATGTGCTTTGATTTGTTTTAATGAGAAATAGAGTGAGTTGGGTGTCATTTATTGCAGTTATTGGGTTATTGCACAAAGTGGATTTAAATGTTATTGGGTCGGGTGTCATTTATTGAACATAAGGTGTTTAGTTGTTGAACAACACAGCAGTTATGGCTGACATACATTCCCTTTTGTTATGTGCAGATAGGCATATTCCTTTGGGATGCAAAGCTGCAGTTCTGATGAGTTGGGGTTGAAGTGACTGTTGCTTTGTACTTCTAGAATAGGCCATTTTGGAAGCATTTATGGTTTTAGAAAACGGGTCAATATGGTTTGCAGTTTTAACTAGTAAAATACTATTTATGGACAGTAATACTATTTATGGACAGTTGTGGGCCCAGTGAATGTATGGGGAAATTTTGGATATAAATTAATACCTATTTATACTTAATGTTATTTATTTTTGTTTAAATATTGGTTTCAAAAATCTCAATTTATGATAATTTGGTGGGACTAGTACTATATCAATCACCGGTCGGGGCACAACATTAAGAATCCCTCCTCTACAACCCTCTATTAAACAATTGTTTATTAATTGAACATCCCACATTTCAACTATAATCAAAATATGCTGAACATCTTTGGCGGACTTAGCCCAATACGCCCGCGCTCCACTGCAGTTTGGGCCATTCTTCAGCGTAAGGCCTCCGCTATGACATGCAACGTTTGATGTCTTCCACCTCTTCTAATTGGGGATAGCCAATAATCCATAATCCTTCCAGCTTTGCCCGCTTTGAAAGTTGCAGTCGTGGAAGTATGCCGTTGTTAATGGAAGACTCCAAATCACTAAACAGCGGTAAGTTGCAGTCGTGGAAGTATGCCGTTGTTAATGGAAGACTCCAAATCACTAAACAGCGGTTTGGCAGGGGATGTGTTTTTTTTTTTCTGTACTTCAGAGGAAACCAGTAGCTGGCTTAACACGTAATTATGAGTAAATTTGTAGGGTTTATAATTTGTTCTTCTCTCTGTAAATCTGGTCACGGATTTAATTGCGAGATGTTTTTGTTTTTAGTAGATAATTATTTTAGTTAATTTTGATTGAAATTCTATATGTAATTTTTAGTGATTCAGAATTTTTGGAGCAAGAAATATATATCTATATATATACATATATATATTTTAAATAAACCCTTTAAATTAATTTAACGATGTTATCAAAAAGTTATAATCAAATTATAAGAAATAAATCTAACAGACTCCTTTCTCCGTAATTAGATTGAGAGGGTTAAATTAGTACAATATTGCAAATCCAGATATTGGAGTTTACTTAATTTACAAAAGGAATCTGGCAGCATCTCCGAAGCGGAGAACTGAGCCAGCTGAATGAATCTGTTGAGGGTTGGTTAAATTACCAAAGCACTGCGGCAGTGAAATAACGTCTGAACATTGTTTTAACATCAAGGCCTTTCACGACCTCAGACGACAGAATTCTTCTGGTAGTTTTCTGAGTTTGACTTTCTTTCCATGTAGCGGAAAAGGACCAATCACAATCCTCTATAGATGCTTAGCCTTCCTGTCGAGTTTGAAAGGTTCGAGAGGGGGCCCTCAATCTCCAATTCCCGCAACTGTAAAGTGCCTGCAAAAGAGTGTCCAGTTGTTTCAAATGTTTACAAGAAAATGCAGATGAAATAACAATCTCATGAAAACATATTGGAGACTTTGTGGTACAACATCAATAGAAAATATAGTCTTCAATTCAACATATCCTAATTTACCTGGAATTCCTTTTCCCACAATGTTTCTAATTTTCTGCCCTTGAATTCTTCATAGAAATCGAGGTAGGCAAGGAAGAGTGCGAACAATTGTTCAGCGTAGCCATAAGAGATTTGAAGACATCACCTTTGACAAAACCCGTTCCACAAGAACACCTTCGAAGATAAAGGCGGTCCACCACAGGCTTCTGGAAACTTCTTTACCACATATTTAAATTCTTGGGGTGGATTTGACTGGTTGAATGAATGCAAATAGAATAGCTCAAGAAAATGTTGTCTACCAAGGCCAGCTAGGTTGTATATTGATTGATGACTCTTTGGCTCCATTTATGAGAACATCTTTGTTCTCGAGATTTAATCAGTATTAAGCTTTCAGAGTGAAGTTCAGTTTGATCTGCATAAACCTGATCCACCATATCTACATCACATCTAAAATTACTAAAATGTGAGGAGATGGAATTTGTTTCTTGAGAATCCCTATTCCTCATCGACACTGTTTACTGGATCAGATCCAGTCAAACTCGAGAAGTAATCTCTGGAAAGAACTTAAAAAGTCTTTACCTGAATTATCTCGATATCAGAAGCAGAAATTATGATACATAGACTTCTTAATAATGAAGAGTCATTTTGCCAACGTTGTCTTTGCCACCCCACCAAACCCCACGATCCCAAAGATCTGAGGTTTAGATCTCTATGTGGCGGTGATAACATGTTTTTTCAAAATCTTCTACTTTCTCATCCAAACCTTTTGGATATTTAGCTATGTCCACGGTTAAGGGTGAATTTTTCAGCCTTATTAAAACCTGTTCAACCACCTTATGTATCAGTTCGCCTTCATCGCTGGTTATTCAAAATAAAATAAAGAGAACTAATGAGAAAAACAAGTATATTTATATATCATGTAACAGAAAATACTACAACTGATAGGGTAGTTTGAATCACTGTTTTACAACTAGGCCGAGTCAACTCGGAAACGGCCTGGTCAAACCGAGCCATTAAAAAAATTTACGACCAGGCCAGCTAACCGGCTAGGTTGGCCGAGTCAACTATGACTCGGCCTAGTCATCCAATGACCAGGCCGAGTCATAGTTGACTCGGTCAACCAGGCCGAGTCCGTATTGACCAGGCCTAGTCATTGAAAACCGGCTGGGCAGCGTAAATCATGAATAATATTATACTTTTGACCATTGAGACAAAACCTTGAAATTCTTTTTACACCAACTTATATAGGAAGTCATGCCCTTTCCAATGAGTATTCATTTACCTCCTAACTGTGTGTCATTGCAGAGATTTTACTTTTTGAAATATGTGTATGTTAAAAATTGAAAAAGGCTGCCAGCCAAGTTGAATAGCCTCACTAAGACATGTTGGATCCTCCAAATAGACATGTCTCTTCATAGACTCAAACAAGTATATATACCCAACTGAACTTGTCCATTTTAGCTCTGAAATTTTCAGTCAAGAGAGTACAGAAAAAATTGGTTAAGAAGAGGTGAATTGCAGAAAAGAGCAAAGAGTTAAAAAAGGATGAATTTTGGTGAAGATTCTGTGATTGGGATTTGATCGATATACTGTGCAAACCTGAGACTTGTGTCACAAGCATAATTTGGAAACGTAGGACAGAACCTGAGTACTGTTTGGGCCCACAAATCTCACACTTTTTCAGAACTATGGTGTCTTCTGCTTGTAAAACGAATTAGTGGATCTGTGAAAGAATTTAAACCTGTTGTAGCTTGGATTTGTAGTGGGATTTTTTGGACTTGTGGAAGCATTTAAAATCAGATCCATGGTGACAAAGTTTTGCACTGTGGAGGACATTTTCTTTGAACCATTGAAGCTCAGATCTGTTGAAAATAGTTTGGTCCAATATAGAACATCAGCAGATCTGTGGAGCATCTCTTCTTGACATGGACAGTCTTTTGAAACAGTTTTAAGCAGCCCTTTGAGACAATTTGAGCAGACCTAGGAGGCATTTTGCAGCACTCCCTTGATGTCTTTAGAGCAGCCCTTGAAAAGATTCTGAAGCAGCATTTTGTAGACATGCAAGCACCTTGGAGCAGATTTTGAAGGGCTCTGAAGATAACATCTAAAGCAGTATTGAAGTGCCTTGGAAGCCATTACTGGGATAGCCCTTAGAAGATCTCTTGAGCAGACTTGAAAGCTTGTTGGTGCAGATCTTGAAGACTTCTTAAGCAGGACTTCATGTGATTCTAATGCAAGTTCTTGGGGATGATCTGAAGCCTACCTTGAGTACTTATAGAGGCATCTAGGGGACAGAGCTATTAGCAGAATTTGGAAGAGTCTTTGAGGAATTTTTGAAGGTGTTTAGATCAGACTAAGAGTCTGTTTAATCCTTGTATGACAGTTGACTATGTTTAATCCTTGGTTATTTGTATTTTGTTTTGAGTCTTTGATCATGTATGACAGTTGACTATGTATTGCCATTGGGTACCATTTTGATATAATGGATTGGTTCATGAGCCTACTTTGATCATATGTTGTCTTCCGTCTATATTATAATGCTGTGTGTTTGGAAACATGAATGAAAATCTTTAAAATTATGTTTAAAATATTTAAAATTATGTTTTTTTATAAAAAAAATAAATATTTAATGTATTTTTTACAACGACCGAGTCATTGAAATCGACTAGGCCGAGTCATTACCGAATCAGAGTCCTGGTCGGAGTCGATCCTCGGCCTGGTCGGAGTCGTAAAACACTGGTTTGAATTCTCGCCCGTTACACAGACTAATGAAAAAAACAAGTCTGTACATATATATCATCTAACATCATAATTTGACCTAACTTGTGAAATGTTTCATTAGGGTGTGGAGATTACTAAATCTTCAAACATACCGTGGAATAGTTCTTCATAAAAGCATGCGAATAAGTTGTCCATGAATAGCACAGATCGTTTCTGCACTTGTAATGAATAATGTTGTTTCTGCACCCTAGCTCTGTTTCAGTGGATGAGGACCCTTCTACCAGTCTCTACTTTCTTCCTCTCGGGTGGACAATGTCTGTCCGGTGAGGGGTTTTTTGTTTTATCTTTCTTCCCCGAACCATGGGTGGGGAGGTGCTTATTCCCTAGCGGAAGGCGGCCCTCCCTCCCCCGGGTTTCCTAGGCTCTGTCAGCTGTTGCATCTTGTCCAACATCGTTTTATTGCCGTTTTGTCCTATTAGATATGGAGTCAGTGGTCTCGGAGCCACCCACAGTGGGTCACTTACTAGAAAGGATCTGACACATGGCGTAGGGATGGAAGCAGGTCCTTCGTCCCCAATAGGTTCCTTATCCCCCTCTCGGGATCCAGTGATCAAACTGTGTTGTCTTCCAAAAGCCCTTTGTACCCAAGTGGAATAACCTCGGCTACTCTTGGCCATGATCATGATGTTGGTATGGACAGGGTTTCGAGCCTGTCCATCAGAGAACTCATGGGGAGGTTTTATTACATATCCCTCAATAAACCCCAAATACTAGCGTGGGTTTTACAACACTAGAGGCCTTTTTTAGGTTATTGTCCCACGGTCAATATTTTAATGAACCAGTGGCTGCACTTCTGCTTCCTGGATGAGGGCAACTGCAAACGGTTTTGCAGAAGGCTTGGGTTATTGGCAAGGGTTTTTTGTGGCATCAGCGGTGGCACGTAGGGTTCAACCCTCTCTCGGAAAGGCTTAAGTCACAGTATGTATGGGTCAAATTAGTTGAATTTCCGCTCGAGCTTTGGACCAGACAGAGTGTCATCTTGTTGGCTAACAGTATTGAGAAATTCATATTTTTCAATGACATGTCCCTAGTGGCCTTTGACGAGCGCATCCTCCGGGTGCTGGTCGAGATGGATTTAGTAAAAGGCTTGCCGGGTGAAATCGAGATAATGATTGGCAAGGTTTCTTTCTGCCAAAGGTTAAGACTTCTGGAAGGTTCCCTTCAGATGTCTGAACTGTAACCAGATGGGCCATTGAAGGTGGACTATGTTTCTATGAGGAAGTAGGGTTCGCCCTTATCCTGCTTTGATGATAAAGTGTCCCAAAGGTCAAAGGTTAATACTTCCATGGCAGTGGCAAAACCTAAGTCGGGTGGTGTTGGTACAGAGAAGTGGGGTATCATTTGTTGGACACTAGTAGTTCCTTCAGCTCGTGGAGTGGCCTCAACTCCGAAAATGGATGTCAATTTGTCGGTTTCCAACGACACTGAGCTGTTGTCTGTGGACCATAGGACTGGCAGGGATTCTCCACTAGATGATATGAAAGCCTTGCATTCGGTCAGCGATATTGGGGTTGATATGAAAGCCTTGCCATCACTGCCGATGTTGTAGGGAGATTTGTCAGACCAGTGGATTCTTAGGACCATAGCTTTCTAGGGACTTCTCTACCTATCTCTGATATTTTCTCTGGTAAGCTTATGGAGTCCCCTTCTAGAGATGATTTATTATTATTGGATAGTGTTGTTATTTCTCGCTCCTCGTCTAACCATGCTTCGAGTGTCTCTCATATTTCTTCCAGACCTCTTTTGGAAATCATTCCTACCCCCTCCCTTAACCACTCCACAGTCTCTATCCCATTGTTATTTCTCGCTCCTCGTCTAACCATGCTTCGAGTGTCTCTCATATTTCTTCCAAACCTTTTTTGGAAATCATTCTTGCCCCCTCCCTTAACCACTCCACAGTCTCTATCCCTAGGTCCTTGCCTCCTGCATAAACCCTATCCTTCGCTCTGTCGGTTTCCCACGTTCTTTGATCTTCTCATTCGTCTTCATAAAGGAGCGGGGAGCGGGATAACCCCCTGCCCCTAGTCTCCTCTCTCATGCACAGTCTTCCTCTCTTCCTCCCCCAAGGCAATGCCTCACATCATTATCTGATTCCCTGACCCTAGATCCCTCCTATCAGGACTTTCTCAACCTTACAGCGATACCTTCCTACCCCACTCCTCAACCCTAAATCCCTTCCATCAATGACACCCTTCCCCATTCCAAAATGTTTCCAAAATGTCATGATTAGAAAGAAGAAACTAAACAAAAAAAGGCTTGCTCAGGAGGGTTTTATCCAGGGCAGTCACTTTAAAGAAATTTCTAATATCTCGGACTCTCCTAGGGCCCTTAGAGCTGCCCTCTCTCACGGGTGCCCCATGATAATCACGTCTTTAAAGTTTAAACATAAGAGGAGTTGGAACTTGGAAGGTCTCCTAAAAAACGTGCTTTCCCTAGACTAGTTGATGTTCATCAATCTAAGAAATGACGGGTCCCGGTTCTAAAGCCAGGGAGGAATTGTTAGAGGTCTGCCTTGATTGGTGTATTCGTTCTATTGATGCAAATGGACGATCTGGTGGCCTTGCAGTCCTTTGGAACTTGCGTGTGGCCTCCCTTAGGCCGTTCTCAACGTTGGCCAACATCATTTTGGTCAATAATCTTTATGGTTTGGCTTGTCCCATTACACTGGTGAATTGTTATGGGTCGTACGAGGATCGTGAGTCATTCTGGAACCCTTTGATGAACAGTGGATTCCTGTGGGGACAGTCTCTTATCCTAGCAGGAGATTTGAACTTCACGGTCTCGGCCAACAAGGTCTAGGAATTCAATGCTAGGGCAGATTCCTTTGCCCCCGTCATCTCTCAAATTATCCTTGATTCAAACCTGATAGACATTTGTCTAATCCCCTTGGCAGCTACCTGGTGGAATGGACGAACTGGGGCTGATGGTATTGCCAAACGACTAGATCAATTCATATTGGCAAAATTATTAATGGTTTCATTAGGTTGCTATCAATCCTGGATTTTCTCTGAAGTAATCTCTGATCATTCACCAATCTATCTTCAGTTCATTGCTTCTGTCTTCCTTCAAAAGATGCTTTTTAAGTTCAACCATTCTTGGCTCCCAGTGGACTCCTTTACTAGGCTGGTTCATTCTAATTGGAAGCACTATTTCTTTGATTCCTTTCCTTCTGCTATGGAATCTTAGGTCCATAAGATGAAGACTCCCAAATCATAGGTTAAAAATTGGGCTCGTCTACATACCATTGAATGATAGATAGAACCTTAATCACCAGATTCGTCGAATTTCAACCATTAAATTCGAAATTCGGCGAATTTCAATGACAAACAAACATATTCGTTCGAGTTCGCCGAATTTAATGGCGAACTCGAATTTCAAGCCGAATTCGATTTTTTTTCGAACAAAATCGCCTAACATTCGTTGAAATTCGCCAGACGTTCGATTAAATTCGCCTACAGTTCGATTAAATTCGTTTTTTTTTTCGCGCGTTTTAGGCTTTAGGTTGCGGCCCGCGGGTTTTATTGCTCGCCGGTTTCATTGTTCCATTGTTTGGGTTACAACTTGTGCGAAGGGTTTCATTTCGTTGGCGCCGGCGGTCCAGACTCACCAGACTCCATACTCCAGTCACGACTCACAACAAAACACAGTTGCAATGGTAAACTCATTGTAAAATAAAGATAACGTCCAATGCCTGATATAATGTTAAAAACTTAAGCTATAAATGCTTAATATAATGTAAAAAACTTCAACGCTATAGTAACAAACTAACAACACAATAAGAAGGTTCAGCAAAACCTGCACCATCGAATCATTGCCTTCATGACACAGCCAGAGTTCTATGGTTGCTTTATTGTGAACCACAAAGAGGTTCCGTGGTTTAAAAAATATTATGTTAGCATGAATGAAGACAAAAGCAATTCAAGTGGACACTTTCAATCATTTTCAGTCAAGGCACAAACATATATACTGCCAGACGGTACATAGGAGGAAAGAAAAACTGATTCTTAAATGGGCTACTGAAGATGAAATACAAAGAATCATAAACAATTAAAATGAATGAACCATGTAGTTGAATTTGGTTTCTTCTGATCAACAAAATGGTTCTGAGGCTCTCCTATTATGCTGTACTGGTACATCAGTTACTGCAGTGCCGGAAGAAACTGAAATTTTTCCAGCCACAAATTTCCATGTATATCTGTAGCTCTTATTCAGGCATATTACTGTCTTTAAGGAAATTTATGTTATGACTGAATGATGTACTGATATTTAACCTAATAATTGGATTCCTATGGCTTTAGGGTTTGCTACAGATTCTTAAGTATTTACTTGTCACAAAAATTTCTTAAGTTTCCCACTACTATCCCTGTTGAAAGCATCACAGATTCACACGTAAGCTCTGATCTTTAAATATATTAAATTATAAATAATAATGCCTTTCTTATATCCATGATCTTCAGGTATTGCCTACAGTCTTAAGACATTACTTTAATTTGACTTGATGCTGCTGCATCAAAGATAATCTACTTTACAGGTGTAGTGTAAGCGAACCGTTCATCAACTAAATTTTGTGTAATCTATGTGAATAGATTAATATGCATTGCCCATTACGTAGTTTCTGTGGGATTGGATATTAGTACTGAATCGTAAAACAAGAAGGAAATAGGTACTAAAACCTACAGGCTGTCAGTAACCACAAAAGCTTAATTTGATAGATTCAAATTGCTCATTGTTGTGTGTTAACTCTTAGCTTCTTTTTTTTAATTTGAGTTTGGAAACCTTGTATCACCCATATTGGACAATGAAAATTCTTTAAAACTGTTTTTGTATATTTTTTTATGCCAATCTATCTTTAAAAGATTGAATTATTTTAAGATTCAGATGTAATTTATTTTTTCAACAGTTATGAATGGTTGCTCACAGGACTCGCTGCCATACCATTTCTCGCATGCATATCTATCTTTAATATACATTTTTTTTTTCGAATTTCTATATGTCGAATTTTATCGACAAAATTTTAGTTGCCGAACTTTATTTGAATTTCATGGTCGCCGAACTCGAACCTGGTGACTAAGGATAGAACTGTTGGAGACTGAATCTCTTATTCATGCCTTCCATTCTTCTTTTATTGTTGAAGGCTTCCCAAATGGTGTGAAAAATCGTATTTGTTCCTTGGCAAAGAGGAAAGCCTTGCTTCTCAAAGCAGAAGAGGAACGGTGGCATCTTAAGAGTAGGGCCATTTGGGTTCAGGCTAGTGACGGGAATACTAAGTGTTTTCATCGCTTTGCTTCCCACCAAAGGAATAAAAAACACATTTGGGAGGTTCAAGACGTTGCAGGGCACACTCATTGTTCTTTGCAGGGGATGGAGAAGGTTGTCCGGAATCACTTCTCTAATATCTTAAGAGATTTGGGTGTTAATCGGATATAGGCATAGCTACAAGTTCTTTAATATTTCCCCCAGATCTTTTTCTGAAGAGGACTAAGTGTGGATGGGCAAACCAATCTCGTTGGAGGAAATTAAGCATGTCCTAAAATCCCTTGGCAAGGACAAGGATCCTGGCCTCAATGGCTGGACTGTAGAATTTTCCCTAGCTTTTTTTAAGCTGCTGGGAAAAGACATTTTGCAGGATGTTGAGGAGGCTAGAACTTCAGGTACGGTCTCAGGGGTTATCAATGCCACCTTTATTGCTCTCATTCCAAAGTGCTCTATCCTCACACTTTGAATGATTACAGACCTATCTCCTTGTGCAACCTTATCTATAAGATCATTCCGAAGGTTATATCTCTCCGCCTCAATGATATCCTCTCTCGAGCTATTTCTCCAGAACAATTTGGTTTCTTCCTTGGGAGACTTATCCATGATACAATAGGGTCTGCTCTAGAGGCATTACATTCTATCAAGACCAAGAAGCATTGTGCCTTGATTTTAAAGATGGACCTGGTCAAGGCATATGATAGGGTTAACTGGACTTTTCTTAGACTCCTTTTGCATATTGGTTTGGATATTTCTATCACTGATTGGGTTTGGGGTATATCACTTCTACTAACTTTTCTGTGCTAATTAATGGCTCACCTACTGGCTTCTTCACTGCTTCCAGGGGGTTAAGACAGGTGCCCCCTCTCCCCTCTTCTGTTCCTAATCATTATCGAGGATAGGGTTAACTGGAGTTTTCTTAGACTCCTTTTGCATATTGGTTTGGATATCTCTATCACTGATTGGATTTGGGGTGTATCACTTCTACTAACTTTTCTGTGCTAATTAATGGCTCACCTACTGGCTTCTTCACTGCTTCCAGGGGGTTAAGACGGGTGCCCCCTCTCCCCTCTTCTGTTCCTTCTCAATATCGAGGGTCTGAGCTATATGATTAATTCGTCAAAACTAGAGGGGCTTATAAAAGGCGTAAAAATTTCTAAGTCTATCTTCCTTACTCATCTTCTGTTTCGTGGACGATGTGCTAGTTTTGGTGGAGGAATGGATCTTTTATCATCATATTTTCTCTATTTTCTACTCTGCTACAAGTATGATTATCAGTTAGCAAAAGTCGACATTTTATTCAAGAATATTTCAGATGTGATCATGTCATCTATCGACTATATTTTCCCTTACAAGATGGCTTCAATTGATCACGGCTTATGTTATCTGGGCTATCAGCTTAAGCCTAATTGTTATTCAGTAGACGATTGGTCTTGGTTGAGTAAAAAAGTTGGAAAGCGTATTAGACATTGGTGCTACAGGTGTCTCTCCTTGGGAGGTAGAATGACCTTGGTCAAAGCTGTCCTTGAATACAGTTTTGTGTACTGGCTTTCTCTATCCAAGATAGCAAAATCAGTCATCCAAAAGATTCTTCCATGCATGTTTAATTTCTTATGGACAGGCAAGAAGCAACGGGTTGGGCTGCATTTGGCTAAATGGGAGTTACCTGCACAGCCTAAAAAGTTTGGGTGATGGGGTTTCAAAAATCTGTAGTGGTTTGGCTCTGCACTGGCCATGAAAAGTTTGTGGAGGGTGATATTTGACTCTAGTATTTGCAGCCATATCATTGCAGACAAGTATCTCCTGAATAAACCCTTACAGGAGTGAATCTGTATCTTTTATCAATGGAAATACATAGGAGGTTTGAATAGTTGGATAGGGTTGGTTGAGGCCCTTCCTTGGTTGCATCATGGGCTTGTGTGGAAAGTTGGAAATGGGAAACAAGTCTCTATTTGAAAGGACTCTTTCATCGGTAGACTCTCCCATGGGCACTTATCCACTGAACTTATTGCTCACCTCCATGCTCAATGTATAACTCACCTTTGTCATGTTTCGTTGTCTCATCTATAGGTCCCTCCTCTCAGTGGGTGGAAAGGATTGTTGGACTTGGGGTTGCAGGGCTCTCTGGCAACATAGTGGGATTCTTTCATTAAAGTGTCAATGTCAAATGGTCTTTTTTTGAATAGGGAGCAGGACTCCTTAGTGTGGTTTGGAATTACTCGCACTGGCCAGATCACTGCGAAATTAGCCTACCACTCTATCTCTTCCTCTTTTCTGCAGCCCCGGGTGAAGTGGTGGACTCGTAAACTCTAGAAATGGCCCATTCCACCAAAGCTTCATTGCTTCATTTGGCTTTCATTGGAAAACCGTATCTTAACTTGGGACAACCTGCTTAAAAGGGGTTTTTATGGTCCCAATATTTGTTGTTTATGCAATAATAGTGCAGAATCAGTGGCTCACCCGTTTTTTTAGTCTTCCTATTCAAGATCTCTTTGGGAAGCTTTGCTAGCACTGTTCAATATCCAGAAGTCTGGTCCCCTCTCCTCCCTGGAGATGTGCTTGCAGTAGTGGGGCAAAAAACGGGCCTCTTCAAAACCCTCCCCATGTTTGCTGCGTGGGGCATCTGGAAGATCAATAATCAGACCATTTTTTAGGGTCGGTCCATCCTTCTCTCCGGCATTTTGGGCCAGATCATTGGTTTCTTTATGGACTACTTGAGGCCTTCTCATCTCAAGAAAACTCGCCCCTTTCGCTTTCCTCTGGGCCCTCTTACTAACACTGGCCTTTTTTGATGGAGCCTCTCAGGCGAGCCTTTGTGGGGGCTCTTCTCCTACTTTCTGGGAATGTTTCTTTCAGAATAATAAATATGGCTCAATGCTGCACATGGAACAAATACAAAGGCAGAACTTTGTGCTTGCGAGGCTCTACTACATGTTGCTACTGCTTTTAACATTAAGTCACTGCAGGTATTTGGTGCCTCCATGTGCTTCATTAAGTGGCTTAATGGGAAAAAAGGTATTCAGGTACTCAATCTGCAGTACTGGTTACAAGGCATTAATCTGCAGTACTGGTTACAGCACATTATCCAACTTAACCACAGATTCCAGCTTCTCAATTTTCAGCACATATACAGGGATTGGAACCAACAGGCTGATCATCTCTCCAAGAAGGTACTCTTAGTGGGTATGGGGCATATCTATTTGGAGTATAGATTGGGAACATGGCTTCTCCGCCAAGGGTAAATCAGTCTTTCAAATGTCTAGCTGTCCTGGATGGCCTAGCAGGATTCCAATGTTTTTTTATTTCTATGTTGCTTCATAGGAGGATGTGAGGAATATAGCAAAATCAGCTCACTGGTTTTTATGTATTTCCACGGATAAATCATGCTATGCTGCTTAAATAGCAAGGACATTCTGGGTATGCTTTCTGTTTTGGTTTTTTGAAATCAGCTAGGATATGGATGTATATATTACAATCACAGTTTGTATCATTTTGATGAAATCTGGTTATCATCTGAATAAATACGTTACTATACTTTTTTCCTGTTTAATAAAAAAATAACGGTCTTTTAACCTCTGGAAAAAAAACATCATCAAACATAAAGTACTACAAAACAGAAAAACCTTGAGGGAAGTTTGAATTCTCACCCATTACACGCTTCCAGCTCAAAACGAACCATGTCTGCAACGCTCAAACCTCCAACTTTAAAAAGTGTTGGAGTCGTATTGCAACTTCTTTTCTTGAGATTGAGATTGATGGTCATACGTTCTCTTATTTTTCAATTTCTGTAAGGTTTGAGCATACCCTCTGTTTTTGCCGAGCGTCCACCCAAGTTTTCTTAGGGCTTGAACAAACCCTTCATTTTTCAGTTGAGTTCACCGAACTTCACAAGGCTTCACGATGTAAAAAACAAGACTAATGGAGGCGTTTGATTTTCGCATCAGTACGAGCTCATTTAGGCATCAAGCTTACTTCGCATATCCTCCAGAGAAAATGACAACATGATCGGAAGCCAAACAAATAAGGCGTTTAATCTGTGAACTCAAATCGTCTCCCTCTTGCAATTCCGGCTAGTCTAGAAAGACTTTCAATCCATGTGAAAGGAGGCGCCCGTAAACATGGCTGGCGAAAGTTTTCTTCACATCTGGACCACAATGGTTTATGAAAGCCGCTGAAGAGGATTCAGCGATTGCCCATTGGAAAATACAAAAAGAGATAATGGAAAAGATATTCCATCCCATTGAAGCAGGTTGTGAGGGGAGAGGATTACTCATGAGTATGAGAAGAGTAGAAATTCTGGGAAAATTTGCAGTGAGAAATGCTGACTGCCTCCAAAAATATTTATAAACACTATACCCTTGAACGATCTGAATTCCTACCGGCCAATAAAATAAATCATTTTCCGGGGCTCTGCCGCATGTTTCAAAGGGTTTTCACTAGCATCAAGACGACCCACCCTATCTCTGTTTGAATGGAATCAAGTCAATAATATGTACAACTGGACACCATCCAAGAAAATGACAGGACGTACACCTGGTAGGCCCTGGGCAGCTGGAACCCAGCTTTCATCTTTGTACAACGACAAAATTTGAAGAGGTACGCCCACATGTAATGGGCTAGATGCTCTGCCGCGTCTGTAAAAACAGAAGCTTACAAGATGTGGGCCACTAAAAAGGAACAATTGAATTCGGGTTCCCTACAGAGCACTATCACCCATATGTTTTCAGCTTTGTCTGTGGAGTTGCCATCATTCCCAGCTGAATTTCACATTCACACAAACACCAAGAGCTTTTACCTGGTCACAATGGTATAACATGGATTATAGCTCTACACGTTTGCTAAGGATAACGTGTTTTATGGCCTGTGGGTTTGCTCTCATTTTAAATTTTATTTTACATTTATACAACTGGTTAGAATGGTATATCATGTATTATAACTTAATACGTTTACAAAGTATAAAATGCTTTACAAATGTTGTAATGTAACCAAAAGCTGTAAAAAGTGAGAGGTGCAATCACCGTGTTCCTCATTTTCTTTTAAAAAAAATTTAAATGAATCGCAAAACGCATATCATGGTTTGATCTTTGGTATTTTCGGTATTTTCAGCATATTTTATATAATATATGTTTTTAAATTTATACATTATTTAAATATTTTTAAACATATTTAATATTAGATATTATGTTTTGGGATTCAAGTGTATTAAGAAATTTATTCATTTATGATCATTTCCATGAAAAATAGTTGTAACTAACTAATTTTTCATGATTTTTGAATAGTCTACTTGGCATTCATTGGATTGAGTGAAGCTCACAAAAGTGAAGAAGTGGGATTGAAACTAGTGAAATGAATCACATAGAGTCAATCACCACTTCCTGGTTTGCACCCAATAACCAGACTTCCCGGGAAATCATATTTTTTTAATTTATATAATGTTTAATAATAATATATACATCGTTGTAAAAAAATTCATATAAATTAAATTATATAAATTTGAATATCTTATAAATTTGTAGATTTTACCTATTTCGATCTATGATATATATTTTAAATGTTTTATTGAAATATTGAATTTTAAATTTTTTAATTAATAAATATTTATTATTATTAGAATTTTAAATTTATATGTTTCTGCTTATTAAAAAGAGAATCTAAAATAGGATTTATATATGTGATTGTTTTTAACAAAATTTTGAAACTCCTAAATTTATGTTTAAAAGATAATATTAAGTCTACCTTTCTTTTTAAAGACAAACATCATTAATTTTCTTGATTTCCTACCTATCTTTGTTGTTTAATATATAAAAGAATGAACTAAGGCTTTCATATCAAACCACTTCAAATGAGAGGCCCATATCAACAAATCCATTACTTAACACAAGACCAAAGAAACATAGAGACTTAACCAAAATAAAAACACTAATTTCTTAGAACAAGAGCTCCATTGATTCAACAACTTACCCTTCCTTGAATTCAAATATGACATATGATCCCAAAGGAAGAGTAAGGGCTTCCTTGAAAAGATCATTTGCCTCTTGATTCAATTATCTTAAAATAGGTTGAAAATATAACCACTAAAATGAGAAGAATCCCTGAGAAATGTCCCACAAGAGAGAGGCCAAAGCTATATTGTCCACCTTCAACTTCTTCCTTCTCGAGTCAATAACTAACTTAGAGCCACCCAAGATCTGCAATTTTTTAATTCCTTTATTTGAAGCAAAATGGATAATGCTATGAAGGCCCAGGAACTCATCTTTTAAGTTGGATTCCCTTCTTGAAGAATATCATATAAGGAAGTAACGACAGTGATTTAAGAATATCATTGCACCACTTCTACATCTAAGGGGATGGCCCTAGCTAGCCCCGTCAACAAATCCCCATGGAATATCATAATTTAATTAAGGCACCACTTGTACCATTATCTTCTTTTGTTTGGGATTTGACCGAAATTCCTTAACCATCCTCTCAATTAATATGGCTAGAACATGATGAGGGATCTCCCAATCCTGAAAGATGCATAGGTTCCTCACTCACCAGATAAAATAAACCTAAACTCCTAGGAAATAGCCATACTCTGGCACTACCTTATCATATAACCTATATTGGAAGCATTCAACCAATGTACCATTGTTCCAAGCTACAACAGGGCCAAAAATTTGAACCACCTTTGACCAAACCTGGCAAGCATAACTACAAGGCATGAACAAATGGAACATATATTCTACCTCACTTCTACACAATGAATATAAATTTGGGCCAACCCAGACCCACTTCTAGCAATTATCCCAAGTGATAATCTTGTTATTCAAAGCTAGCTAGGCGAAAATTTTACATTTTAGAGGACCTTTTTCTTCCATAACTTATCCCACCACGAAAAGCTATCTCCCTTGAAAGCCTCTTCCACATGAAGTTTGTAGCCCAATTTTACTGTGTACTTACCCTACCCTGAATTTTTAGACCAACAAAGACAATAAACATCTTCCTCCTTTAAGGCAATGAAACTAGAGCATAAGAATCCTACAACATTGTGCCATTTAGCCATGTTCTCCCCTTCCAAGCCTATGACCTCTACAAACTTCCAATTTCATATGTCAACACATGTCCAAAGGATGAGCTTTCATGTTAGAAGGGAGAAAATGCTTATAGAATAAAGAGATCGAATTAAGCCTTTATATAATTGAAAAGCCTCACTAGCTCACAATCATGGGTCCTCTCCAATCTTGACTTTTCTACCATCACCGAACTTCCATACCATCCATTTCCCAACAAAAGGGATGAAGGCAACAAGGATTTTCCAAATAATTGATCCATGTTTGGATGATTTGTTTAGCATATGATACAAGTATTTGATTGAGGCCTTTCAAGTACTTCGACTTCATTACCATGACCCACAAAGCCTCATTAATAGAAAAACACCATAGAGGTTTTGTTGTTAGCGCCTTGTAAGAAATGATGGATATTCTTAGGACCCTAGCCTCTTAATCCTTTTGGTAGAGCTATGGAAGTCCACTTCGCTAAAGGAATGCATTCCAAATACCTATTACCTATCCATAGAAAATGAAAGTTGGCCTTTCTTATCTTTATCAGTATATCTTTGCGAATACTAGTAATTGAAGACCAATAAACTGGAATACTACCCAAATATGACTCAAGGAGAATCAAACTCTCTCCTCTTGATAGAAGCCTATTTTCTCACATGGATATTCTTGTTTCCATATCTAACACCCTCCTCCCACATCCACCCAAGTGACCATGCCAACCGGGCTAAAAATGAGACGAGAGGCTACTATGACCAGATTCGACCTCCTATGTGACCTTAAGGAAGTGGAATCGATGGAAATATCACACACGGTCATCCAACATCAACTTCAGAATCCTCAGGAGACATGTCATCCACTCAGACAGCTAGTCCCTGGGTCCCACTGATGTTCTGAATCTCTTAGGCCATATTCGCTCTCATGTTATGGGCAAGGGAGCGTGTTACACTAAAATTTGTCACCATGACTATTTGCAGTCAGTATGGCTCCATCAATAGTCATACTGTCCTCCTTGGCAAGTCTTATACCTCTACTCCTCATGTCAAACTCCAAGAAAGAGAGAAAGTCCTTAAAAGTCAATATAACTCTGGTTACGCAGTTTCTCTTATCCTTACTTGTGTGTACGCACCTCAAGTTCATAACACCTGCGTACTTGTACGCTCTGTCTGTAAAGGGGTGGGTGCATACTCCTGTAAAGGTCAAAAGGCGCAAGTTTTACTCCAAAAAAGTTACTTGTGGTCGATTCTAGAGCATTCTAGAAGATGGTTTGACGTGGATTGAGCGCCTCCAGATGGTTCATGCATCCCAATGAAAGAGGAACTTATCCCATGAAGAGGGGAGATATCCCATTGAAAGAGGGGCTTATCCCATTCATGGTGGACCTGATTAATTTCCTCCAAAGCACTATAAATACAGACATTGGGCCAGAGGGAGGGGAGGTTGAAAGCTAAACATTCCTAAGGGTAGATGCTGCTGAAATTAGGACTTCCTTTTAGAGCTTGAGAGGAGAGATTCCAATCATTTCTTAGCTTCATTTGGAAGTGGGTGAGCTGATCAAAGTAAAGGAGAACTCTTGCTGGACCCTGGGAGGGACCTGCACAACACCAAGGCACTGGTTGTAATGGTTTCTTTTGTTTCCAATTAATACAATTAAGTTCATTTTTCTCAACAAGTTGTTATATATAATTTGTTTCATAAACTCCTTGGTCTTTATGATGAATATGTTTTATTATATGAGTTATTCAGGTGCTATGTAATCGTTTGCTTGTTAGTGAATGCAGGTTTCAAGGAGAAGGAGCTCATCTGGATCGAAGAGGCTTGGCTGCTACAAACAAGCGTGGGACTAGAGGTAAGCCTTAAACACCTGGTTTCTTTTATTTTAAATGCATATTTAGGGAAAGATAGTGCTCGATTGTTTTGTTTGTCACTAGAAAGCCTTAGCTTCTAGGGAGGTCGGTTTTGTCCGCAAAATTGACTCTTTCCACATGACAGAGTGACCAGAAACCCAAAGTTGCTCTCACAGGGTTCCCTGCCAGTGACCAGAGACCAAAGTTTCCAGTTCTATGCCAGCGACCCCGGGATTTAAGCCCCTTCTTCAGGCCCAGAGTCCAAGTCACTGCCCAAAATGGAGTGATAGTTTAAAATCAGTAAAAGTATGGGGAAACAATGATGCGGAAGCAATAAGTTGAACAAGAGTTTATCCATACCCATACTAGCCATGCCAAACATTTCATCAAACATATCATCAACATGTAACTTATAGGTGTAAACAACTGAATTAAGTGTAGGGATCTCATACTTATCTGAGAATCGATATGAACCATTGTTCCCTCATGTCATTTGTTGCATTATCATCTATTAGGCCATAGATACATTATCCATTCATTTACGAGTAAAACCATGATGGGAGCCCTGCATAGTTGTTGGCATAAAACATACATATAACCAACATAATAGGAACAGAAATATCATAAGCATACCAACCATAAAACACACATATACACTAGTACATTTACACATGAAAATCAAAGGAATGAATTTCTCATTAATGAATGCAATAAACCAACCGGAGATGGGACTACCACGTTCCACCTGACCATAGAATGGCTTGGCCAAATCCCTCTTCAGTCATTCACCCCCATGCCATATTCCAAGCATGAATGTGGGACTCAAACCAAAAGAACCAACCATGGCATACTGAGGCTAAACCACCTCACCCTCACAAATAGAAACCAAACTTTACTGTAATCCATCCCAAATCACTAGGCCAACACAATGAACACATCATAACAGGATGTATCGTGATCTCCACCTAATCACTAGGCCAAACAATCATGGATGCCACCGGATTTCTCCACCTACAATGTGAGGAATTTCCCTGTCTCCTAGTCTCTTAGGCTATACCACAATCCAAACCCGGATCATTAGGCCATAAACCGAGAGCCACTCTCCAGGCTTTACCGTATATCCCAAACTCAATATTACTAGGCCCAACGAAGAGCAAACCACCTCTTGGCTTTATTGTATATTCTGCCATTCACCGACAACGATTCTTAGGCCATATGAGGCAACACAAAAATCTGGCTTTACCGCAACCCACAATCTGTTTCAAGGGTTACTAGGCCATGTGTTCTATCATTCAAAGATCCACCTCACTCAGCTTTGAATCCATCAGCAATCTAGCTGAATCAAAACATGAGAACCCCATCACACCATGGTTATCTGGAAAGGGCAAGGCTAGGCTGAAAACATTGTCCCACCTGGAAAAACCCATGCCACAACAACAAAAGAACCACATGAAATACCATGCATGTCACATCTTGCAAGGAAAATACACATGCAAGTTGATACTTGCAATGAATTCTTTTGTAGCTGCTTGATCTTGCATTTTCCTGCTTGATCTTTGCTTCCTCTTGCCTCATTTTCCTTTCTTTCTCCAATGCCAAAATTGTTCCAAGAAAACTCTAAGTGTCCAAGAGTGTGAGAGAGAGAGAGAATAATGAGAGAGCTCCAAAACTCAACTGGCAAAAGGTCACCAACTGATCCTCATAAGCCTTTTTATTAATGAGGCCTCTATTTTCTTAAGTTTCTATTGTTTCCCTTAATTTCCTCCTCACATGCAACACATGACCTTTCACCTTCCTTTTCTCATATTTTCCATTATTTTCATAAATAAATGTGCCAAAAATGCCATTTTGCCTTTCCAAAGCCTTAGCCATTGTCTTTGCCAATTTCCTTAGCCATAAACAACCAAATGGACACCCCCTAGGATGTCTTGCCCAACATTCAGCTTGGAATAAGTGTCCCATCAATCGTGGTTATTATTTTTTGCCCTTATTAAATTTTATTACATGGAATTTTCACCAGAGGTGTTACAAAACCATCCCCCTTGGGGAACACCGTCCTCGGTGTTAGACCACACCAAGACCTCAACAAAACTATTGAAAAGAAAACATACTACCCATGGAGCTTTATAACATAGCTTGATGCAGTATCTACAATGATCACCTTGTTAAAAACCAAACCAACATAACAACATAATAGCATGACATCATAATGACATGACACCCATACTGCTTATTGGAGCTTTATAACTTAGCTCATGGTGGTATTTACATCCATGTACATATGTACATATAGAAAAATCATCATAGCATATACCAAATCATATATCGAAATCACACCAAAACAACAACCCAAAATTGCTTTGCCTAAATCGACAAACAAGGAAGGACACATAGCCCACATCCAATCTGCCATCTCCCTTATAGTTTCATCGGGCCCAAAGTGCTTCCACTGCACTTTAACTTGCTCGATTGCTCAGTTCCGGAGCATGAGCATCTTTTTTTGCAATATACACTGAGGCTCTCGCTGGAATTCTCCATTTGGTTCCACTTGCAATACAAACCACTCAATCACATGATTGGCATGCTTAACATACTTCTTAAGCAAAGATACATGGAAAACATCATTGACTTTCAATGTCGGAGGTAGTGAAACTCGATAGGCTACTGACCCAATCCTCTCAATGATACTAAAGGGTCCACAAAACCATGGTGGCAGCTTGGCACATGATCCAATCCACAAGGAAATCTTCTTTGGTTTGATGAGAAAGTACACTTGTTCCCCAACTTGGAACTCCTTGAACAACCTGTTCCTATCTGCATAACTCTTATGCCTATCTTGTGTTGCCTTTAAATTCTTCTTGATCACCTGCATTTCCTATTCCATGTTTGCCAATATATCTAGTCCAATCAATACCCTGCTAACCGGATCACTCCAACTGATGGGAGTATTGCAACTCCGCCCATACAATGCCTCAAAAGGACTCATCCTCAATGACTCTTGATAACCGTTGTTGTATGTGAACTCTACCAATGGCAGATACTCTTCCCACTTCCATTGTTGATGCATCACATACATCCTCAACATTTCTCCAATATCCTGTTGACCCTTTCTGTTTGTTCATCTGTCTATGGATGATAAGTTGTGTTGAAGGCCAACTATGTGCCCAACCTACAAACAATTCCTTCCAAAACTTGGAAGTGAACTTCGCATCCATGTCTGACACAATATTCTTCAGAACACCATGCAATCTAACCACATCTCTGATGAATACTTATGCTACATCGCTAGCTGAGAATGTGAATGAAGTGTGCAACCTTCGTCAACCTATCTAATAACCATGATGGAATCATGTTGTCTCACTGTCTTCGACAACCCTGTAATGAAGTCCATGGAAATGACCTCCTATTTCCACTCTAGAATCGTGATCGGTTGTAGCAATCCACCTGGATGTTTGCACTCTGCCTTCACTCACTGATAGTCGAAATACCTCTCCACAAACTCTACTACATCCCTCTTCAAATTCAACCAATAATAAAATTTCTTCAGTGAAGTTAATATATTCTGATAACCCGGGGGACCTGAATAAGGTTTCGCATGAAACTCCGTCAATATCACCTTCTTGAGCTCATTGTTATTCGATACATATATTTTGTCTCTGTATTTGACCAATCCATCTATTGTAAGACAATAATCCATACCTTGTGCACCTGCACCTATACTCGTACCTGTGCCTATACCTGTAACATGACCAACACTTGTACCATCACCTGTACCTATACCATCACCTATACCACTACCTGTACCTGTACTAGTACTTTGTTGTAACCTGTGCGCAATATCCATATATATGACATCCTATTGACCTCCCCATAAGATCCTATTCTGTAGATCTATCCCATAGGAGCTCATAGTTGCTAAGTGATTTACCTATATCTTCCTGCTAAGAGCATCAGCCACTTTATTCTCTTTACCTTTGATATATCGAATCTCAAAATCAAACTCACTGATCGTAGCCAACCACCGAGCCTTCCTACCATTCAGATTCAGTTGGTCAAATAGATATCGCAAACCACTGTGATCACTCATTAATGTGAACCTCCTACCCAGAAGATAATGTCTCAACATCTTCAATGCATGTATGACCGCTACTAACTCAAGATCATGCATGGGGTAGTTCCACTCGTGCTTGTTTAGTTTTCGGGACTCATATCATACCACTTGTCCATCCTACATAAGGACTCCACCAAGTCCTCTCTTGCAAGCATCTGTATATACTACAAACTCTTTGTCTAGATCTGCAATCTGTAGCACTGGTGCATGTGTCAACAACTGCGTAAGTTGCTCAAAGCTAGCCTCACACTCCTCTGTCCATTCGAACTTCTTTTCTTTCCTTTGCAATGATGTAATAGGATAAGCAATCTGCAAGAAGTTCCTAATGAACCTCCTGTGCCAAACCCATGAAAGATCTCACCACATCCACACTCTTAGGAGCTTCCCACTCCATGATGGCCCTTATCTTCTCTAGATCAACTGCAATGCCCTCCTTGGAGATGACATGCCCCAAGTAGCGTACTTCAGTGTGAAAGACACTGCACTTGTTGAACTTAACATACAACTAATGCTCTCTCAACAACCTCAACATTGTTGCTAAATGTTCGGCATGCTCTTTCTCATTTTTAGAATATACCAGTATATCATCAATGAACAGAATAACAAACTTATCCAAATATGGATGCAACACACTATTCATCAAGCACATAAATGCAGTTGGAGCATTATTTAAGCCAAATGGAACTACAACAAACTCATAATGCCCATACCTGGTCCAAAAAGTTGTCTTGTAAATGTCCTCCTCTTTGATGCGTACCTGATGGTATCCCAATCTCAAGTCAATCTTGGAGAACATCGCTGCTCCCTTCAACTGATCAAACAAGTCATCAATCCTCGGCAAAGGGTAATTGTTCTTGATTGCTACCTTCTTCAGCTACCTGTATTCAATGCACAGTCTAAGAGTACCATCTTTCTTCTAGAAGTCGAAACGGTCGGGAACAACCGGAACTGCCAGGAACTGTCAGAACAGCCGAAAAAGCTGACGCAAAGGGCAGAATCCGGAACTGCCGGGAACTGTCAAAACTACCGAGAAAGCTGACGTAGAGGGCAGAAGCTGGAACTACTAAGAACAGCCAGAACTGCTGGAAACTATCGAAACTGCCAGGAAAACTAACGAAGAGGGCAGAAGAGGCTGACGCAGTCCCTAGAGGTTGACGCTGGGTTTTTCGTGGGCCAGATTGGAGCTGAGGAGCTGCTGAAGTGTTTATCCGGGGTTTCAGCTGGAACATCTATCTAAGATTGAGAAGTGCTACTGCCAAGATTTTTCTCTGTTGGGTGAGCCGGATTTGGCACCCATGTTGTATTCTGAAACTGCTTAATAAATCAAACCCTAAGATAGTTGCACTAGTTTTCCCGCATTGGGTTTTTCCGGGTACATTAGTCCAAAAATAACGGTGTCATTTGTGTGCTTGTTTTTGTTTCCTTTAGTTGATGATCTGTAATGTGTTGAACATGTACTTGTATTTATTTTCAGTATTTACATAATAACTTGTTAATTAATCGGAACAAGTAGGAAGGAATAAATCAGAAAGTACATGGAGGGTTTCTAACGGATAGACTTAGAAATTCCAACATGGTATCAGAGTGTGGTTACAGACTACAGGAGAATTGAGGACATCAGCCGACCAGAGCAGCAAAAGCAAAAGACAACTATCCCAAGTGACAGAAGTTGTTCCTAGCAGAGTAGTAGCAAGGAAGGGGTGACGCAGTGCCTGCGTCATCAAGATTGAGCCAAGAAGAGGCTGTGAAGACGCTGAGGGAGGCAAAGACAGGCTCACGCAGAGGCCAGGAGGGCTGATGTAGTTGGTTGAGGAATTTGATTCGCTGTTACTGGGATTGCGCAAAGCCTAGGAGCTCTAACCTTCTGTTTGCTGGGGTTTAGGAGGTTGTGGGTAAGTTGCAGAGTGCAGATGGTGGGGTACTGTAGTCAGAACAATACCTAACAGGGCAAGGCCAAGGTAGAGGGAGTTGTTGCCGAGGTAGATTTCTAGCCAAGGAATCCAGATCAGTGTTGTTGCACATACGATCATAGAGGGGCAACTTGACGTTGGCAGAAGCATTTCCAGGTGGGAAATCGGGACTCAGAGGGAGTCCAGAAGAGAACTTCCAGAGGGAAGTGGAGAGACTCAGCAGGAGTCGAACAGAGAACTTCCAAACATGAAGTAGACTCGGCAGGAGTCGAACAGAGAACTTCTAGACATGAAGTAGACTCAACAGGAGTCGAATAGAGAATTTCCAGGTGGGAAGTAGAGAGACTCAGAGGAGTCAACAAGAAGAGCAGAGAGATGGCCATGAATGGGCTGAGGGGTCAGGATAGGTTGGATGAGGCATCCAACTTTGTCATCTGGAAAGCCAAGATCCTTTCTGTTCTATGTGCCATGATTGCTCATGTTCCACTTCAGAAGAAGTGGGGAGACATCGAGCTGTAGTCAGGCGAACTACAGGCGATGAGGGATAGGATCCTCGAGGTACCCAGCCTCTTGGATTAGACCTTGCTACGGGAGCCCCGAAGAGGAGTAGCAGTATTGGTGATGTCAGTAGAGATGGATGCGGATGGAGCGACAAAGGGAGTTACAGTGCAGGATTCCCAGCACAGCGCGAGGCTAGCAGGCTGCAACAGTGCGAGAGGCACGTGAGTGTTGCACCAGTGTAGGATGGCACATAGAGGTGTGCAATGGTGTGAGATGCACAGAGTTGTTGCAGCAGCGCAGAGGTAAGAGAGGGAGCACTTGTCAGTGACAGAGGGAGATTCAGCGTCAGGAGTATTTCTAGCTTGATGGAGATGTCAGAGTTGGGAGATCAGTTACTTACTTCTCAGTAACTGGGTTTCAGTGCAGCAGTTAGCAGTGGTAGTGCTATGGGTAGCGCGATGCAGCATGATGAGAGGGGTTGCAGTGCAGATGTAGTAGTGGCAGTGGCAGTGGTGGGGCCATGGGCAGCAACACGGATGCAGAGGGAGTTGCAGTACAAATGCAACAGTGGTAGTGGCAGGGCCATGGGTAGCAGCACAGGATGCAACAGTGTAGAGGATGTTGGGCAACAGGCCTAGCATCAGCACGGGGACTGATGTTGAATGATCAAAGTGTGACTCATTGAAGAGTATTACTAGAGCACAATCCTCGCTAAGAGGGAGTGTTGATTTGCGGCAGCATCAGATGTGCTCTAGCCACAAAAATTGGTGGAGAGGCTAAGGCACATGAGATCTCCAATACCCAGAAAGGATTTGGTCAGATTCTAAACAGTTTGGGAGATATTAAAATAATTAATATTTTTAATGCAATCCTTAAGTCTAAACTTAGGGAAATTAAAATATTAATGTGATTAATATAAAACTATGTTAGAATGGTCCAAAAGTCATGGATCAAGCCAGATCTAATCTTAGCCGTTGATTAGGGACTTAATCTCAGTGGTTGATTTGTCAATGAGAAAAGTATAAGAGGAGGCTTGAGGGTCACTTGGAGAACACACCAAGAGATCAAGATTTCGACTTTCTGGGGTTGGGTTTGCTGAAAAAGTTGAGAGAGTGATAAGAGTTGCAGCTGAGGGGCAATGAATACAGAAGCATAGAGGCAGAGATAGTGTCGGGAGGATCAGCGCAGCAGCCAAGAAAGTTGACGCAGAGGGCAGAAGTCGGAACTACCGGGAACTATCGGAAAAGTCGGGAAAGCTGACGCAAAGGGCTAAAGCCGGAACTGTCGGGAACAACAAAAACAACCAAGAAAGCTGACGCAGAGGGTAGAAGTCGGAATTGCCAAGAACAGTTGGAACTGTCGGAACAGCCGGAAACACTAACGAGGGTAGAAGCCGGAACTGCCAGGAACAACCGAAATTGCCGGAACAGCCGGACACGCTGACGCAGAGGGGCAGAAGCCAGAACTACCGGAACTGCTGGGAACTATCGAAACTATCGGGAAAGCTGATGCAGAGGGTAGAAGAGGCTAACGCAATCCCTAGAGGCTGATGTTGGGGTTTTTCGTGGGGCAAATTGGAGTTGAGGAGTTGTCGGAGTGTTTATCCGAGGTTTCAGCCGGAACATCTGTCTCAGATTGAGAGGTGTTACTGCTGAGATTTTTCTCTATTGAGTGAGCCAGATTTGGCACCCAGATTGTATTCTGAAACTGCGTAATAAAACAAACCCTCAGATAGCTACACCGGTTTTCCCGCATTGGGTTTTTTCGGGGACATTAGTCCAAAAATAATGGTGTCATTTGTGTGCTTGTTTTTGTTTCCATTAGTTGATGATTTGTAATGTGTTGAGCATGTAATTTGTTTATTTTCAGTATTCACATGGTAAATAACTTGTTAATTAATCAGAACAAGTAGGAAGGAATAAATCAAAAAAGTACATGGAGGGTTTCTAACGGATAGACTTAGAAATTCCAACACTTAGCCCATGGTCTCAACCCATACCATGTAACCACAAAGGATCGTGTGGAGAGCTTGGCGATGGGTGCGGAGAATGGGGAACATCCCTGGGTTATATAGCAGCCACAGGAACCATATGTTGAGAGCTTGGGGGCTATATGCCCACATGGGTGGATGGTTAGCCCCAGCCCCCGAGAGCTTGGGGCTATGCCCACGGGGTGGGCGGTTAGCCCCAAACCCCAAGCGCATGGCCCCATGTGGCCCAAGTTTCTCGTCGATAGGCCTTATTAGGCATTTAAAAGAGGCAACAGATTGCATCTAAACCGGCGGGAATCTCGTCGACGCCAAGCGAAATTCGTGCTTGGCATGCCCTGGAATTGCGGAATTCGTAGAACAATTAGCAGAGCAGTCCAATTTGTAGAGCAATTAGCCGAAAAGGTTCTCTATAACATAACTTCTTCAGTTTTTGGCCAAATTGAGCCAAACAAGAGCCCAACTAGGGGATTTTGACTGTTCTTGAGCCATTAGAGACAATTTTTACATTATGAGCACTGTAAATCCATGTAAACACAAATTTGAGCACTTAATGAAAGAGACCCAATATTGGAAGCTAGACCAAGAGATGTCGCCCAGGAGAGAGGTGAACTCCTTTATCATTTTGTTGTCTTGTGTTTCTGATATGGTATATTTGTCTCTATTTTTATGTTGTTAACTAAGTTTTGAAACCATTATTTTATGTACTTTTGCAAAGTGATCCATTGCCTAAAAGACATAAAATTTTCCTTGCAATTTTTATGTATCACCTTCAAGTTTGCATAACAGATCAGTTTAGCGTTCCAATGACCCTGGTAAGTGATTTACGCTGCGAGGCCCAAATTCTCAACATTTCATTATAACGTGACAACACATCAAAACATGTTGTGTGACTTGTCTGGTGGGGCCTGTGTGGAGAGGTGATGTGGTCAATGCCATATGGGCATAGAGATGTACATGTTGGCATAACAAGGTGACATGGACCACCTAATTGTGGTAGGGTTGCCACATGGGGCCATTTATGTGCCACATGGCAATGCATGATGACATGGCAAGGTTAATGGCCCTAAAGTTGAAATGGTCATAATTATTGATCCAGGAGTTAGATTGCGATAAAAAAACTATATCGTTGAACAAAACTTGACAAGCCGGACACAATGGTGATGTTTATTCTAAGTTTTAAGGAAGTTGAGAAATGAGGAATTGTGACTCCATCTCCATAACAAGACTATGCAAATTAGGTTTAATGATAGTAATGCCTTTTGGTACCCAAGAAAGCTCTAAGGGTGTGGATGGGAGTGTTACAAAATTCATTGAAAAGTAGGGGGGGGGGCATGCTCTACTTTAGTGAGGGTATGGATTTCACATACACAAATTAACCTTGTAGGTCTAGGAGATTGTAAAGGTCATGCCATTTTCCTATGACAGTATGGAACATGAAATTACCACATAAATTAGTAGGTACCCCATCATCACAACTAAGGAAACACTAGAAGGGACAAGAGTTAGATTGCTAGTCACGCATAATCCACCTTGTGCCCTCATCGTAGTCTCAATTGTAACAATAACCCCTATGGTGACTTTAGCCCCTACATCGTTGACCTCATATTGTATTTCTCTAGAGAATATTAAAATTTAATGTGGCTATCAAAGAGCACCAATGGAAGTGAAAAACATGGACAAACCAAATCATCCTCTATCCCACCAACCAAAACATTTACACAAGCAGAGATGCAAGAAATATTCTAGGAAGCAAAGATCTTCACACTTTTAATCCATAAGTAGTTAAAAGGGATCTAAACTAGTTATGTAATAAACTTTTTTTTATATATTTAATTGGTTTATTATCTTTTGTACAATGTCTTTATTTCTTAATCAATAAGTTTATATAAATATATAAATAACGAAAATTAAAAAATATTTTCAAAATTTATATATAATAATTAGCAAATTTTGAATAAATCCCTTCCTGTATAAAGTGAGGACAAGCCTTTACTAAATAATCATTTATTAATTAATTACTATTACAGTATAATACAGTTTAAATTATTGAATTAAATATCATTAAATTATACATTAACCAAATATTATCTATACATGGTAAATTGATACGTTAATATACCTCTATATATATATATATATATATATATATATATATATATTCTCTAGTCATAAAAAAATACTTTCAAATTTATTTATAATATAATAACAAACAAATAATGAAATAATGCATAAACCCGCTTTCATAGATATGGAATACAACCCTCTAATAAACAATCATTTATTCATTAAACATCCCACATTTTTGGCGCTGCAGTACAACTATAATCAAAATATCCTGAACGACGCCCGCGCTCCACTGCATTGGGCCATTCTTCAGCATAAAGCCTCCGCTATGACATACAACGTTTGATGCCTTCCACCTCTTCTAATTGGGTATACCCAATAATCCATAATCCTTCCAGCTTTGTCCGCTTTGAAAGTTGCAGTCGTGGAAGTATGCCGTTGTTAATGGAAGACTCTAAATCACTAAACAGCGGTTTCGCAGTGGATGTAGTTTTTTTTTCTGTACTTCAGAGGAAACCAGTAGCTGGCTTAACACGTAATTATTAGTAAATTTTTAGGGTTTAGAGTTTGTTCTTCTCTCTGTAAATCTGTTCACGGATTTAATTGTGAGATGTTTTTGTTGTTAGTAGATAATTATTTTAGTTAATTTTGATTGAAATTCTACATGTAATTTTTAGTGATTCAGAATTTTTGGAGCAAGAAATCCATATATATATTCAAATATACATTTTAAACCCTTTAAATTAATTTAACGATGTTGATGTTATCAAAAAGTTATAAGAAATAAATCTAACAGACTCCTTTCTCCGTGATTAGATTGATATGGTTAAATTAGTACAATATTGCAAATCCAGATATTGGAGTTTACTTAATTTACAAAAGGAATCTGGCAGCATCTCCGAAGCGGAGAAGTGAAGGTTGGTTAAATTACCAAAGCACTGCGGCAGTGAAATAATGTCTGAACATTGTTTTAACATCAAGGCCTTTCACGACCTCAGACGACAGAATTCTTGTGGTGATTTTCTGAGTTTGACTTTCTTTCCATGTAGCGGAAAAGGACCAATCACAATCCTCTATAGATGCTTAAGCCTCCCTATCCAGTTTGAAAGGTTCGAGAGGGGGCCCTCAATCTCCAATTCCCGCAACTGTAAAGTGCCTGCAAAAGAGTGTCCAGTTGTTTCAAATGTTTACAAGAAAATGCAGATGAAATAACAATCTCATGAAAACATATTGGAGACTCTGTGGTACAATATCAATAGAAAATATACAGTCTTCAATTCAACATATCCTAATTTACCTGGAATTCCTTTTGCCACAGTGTTTATAATTTTCTACCCTTCACTTGTAGAACACTTGAATTCTTCATAGAAATCGAGGTAGACAAGGAAGAGTGCGAACAATTGTTCAGCGTAGCCATAAGAGATTTGAAGACATCACCTTTGACAAAACCCGTTCCACAAGAACACCTTCGAAGATAAAGGCGGTCCACCACAGGCTTCTAGAAACTTCTTTACCCCATATTTAAATTCTTGGGGTGGATGTGACTGGTTGAATGAATGCAAATAGAATAGCTCAAGAAAATGTTGTCTACCAAGGCCAGTTAGGTTGTATATTGATTGATGACTCTTTGACTCCATTTATGAGAACATCTTTGTTCTCGAGATTTAATAAGTATTAAGCTTTCAGAGTGAAGTTCAGTTTGATCTGCATAAACCTGATCCACCATATCTACATCATCTAAAATTACTAAAATGTGAGGAGATGGAATTTGTTTCTTGAGAATCCCTATTCCTCATCGACACTGTTTACTGGATCAGATCCAGACAAACTCTTGAGAAGTAATCTCTGGAAAGAACTTAAAAAGTCTTTACCTGAATTATCTCGATATCAGAAGCAGAAATTATGATACATAGACTTTTAATAATGAAGAGTCATTCTGCCAACGTTGTCTTTGCCACCCTACCAAACCCCACTATCCCAAAGATCTGAGGTTTCCATCTCTATGTGGCTGTGATAACACTGTTTTTTCAAAATCTTCTACTTTCTCATCCAAACCTTTTGGATATTTAGCTACGTCCACAGTTAAGGGTGAATTTTTCACCCTTATTAAAACCTGTTCAACCACCTTATGTATCAGTTCGCCTTCATCGCTGGTTATTCAAAATAAAATAAAGAGAACTAATGAGAAAAACAAGTCTATTTATATATCATGTAACAGAAAATACTACAACTGATAGGGTAGTTTGAATTCTCGCCCGTTACACGGACTAATGAAAAAAACAAGTCTGTGCATATATATCATCTAACATCATAATTTGACCTAACTTGTGAAATGTTTCATTAGGGTGTGGAGATTACTAAATCTTCAAACATACAGTGGAATAGTTTTTCATAAAAGCATGCGAATAAGTTGTGCATGAATAGCACAAAGCATTTCTGCACTTGTAATGAATAATGTTGTTTCTGCACCCTAGCTCTGTTTCAGTGGATGAGGACCCTTCTACCAGTGTCTACTTTCTTCCTCTCGGGTGGACAATGTCTGTTTGGTGAGGGGTTTTTTGTTTTATCTTTCTTCCCCGAACCGTGGGTGGGGAGGTGCTTGTTCCCTGGCGGAAGGCGGCCATCCCTCCCCCGGATTTCCTAGCCTCTGTCAGTTGTTGCATCTTGTCCGACATCGTTTTATTGCCGTTTTGTCCTATTAGATATGGAGCCGGTGGTCTTGGAGCCGCCCACAGTGGGTCACTTACTAGAAAGGATCTGACACATGGCGCCGGGATGGAAGCAGGTCCTTCGTCCCCAACATGTTCGTTATCCCCTTCTCAGGATCCGGTGATCAAACTGTGTTGTCTTCCAAAAGCCCTTTGTAGCCAAGTGGAATAACCTCGGCTAACTCTTGGCCATGATCATGATGTTGGTATGGACAGGGTTTCAAGCCTATCCGTCAAAGAACTCATGGGGAGGTTTTATTATATATCCCTCAATAAACCCCAAATACTAGCCTGGGTTTCACAGCACTAGAGGCCTTTTTTAGGTTATTGTCCCACGGTCAATCTTTTAATGAACCAGTGGTTGCACTTCTGCTTCCTGGATGAGGGCAACTGCAAACGGTTTTGTAGAAGGCTTGGGTTATTGGCAAGGGTTTTCTGTGGCATCAACGGTGGCACGTAGGGTTCAACCCTCTCTCGGAAAGGCCTAAGTCACAGTATGTATGGGTCAAATTAGTTAGATTTCCGCTCGAGCTTTGGACCAAACAGAGTGTCATCTTGTTGGCTAACAGTATTGAGAAATTCATATTTTTCAATGACATGTCCCTTGTGGCCTTTGACGAGCGCATCCTCTAGGTGCGGGTTGAGATGGATTTAGTAAAAGGCTTGCCGGGTGAAATCGAGATAATGATTGGCGAGGTTTCTTTCTGCCAAAGGTTAAGACTTCTGGAAGGTTCCCTTCAGAGGTCTGAACTGTCCCCAGATGGGCCATTTGAAGGTGGACTATGTTTCTATGAGGAAGTAGGGTTCACCCTTATCCTGCTTTGTTGATAAAGTGTCCCAAAGGTCAAAGGTTAATACTTCCATGGCGGTGGCAAAACCTAAGTCGAGTGGTGTTGGTACAGAGAAGCGGGGTATCATTTGCTGGACACTAGTAGTTCCTTCAGCTCGTGGAGTGGCCTCAACTCCGAAAATGGATGTCAATTTGTCGGTTTCCAGCGACACTGAGCTGTTGTCTATGGACCATAGGATTGGCAGGGATTCTCCACTAGATGATATGAAAGCCTTGCATTCGATCAACGATATTGGGGTTGATATGAAAGCCTTGCCATCATTGTCGATGCTATAGGGAGATTTGTCAAGCCAGTGGATTCTTAGGACCATAGCTTTCCAGGGACTTCTCTGCCTATCTCTGATATTTTCTCTGGTAATCTTATGGAGTCCCCTTCTAGAGATGATTTATTATTATTGGATAGTATTGTTATTTCTCGCTCGTCGTCTAACCATGCTTTGAGTGTCCATATCTCTTTTGGAAATCATTCCTGCCTCCTCCCTTAACCACTCCACAGTCTCTATCCCATTGTTATTTCTCGCTCCTCATCTAACCATGCTTCGAGTGTCTCTCATATTTCTTCCAGACCTCGTTTGGAAATCATTCATGCCCCCTCCCTTAACCACTCCACAATCTCTATCCCTAGGTCCTTGCCTCCCGCATAAACCCTATCCTTCGCTCTGTCGGTTT
This sequence comes from Pinus tabuliformis, assembly GCA_031772625.1. Classification (NCBI taxonomy): domain Eukaryota; kingdom Viridiplantae; phylum Streptophyta; class Pinopsida; order Pinales; family Pinaceae; genus Pinus; species Pinus tabuliformis. The sequence continues at coordinate 1,138,222,498 of CM062809.1, read as the reverse complement.
CCCACGTTCTTTGATCTTCTCATTAGTCTTCATAAAGGAGCGGGGAGCTGGATAACCCCCTGCCCCTAGTCTCCTCTCTCATGCACAGTGTTCCTCTCTTCCTCCCCCAAGGCAGTGCCTCACATCATCATCTGATTGCCTGACCCTAGATCCCTCCTATCAGGACTTTCTCAACCTTACAGCGATCCCTTCCTACCCCACTCCTCAACCCTATATCCCTTCCATCAATGACTCCCTTCCCCATTCCAAAATGTTTCCAAAATGTCATGATTAGAAAGAAGAAACTAAACAAAAAAAGGCTTGCTCAGGAGGGTTTTATCCAGGGCAGTCACTTTAAAGAAATTTCGAATGTCTCCGACTCTCCTAGGGCCCTTAGAGCTGCCCCTCACACGGGTGCCCCATGATAATCACGTCTTTAAAGTTTAAACATAAGAGGATTTGGAACTTGGAAGGTCTCCTAAAAAAACGTGCTTTCCCTAGACTAGTTGATGTTCATCAATCTAAGAAATGATGGGTCCTGGTTCTAAAGCCAGGGAGGAATTGTTAGAGAGCTGCCTTGATTGGTGTATTTGTTCTACTGATGCAAATGGACGATTTGGTGGCCTTGCGGTCCTTTGGAACCTGCGTGTGGCCTCCCTTAGGCCGTTCTCAACGTTGGCCAACATCATTTTGGTCGGTAATCTTTATGGTCTGGCCCATCCCATTACACTGGTGAATTGTTATGGGTCGTACGAGGATCGTGAGTCATTCTGGAACCCTCTGATGCACAGTGGATTCCTGTGGGGACAGTGTCTTATCCTAGCAGGAGATTTGAACTTCACAGTCTCGGCCAACGAGGTCTAGGAATTCAATGCTAGGGCAGATTCCTTTGCCCCCGTAAGTCTCAAATTATCGTTGATTCAAACCCGATAGACATTTGTCCAATCCCCTTGGCGGCTACCTGGTGGAATGGACGAACCGGGGCTGATGGTATTGCCAAACGACTGGATCAATTCATATTGGCAAAATCATTAACGGTTTCATTACGTTGCTATCAATCCTAGATTTTCTCTGAAGTAATCTTTGATCATTCACCAATCTATCTTCAGTTCATTGCTTCTGTCTTCCTTCAAGAGACGCTTTTTAAGTTCAACCATTCTTGGCTCCTCGTGGACTCCTTTACCAGGCTAGTTCATTCTGTTTGGAAGCACTATTTGTTTGATTCCTTTCCTTCTGCTATGGAATCTTAGGTCCATAAGATGAAGACTCTCAAATCATAGGTTAAAAATTGGGCTCATCTACATACCATTGAACGATAGATAGAACTGTTGGAGACTGAATCTCTTATTCATGCCTGCCATTCTTCTTTTATTGTTGAAGGCTTCCCAGATGGTGTGAAAAATGTATTTGTTCCTTGGCAAAGATGAAAGCTTTGCTTCTCAAAGCAGAAGAGGAACGGTGGCATCTTAAGAGTAGGGCCATCTCGGTTCAGGCTAGTAACGGGAATACTAAGTTTTTTCATCGCTTTGCCTCCCACCAAAGGAATAAAAAACACATTTGGGAGGTTCAAGATGTTGCAGGGCACACTCATTGTTCTGTGCAAGGGATGGAGAAGGTTGTCCGGAATCACTTCTCTAATATCTTAAGAGATTTGGGTGTTAATCGGATTTAGGCATAGCTACAAGTTCTTTAATATTTCCCCCAAATTTTTTCTGAAGAGGACTCAGTGTGGATGGGAAAACCAATCTCGTTGGAGGAAATTAAGCATGTCCTAAAATCCCTTGGCAAGGGCAAGGGTCCTAGCCTCGATGACTGGACTGTAGAATTTTCCCTAGCTTTTTTTAAGCTACTGGGAAAAGACATTTTGCAGGTTGTTGAGGAGGCTAGAACTTCAGGTACGGTCTCAGGGGCTATCAATGCCACCTTTATTGCTCTCATTCCAAGTGCTCTATCCTCACACTTTGAATGATTACAGACCTATCTCCTTGTGCAACCTTATCTATAAGATCATTGCGAAGGTTATATCTCTCCGCCTGAAAGATATCCTCTCTCGAGCTATTTCTCCAGAACAATTTGGTTTCCTCCTTGGGAGACTTATCCATGATACAATAAGGTCTGCTCTAGAGGCATTACATTCTATCAAGACCAAGAAGCATTGTGCCTTGATTTTAAAGATGGACCTGGTCAAGGCATATGATAGGGTTAACTGGAGTTTTCGTAGACTCCTTTTGCATATTGGTTTGGATATTTCTATCACTGATTGGATTTGGGGTGTATCACTTCTACTAACTTTTCTGTGCTAATTAATGGCTCACCTACTGGCTTTTTCACAGCTTCCAGGGGGTTAAGACGGGTGCCCCCTCTCCCCTCTTCTGTTCCTTCTCATTATCGAGGATAGGGTTAATTGGAGTTTTCTTAGACTCCTTTTGCATATTGGTTTGGATATCTATATCACTGATTGGATTTGGGGTGTATCACTTCTACTAACTTTTCTGTGCTAATTAATGGCTCACCTACTGGCTTCTTCACTGCTTCCAGGGGGTTAAGACGGGTGCCCCCTCTCCCCTCTTCTGTTCCTTCTCATTATCGAGGGTCTGAGCTATATGATTAATTCGTCAAAACTAGAGGGGCTTATAAAAGGCGTAAAAATTTCTAAGTCTATCTTCCTTACTCATCTTCTGTTTTGTGGACGATGTGCTAGTTTTGGTGGAGGGTACTCTAGAGGAATGGATCTTTTATCATCATATTTTCTCTATTTTCTACTCTGCTACACGTATGATTATCAGTTAGCAAAAGTCGACATTTTATTCAACAATATTTCAGATGTGATCATGTCATCTATCGACTATATTTTCCCTTACAAGATGGCTTCAATTGATCACGGCTTATGTTATCTGGGCTATCAGCTTAAGCCTAATTGTTATTCAGTAGACGATTGGTCTTGGTTGATTAAAAGAGTTGAAAAGCGTATTAGCCATTGGTGCTACAGGTGTCTCTCCTTGGGAGGTAGAATGACCTTGGTCAAAGCTGTCCTTGAATACAGTTTTGTGTACTGGCTTTCTCTATCCAAGATAACAAAATCAGTCATCCAAAAGATTCGTCCATGCATGTTTAATTTCCTATTGACAGGCAAGAAGCAATGGGTTGGGCTGCATTTGGCTAAATGGGAGTTACTTGCACAGCCTAAAAAGTTTGGGTGATGGGGTTTCAAAAATCTGTAGTGGTTTGTCACTGCACTGGCCATGAAATGTTTGTGGAGGGTGATATTTGACTCTAGTATTTGCAGCCATATCATTGCAGACAAGTATCTCCTGAATAAACCCTTACAGGAGTGAATCTGTATCTTTTATCAACGGAAATACATAGGAGGTTTGAATATTTAGATAGGGTTGGTTGAGGCCCTTCCTTGGTTGCATCATGGGCTGTGTGGAAAGTTGGAAATGGGAAACAAGTCTTTATTGGAAAGGACTCTTTCATCGGTAGACTCTCCCATGGGAACTTATTGCTCACCTCCATGCTCAATGTATAAATCACCTTTGTCATGTTTCGTTGTCTCATCTATAGGTCCCTCCTCTCAGTGGGTGGAAAGGATTGTTGGACTTGGGGTTGCAGGGCTCTCTGGCAACATAGTGGGTTTCTTTCATTAAAGTGTCAATGTCAAATGGTCTTTTTTTGAATAGGGAGCAGGACTCCTTAGTGTGGTTTGGAATTACTCGCACTGGCCAGATCACTGCAAAATTAGCCTACCACTCTATCTCTTCCTCTTTTCTGCAGCCCCGGGTGAAGTGGTGGACTCGTAAACTCTAGAAATGGCCCATTCCTCCAAAGCTTCATTACTTCATTTGGCTTTCATTGGAAAACCGTAACTTAACTTGGGACAACCTGCTTAAAAGGGGTTTTGTGGTTCATTTGGCTTTCATTGGAAAACCGTATCTTAACTTGGGACAACCTGCTTAAAAGGGGTTTTGTGGTCCCAATATTTGTTGTTTATGCAATAATAGTGCAGAATCAGTGGCTCACCTGTTTTTTTAGTGTTCCTATTCAAGATCTCTTTGGGAAGCTTTGCTAGCACTGTTCAATATCCAGAAGTCCGTTCCCCTCTCCTCCCTGGAGATGTGCTTGCAGTAGTGGGACAAAAAATGGGCCTCTTCAAAACCCTCCCCGTGTTTGCTGCGTGGGGCATCTGGAAGATCAATAATCAGACCATTTTTTAGGGTCGGTCCATCCTTCTCTCCGGCATTTTGAGCCAGATCATTGGTTTCTTTATGGACTACTTGAGGCCTTCTCATCTCAAGAAAACTCGCCCCTTTCGCTTTCCTCTGGTCCCTCTTACAAACACTGGCCTTTTTTGATGGAGCCTCTCAGGCGAGCCTTTGTGGGGGCTCTTCTCCTACTTTCTGGGAATGTTTCTTTCAGAATAATAAATATGGCTCAATGCTGCACAGGGAACAAATACAAAGGCAGAACTTTGTGCTTGTGGGGCTCTACTACATGTTGCTACTGCTTTTAACATTAAGTCACTGCAGGTCTTTAGTGCCTCCATGTGCTTCATTAAGTGGCTTAATGGGAAAAAAAGGTATTCAGGTACTCAATCTGCAGTACTGGTTACAGGGCATTAATCTGCAGTATTAGTTAGAGCACATTATCCAACTTAACCACAGATTCCAGCTTCTCAATTTTCAGCACATATATAGGGATTGGAACCAACAGGCTGATCATCTCTCCAAGAAGGTACTCTTAGTGGGTATGGGGCATATCTATTTGGAGTATAGATTGGGAACATGGCTTCTCCGCCAAGGGTAAATCAGTCTTTCAAATGGCTAGCTGTCCTGGATGGCCTAGCAGGATTCCAATGCTTTTTTATTTCTATGTTGCTTCTTAGGAGGATGTGAGGAATATAGCAAAATCAGCTCACTGGTTTTTATGTATTTCCACGGATAAATCATGCTATGCTCCTTAAATAGCAAGGACATTCTAGGTATGCTTTCTGTTTTGGTTTTTTGAAATCAGCTAGGATATGGATGTATATATTACAATCACAGTTTGTATCATTTTGATGAAATCTGGTTATCATCTGAATAAATACGTTACTATACTTTTTTCCTGTTTAATAAAAAAAGGACGGTCATTTAACCTCTTGAAAAAAATATCATCAAACGTAAAGTAATACAAAACAGAAAAACTTTGAGGGAAGTTTGAATTCTCACCCGTTACACGCTTCCAGCTCAAAACCAACCATGTCTGCAACGCTAGAAAGAGCAAACCTCCAACTTTCAAAAGTTTTGGAGTCGTATTGCAACTTCTTTTCTTGAGATTGAGATTGCTGGTGATACGTTCTCTTATTTTTCAATTTCTGTAAGGCTTGAGCATACCCTCTGTTTTTGCCGGGTGTCCATTGAAGTTTTTTTAGGGCTTGAACAAACCTTTCATTTTTCAGTTGAGTTCACCGAACTTCACAAGGCTTCACGTTGTAAAAAACAAGACTAATGGAGGCGTTTGATTCTCGCATCAGTACGAGCTCATTTAAGCATCAAGCTTACTTCGCATATACTCCAAAGAAAATGACAACATGATCGGAAGCCAAACGAATAGGGCGTTTAATCTGTGAACTCAAATCGTCTCCCTCTTGCAATTCGGGCTAATCTAGAAAGACTTTCAATCCATGTGAAAGAAGGCGCCGGTAAATATGGCTGGCGAAAGTTTTCTTTACATCTGGACCACAATGGTTTATGAAAGCCGCTGAAGAGGATTCAACGATTGCCGATTGGAAAATACAAAAGGAGATAATGGAAAAGATATTCCATCCCATTGAAGCAGGTTGTGAGGGGAGAGGATTACTCATGAGAAGAGCAGAAATTCTGGGAAAATTTGCAGTGAGAATTGCTGACTGCGTTCAAAAATATTTATAAACACTATACCCTTGAACGATCTGAATTCCTACCAGCCAATAAAATAAATCATTTTCCTGGGCTCCGCGGCATGTTTCAACAGGTTTTCACTAGCATCAAAACGACGCACCCTATCTCTGTTTGAATGGAATCAAGTCAATAATATGTACAACTGGACACCATCCAAGAAAATGACAGGACGTACACCTGGTAGGCCCTGGGCAGCTGGAACCCAGCTTTCATCTTTGTACAACGACAAAATATGAAGAGGTACGCCCACATGTAATGGGCTAGATGCTCTGCCGCGTCTGTAAAAACAGAAGCTTACAAAATGTGGGCCACTAAAAAGGAACAATTGAATTTGGGTTCCCTACAGAGCACTATCACCCATATGTTTTCAGCTTTGTCTGTGGAGTTGCCATCATTCCCAGCTGAATTTCACAGTCACACAAACACCAAGAGCTTTTCCCTGGTCACAATGGTATAACATGGATTATAGCTCTACCCATTTGCTAAGGATAAGATGTTTTATGGCCTGTGCGTTTGCTCTCATTTTAAATTTAATTTTACATTTATACAACTGGTTACACTGGTATATCATGGATTATAAGCTAATACGTTTACAAAGGATAAAATGCTTTACAAATGTTGTAATGCAACCAAAAGCTGTAAAAAATTGAGAGGTGCAATCACCGTGTTCTTCATTTTCTTTTAAATTTTTTTAAATGAATCGCAAAACGCATATGATAGTTTGATCTTGCACATTTGGTATTTTCGGCGCATTTTTTTTTTTTAATCAAATTCAGTTTGTCAAACCAACAGTGAGGACAGCCATCTCTGGCTGCTATCCGCAAATGTCAGTTGACACATCATTGTTATCAGCGTATTTTATATGATATATGTTTTTAAATTTATATATTATTTAAATATTTTTAAACATATTTAATATGAGATATTATGTTTTGGGATTTCCCTGTATTAAGAAATTTATTTATTTATGACCATTTTCATGAGAGGTAGTTGTAATTAACTAATTTTTCATGATTTTTGAATAGTCTACTTAGCATTCATTGCATCGAGTAACGCTTACAAAAGCGAAGAAGTAGGATTGAAACTAGTGAAATGAATCACATAGGGTCAATCATCACTCCCTGGTTTGCACCGGGTAACCAGACTTCCCAGGAAGTCATATTTTTTTAATTTATATAATATTTAGTAATAATATATACATCATTGTAAAAAAAATCATATAAATTAAATTATATAAATTTGAATATTGTACAAATTTGTAGATTTTATATATAGTTACCTATTTCGATCTATGATATATATTTTAAATGTTTTATTAAAATACTGAATTAAAATTTTTAATTAATAAATTTATTTTAATATTATTTTTATTTTAAATGAAACTTTAATAAATTTCTTAATTTGTATAATTTTTTAATAATAAATATTTATTGTTATTAGAATTTTAGATTTATATGTTTCTGCTTATTAAAAAGAGAATCTTAAATAGGATTTATATATGTAATTGTTTTTAACAAAATTCTGAAACTCTTAAATCTATGTTTAAAAGATAGTATTAAGTCTACCTTTCTTTTTAAAGATAAACATTTTTAATGTTTCTTGATTTCCTACCTATTTTTTTTGTTTAATATATAAAAGATTGAACTTAAGGCTTTCATATCAAACCACTTCAAATGAGAGGCCCATATCAACAAATCCATTACTTAACACAAGACCAAAGAAACATAAAGACTTAACCAAAATGAAAACACTAATTCCTCAAAACAAGAGCTCCATTGATTCAACAACTTACCCTTGAATTCAAATATGACATATGATCCCAAAGGAAGAGTAAGGGCTTCCTTGAAAAGATCAGTTGCCTCTTGATTCAATTATCTTAAAATAGGTTGAAAATATAACCATTAAAATGAGAAGAATACCTGAGAAATGTCCCACAAGAGAAAGGCCAAAGCTATATTATCCACCTTCAACTTCTTCCTTCTCGAGTCAATAACTAACTTAGAGCCACCCAAGATCTACAATTTTTTAATTCCTTTATTTGAAGCAAAATGGATAATGCTATGAAGGCGCAGGAACTCATCTTTTGAGTTGGATTCCCTTCTTGAAGAATATCATATAAGGAAGTAACGAGGGTGATTTAAGAAGAGCATTGTACCGCTTCTACATCTAAGGGGATGGCCCTAGCTAGCCCCGTCAACAAATCCCCATGGAATATCATAATTTAATTAAGGCACCACTTGTACCATTGTCTTCTTTTGTTTGGGATTTGACCGAAATTCCTTAACCATCCTCTCAATTAATATGGCTAGAACATGATGAGAGATCTCCCAATCCTGAAAGATGCATAGGTTCCTCACTCATCAAATAAAATAAACCTAAACTCCTAGGAAATAGCCATACTCTGACACTACCTTATCATATAACCTATATTGGAAGCATTCAACCAATGTACCATTGTTCCAAGCTACATCAGGGCCAAAAATTTGAACCACCTTTGACCAAACCTGGCGAGCATAACTGCAACGCTTGAACAAATGGAACATAGATTCTACCTCGCTTATACACAAGGAATATAAATTTGGGCCAACCCAGACCCACTTCTAGCAATTATCCCAAGTGATAATCTTGTTATTCGAAGCTAGCTAGGCGAAAATTTTACATTTTAGAGGACCTTTTTCTTCCATAACTTATCCCACCACGAAAATTTATCTCCCTCGAAAGCCTCTTCCACATGAAGTTTGTAGCCCAATTTTACTGTGTACTTACCCTACCCTAAATTTTTAGACCAACAAAGACAATAAACATCTTCCCCTTTAAGGCAATGAAACTAGAGCATAAGAATCCTACAACATAGTGCCATTTAGCCATGTTCTCCCCTTTCCAGCCTATGACCTCTACAGACTTCCAACTTCATATGTCAACACATGTCCAAAGGATGAGCTTTCATGTTAGAAGGGAGAAAATGCTTATAGAATAAAGAGATCGAATTAAGCCTTTAGATAATTGAAAAGACTCACTAGCTCCCAATCATGGGTCCTCTCCAATCTTGACTTTTCTACCATCACCGATCTTCCATACCATTCGTTTCCCAACAAAAGGGATGAAGGCAACAAGGATTTTCCAAATAATTGATCCATGTTTGGATGATTTATTTAGCATATGGAACAAGTATTTGATTGAGGCCTTTCAAGTACTTCGACTTCATTACCATGCCCCACAAAGCCTCATTAATAGAAAAACACCATAGAGGTTTTGTTGTTAGCGCCTTGTAAGAAATGATGGATATTCTTAGGACCCTAGCCTCTTAATCCTTTTGGTAGAGCTATGGAAGTCCACTTCGCTAAAGGAATGCATTACAAATACCTATTACCTATCCATAGAAAACGAAAGTTGGCCTTTCTTATCTTTATCAGTATATCTTTGCGAATACTAGTAATTGAAGACCAATAAACTGGAATACTACCCAAATATGACTCAAGGAGAATCAGACTCTCTCCTCTTGATAGAAGCCTATTTTCTCACATGGATATTCTTGTTTCCATATCTAACACCCTCCTCCGACATCCACCCAAGTGACCATGCCAACTGGGCTAAAAATGATACAAGAGGCTACTATGACCAGATTCGACCTCCTATGTGACCTTAAGGAAGTGGAATCGATGGAAATATCACACACGGTCACCCAACATCAACTTCAGAATCCTTAGGAGACATGTCATCCCCTCAGACAGCTAGTCCCCAGGTCCCACTGATGTTCTGAATCTCATAGGCCACAGTCGCTCTCATGTTATGGGCAAGGGAGCGACCAAAAACCCAAAGTTGCTCTCACATGGTTCCCTGCCAGTGACCAGAGACCAAAGTTTCCAGTTCTAGGCTAGAGACCTCGGGATTTAAGCCCCTTTTTCAGGCCCAGAGTCCAAGTCACTGCCCAAAATGGAGTGATAGCTTAAAATCAGTAAAAGTATGGGGAAACAATGATGCGGAAGCAATAAGTTGAACAAGAGTTTATCCATACCCCTACTAGCCATGCCAAACATTTCGTCAAACATATCATCAACATGTAACCTATAGGTGTAAACAACTGAATTAAGTGTAGGGATCTCATACTTATCTGAGAATCGATATGAACCATTGTTCCCTCATGTCATTTGCTGCATTATCATCTATTAGGCGATAGATACATTATCCATTCATTCATGAGTAAAACCATGTTGGGAGCCATGCATAGTTGTTGTCATAAAACATACATATAACCAACATAATAGGAACAGAAATATCATAAGCATACCAGCCATAAATACACATATACATTAGTACATTTACACATGAAAATCAAAGGAAAGAATTTCTCATTAATGAATGCAATAAACCAACCGGAGATGGTACTACCACATTCCACCTGACCATAGAATGGCTTGGCCAAATCCCTCTTCAGCCATTCACCCCCATGCCATATTCCAAGCATGAATGTGGGACTCAAACCAAAAGAACCAACCATGGCATACTGAGGCTAAACCACCTCACCCTCACCAATAGAAACCAGGCTTTACTGTAATCCATCCCAGATCACTAGGCCAACACAATGAACACATCATAACAGGATTTATCGTGATCTCCACCCAATCACTAGGCCAAACAAGCATGGATTGCACCGGATTTCTCCACCTACAACGTGAGGAATTTCCCTGTCTCCTAGTCTCTCAAGCTATAACACAATCCAAACCCGGATCACTAGGCCCTAAACCGAGAGCCACTCTCCAGGGTTTACCGAATATCCCAAACCCAGTATTACTAGGCCCAACGAAGAGCAAACCACCTCTTGGCTTTACTGTATATCTTTCCATTCACCGACAAGGATTCATAGGCCATATGAGGCAACACAAAAATCTGGCTTTACCGCAACCACAATCTGGTTCAAGGGTTACTAGGCCATGTGTTCTATCATTCAAAGATCCACCTCACTCAGCTTTGAATCCATCCGGCAATCCAGCGCAATCAAAACATGAGAACCCCATCACACCATGGTTATCCGGAAATGGCAAGGCTAGGCTGAAAACGTTGTCCCACCTGGAAAAACCCATGCCACAACAACAAAAAAACCACATGAAATACCATGCATGTCACATCTTGCAAGGAAAATACACATGCAAGTTGATACCTGCAATGAATTCTATTTTAGTTGCTTGATCTTGCCTTTCCCTGCTTGATATTTACTTCCTCTTGCCTTATTTGCCTTTCTTTCTCCAATGCCAAAATTGTTCCAAGAAAACTCTAAGTGTCCAAAAGTGAGAGAGAGAGAGAGAGAATAATGAGAGAGCTCCAAAACTCAATTGGCAAAAGGTCACCAACTGATCCTCATAAGCCTTTTTATTAATGAGGCCTCTATTTTCTTAAGTTTCCATTGTTTTCCTTAAATTTCCTCCTCACATGCAACATGTGACCTTTCACCTTCCTTTCTCCTATTTTCCATTATTTTCATAAATAAATGTGCCAAAAATCCCATTTTGCCTTTCCAAAGCCTTAGTCATTGCCATTGCCAATTTCCTTAGCCATAAACAACCAAATGGACACCCCCTAGGATGTCTTGCCCAACATTCAGCTTGGAATAAGTGTCCCATAAATCGTGGTTATTATTTTTTGCCTTTATTAAATTTTATTACATGGAATTTTCACCAGGAGTGTTACAAAACCCTCCCCCTTGGGGAACACCGTCCTCGGTGTTAGACCACATCAAGACCTCAACAAAACTGTTGAAAAGAAAACATACTACCCATGGAGCTTTATAACATAGCTCGATGCAGTATTTACAATGATCACCCTGTTAAAAAGCAAACCAACATAACAACATAATAACATGACATCATAATGACATGACACCCATACTGCTTATTGGAGCTTTATAACTTAGCTCATGGTGGTATTTACATCCATGTACATATCTACATATAGAAAAATCATCATAGTATATACCAAATCATATACCGAAATCACACCAAAACAACAACCCAAAATTTCTTTACCTAAACTAGCAAAAAAGGAAGGACACATAGCCCACATTCGATCCGCCATCTCCCATGTAGTTTCATCGGGCCTAAATTGCTTCCACTACACTTTAACTTGCTCGATTGCTCAGTTCCAGAGCATGAGCATCTTTTTCTGCAATATACACTGAGGCTTCGGCTGGAATTCTCCATTTGGTTCCACTTGCAATACAAACCACTCAATCACATGATTGACATGCTTAACATACTTCTTAAGCAAAGATACATGGAAAACATCATTGACTTTCAATGTCGGAGGTAGTGCAACTCGATAGGCTACTGGCCCAATCCTCTCAATGATACTAAAGGGTCCACAAAACCATGGTGGCAGCTTGGCACATGATCCAATCCACAAGGAGATCTTCTTTGGTTTGATGAGAAAGTACACTTGTTCCCCAACCTGGAACTCCTTGAACAACCTGTTCCTATCTGCATAACTCTTATGCCTATCTTGTGTTGCCTTTAAATTCTTCTTGATCACCTGCATTTCTTATTCCATGTTTGCCAATATATCTGGTCCAATCAATACCCTGCTAACCAGATCACTCCAACTGATGGGAGTATTGCAACTCTGCCCATACAATGCCTCAAAAGGACTCATCCTCAATGACTCCTGATAACCATTGTTGTATGTGAACTCTACCAATGGGAGATACTCTTCCCACTTCCATTGCTGATGCATCACATACATCCTCAACATTTCCTCCAATATCCTGTTGACCCTTTCTGTTTGTTCATCTGTCTATGGATGATAAGTTGTGTTGAAGGCCAACTCTGTGCCCAAACCTACAAACAATTCCTTCCAAAACTTGGAAGTGAACTTCGCATCCTTGTCTGACACAATATTCTTCACAACACCATGCAATATAATCACATCTCTGGTGAATACTTGTGTTACATCGCTAGCTGAGAATGTGAATGAAGTGTGCAACCTTCGTCAACCTGTCTGATAACCATGATGGAATCATGCTGTCTCACTGTCTTAGACAACCCTGTAATGAAGTCCATGGAAATGACCTCCTATTTCCACTCTAGAATCGTAATCAGTTGTAGCAATCCACTTGGATGTTTTCACTCTGCCTTCACTCAATGACAGTCGAAATACCTCGCCACAAACTCTACTACATCCCTCTTCAATTCGGCCAATAATAAAATTTCTTCAGTGAAGTTAATATATTCTGATAATCCAGGTGACCTGAATAAGGTTTCGCATGAAACTCCCTTCATATCACCTTCTTGAGCTCATTGTTATTCGATACATATATCTTGTCTCTATATTTGACCAATCTATCTATTGTAAGACAATAATCCATACCTTGTGCACCTGCACCTATACTCATACCTTTGCCTATACCTGTAACATGACCAACACCTGTACCTATACCATCACTTATACCACTACCTGTACCTGTACCAGTTGTAGAAATTTTGAATAATATGACACATATTCAACAGAGATTATCCCGATCATACAATTTAAGCGGAACATGTATAATACATAATCTCCTCTACGTTGATCATCAAATTACAGAAGCAGAAACATCCACATGCACACATAGAAGCATCAATCAAACTCATAAACACAGTATGTATCCCGGGGAAAGCATCTCGCTAAAAACCCCACACTATCTGTATATTATATTGATTGAATCATGTGACAATACAAAGCATAATACTTCTCACAAGTATCTCCACCTGTTACACACAATACAGCTCAGATTTGATCTCCAAATCTCTCCCGCTGCTTGCCTGCCTCCACTGCTCAAACCTGCTCGAGAACTGATGAGAATAGCTTCCCAAACTCGATTTTACACTGCAAAATAGTCACCCACACTATGTTGGACGTGAGCAACAGCTATAATATCATGAAGATACGTGAGCAAACTCATTGGCATACTCAATCCTTTGATTGTGCAAATCATCATGCACAACTATAGTCACAACTGATAGCAATCTGATTCTCTACCACTTGTCCCTGTTGAACTGAACATGCACTGACATGCAACTGAGTTAACTGATGTATTCATTAGTTATATTATGAGTTAATAACTTGTGAATTAATTAATAACTAATTCACCCAACTCATCTTTAGTCTATTGATCAGTTAGACTAAATACAACCAGTTTAACAAAGCTAAACTGAACACAACTCCATCAACTGTACCTCCAGTCCACTAAACTCAACTCACTTGAGTTCTAACTGAAGTCATGCATGCAACAACTCAACTGACTCATAAGAAAAACGAATTTCCTTCTGACAGCTGCATGTGCCACTTCCGTAGCTCAAACTGAAGTGCTCCAAGAGAATAAGATTAAGTTTATAGTCCAAATATTATTGTGAGATAATAATATTTGACTTTTCTATTTTTGACTTTGATCACTCACACTGTGATCACTCACACTGTAATCACTCACACTGTGATCACTCACACTTTCATAAAAAATAAAAGTCCATCTATTTTTCCCAACTTGATCAATCATCCATAGACATGATCCATATGTCTAAAAATAGACATAGTCTAAAAATAGACTTGCGCCAAAAATAGCGTGCGGGCCCACTTAGTGAAGGCGACTCTTTTCACTAAGCTCCATCATCTTGTTGCACTCTCAACAAGCATTTCTTGTTGCACACTTTTCAACACTCCCTCTCAACAAGAAAGGCTTCCTCTCAAACCCGATCCTGTAACTCTGGAATGTTCTCCATGCAACACATCTGGCCGGTCCACTTGCTCTGTCATCAAAGTCTTTGACTGCTATTGCCTCTGTCGACTGAAACTCTGCATCTCTGTGCTCTTCAGTATCTGACTGCTCTAGCCTCTGTCACTTTGATCTCTGACTGCATCCGTGCTGCTGCTGGTTCTATCTCCCAGCATTGCATCCACACTGCACCTCCCAACTGACCTCCCTGTTGGGATAGAAACATCCTCTGATGCTGAAGCTCTACCTGCTGCTGACAAGTGCTCCCTCTCTGACATCTGCGCTACTGCAACATCTCCATGCATCTCGCACCATTGCACACCTCTCTGTGCCACCTAACACTGTGCAAAACACTTGTGCCTCTCGCATTGCTACAGCCTGCTAGCTATGCGCTGTCCTGGGATTCCCTGCACTGTCGCTCTCTCTGCCGCTCCATCCGCATCTGTCTCTACCCAATCAGTCAGTTCCTACTACTACACATCGGGGCTCCCGTAGCAAGGTCTCATCCAAGAGGTTGGGTACCTCAAGGATCTTGCCCCTCCTCCTTGGGACAATCAATCCACATCACCCCACCTCCTACCTGGAGGTATGGATGCATGCGATCCCTCAGCCCACCTGGCTTGAAGTTCCCCCTACTGGAGGTCTCTGGATGAGTAGATGTATCTACTCGATCTCCTCTCAGCTTCCCTTGTTGTGGCTGCTCCACAACCTCCTGAAGCTGCTGCACCAATCGTGGCTCCTCCACAATCGTCTGAGACTTCTTCTGGCTCTGCATGTTGAGAGGTAATATACGCTCCCTCTCAACCACCAAGTCTCCATCAGTTGCCTTGCTGCTCAAGGCTTTGCATGCATCTTGAACCTCAAGAGCATACAGGTTCTTGACCCGTGAACCAATCTGCTTCACCTGTCTAGTGATGATGTGTCTAAGGAAAACCTTTCCCTTAGTAAAGACCACATCATATCCTCTGTCTTCCAACATCGCGATCGACACCAAGTTTCTCTTCAGTCCTGGTACATACTTGACATCGGTCAAGGTAAGGCGAGCTCCATGCTCCCTCTGAAAAATAACCGTGCCTACACCTGAGACACTATACTTCTCATCATTACCCATCCCTATGAGTATCTGGAGATCTTTCTCCTCCAAAGTACTGAACAAACTTTTGTCACCGGTCATGTGGAAAGAAGCTCCACTGTCAAGAAACCAACCACTTCCCATCATGGATGAAACCATGCATGCGAAGAGTGTGAAGTCCAACTCAAACTGTGAAGCAAGTGAGGCTGCCTCACCTTCAGATCCTTCCCCGGATCCCTTCTTGGACTTCTTCTTTGGGCAATTAGTAGCATAATGACCCAACTCATGACAACGAAAGCATCTCACCTTCGCCTTGTCAACCTTCTTCCCATCATTGGAAGAACTGGATTCGGAAAGAGAAACCTTCCCCTTCCCCTTCCTCGCCTTACTCGCTAAGGCACAGTTCTCCTCATCCTGCATGGATGAAGAACCGTCTCTGGTGCTCCGCCTGATCTCCTCCTGCACAAGATCCGACCAAAGTCTCTCCCATCCTGGCAATTTCTCCCGACCATTGACAGAGTCCTGATAGGAATGCCAACTCTTCGGAAGACCAAGGAGAGCCAAGCTCACCAAGTCCTCATCATCGACAGTAACCCCCACACTTCCCAGCTCATCTCGACACTGAGTGAACTTCGTGAGATACTTGGGCATACTATCTCCATTCTCGAACTGAATGTTTCTGAGTTTTATCTCTTGCTTTGGAATTAAATTCGAATTCCACCAGCACAAAACTCAACTGCTTCCGATCTAGAATTCGTGACTGAATAGTAGATCTGATGATCAATCCTCGCTTGATATCCTGTAAAAATCTCTTCTACAAATCAAGCAGCTCCGATACCATGTAGAAATTTTTTTTCTACAAATCATCTAGCTCTGATACCATGTAGAAATTTTGAATAATATGACACATATTCAACAGAGATTATCCTGATCATACAATTTAAGCGGAACATGTATAATACATAATCTCCTTTACGTTGATCATCAAATTACAGAAGCAGAAACATCCACATGCACACATAGAAGCATCAATCAAACTCATAAACACAGTATGTATCCCGGGGAAAGCATCTCGCTAAAAACCCCACACTATCTGTATATTATATTGATTGAATCATGTAACAATACAAAGCATAATACTTCTCACAAGTATCTCCACCTGTTACACACAATACAGCTCAGATTTGATCTCCAAATCTCTCCCGCTGCTTGCCTGCCTCCACTGCTCAAACCTGCTCGAGAACTGATGAGAATAGCTTCCCAAACTCGATTTTACACTGCAAAATAGTCACCCACACTATGTTGGACGTGAGCAACATCTATAATATCATGAAGATACGTGAGCAAACTCATTGGCATACTCAATCCTTTGATTGTGCAAATCATCATGCACAGCTATAGTCACAACTGATAGCAATCTGATTCTCTACCACTTGTCCCTGTTGAACTGAACATGCACTGACATGCAACTGAGTTAACTGATGTATTCATTAGTTATATTATGAGTTAATAACTTGTGAATTAATTAATAACTAATTCACCCAACTCATCTTTAGTCTATTGATCAGTTAGACTAAATACAACCAGTTTAACAAAGCTAAACTGAACACAACTCCATCAACTGTACCTCCAGTCCACTAAACTCAACTCACTTGAGTTCTAACTGAAGTCATGCATGCAACAACTCAACTGACTCATAAGAAAAACGAATTTCCTTCTGACAGCTGCATGTGCCACTTCCGTAGCTCAAACTGAAGTGCTCCAAGAGAATAAGATTAAGTTTACAGTCCAAATATTATTGTGAGATAATAATATTTGACTTTTCTATTTTTGACTTTGATCACTCACACTGTGATCACTCACACTGTAATCACTCACACTGTGATCACTCACACTTTCATCAAAAATAGAAGTCCATCTATTTTTCCCAACTTGATCAATCATCCATAGACATGATCCATATGTCTAAAAATAGACATAGTCTAAAAATAGACTTGCGCCAAAAATAGCCTGCGGGCCCACTTAGTGAAGGCGACTCTTTTCACTAAGCTCCATCATCTTGTTGCACTCTCAACAAGCATTTCTTGTTGCACACTTTTCAACACCAGTACTCTGTTGTAACCTGTGCACAATCTCCATATATATGACATCCTTCTGACCTGCCCACAAGATCCTATTCTGTAGATCTATCCCATAGGAGCTCATAGTTGTTAAGTGATTTACCTATATCTGTTTGCTAAGAGCATTAGCCACTTTATTCTCTTTACCTTTGATATATCGAATATCAAAATCAAACTCATTGATCGTAGCCAACCACCGAGCCTTCCTACCATTCAGATTCAGTGGGTCAAATAGATATCGCAAACCACTGTGATTACTCATTAATGTGAACCTCCTACCCAGAAGATAATGTCTCAACATCTTCAATGCATGTATGACCGCTGCTAACTCAAGATCATGCATGGGGTAATTCTACTCGTGCTTGTTTAGTTTTTGGGACTCATATCATACCACTTGTCCATCCTGCATAAGGACTCCACCAAGTCCTCTCTTGCAAGCATCTGTATATACTACAAACTCTTTGTCTAGATTTGCAATCTGTAGCACTGGTGCATGTGTCAACAACTGCTTAAGTTGCTCAAAGTTAGCCTCGCACTCCTCTGTCCATTCGAACTTCTTTCCTTTCCTTTGCAATGATGTAATAGGATAAGAAATCTGCAAGAAGTTCCTAATGAACCTCCTATGCCAAACCCATGAAAGATCTCACCCCATCCACACTCTTAGGAGCTTCCAACTGCATGATGGCCCTTATCTTCTCTAGATCAACTGCAATGCCCTCCTTGGAGACGACATGCCCCAAGTAGTGTACTTCAGTGTGAAAGAAACTACACTTGCTGAGCTTAACATACAACTAATGCTCTCTCAACAACCTCAACATTGTTGCTAAATGTTCAGCATGCTCTTTCTCATTTTTAGAATATACCAGTATATCATCAATGAACAGAATAACAAACTTATCCAAATATGGATGCAACACACTATTCATCAAGCACATAAATGTAGTTGGAGCATTATTTAAGCCAAATGGAACTACAACAAACTCATAATGCCCATACCTGGTCCAGAAAGTTGTCTTGTAAATTTCCTCCTCTTTGATGCGTACCTGATGGTATCCCAATCTCAAGTCGATCTTGGAGAACATTGCGGCTCCCTTCAATTGATCAAACAAGTCATCAATCCTCGGCAAAGGGTAATTGTTCTTGATTGTTACCTTCTTCAGCTACCTGTATTCAATGCACAGTCTAAGAGTACCATCTTTCTTCTAGAAGTTGAAACGACCGGGAACAACCGGAACTGCCGGGAACTGTCAGAACAGCCAGAAAAGCTGACGCAGAGGGCAGAAGCCGGAACTGTCGGGAACTGTCGGAACTGCCAAGAAAGCTGACGTAGAGGGCAGAAGTCGAAACTGCCAGGAACAGCCAGAACTGTTGGGAACTAAAGAAACTGTCGGGAAAGCTAATGAAGAGGGCAGAAGAGGCTGACGCAGTCCCTAGAGGCTGACGCTGGGTTTTTCGTAGGGCAGATTAGAGTTGAGGATCTTCCAAAGTGTTTATCCGAGGTTTCAATTGGAACATCTGTCTCAGATTGAGAGCTGCGACTGCCAAGATTTTTCTCTGTTGGGTGAGTCGGATTTGGCACCCATATTTTATTCTGAAACTGCTTAATAAATCAAACCCTCAGATAGTTGCACCGGTTTTCCCACATTGGGTTTTTCCGGGGACATTAGTCCAAAAATAACGATGTCATTTGTGTGCTTTTTATTGTTTCCTTTAGTTGATGATCTATAATGTGTTGAGCATGTACTTGTTTTTATTTTCAGTATTTACATGGTAAATAACTTCTTAAGTAATCAGAACAAGTAGGAAGGAATAAATCAGAAAGTACATGGAGGGTTTCTAATGGATAGACTTGGAAATTCCAACATGGTATCAGAGTGTGGTTACAGATTACAGGAGAATTGAGGACATTAGCTGAGCAGAGCAGCAAAAGCAAAAAATAACTGTCTCGAGTGACAGAATTTGTTCCTAGTAGAGTAGCAGCAAGGAAGGGGTGACGCAGTGCCTGCATCATCAAGATTGAGCCAAGAAGAGGCTGCGTCTGCAAAGACAAGCTCACGTAGAGCCACGCAGAGGCCAGGAGGGTTGACGCAGTTGGTTGAGGAATTTGATTCGCTAGTACCGGGATTGCGCAAAGCCTGGGGGCTCTAACCTTCCGTTTGCTGGGGTTTAGGAGGTTGTGGGTAAGTTGCAGAGTGCATATGGTGGGGTACTGTAGTTAGAACAATACCTAACAGGGCAAGGCCAAGGTAGAGGGAGTTGTTGCCGAGGCAGATTTCTAGCCAAGGAATCCATATCAGTTTTGTTGCACATACGATCAGTGAGGGGCAACTTGACGTTGGTAGAAGCATTTCCAGGTGGGAAATCGAGACTCAGAGGGATTCCAGAAGAGAACTTCTAGAAGGGAAGTGGAGAGACTCAGCAGGAGTCGAACAGAGAACTTCCAGACGGGAAGTAGACTCGGCAGGAGTTGAACAAAGAACTTCTAGACGGGAAGTAGACTCAGCAGGAGTCGAACAGAGAACTTTTAGGCGGGAAGTAGAGAGACTCAGAGGAGTCAACAAGAAGAGCAGAGAGATGGCCATGAATGGGCTGAGGGATCAGGATAGGTTGGATGAGGCATCCAACTTTGTCATCTGGAAAGCCATGATCCTTTTTGTTCTATGTGCCATGATTGCTCATGTTCCACTTCAGAAGAAGTAGGGAGACATCAAGTTGTAGTCAGACGAACTACAGGTGATGAGAGGCAAGATCCTCGAGGTACCCAGCCTCTTGGATTAGACCTTACTACGGGAGCCTCGAAGAGGAGTAGCAGTATTGGTGATGTCAGTAGAGACGGATGCGGATGGAGCGACAGAGGGAGCTACAGTGCAGGATTCCCAGCACAGTGCGAGGCTAGCAGGCTGCAACAGTGCGAGAGGCACGGGAGTGTTGCACCAGTGTAGGATGGCACATAGAGGTGTGCAATGGTGTGAGATGCACAGAGTTGTTGCAGCAGCGCAGAGGTCAGAGAGGGAGCACTTGTCAGTGACAGAGGGAGATTTAGCATTAGGAGTGTTTCTAGCTTGACGAAGATTTCGGAGTTGGGAGATTAGTTACTTACTTCTCAGTAACTAGGTTGCAGTGCAGCAGTTAATAGTGGTAGTGCTATGGGTAGCGTGATGCAGCATGATGAGAGGGGTTGCAGTGCAGATGTAGCAGTGGCAGTGGCAGGTCCATGGGCAGCAACACGGATGCAGAGGAAGTTGCAGTACAAATGCAACAGTGGTAGTGGCAGGGCCATGGGTAGCAGTACAGGATGCAACAGTGCAGAGGATGTTGGGTAACAAGCCTAGCATCAGCACAGGGACTGATGTCGGATGATCAAAGTGATACTCATTGAGGAGTATTACTAGAGCATAGTCCTCACTAAAAGGGAGTGTTGATTTGGGGTAGCATCAGATGTGCTCTAGCCACGAAAATTGGTGGAGAGGCTAAGGCACATGAGATCTCCAATACCCAGAAATGGTTTGGTCTTATTTTGCAAACAGTTTGGGAGATATTAAAATAATTAATATTTTTAATGGAATCCTTAAGTCTAAACTTAGGGAAATTAAAATATTAATGTGATTAATATAAAACTGTGTTAGAATGGTCCAAAAGTCATGGATCAAGCCAAATCTAATCTTAGCCATTGATTAGGAACTTAATCTCGGTCGTTGATTTGTCAATGAGAAAAGTATAAGAGGAGGCTTGAGGGTCACTTGGAAAACACACCAAGAGATCAAGATTTCGACTTTCTGGAGTTGGGTTTGCTGAAAAAGTTGAGAGAGTGATAAGAGTTGCAGCTGAGGGGCAATGAATATAGAAGCAGAGAGGCAGAGATAGTGTCTGGAGGATCAGCACTGCAGCCGGGAAAGTTGATACAGAGGGCAGAAGTCGGAACTACCGGGAACTACCGGAAAAGCCAGGAAAGCTGACGCAGAGGGCAAAAGCCGGAACTACAGGGAATAGCCAGAACAACCAGGAAAGCTGACGCAGAGGGCAGAAGTCGGAATTGCTAGGAACAACCGAAACTGCAAGAATAGCGAGACACATTGACGTAGAGGGGCAGAAGCCGGAACTACCGGAATTGCTGGGAATTATCGAAACTATCGGGAAAGCTGACGCAGAGGGTAGAAGAGGCTGACACAGTCCCTAGAGGCTGATGCTGGGGTTTTTCGTGGGGAAAATTGGAGCTGATGAGTTGCCAAAGTGTTTATCCGGGGTTTCAGCTGGAACAACTATCTCAGATTGAGAGGTGTTATTGCCGAGATTTTTCTCTGTTGGGTGAGCCAGATTTGGCATCCAGATTGTATTCTGAAACTGCTTAATAAAACAAACCCTCAGATCACTGCACCGGTTTTCCTGTATTGGGTTTTTCCGGGGACATTAGTCCAAAAATAACGGTGTCATTTGTGTGCTTGTTTTTGTTTCCTTTAGTTGATGATATGTAATGTGTTGAGCATGTAATTGTGTTTATTTTCAGTATTTACATGGTAAATAACTTGTTAATTAATTAGAACAAGTAGGAAGGAATAAATCAAAAAAGTACATGGAGGGTTTCTAACGGATAGACTTCGAAATTCCAACACTTAGCCCATGGTCTCTACCCATACCATGTAACCACAAAGGATCGTGTGGAGAGCTTGGTGACGGGTGCGGAGAATGGGGAACATCCTTGGGTTATATGGCAGCAACAAGAACCATATGCCGAGAGCTTGGGGGCTATGCCGACGGGGGCGGGCGGTTAGCCCCAGCCCCCGAGAGCTTCAGGCTATGCCCGCGGTGGCAGGCGGTTAGCCCCAGCCCTCGAGCGCATGGCCCCATGTGGCCCAAGTTTTTCGTCGACAGGCCTTATTATGCATTTAAAAGAGGCAATAGATTGCATCTAAACCGACGAGAATCTCGTCGGCGCCAAGCAAAATTGGTGCTTGGCGTGCCCTGGAATTGCAAGTTTCGTAGAACAATTAGCAGAGCAGTCCAATTTGTAGAGCAATTAGCCGGAAAGGTTCTCTATAACATAACTTCTTCAGTTTTTGGCCAAATTAAGCCAAACAAAAGCCCAATTACGAGATTTTCACTGTTCTTGAGCCATTATAGACAGTTTTTACATTATGAGCACTGTAAATCCATGTAAACACAAATTTGAGCACTTAATGAAAGAGACCCAATATTGGAAGCTAGACCAAGAGATGTCGCCCGGGAGAGGGGTGAACTCCTTTATCATTTTGTTGTCTTGTGTTTCTGATATGGTATATTTGTCTTTATGTTTATGTTGTTAACTAAGTTTTGAAACCATTATTTTATGTACTTTTGCAAAGTGATCCATTGCCTAAAAGACAAAATTTTACTTGCAATTTTTACGTATCACCTTCAAGTTTGCATAACAGATCAGTTTAGCGTTCCAATGACCCTGGCAAGTGATTTATGCTGCGAGGCCCAAATTCTCAACATTTCATTATAACGTGACAACACATCAAAACATGTTGTGAGACTTGTCTGGTGGGGCCTGTGTGGAGAGGTGATGTGGTCAGTGCCATATGGGCATATAGATGTACATGTTGGCATAACAAGGTGACATGGACCACCTAATTGTGGTAGGGTTGCCACATGGGGCCATGTGTGTGCCACATGGCAATGCATGACGACATGGCAAGGTTAATGGCCCTAAAGTTGAAATGGTCATAATTATTGATCCAGCAGTTAGATTGCGATAAAAAAACTATATCGTTGAACAACTCTTGACGAGCCGGACACAATGGTGATGTTTATTCTAAGTTTTAAGGAAGTTGAGAAATGAGGAATTGTGACTCCATCTCCATAACAAGACTATGCAGATTGGGTTTAATGATAGTAATGCCTTTTGGTACCCAAGAAAGCTCTAAGGGTGTGGATGGGGGTGTTACAAAATTCATTGAAAAGTTGGGGGGGCATGCTCTACTTTAGTGAGGGTATGGATTTCACATACACAAATTAACCTTGTAGGTCTTAGAGATTGTAAAGGTCATGCCATTTTCCTATGACAGTATGGAACATGAAATTACCACATAAATTAATAGGTACCCCCCATCATCACAACTAAGGAAACACTAGAAGGGACAAGAGTTAGATTGCTCGTCACGCATAATCCACCTTGTGCCCTCATCGTAGTCTCAATTGCAACAATAACCCCTATGGTGACTTTAGCCCCTACATCGTTGACCTCATATTGTACTTCTCTAGAGAATATCGAAATTTAATGTGGCTATCAAAGAGCACCAATGGAAGTGAAAAACATGAACAAACCAAATCATCCTCTATCCCACCAACCAAAACATTTACACAAGCAAAGATGCAAGAAATATTACAGTGAGCAAAGATCTTCACACTTTTAATCCATAAGTAGCTAAAATGGATCTAAGCTAGTTATATATTGGTTTATTACCTTTTGTAAAATATCTTTATTTTTTAATCAATAAGTTTGTATGAATATATAAATAACAAAAATTAAAAAATATTTAATTTTAAAACATTTTCAAAATTTATATATAATAATAATCAAATTTTAAAACATTTTCAAAATTTATATATAATAATAATCAAATTTTGAATAAATCCCTTCCTGTATAAAGTGAGGACAAGCCTTTACTAAATAATCATTTATTAATCAATTACTATTACAGTGTAATACAGTTTAAAATATTAAATTAAATATCATTTAATTATACATTAACCAAATATTATCTGTACATGGTAAATTGTTACGTTAATATACCTATATATGTATATGGTATTCTCCAGTCATAAAAAATACTTCCAAATTTATTTATAATATAATATAATAAGAATCAAATAATGAAATAATGTGCAAACCCACTTTCATATATATGGAATACAACCCTCTATTAAACAATCCTTTATTAATTGAACATCCCACATTTTTGGCGCTGCAGTACAACTATAATCGAAATATCCTGAACATCTTTGGCGGACTTAGCCCAATACGCCCGCGCTCCACTGCAGTTTGGGCCATTCTTCAGCATAAAGCCTCCGCTATGACATTCAACATTTGATGTCTTCCAACTCTTCTAATTGCGGATACCCAATAATCCATAATCCTTCCAGCTTTGCCCGCTTTGAAAGTTGCAGTCGTGGAAGTATGCCGTTGTTAATGGAAGACTCCAAATCACTAAACAGCGGTTTCGCAGTGGATGTATTTTTTATTTTTTTTTCTTCTTCTGTACTTCAGAGGAAACCAGTAGCTGGCTTAACACGTAATTATTAATAAATTTTTAGGATTTTAAAATTTGTTCTTCTCTCTGTAAATCTGGTCACGGATTTAATTGAGATGTTTTTGTTTTTAGTAGATAATTATTTTAGTTAATTTTGATTGAAATTCTACATGTAATTTTTAGTGATTCAGAATTTTTGGAGCAAGAAATCCATATATACATATATTCAAATATACATTTTAAACCCTTTAAACTAATTTAACGATGTTATCAAAAAGTTACAATCAAATTTTAAGAAATAAATCTAACAGACTCCTTTCTCCGTGATTAGATTGAGATGGTTAAATTAGTACAATATTTCAAATCCAGATATTGGAGTTTACTTAATTTACAAAAGGAATCTGACAGCATCTCCGAAGCGTAGAAGTGAGCCAGCTGAATCTGTTAAAGGTTGGTTAAATTACCAAAGCACTGCGGCAGTGAAATAATGTCCGAACATTGTTTTAACATCAAGGCCTTTCACGACCTCAGACGACAGAATTCTTGTGGTAATTTTCTGAGTTTGACTTTCTTTCCATGTAGCGGAAAAGGACCAATCACAATCCTCTATAGATGCTTAGCCTCCCTATCGAGTTTGAAAGGTTCGAGAGGGGGCCCTCAATCTCCAATTCCCGCAACTGTAAAGTGCCTGCAAAAGAGTGTCCAGTTGTTTCAAATGTTTACAAGAAAATGCAGATGAAATAACAATCTCATGAAAACATATTGGAGACTCTGTGGTACAATATCAATAGAAAATATTCAGTCTTCAATTCAACATATCCTAATTTACCTGGAATTCCTTTTCAACATATCCTAATTTACCTGGAATTCCTTTTCCCACAATGTTTCTAATTTTCTGCCCTTGAATTCTTCATACAAATCGAGGTAGGCAAGGAAGAGTGCGAACAATTGTTCAGCGTAGCCATAAGAGATTTGAAGACATCACCTTTGACAAAACCCGTTCCACAAGAACACCTTCGAAGATAAAGGCGGTCCACTAGGAATTGCCCCAAAACACCTTCGAAGATAAAGGCGGTCCACCACAGGCTTCTGGAAACTTCTTTACCACATGTTTAAATTCTTGGGGTGGATGTGACTGGTTGAATGAATGCAAATAGAATAGCTCAAGAAAATGTTGTCTACCAAGCCCAGTTAGGTTGTATATTGATTGATGACTCTTTGGCTCCATTTATGAGAACATCTTTGTTCTCGAGATTTAATCAGTATTAAGCTTTCAGAGTGAAGTTCAGTTTGGTCTGCATAAACCTGATCCACCATATCTACATCACATCTAAAATTACTAAAATGTGAGGAGATGGAATTTGTTTCTTGAGAATCCCTATTCCTCATCGACACTGTTTACTGGATCAGATCCAGTCAAACTCTTGAGAAGTAATCTCTGGAAAGAACTTAAAAAGTCTTTCCCTGAATTATCTCAATATCAGAAGCAGAAATTATGGTATATAGACTTCTTAATAATGAAGAGTCATTTTGCCAACGTTGTCTTTGCCACCCCACCAAACCCCACGATCCTAAAGATCTGAGATTTAGATCTCTATGTGGCTGTGATAACACTGTTTTTTCAAAATCTTCTACTTTCTCATCCAAACCTTTTGGATATTTAGCTACGTCCACGGTTAAGGGTGAATTTTTCACCATTATTAAAACCTGTTCAACCACCTTATGTATCAGTTTGCCTTCATCGCTGGTTATTCAAAATAAAATAAAGAGAACTAATGAGAAAAACAAGTCTATTTATATATCATGTAACAGAAAATACAACAACTGATAGGGTAGTTTGAATTCTCACCCGTTACACGGACTAATGAAAAAAACAAGTCTGTGCATATATATCATCTAACATCATAATTTGACCTAACTTGTGAAATGTTTCATTAGGGTGTGGAGATTACTAAATCTTCAAACATACAGTGGAATAGTTCTTCATAAAAGCATGCGAATAAGTTGTGCATGAATAACACGGAGCATTTCGGCACTTGTAATGAATAATGTTGTTTTTGCACCCTAGCTCTGTTTCAGTGGATGAGGACCCTTCTACCAGTCTCTACTTTCTTCCTCTCGGGTGGACAATGTCTGTCCAGTGAGGAGTTTTGTTGGAAATAATACTGAGAGGGGGGGTGAATCAGTATTATATAATTCGTTTAATAAATCTTCTTTATTTGTTCTTTGAATTATTTTTGCATGTCAGTACCATAAAATAATGAACATGAACAAAAGAAACAGATAGTCACACCAAAGAACACAAGATGTAAGGTGGAAACCCAATGTGGGAGAAAACCACTTGCTGCAATATGTCTCTATCTTCTTTCAAATTAGAAACTCCTTTTACAATGGTTTTGTACTGGTGCAGTCCTTTACCAGTACGCAGGCTGCAACCTGCAGAGAGCTACAACTCTCTCTCGTTTTCTAGTCTCTCCTGGAAGGGAGCTACAACCCCCTACTTCTTTTCATACAAGGACCACTTTTCATAAATTTTCAAACTGGATCCATAAGCATCAATTGATCATCAAGTGTAAGAGAATTACCCAATCAACTGTAGTAACCAGATCAACAATAATAGGACCAAACCCAGAACACAACAGTGATAAACAAAGATTTTAAGAGAAGGAAGCACCCTGCTCAACTGCTAGCCTGAGTCCGGACTCACCCTGCTCAACTGCTAGCCTGAGTCCTGGACTCACCCTGCTCAACTGCTGGCCTGAGTCCCTGGACGCACCCTGCTCAACTGCTAGCCTGCGTCCCGGACGCACCCTGCTCAACTGCTAGCCTGCGTCCCTCGCACTGAGTCTATTGAACTGCCTGCGTCCCGACGCACCTGAACCCTTCTGCCCCTGCGTCCCGGCGCACCTGAAACGCTTCGCTCCTGCGTCCCGGATGCACCTGAACCCTTACTGCACCTGCGTCCCTCCGGGCATAGATGATTTCAAGACTTCAGAAGTAACCCAGACAATCAGATCCACAGATCTGAACATGCGCCAAGAGATCTCGGTCCATTAATAGATTCGCCTTGATTAGATCTAGACCAGATCTCACCCCATAAGATATTCAACAAAGACATACTCAAACCAAATGATCTCCTTTGCTTTATATAGGCAAGCTCCTCCTCAAATCAAGGAACAATACCACGAGCCGACACCTTAAAAACACAATACCGTCGGCTAGATACCAGGAGTAAATCACAAGAAACCCCCACGTGTGCTTTTCTCTGCCTTAAAAAGTGTGCACTGGGTGGACGCACCTTCTGAACGGCTGGACTGCGTCCCTGGACGCGGTCTATGCATGGATTACCTGCGGGTACGCACTTTCTGAAAGGTGTACCTGCGTCCTTCTTAAATTTTTCAATAAATTAAGAGCTGATCATCAATCTTTGCTGCTGACATGAAGAACAGTGATCTACCACCTGAATGGGTTGCCATCAAGGACAACACCTGAACCATAATGCCAACAATCTCCCCCTTTGGACTTGATGGCAACCTCATAATCTTCAGCTTCATTCTCCCCCTTTGACATCAAGGGCAAAGGGAATGCTCCCCCTAAGATCATGCTCCTCCTGAATATGAACCAGATCTGCAGCAACGAACCATAATCTACCATGAAAGAGATAGAGACATATTGCAGCAATTTCCAAGATCTCCTTCTGACCATCCTCCATAATGCCAACAATGCATTATGTGCTCCCCCTGAGCCTGTATCACCAATAAGAAGAGGTTCAACAATAAGATGATGCATCAACAACCCCCAGCTTTTGCCTGAGGTATTCAAAAGTGTCCCTGGGCAATGGTTTGGTGAAAATATCAGCAACTTGTTCCTTAGAAGGAACATACTCCAATTTGACCTTCTGTTCAAGTACTTGTTCCCGGAGAAAATGGTACTTGATT
This sequence comes from Pinus tabuliformis, assembly GCA_031772625.1. Lineage (NCBI taxonomy): Eukaryota > Viridiplantae > Streptophyta > Pinopsida > Pinales > Pinaceae > Pinus > Pinus tabuliformis. The sequence continues at coordinate 1,138,193,505 of CM062809.1, read as the reverse complement.
GGTATGTGCTTGGTTTTTGAATGCATAACAGGATTCTTTGAGATGCTGATTGCACTTGTGTTGTCACATAAGATAGGGATTGGTGGTGTACAAGTGATTTGAAAATCCTGTAATGTCTGCATCATCCAAAGGAGTTGGGTGCAACAAGATGCAGCAGCAACATATTCCGCTTCAGCTGTAGACAAGGCAATTGAACTCTGTTTCTTGCTGAACCAAGATACCAGTCTGGAACCCATAAAGAACGCACCACCACTTGTGCTTTTCCTGTCATCCACGCTTCCGGCCCAATCTGCATCTGTATAAGCATGAAGTGTAAGATCTGTATCTCTAGGATACCATAAGCCATAATTTTGAGTCCCTTGAAGATATTTGAAAATTCTCCACTGCCTGAAGATGAGTCTCTTTTGGATTTGCTTGAAATCTTCCAACTATTCCAACTGCATGCATGATATCTGGTCCGGTACCTGTCAAATAAAGTAAACTTCCAATCATAGATCTGTAGGTTGGTTGATGTACTGCTGCAGATTCATCATTTGCACTGAGGCTACATCCTGTGACCATGGGTGTACATACTGGTTTTGCATCTTCCATGCCATATTTCTTCAAAATCTGTTTGAGATACTTGGTTTGAGATAAAAAGATTCCTTCTTCCTTTTGTTGGATTTGCAAACCAAGGAAATATGTCAGTTCTCCTAGTAAGGACATTTCAAATTCTTTCTGCATGACCGAGGCAAAGCTTTGACTCATAACTTCTTCATTGCTGCCAAAAATAATGTCATCTACATACACAACAAAAATTAGCAATTTTTCATTTTCAACTTTTATATAAAGATTGCTATCTGCTGAACCTTTTGAGAACCCTTGTTGATGAAGATATTTGTCCAAGCGGTAGTACCAAGCCCTTGGAGCTTGTTTGAGACCATAGAGGGCCTTTTTCAATCTGCATACGAGGCTTGGATCATTTCCAAGAATAAACCCATCTGGCTGTTCAATGTACACTTCTTCTTCCAAGTCTCCATTCAGAAAGGCTGATTTTACGTCCATTTGAAATACTTTGAAGTTTTGAGAACTTGAGAGAGCAAGGAACATTCGGATGGCCTCAAGTCTTGCAACAGGAGCAAAAGTTTCTTCAAAGTCTATTCCTTCTTGCTGTGCGTACCCTTTACAAACAAGTCTGGCTTTGTTTCTAATTACTTCTCCATTTTCATTCAATTTGTTTTTGAAGACCCATTTTGTCCCGATAACATTCTTATCTTTTGGTCTAGGAACCAGCTCCCAAGTGTTGTTCTTTTCGATCTGCTCAAGTTCTTCATCCATTGCTTTCACCCAACATTCATCTTTGCATGCTTTCTTCACATTTTGTGGTTCAGTCGAGGAGAGTAATGCCAAATAGCTTGAGGCTTCTGCAACTGTTCTTCTAGTTTGTACACCTGCTTCTTTCTGTCCCATAATCTGAGATTCTGGATGGTTTTTCTGAACATATCTGGATGGAGTCTTTTCTTCTATTCTTGTTTGCTCCTCTGGTTCTTCTTGAGGTTCTTCTTCTTCATCATTCTGTCTTTGAGGGTAGCCTTCATCTTCTTCGATATCTTCCCGATGTACTTGCCTAGGAATGTATCCCTTCTCATCAACCACCACATCAATGCTGTCAACAATTCTGCCAAGTCTTTTATTGTAGCACTTGTATGCTTTGCTATGTGGAGAGTAACCAAGAAGAATGCCTTCATCTGCTCTAGGTTCAAGTTTGCCAAGCTGCTCATCAGTATTCTTGATATAGCATTTGCTCCCAAAGATTTTGAAGTGCTTTACCGAAGGAGTTTTACCACTCCAGAGCTCATGAGGAGTTTAAGTGTTGTTTACCCGGACATTTGTTTTGTTGAGAATAATAACCGCAGCATGTGCAGCTTCACCCCAGAAAGTTGCGGGAGTTCCTGATTCATCAAGCATAGCACGAGCCATTTGTTGGATTGTTCTGTTCATTCTTTCCACAACTCCATTTTGTTGGGGAGTTCTTGCTGTAGAGAATTCTCTTCTTATCCCATGTTCTTCACAGAAATCGAAAAATTCATTTGAAGTAAATTCCCCACCTCTGTCGGATCTGAGGCACTTAATTTTGTGACCTGATTCATTTTCAACCAAGGCTTTGAAGGATTTGAATTTTTCGAATGCTTCATCTTTGTGCTTCATAAGTCCTAACCAAACAAACCTGGAGAAATCGTCAATGAATAATATCAAGTATTCTTCTCCTCGAGGTGTCCTTTTTCTGAAAGGACCGCATGTATTTGTATGTACTAGCTCAAGAGGCATGCTAGCTGATCCTTCTTTATCTGGAAAGTTAGTTCTGGTTTGTTTTCCAAACTGACATGATTTGCATATGGTGTTGTCAGGAATTTTGATATCTGGAAGATCGCGAACTGCCTGATATTTGCATGCTTTCCTTATTTGTGAGAAGCTTAGATGTCCCAACCTTTGATGCCATAACCAGTGCTCTTCATCCTTGTTTAGATAGCATTGTTGTTGTCCTTCTTCAAATATGTACAGATTATTTGGAGTTCTTTTGCCTTTGAGCATTGTTTTACCTGTATCAAGATCACGAACAAGACATCCATTTGATCTGAATATAACTTCGGTTCTTTGATCACACATCTGGCTGACACTTAGTAGATTATGCTTCAATCCATCAACATACAAAACATTTCCAGCCTTGACATTTTATTTTAAAGGAGCAATACCTTTTCCTTTTATAGTTGCAGGAGTATCATTTCCAAAAGAGACTTTCTTTCCCTTTTCTAAAGTAGAATAAGACTCAAGTTCTTCTTTATCACCTGTCATATGCTTCGAACATCCACTGTCAATGTACCATAGATTTTCCTGTCCCTCTGCATAAAATGCAATCCCACATCTTTCTGTTTGAGGTTCCTTTATTCTCCATGTTTTGGTGCTTGAGGCTTGTTCCTTTTTCCGCTCTTGTTCCTTTCTCTCCTGAAACCTGCTCCTGCATTCAGAGTCTTCATGACCAAAATTATTGCAAATGGAACATTCAACTTCATTTTCAAGAGCCGAAAAGTTGTTATAGGTCCTTTTTGTAATCCCCGTCATACTTCTTTGTTTTTGAGCTTCCCTAGTCATGATCGTTTTATATGCAACACATTGAGCTGCTTTGTGACCAAAGTTATGGCAAGAAAAGCATTGTCCATTGAAGAAGCTTCTGCGGTTATTGAATCTACCTGCCAACTGATTGTAATTTCTATTTTCATCTATTCTTGGACCAAATTGAGAAGATTTTACCTGTGGTTGGTTGTAGCTTTTGTTCACCCTTAAGATGGATTGCCCCTGATAGTTTCTGTTTGTATTTCGTCCCTGCTTTACCTGATTATCTTCATTGTTCTTCTGCTCATTTCTTCTTGCCGCATCAAGATAACTTTTTGAGGTGGATGCTTGAGAGGTTTCTCTATTATAACCCAAACCTGTCTTGTTTAGAGGAGACCGCTGCACATTGATAATCTCATCCAAAGTTTCAGATCCTTTGACAAACTTAGGATTAATAGCTTTTGTTTTCTCAATTTCTTTTCTGAGACCAACAATTTCACCTTCTAGTTTTTCAAGATGTTTTTCCTTTTCATCAATTTGAAATTGTAGAGTATCAATGATCACATTCTTTTCTTCTATACATCTCTTGAGTCTAGTAATTTCATCATAGAGGTTATTCACATCTACAGCATCCTCATAATCATCATCTTCAAATGCCATTAACAACTTATATTTATTACCTTGTTCATCTTCATCACTGTTTGATAAACCATCACTATCTTCATGGGTGTAGTAGCTTTTCTTATTTGCACTTTGTTTCTTGTTCCATCTAGCAGGTTCCTTTCCTTTATCCTTATAGGGACATTTTGCAGCATAATGACCTACTCTTCCACAAGCAAAGCATTTGAAAGGTAGCTTACCTCTGAACCTTCCAGAACCCCTTTGAAGATTTCTGACAAAATTTGATTGTTCTTCCTCTTCTTCTGGAACATGGCTTGCTTCATAATAATCTTCTTTGCCTGATGCCTTGAAAGCAGCGTCCCTTCTATCTGATGGACCTCCCTTTCTCATTTCATAAGCAGTTAGAATTCCATGTAGCTGAGACATAGTGAGAATTCGGAGATTTTCCTTTTCTTCTATTGCAGACACTTTAGATTCAAACTTGGGGGACAATGATCTTAGAACCTTTTCAATTACTGTAGCCTCTTTTATTTCTTCACCCAAATTTTTCATACAATTAACAATCTCATCTACCCGAAGAAAATAATTAGCCACACTTTCATCATTATACATCTTGAGAGTCTCATACTGAATCCTGAGAGTTTGAAGTTTAGCACGCTTTACCTGTTCATCTCCTTCATAGCTTGTGACCATTTTGTCCCATATCTCTTTTGCGGATTTGAAGTGCATTACCTTCATGAATTCTGTTTGGGATATACTTCCTAATAGAGTACTGACTGCTTTCGCATTTGTTTCATACTTCTTCTTCTTTGCTGCATCTGTAGGAGTAGCTGAAGGAAAAGCGTAGCCTGTTTCTACAATGTCCCAAACTTTTGTACCAAGAGATTGAAGATATGCAGTAACTCTTACCTTCCAATAATTGAAGTTTGTCCCATCAAAAACGGGTGGCCTGATTGATGCTTCTCTCTCGTAGTTGCTCATGATGAACGATCTACCTTCAAGCGATCAAGCTTCTCTGAAGGACCTGCTCTGATACCAATTGTTGGAAATAATACTGAGAGGGGGGGTGAATCAGTATTATATAATTCGTTTAATAAATCTTCTTTATTTGTTCTTTGAATTATTTTTGCATGTCAGTACCATAAAATAATGAACATGAACAAAAGAAACAGATAGTCACACCAAAGAACACAAGATGTAAGGTGGAAACCCAATGTGGGAGAAAACCACCTGCTGCAATATGTCTCTATCTTCTTTCAAATTAGAAACTCCTTTTACAATGGTTTTGTACTGGTGCAGTCCTTTACCAGTACGCAGGCTGCAACCTGCAGAGAGCTACAACTCTCTCTCGTTTTCCAGTCTCTCCTGGAAGGGAGCTACAACCCCCTACTTCTTTTCATACAAGGACCACTTTTCATAAATTTTCAAACTGGATCCATAAGCATCAATTGATCATCAAGTGTAAGAGAATTACCCAATCAACTGTAGTAACCAGATCAACAATAATAGGACCAAACCCAGAACACAACAGTGATAAACAAAGATTTTAAGAGAAGGAAGCACCCTGCTCAACTGCTAGCCTGAGTCCGGACTCACCCTGCTCAACTGCTAGCCTGAGTCCCGGACTCACCCTGCTCAACTGCTGGCCTGAGTCCCTGGACGCACCCTGCTCAACTGCTAGCCTGCGTCCCGGACGCACCCTGCTCAACTGCTAGCCTGCGTCCCTCGCACTGAGTCTATTGAACTGCCTGCGTCCCGGCGCACCTGAACCCTTCTGCGCCTGCGTCCCGGCGCACCTGAAACGCTTCGCTCCTGCGTCCCGGACGCACCTGAACCCTTACTGCACCTGCGTCCCTCCGGGCATAGATGATTTCAAGACTTCAGAAGTAACCCAGACAATCAGATCCACAGATCTGAACATGCGCCAAGAGATCTCGGTCCATTAATAGATTCGCCTTGATTAGATCTAGACCAGATCTCACCCCATAAGATATTCAACAAAGACATACTCAAACCAAATGATCTCCTTTGCTTTATATAGGCAAGCTCCTCCTCAAATCAAGGAACAATACCACGAGCCGACACCTTAAAAACACAATACCGTCGGCTAGATACCAGGAGTAAATCACAAGAAACCCCCACGTGTGCTTTTCTCTGCCTTAAAAAGTGTGCACTGGGTGGACGCACCTTCTGAACGGCTGGACTGCGTCCCTAGACGCGGTCTATGCATGGATTACCTGCGGGTACGCACTTTCTGAAAGGTGTACCTGCGTCCTTCTTAAATTTTTCAATAAATTAAGAGCTGATCATCAATCTTTGATGCTGACATGAAGAACAGTGATCTACCACCTGAATGGGTTGCCATCAAGGACAACACCTAAACCATAATGCCAACAGGTTTTTTGTTTTATCTTTCTTCCTCGAACCGTAGGTGGGGAGGTGCTTGTTCCCTGGCGGAAGGCGGCCCTCCCTCCCCCGGGTTTCCTAGGCTTTGTCAGCTGTTGCATCTTGTCCGACATCGTTTTATTTTCGTTTTGTCCTATTAGATATGGAGTCGGTGGTCTCGGAGCCGCCCACAGTGGGTCACTTACTAGAAAGGATCTGACACATGGTGTCGGGATGGAAGCAGGTCCTTCGTACCCAACAGGTTCCTTATCCCCTTCTCGAGATCCGGTGATCAAACTGTGTTGTCTTCCAAAAGCCCTTTGTAGCCAAGTGGAATAACCTCGGCTAACTCTTGGCCATGATCATGATGTTGGTATGGACAGGGTTTCGAGCCTGTCCGTCAGAGAACTCATGGGGAGGTTTTATTACATATCCCTCAATAAACCCCAAATACTAGCGTGGGTTTCACAGCACTGGAGGACTTTTTTAGGTTATTGTCCCACGGTCAATATTTTAATGAACCAGTGGCTGCACTTCTGCTTCCTGGATGAGGGCAACTGCAAATGGTTTTGCAGAAGGCTTGGGTTATTGGCAAGGGTTTTCTGTGGCATCAGCGGTGGCACGTAGGGTTCAGCCCTCTCTCGGAAAGGCCTAAGTCACAGTATGTATGGGTCAAATTAGTTGGATTTCTGCTCGAGCTTTGGACCAGACAGAGTGTCATCTTGTTGGCTAACAGTATTGAGAAATTCATATTTTTCAATGACATGTCCCCAGTGGCCTTTGACGAGCGCATCCTCCGGGTGCTGGTCGAGATGATTTAGTAAAAGGCTTGCCGGGTGAAATCGAGATAATGATTGGCGAGGTTTCTTTCTACCAAAGGTTAAGACTTCTGGAAGGTTCCCTTCAGATGTTTGAACTGTCACCAGATGGGCCATTTGAAGGTGGACTATGTTTCTATGAGGAAGTAGTGTTCGCCTTTATCTTGCTTTGTTGATAAAGTGTCCCAAAGGTCAAAGGTTAATACTTCCATGGCGGTGGCAAAACCTAAGTCGGGTGGTGTTGGTACAGAGAAGCAGGGTATCATTTGCTGGACACTAGTAGTTCCTTCAGCTCGTGGAGTGGCCTCAACTCCGAAAATGGATGTCAATTTGTCAGTCTCCAGCGACACTGCGCTGTTGTCTGTGGACCATAGGACTGGCGGGGATTCTCCACTAGATGATATGAAAGCCTTGCATTCGGTCAACGATATTGGGGTTGATATGAAAGCCTTGCCATCACTGTCGATGCTATGGGGAGATTTGTCAAGCCAGTGGATTCTTAGGACCATAGCTTTCCAGGGACTTCTCTGCCTATCTCTGATATTTTCTCTGGTAAGCTTATGGAGTCCCCTTCTAGAGATGATTTACTATTATTGGATAGTATTGTTATTTCTCGCTCCTCGTCTCACCATGCTTCGAGTGTCTCTCATATTTCTTCCAGACCTCTTTTGGAAATCATTCCTGCCCCCTCCCTTAACCACTCCACAGTGTCTATCCCATTGTTATTTCTCGCTCCTCATCTAACCATGCTTCGAGTGTCTCTCATATTTCTTCCAAACCTCTTTTGGAAATCATTCCTACCCCCTCCCTTAACCACTCCACAGTCTCTATCCCTAGGTCCTTGCCTCCTGCATAAACCCTATCCTTCGCTTTGTCCATTTCCCACGTTCTTTGATCTTCTCATTCGTCTTCATAAAGGAGCGGGGAGCGGGATAACCCCCTACCCCTAGTCTCCTCTCTCATGCACAGTCTTCCTCTCTTCCTCCCCCAAGGCAGTGCCTCACATCATCATCTGATTCCCTGACCCTAGATCCCTCCTATCATGACTTTCTCAACCTTACAACAATCCCTTCCTACCCCACTCCTCAACCCTATATCCCTTCCATCAATGACTCCCTTCCCCATTCCAAAATGTTTCCAAAATGTCATGATTAGAAAGAAGAAACTAAACAAAAAAAGGCTTGCTCGGGAGGGTTTTATCCAGGGCAGTCACTTTAAAGAAATTTCTAATGTCTCCGACTCTCCTAGGGCCCTTAGAGCTGCCCTCTCACACGGGTGCCCCATGATAATCACGTCTTTAAAGTTTAAACATAAGAGGAGTTGGAACTTGGAAGGTCTCCTAAAAAACGTGCTTTCCCTAGACTAGTTGATGTTCATCAATCTAAGAAATGATGGGTCCTGGTTCTAAAGCCAGGGAGGAATTGTTAGAGGTCTGCCTTGATTGGTGTATTCGTTCTACTGATGCAAATGGACGATCTGGTGGCCTTGCGGTCCTTTGGACCCTGCGTGTGGACTCCCTTAGGCCGTTCTCAACATTGGCCAACATCATTTTGGTCGGTAATCTTTATGATCTGGCTCGTCCCATTACATTGGTGAATTGTTATGGGTCGTACGAGGATCGTGAGTCATTTTGGAACCCTCTGATGCACAGTGGATTCCTGTGGAGACAGTCTCTTATCCTAGCAGGAGATTTGAACTTCACGGTCTCGGCCGACGAGGTCTAGGAATTCAATGCTAGGGCGGATTCCTTTGCCCTCGTCATCTCTCAAATTATCCTTGATTCAAACTTGATAGACATTTGTCCAATCCCCTTGGCGGCTACGTGGTGGAACGGACGAACTGGGGCTAATGGTATTGCCAAACGACTGGATCAATTCATATTGGCAAAATTATTAATGGTTTCGTTAGGTTGCTATCAATCTTGGATTTTCTCTGAAGTAATCTTTGACCATTCACCAATCTATCTTCAGTTCATTGCTTCTGTCTTCCTTCAAAAGACACTTTTTAAGTTCAACCATTCTTGGCTCCTAGTGGACTCCTTTACCAGGCTGGTTCATTCTGTTTGGAAGCACTATTTATTTGATTCCTTTCCTTCTGCTATGGAATCTTAGGTCCATAAGATGAAGGCTCTCAAATCATAGGTTAAAAATTGGGCTCGTCTACATATCATTGAACGATAGAGAACTGTTGGAGACTGAATCTTTTATTCATGCCTGCCATTCTTCTTTTAATGTTGAAGGCTTCCTAGATGGTGTGAAAAATCGTATTTGTTCCTTGGCAAAGAGGAAAGCCTTGCTTCTCAAAGCAAAAGAGGAACGGTGGCATCTTAAGAGTAGGGCCATTTGGGTTCAGGCTAGTGACGGGAATACTAAGTTTTTTCATCGCTTTGCCTCCCACCAAAGGAATAAAAAACACATTTGGGAGGTTCAAGACGTTGCAGGGCACACTCATTGTTCTGTGCAGGGGATGGAGAAGGTTGTCCGGAATCACTTCTCTAATATCTTAAGAGATTTGGGTGTTAATCGGATTTAGGCATAGCTACAAGTTCTTTAATATTTCCCCCAAATCTTTTCTGAAGAGGACTCAGTGTGGATGGGCAAACCAATCTCGTTAGAGGAAATTAAGCATGTCCTAAAATCCCTTGGCAAGGACAAGGGTCCTGGCCTCGATGGCTGGACTGTAGAATTTTCCCTAGCATTTTTTAAGCTGATGGGAAAAGACATTTTGCAGGTTGTTGAGGAGGCTAGAACTTCAGGTACGGTCTCAGGGGCTATCAATGCCACCTTTATTGCTCTCATTCCAAAGTGCTCTATCCTCGCACTTTGAATGATTATAGACCTATCTCCTTGTGCAACCTTATCTATAAGATCATTGCGAAGGTTATATCTCTCCGCCTCAAAGATATCCTCTCTTGAGCTATTTCTCCAGAACAATTTGGTTTCCTCCTTGGGAGACTTATCCATGATACAATAGGGTCTGCTCTAGAGGCATTACATTCTATCAAGACCAAGAAGCGTTGTGCCTTGATTTTAAAGATGGACCTGGTCAAGGCGTATGATAGGGTTAACTGGAGTTTTCTTAGACTCCTTTTGCATATTGGTTTGGATATTTCTATCACTGATTGGATTTGGGGTGTATCACTTCTACTAACTTTTCTGTGCTAATTAATGGCTCGCCTACTGGCTTCTTCACTGCTTCCAGGGGGTTAAGATGGGTACCCCCTCTCCCCTCTTCTGTTCCTTCTCATTATCGAGGTTGGGTTAATTGGAGTTTTCTTAGACTCCTTTTGATTATTGGTTTGGATATCTCTATCACTGATTGGATTTGGGGTGTATCACTTCTACTAACTTTTCTGTGCTAATTAATGGCTCACCTACTGGCTTCTTCACTGCTTCCAGGGGGTTAAGACGGGTGCCCCCTCTCCCCTCTTCTGTTCCTTCTCAGTATCGAGGGTCTGAGCTATATGATTAATTTGTCAAAACTAGAGGGGCTTATAAAAGGCGTAAAAATTTCTAAGTCTATCTTCCTTACTCATCTTCTGTTTTGTAGACGATGTGCTAGTTTTGGTGGAGGGTACTCTGGAGGAATGGATCTTTTATCATCATATTTTCTCTATTTTCTACTCTGCTACAAGTATGATTATCAGTTAGCAAAAGTCGACATTTTATTCAACAATATTTCAGATGTGATCATGTCATCTATCGACTATATTTTCCCTTACAAGATGGCTTCAATTGATCACGGCTTATGTTATCTGGGCTATCAGTTTAAGCCTAATTGTTATTCAGTAGACGATTGGTCTTGGTTGATTAAAAAAGTTGAAAAGCGTATTAGCCATTGGTGCTACAGCTGTCTCTCCTTGGGAGGTAGAATGACCTTGGTCAAAGCTGTCCTTGAATACAGTTTTGTGTACTGGCTTTCTCTATCCAAGATAGCAAAATCAGTCATCCAAAAGATTCGTCCATGCATGTTTAATTTCTTATGGACAGGCAAGAACCAACGGGTTGGGCTGCATTTGGCTAAATGGGAGTTACTTGCACAGCCTAAAAAGTTTGGGTGATGGGGTTTCAAAAATCTGTAGTGGTTTGGCACTGCACTGGCCATGAAAAGTTTGTGGAGGGTGATATTTGACTCTAGTATTTGCAGCCATATCATTGCAGACAAGTATCTCCTGAATAAATCCTTACAGGAGTGAATCTGTATCTTTTATCAACGGAAATACATAGGAGGTTTGAATAGTTGGATAGGGTTGGTTGAGGCCCTTCCTTGGTTGCATCATGGGCTTGTGTGGAAAGTTGGAAATGGGAAGCAAGCCTCTATTGGAAAGGACTCTTTCATCGGTAGACTCTCCCATGGGCACTTATCTACTGAACTTATTGCTCACCTCCATGCTCAATGTATAACTCACCTTTGTCATGTTTCGTTGTCTCATCTATAGGTCCCTCCTCTCAGTGGGTGGAAAGGATTGCTGGACTTGGGGTTGCAGGGCTCTCTGGCAACATAGTGGGATTTTTTCAATAAAGTGTCAATGTCAAATGGTCTTTTTCTGAATAGGGAGCAGGACTCCTTAGTGTGGTTTGGAATTACTCGCAGTGGCCAGATCACTGCAAAATTAGCCTACCACTCTATCTCTTCCTCTTTTCTGCAGCCCCGGGTGAAGCACTGAAGTGGTGGACTCGTAAACTCTAGAAATGGCCCATTCCTCCAAAGCTTCATTGCTTCATTTGGCCTTTATTGAAAAACCGTATCTTAACTTGGGACAACCTGCTTAAAAGGGGTTTTGTGGTTCATTTGGCTTTCATTGGAAAACCGTATCTTAACTTGGGACAACCTGCTTAAAAGGGGTTTTGTGGTCCCAATATTTGTTGTTTATGCAATAATAGTGCAGAATCAGTGGCTCACCTGTTTTTTTTAGTGTTCCTATTCAAGATCTCTTTGGGAAGCTTTGCTAGCACTGTTCAATATCCAGAAGTCTGGTCCCCTCTCCTCCCTGGAGATGTGCTTGCAGTAGTGGGACAAAAAATGGGCCTCTTCAAAACCCTCCCCATGTTTGCTGCGTGGGGCATCTGGAAGATCAATAATCAGACCATTTTTTAGGGTCGGTCCATCATTCTCTCCAGCATTTTGGCCCAGATCATTGGTTTTTTTATGGACTACTCGAGGCCTTCTCATCTCAAGAAAACTCGCCCCTTTCGCTTTCCTCTGGACCCTCTTACTAACACTGGCCTTTTTTGATGGAGCCTCTCAGGCGAGCCTTTGTGGGGGCTCTTCTCCTACTTTCTGGGAATGTTTCTTTCAGAATAATAAATATGGCTCAATGCTGCACAGGGAACAAATACAAAGGCAGAACTTTGTGCTTGCGAGGCTCTACTACATGTTGCTACTGCTTTTAACATTAAGTCACTGCAGGTCTTTGGTGCCTCCATGTGCTTTGTTAAGTGGCTTAATGGGAAAAAAGGTATTCAGGTACTCAATCTGCAGTACTGGTTACAGGGCATTAATCTGCAGTACTGTTTAGAGCACATTATCCAACTTAACCACAGATTCCAGCTTCTCAATTTTCAGCACATATATAGGGATTGGAACCAACAGGCTGATCATCTCTCCAAGAAGGTACTCTTAGTGGGTATGGGGCATATCTATTTGGAGTATAGATTGGGAACATGGCTTCTCCGCCAAGGGTAAATCAGTCTTTAAAATGTCTAGCTGTCCTGGATGGCCTAGCAGGATTCCAATGCTTTTTTATTTCTATGTTGCTTCTAAGGAGGATGTGAGGAATATAGCAAAATCAGCTCACTGGTTTTTATGTATTTCCACGGATAAATCATGCTATGCTCCTTAAATAGCAAGGACATTCTGGGTATGCTTTCTGTTTTGGTTTTCGAAATCAGCTAGGATATGGACGTATATATTACAATCGCAGTTTGTATCATTTTGATGAAATCTGGTTATCATCTGAATAAATACGTTACCATACATTTTTTCTGTTTAATAAAAAAAGGACGGTCTTTTAACCTCTGGAAAAAATATCATCAAACGTAACGTACTACAAAACCGAAAAACCTTGAGGGAAGTTTGAATTCTCACCCGTTACACGCTTCCAGCTCAAAACCAACCATGTCTGCAACACTAGAAAGAGCAAACCTCCAACTTAAAAAAGTGTTGGAGTCGTATTGCAACCTATTTTCTTGAGATTGAGATTGATGGTCATACGTTCTCATATTTTTCAATTTCTGTAAGGCTTGAGCATACCCTCTGTTTTTGCCGGGCGTCCACCCAAGTTTTCTTAGGGCTTGAACAAACCCTTCATTTTTCAGTTGAGTTCACCGAACTTCACAAGGCTTCACGATGTAAAAAACAAGACTAATGGAGGCGTTTGATTCTCGCATCAGTACGAGCTCATTTAGGCATCAAGCTTATTTCGCATATCCTCCAAAGAAAATGACAACATGATCCGAAGCCAAACGAATAGGGCGTTTAATCTGTGAACTCAAATAATCTCCCTCTTGCAATTCTGGTTAATCTAGAAAGACTCTCAATCCATGTGAAAGAAGGCGCGGGTAAATATGGCTGGCGAAAGTTTTCTTTACATCTGGACCACAATGGTTTATGAAAGCCGCTGAACAGGATTCAGCGATTGCCGATTGGAAAATACAAAAAGAGAAAATGGAAAAGATATTCCATCCCATTGAAGCAGGTTGTGAGGGGAGAGGATTACTCATGAGCATAAGAAGAGCAGAAATTCTGGGAAAATTTGCAGTGAGAAATGCTGACTGCCTTCAAAAATATTTATAAACACTATACCTTTGAACGATCTGAATTCCTCCCAGCCAATAAAATAAATCATTTTCCTGCGCTCTGCGGCATGTTTCAAAGGGTTTTCACTAGCATCAAGACGACCCACCCTATCTCTGTTTGAATGGAATAAAGTCAATATTATGTACAATTGGACACCATCCAAGGAAATGACAGGACGTACACCTGGTAGGCCCTCGGCAGCTGGAACCCAGCTTTCATCTTTGTACAACGACAAAATATGAAGAGTACGCCCACATATAATGGGCTAGATGCTCTGCCGCGTCTGTAAAAACAGAAGCTTACAAAATGTGGGCCACTAAAAAGTAACAATTGAATTTGGGTTCCCTACATGGCACTATCACCCATATGTTTTCTACCTTTGTCTGTGGAGTTGCCATCATTCCCAGCTGAATTTCACATTCACACAAACACCAAGAGTTTTACCTGGTCACAATGGTGTAACATGGATTATAGCTCTCCACATTTGGTAAGGATCAGATGTTTTATGGCCTGTGGGTTTGCTCTCATTTTAAATTTAATTTTACATTTATACAACTGGTTACAATGGCATCTCATGGATTATAACTTAATACGTTTACAAGGGATAAAATGCTTTACAAATGTTGTAATGCAACCAAAAGCTGTAAAAAATGAGAGGTGCAATCACCGAGTTCCTCATTTTCTTTTATTTTTTTTAAATGAATCGCAAAACGCATATGATAGTTGGATCTGTGGTATTTTCGGTATTTTCAGCTTATTTTATATAATATATGTTTTTAAATTTATATATTTTATATAATATATGTTTTTAAATTTATATCTTGTATTTAAACATATCAGATATTATGTTTTGGGATCACCTATATTAAGAAATTTATTCATTTATGACCATTTTCATGAGAGGTAGTTGTAACTAATTAATTTTTCGTGATTTTTGAATAGTCCACTTAGCACTCATTGCATTGAGTGATGCTCACAAAGGCGAAGAAGTGGGATTGAAACTAGTGAAATGAATCACATAGGGTCAATCATCACTTCCGGGTTTGCACCCGGTAACCAGACTTCCGGAAAAGTCATATTTTTTTAATTTATATAATGTTTAATAATAATATATACATCGCTGTAAAAAATTCTTATAAATTAAATTATATAAATTTGAATATTGTACAAATTTGTAGATTTTATATATAGTTACTATTTCGATCTATGATTTATATTTTAAATGTTTTATTAAAATATTGAATTTTAAATTTTTTAATTAATAAATTTATTTTAGTATTATTTTTATTTAAAATGAAATTTTAATAAATTTCTTAATTTGTATATTTTTTTAATAATAAATATTTATTATTATTAGAATTTTAGATTTATATGTTTCCGCTTATTAAAAAGAGAATTTTAAATAGGATTTATATATGTGATTGTTTTTAACAAAATTTTGAAATTCCTAAATCTATGTTTAAGAGATAGTATTAAGTCTACCTTTCTTTTTAAAAACAAACATCATTAATGTTCTTGATTTCCTACCTATCTTTGTTGTTTTATATATAAAAGATTGAACTAAAGGCTTTCATATCAAACCACTTCAAATGAGAAGCCCATACCAACAAATCCATTACTTAACACAAGACCAAAGAAACATAGAGACTTAACCAAAATGAAACACTAATTTCTTAAAACAAGAGCTTCATTGATTCAACAACTTACCCTTCCTTGAATTCAAATATGACATATAATCCCAAAGGAAGAGTAAGGGCTTCCTTGAAAAGATCATTTGCCTCTTGATTCAATTATCTTAAAATAGGTTGAAAATATAACCACTAAAATGAGAAGAATCCCTGAGAAATGTCCCACAAGAGAGAGGCCAAAGCTATATTATCCACCTTCAACTTCTTCCTTCTCGAGTCAATAACTAACTTAGAGCCACCCAAGATCTACAATTTTTTAATTCCTTTATTTGAAGAAAAATGGATAATGCTATGAAGGCCCGGGAACTCATCTTTTGAGTTGGATTCCCTTCTTGAAGAATATTGTATAAGGAAGTAACGAGAGTGATTTAAGAAGAGCGTTGCACCACTTCTACATCTAAGGGGATGGCCCTAGCTAGCCCCGTCAACAAATCCCCATGGAATATCATAATTTAATTAAGGCACCACTTGTACCATTATCTTCTTTTGTTTGGGATTTGACCGAAATTCCTTAACCATCCTCTCAATTAATATGGCTAGAACATGATGAGGGATCTCCCAATCATGAAAGATGCACAGGTTCCTCACTCACCAGATAAAATAAACCTAAATTCCTAGGAAATAGCCATACTCTGGCACTACCTTATCATATAACCTATATTGGAAGCATTCAACCAATGTAACATTATTCCAAGCTACATCAGGGCCAAAAATTTGAACCACCTTTGACCAAACCTAGCAAGCATAACTACAAGGCTTGAACAAATGGAACATAGATTCTACCTCGCTTCTACACAATGAATATAAATTTGGGCCAACCCAGACCCACTTCTAACAATTATCCCAAGTGATAATCTTGTTATTCAAAGCTAGCTAGGCGAAAATTTTACATTTTAGAGGACATTTTTCTTCCATAACTTATCCCACCACGAAAATCTATCTCCCTCGAAAGCCTCTTCCACATGAAGTTTGTAGCCCAATTTTACTGTGTACTTACCCTACCCTGAATTTTTAGACCAACAAAGACAATAAACATCTTCCTCCTTTAAGGCAATGAAACTAGAGCATAAGAATCCTACAACATTGTGCCATTTAACCATGTTCTCCCATTCCAATCCTATGACCTCTACAGACTTCCAATTTCATATGTCAACACATGTCCAAAGGATAAGCTTTCATGTTAGAAGAGAGAAAATGCTTATAGAATAAAGAGATCGAATTAAGCCTTTAGATAATTGAAAATCCTCACTAGCTCCCAATCATGGGTCCTCTGCAATCTTGACTTTTCTACCATCACCGAACTTCCATACCATCCATTTCCCAACAAAAGGGATGAAGGCAACAAGGATTTTCCAAATAATTGATCCATGTTTGGATGATTTGTTTAGCATATGGAACAAGTATTTGATTGAGGCCTTTCAAGTACTACGACTTCATTACCATGCCCCGCAGAGCCTCATTAATAGAAAAACACCATAGAGGTTTTGTTGTTAGCGCCTTGTAAGAAATGATGGATATTCTTAGGACCCTAGCCTCTTAATCCTTTTGGTAGAGCTATGGAAGTCCACTTCGCTAAAGGAACGCATTCCAAATACCTATTACCTATCCATAGAAAATGAAAGTTAGCCTTTCTTATCTTTATCAATATATCTTTGCAAATACTAGTAATTGAAGACCAATAAACTGGAATACTACCCAAATATGACTCAAGGAGAATCAGACTCTCTCCTCTTGATAGAAGCCTATTTTCTCACATGGATATTCTTGTTTCCATATGTAACACCCTCCTCCCACATCCACCCAAGTGACCATGCCAACTGTTGGGCTAATTTATTGACTAAATTAACACAAGTATTTAATTATCAATCCAGGTTTGTAAAACTTGGAGGCAAATCCACTATATATGGACATCAGATATAATCAAGTTTAGAAGATAAAAATTGAAGATTTAAAGAAGTACATATTACAAATATAAACCTATTTTAACAATTTCTAATTCACTTATGTAATATATGAGGGAAGAGGCTCCTAACTTAGGAGAACCAGGTTGTCCTTCCCTACAATACTACTTCCATGAAGATAAATCTAAGAGCACTAATTAACAATGGCTTATGATGCAGAATATGTAAAAGAAGAGGCTCCTAACTAAGGAGGTCCAAATTGTCCTTCTTCACAATCTTACCATATCACAATCACCATTGCTTCAAACCAGAAATGTAGTGATAACTTCAAATAAGAAATGGAGAATGAAATTCAGTTTTAGTTCAAGATCAAATAGAAGGGGAATTTAACTTAAATTCCTTTGTGTCCCTTCATATGTAGATTAGAATTAAACCAATATTCATTAAGCAATCATCACACATCTAAATACATTTGAAATAAGAACTAATCTATGAAAACTATGAAAATTGAACCAAGAAGTGCACTTAGCTTGGTGTGGGGGCCCTCCACCCTTGCCTTGCACACTTGAAGAAATCTCAGCTACAACAACTTCAGTAAATCAACCAAGCATGAACAACAAATTGAAATGAAACAGGTCCTTCAAATTAGCTTCCAACTCAAATTATACAAAGTTACATATAAATTCCATTACAAAAGCCATCAAAGTCTTGGCTTTAAATAGAGGTTTAATGAAACAAACTGATCTATATTATCTCTAACACTCATATCTACTCACATCCACCTATCTAAGTTGAATTCATCCAATTCATCCCAAGAAATATGGTCAATCCCATAAAATCTCAAAACTGCCCCATTTCCTAGGGATTTTCTGGTGACTAGTCATGTTTGACTAGCCTTGACCGGGCGTAATAAAGCTTGTTCTGGTCGAACCAAGTGGAGTTAGCTTAGTCCTAGTTCCCAAGCTTTCCATCCATGCATCAAACTCGAGCCCAAGTGTTCTCCAAACATGTCATCCACATAGCTATTACGAGAATTTCTGATTCAGTGCAAAATTGCACTTGAAACTCAATTTTCATAAAAACTTCTAGAAATTGCAAAATTAAAATTAAACACCTGAATATGCATAAAATACATCAAAATGAGATGGATGTGATGGAAAATGGATGGAAAATATAAGAATTAGGTAAGTTTCCCTAAGCAAAAATAGACCAAAACTGAGGGCCAACACCAACCGGGCTAAAAATGAGACGAGAGGCTACTATGACCAGATTCGACCTCCTATGTGACCTTAAGGAAGTGGAATCGATGGAAATATCACACACGGTCATCCAACATCAACTTCAGAATCCTCAGGAGATATGTCATCCACTCAGACAGCTAGTCCCTGGGTCCCACTGATGTTCTGCATCTCTTAGGCTACAAACGCTCTCATGTTATGGGCAAGGGAGCGACCAGAAACCCAAAGTTTCTCTCACAGGGTTCCCTGCCAGTGACCAGAGACCAAAGTTTCCAGTTCTATGCCAGTGACCCCGGGATTTAAGCCCCTTTTTCAGACCCAGAGTCCAAGTCACTGCCCAAAATGGAGTGATAGCTTAAAATCAATAAAAGTACAGGGAAACAATGATGCGGAAGCAATAAGTTGAACAAGAGTTTATCCATACCCCTATTAGCCACGCCAAACATTTCTTCAAACATATTATCAACATGTAACTTACAGGGGTAAACAACTAAATTAAGTGTAGGGATCTCATACTTATCTGAGAATCGATATGAACCATTGTTCCCTCATGTCATTTGCTGCATTATCATCTATTAGGCCATAAATACATTATCCATTCATTCACAAGTAAAACCATGTTGGGAGCCATGCATAGTTGTTGTCATAAAACATACATATAACCAACATAATAAGAATAGAAATATCATAAGCATACCAGCCATAAAATACACATATACATTAGTACATTTACACATGAAAATCAAAGGAATGAATTTCTCATTAATGAATGCAATAAACCAACCGGAGATGGGACTACCACGTTCCACCTGACCATAGAATGGCTTGGCCAAATCCCTCTTCATCCATTCACCCCCATGCCATATTCCAAGCATGAATGTGGGACTCAAACCAAAAGAACCAACCATGGCATACTAAGGTTAAACCACCTCACCCTCACCAATAGAAACCAGGCTTTACTGTAATCCATCCCAAATCACTAGGCCAACATAATGAACACATCATAACAGTATTTATCGTGATCTCCACCCAATCACTAGGCCAAACAAGCATGGATGCCACCGGATTTCTCCACCTACAACATGAGGAATTTCCATGTCTCCTAGTCTCTCAGGCTATACCACAATTCAAACCCGGATCACTAGACCCTAAACCGAGAGCCACTCTCCAGGCTTTACCGCATATCCCAACCCCAATATTACTAGGCCCAACGAAGAGCAAACTACCTCTTGGCTTTACTGTATATCCTGCCATTCACCGACAAGGATTCTTAGGCCATATGAGGCAACACAGAAATCCAGCTTTACCGCAACCCACAATCTGGTTCAGGGGTTACTAGGCCATGTGTTCTATCATTCAAAGATCCACCTCACTTAGCTTTGAATCCATCGGCAATCCAGCTCAACCAAAACATGAGAACCCCATCACACCATGGTTATCCGGAAATGGCAAGGCTAGGTTGAAAACATTGTCCCACCTGGAAAAACCCATGCCACAACAACAAAAGAACCACATGAAATACCATGCATGTCACATCTTGCAAGGAAAATACACATGCAAGTTGATAACTGCAATGAATTCTGTTGTAGCTGCTTGATCTTGCCTTTCCCTGCTTGATCTTTACTTCCTATTACCTTATTTGCCTTTCTTTCTCCAATGCCAAAATTGTTCCAAGAAAACTCTAAGTGTCCAAGAGTGTGAGAGAGAGAGAATAATGAGAGAGCTCCAAAACTCAACTGAAAAAAGGTCACCAACTGATCCTCATAAGCCTTTTTATTAACGAGGCCTCTATTTTCTTAAGTTTCCATTGTTTTCCTTAAATTTCCTCCTCACATGCAACACATGACCTTTCACCTTCCTTTTCTCCTATTTTCAGTTATTTTCATAAATAAATGTGCCAAAAATCCCATTTTGCCTTTCCAAAGCTTTAGTCATTGTCTTTGCCAATTTCCTTAGCCATAAACAACCAAATGGACACCCCCTAGGATGTTTTGCCCAACATTCAACTTGGAATAAGTGTCCCATCAACCGTGGTTATTATTTTTTGTATTTATTAAATTTTATTACATGGAATTTTCACCAGAGGTGTTACAAAACCCTCTCCCTTGGGGAACACTGTCCTCAGTGTTAGACCTCAACAAAACTGTTGAAAAGAAAACATACTACCCATGGAGCTTTATAACATAGCTTGATGCAGTGTTTACAATGATCACCTTGTTAAAAAGCAAACCAACATAACAACATAATAACATGACATCATAATGACATGACACCCATACTGCTTATTGGAGCTTTATAACTTAGCTCATGGTGGTATTTACATCCATGTACATATGTACATATAGAAAAATCATCATAGCATATACCAAATCATATACCGAAATCACACCAAAACAACCCAAAATTGTTTTGCCTAAACCGGAAAACAAGGAAGGACACATAGCCCACATCTGATCTGCCATCTCCCATGTAGTTTCATCGGGCCCAAAGTGCTTCCACTGCACTTTAACTTGCTCGATTGCTTAGTTCCGGAGCATGGGCATCGTTTTCTGCAATATACACTGAGGCTCTAGCTGGAATTCTCCATTTGGTTCCACTTGCAATACAAACCACTCAATCACATGATTGGCATGCTTAACATACTTCTTAAGCAAAGATACATGGAAAACATCATTTAATTTCAATGTCGGAGGTAGTGCAACTCGGTAGGCTACTGGCCCAGTCCTCTCAATGATACTGAAGGGTCCACAAAACCATGGTGGCAACTTGGCACATGATCCAATCCACAAGGAGATCTTCTTTGGTTTGATGAGAAAGTACACTTGTTCCCCAACTTGGAACTCCTTGAACAACGTGTTCCTATCTGCATAACTCTTATGCCTATCTTGTGTTGCCTTTAAATTCTTCTTGATCACCTGCATTTCTTATTCCATGATTGCCAATATATCTAGTCCAATCAATACCCTGCTAATCGGATCACTCCAACTGATGGGAGTATTGCAACTCCGCCCATACAATGCCTCAAAAGGACTCATCCTCAATGACTCCTGATAACAGTTGTTGTATGTGAACTCTACCAATGGGAGATACTCTTCCCACTTCCATTGCTCATGCATCACATACATCCTCAACATTTCCTCCAATATCCTGTTGACCCTTTCTATTTGTTCATCTGTCTATGGATGATAAGCTGTGTTGAAGGCCAACTCTGTGCCCAAACCTGCAAACAATTCCTTCCAAAACTTGGAAGTGAACTTCGCATCCATTTCTGACACAATATTCTTCGGAACACCATGCAATCTAACCACATCTCTGATGAATACTTGTGCTACATCGCTAGCTGAGAATGTGAATGAAGTGTGCAACCTTCGTCAACCTGTCTAATAACCATGATGGAATCATGTTGTCTCACTGTTTTCGACAACCCTGTAATGAAGTCCATGGAAATGACCTCTTATTTCCACTCTAGAATAGTGATCGGTTGTAGCAATTCACCTAAATGTTTGCACTCTGCCTGCACTCACTGACTATCGAAATACCTCGCCACAAACTCTATTACATCCCTCTTCAAATTCGACCAATAATAAAATTTCTTCAGTGAAGTTAATATATTCTGATAATCCGGGTGACCTGAATAATGTTTCACATGAAACTCCATCAATATCACCTTCTTGAGCTCATTGTTTTTCGATACATATATCCTGTCTCTGAATTTGACCAATCCATATATTGTAAGACAATAATCCATACCTTGTGCACCTGCACCTATACTCATACCTGTGCCTATACTTGTAACATGACCAACACCTGTACCTATACCATCACCTATACCACTACATGTACCTGTACCAGTACTTTGTTGTAAACTGTGCACAATATCCATATATATGACATCCTGTTGACCTGCTCACAAGATCCTATTCTGTAGATCTATCCCATAGGAGCTCATAGTTTCTAAGTGATTTACCTGTATCTAGCTGCTAAGAGCATCAGCCACTTTATTCTCTTTACCTTTGATATATAGAATCTCAAAATCAAACTCACTGATTGTAGTCATCCATCGAGCCTTCCTACCATTCAGATGCAGTTGGTCAAATAGATATCGCAAACCACTGTGATCACTCATTAATGTGAACCTCCTACCCAGAAGATAGTGTCTCAACGTCTTCAATGCATCTATGACCACTGCTAACTCAAGATCATGCATGGGGTAGTTCTACTCGTGCTTGTTTAGTTTCTGGGACTCATATCATACCACTTGTCCATCCTGCATAAGGACTCCACCAAGTCCTCTCTTGCAAGCATCTGTATATACTACAAACTCTTTGTCTGTATCTACGATCTATAGCATTGTTGCATGTGTCAACAATTGCTTAAGTTGCTCAAAGCTAGCCTTCCACTTCTCTGTCCATTCGAACTTCATTCCTTTCCTTTGCAATGATGTAATAGGATAAGCAATCTGTGAGAAGTTCCTAATGAACCTCCTGTGCCAAACCCATGAAAGATCTCACCCCATCCACACTCTTAGGAGCTTCCCACTCCATGATGGCCCTTACCTTCTCTAGATCAATTGCCCTTATCTTCTCTAGATCAATTGCAATGCCCTCCTTGGAGACAACATGCCCCAAGTAGCGTACCTCAGTCTGAAAGAAACTACACTTGTTGGGCTTAACATACAACTAATGCTCTCTCAACAACCTCAACATTGTTGCTAAATGTTCGACATGCTCTTTCTCATTTTTAGAATATACCAGTGTATCATCAATGAACACAATAACAAACTTATCCAAATATGGATGCAACACACTATTCATCAAGCACATAAATGTAGTTGGAAAATTATTTAAGCCAAATGGAACTACAACAAATTCATAATGCCCATACCTAGTCCAAAAAGTTGTCTTGTAAATGTCCTCCTCTTTGATGCGTACCTGATGGTATCCCAATCTCAAGTTGATGTTGGAGAACATCGCTGCTCCCTTCAACTGATCAAACAAGTCATCAATCCTCCGCAAAGGGTAATTGTTATTGATTGTTACCTTCTTCAGCTACCTATATTCAATGCACAGTCTAAGAGTACCATCTTTCTTCTTTAAGAACAACACTGGTGCGACCCAAGGCGATACACTGGTTCTGATGTATCCTTTGTCCAACATTTCCTTCAACTGTAGCTTTAACTCAACTAACTCAGGTGTGTTCATCCTATAAGGTGATTTTGTTGTTGGAGTTGCCCCTAACATGAACTTAATAGAAAATTCTACCTCTCTGTGAGGTGGCAACTCTATAATGTCCTCAAGAAACACATCCTTGAACTATTGTAAAATTGGGTCCCTATCAACACACATGCATCCTCAACCTCCTTACCCTTATCACTAGAAATGTGTACTGCAAACAACATACACCCTTTCCTGCGGCTACACTTTGCGTGCATAGTTTTCACCATCCTAACTGATGTGGATTTCTTCTTACCCTGCAAGACTCTTGGTTCCTCATTCTCATCAACACACTCAATAGCTTTATCATAGCATTCTACCTTAGTTCTATGAAGATACAACCAATCCATGCCCAACAACATACTATATGATCCCAACGGTAATACATTTAGATGTGCTGTAGTAGGCATACTATTCAAATCAAATGCATAAGATCCTACCTAATGATGCACTTTCTTCTTGGTACCTATAGCCAACTGCACTAACCAAGGCTCTGCATGAAATTCCTTACTCAAACCACACTTATCCACCAAATCAGGACTAACATAGCTATAATTAGATCCAGAGTCAATAAAAATAGAAATAACTTGATCAAAAATCTTACCGTCCATCTCAATTATAGATGCTTGGTGTTTTGCCTGTCTGTTGTCCATTGCTGCATAGATATGAGGAACGCTCTGCCCAACATCCCCAACAGTCTATGCCTCCTTTGCACTGTATATCTAAGGCTTACCACCCTGATTTTGTGGACAATCTCTCTTAAGGTGTTCCTTACCATATGTCCAACACTCCAATCGACCAGTACCAACACCTCTATGCTGTTGTTGCGACTCATGTCCTTGTCTAGTTGCATTAAACCTCTTTTGTGGTGCCACATTTTCTTTCTCGTCTGCATTTTGAGGCCTTGTTCTCTTAGGCTACCATTTACCTTTACCTTTTTCTTTTCCATTCCATCCTTGCTGAGATTCATTCTTACACTTTGATTGTTCATAGCAATGCTTCAATTTCCCAATAACTTCCTCAAGTGACCGAGGCTCATCATACTCAATCCGATCTCTAAATGCTAATGGAAAACCACTGACAAACTGTTGAACTTTAGCCTTCTCATTAGTAAGATACGGTGCATACCTCAATAGCTCTAGAAACTTGGTCATGTACTCTTCGTATGTCATTGATCCCATCTTTAGCTCATAAAACTCCTCAGCCTTACTGTTGTAGTACATTTCTGACAAGTACTTCTTCCTGAAAATACTCTTGAACTCCTGCCAACTCAAATCATTCATCCTAATGTCTCTGACCCATTTCACATCTTCCCACCAAATGTCTGCTTTACCCTTCAAGCTAAAGATCGCTACTCTGGCCTTCATGTTATATTTGTAAGCATGCAACTCAAAGAATTTGTTCATCCCAAGTATCCAAGCCTCTGCATCTTCTGACTTCTTCATATCTCCATCAAAAGTAGGTGGTTTTTCTTTCTTAAACTCATCTGGTAAGTATCCCCTATCATTCCTCCTGTAAGGATGATAGTGATGACGATCATGATGTTTATCAGAACCAGAACTAGAATAGTACCTATATCCATCACCTCTCTTATTCAGAGTATCCAACAACCTACCATCTCTCACCGTATCAGATCTATCCGATCTGTGTCTACCAGGAGACCTACTGCCATATGCCCCATTAGTTCTATCCTCATGTCCATGGCTGATCCGAAGTGGCCCTTGTCGCCGCAAATCTGAAAAACTTTGAAATAGTATAGCATTAACCTCTGCTTGTTTCTCTTGTTCTTGTATTATCTGGTCATTATTTGCCTTACAACTCCTTATCTCTTCCTTCAATATTCTTACTGTATTTGCCAAATCAGAAGTGTTTCCCGTACAACGCTGCTCATCTGATGCATAGGGAGATTCTATGTAGTCTACCACCTTGCTAGCCATTTGATCTCTTTCCTGCAATGCATAATATGTCAGATAAACAAAATCACAATAAATCAACATACCTTAGTATAGCTCGGGGAGGATACCTCATCTACAAGATCATCAAATCAGTGTGATACATGTATAACATAAACATAACAACATATAGACATACACAAATAAATGTATCAACACATAAACATCACTCTAGTTAGGGTCTAGTCATTAATGCAAGGTCATATGAACAATGCATGCTATGATCTCATGCATGACAAACAACCATTAATCCATTGTACACATTGCCACATGCAACCATCAACATGCACAAGCAATGTCTAATCAACTACACCTACTCATAAATGCATGTAGTCGAACATAAGTGATCAATTCTTGTAATAAACCTACAAGAGTGATACATGTAATCAAACCTACAAGAATGCAACCTAACATACACGAATTTAAGTAAGTGACATAAAATAAACATGTAAGCGACATATAACAATATGTAACTAGTCATATACTCATGATGATGCATTCCACAAAATCAAATCAAGTCCCTCATGATAACCTTACTTCAACCATGATCAATCATCAAGCAAATGCAACAAGAACACAGAATGCAAGTGTAAGAGACACACATGGAACTGACATGTATGCATGACCAACACACACCGCTCATCTAGTCCGATGGGTGAACCATGCTTTGATACCGCTCTATAACACCCTCCTCCCACATCCACCCAAGTAACCATGCCAACTTGTGTAAACATGAGATCAGAGGCTACTATGATCAGATTCGACCTCCTATGTGAGCTTAAGGAAGTGGAATTGACAGAAACATCACACATAGTCATCCAACATCAGCTTTAGAATCCTCGGGAGACATGTTAGCCACTCAGGCAACCTGTCCCTGGGTCCCACTGATGTTTTGAATCTCTTAGGCCACAATCGCTCTCATGTTATGGGAAATGGAGCGATCAGAAACCCAAAGTCACTCTCATAGGCTTGTCTGCCATCAAACATAGACCAAAGTTGACAGTTCTCTGCCAGCAACCCAATGATTTAAGCCCCTTTTCAGGCCCAGAGCCCAAGTCACTGCTCATAATGGAATGATAGCTTAAAATGAGTAAAAGTAAAGGGAAACAATGATGAAAAAGCAATAAGTTGAGCAAGACCTTATCCAGGCCCCTACTAGCCATGCCATGAATTTCGTCAAACATATCCAAATGTAACCTACAGGTGTAAACAACATAATTAAGTGTAGGGATCTCATACTTATATGAGAATTGATATGAATTGTTGTTCCCTCATGGCATTTGCTGCATTATCATCTATTAGGCCATAGATGCATTATCCATTCATTAACAAGTAAAACCATGTTGAGATCTATGCATATCAACCATAAAATCCACATATACATCAATACATTTACACATGGAAATCAAGGGAATGAATTTATCATTAATGAATGCAATAAACCAACCAGAGATGGGACTACCACATTCCACCCGACCATAGAATGGCTTAGCCAAATCTCTCTTTAGCCATTCACCCCTATGCCATATTCCAAGCATGAATGTGGGACTTAAACCATGGCATACCGAGGCTAAACCACCTCACCCTCCTCAATAGAAACCAGGCTTTACTGTAATCCATCTCGGATCACTAGGACAACACAATGAACACATCATAATAGGATCAACCATGATCTCCACCCGATCACTAGGCAAAACAAGCATGTATGCCACCAGATTTCTCCACCTACACCATGAGGAATTTTCCTGTCTCCTAGTCTCTGAGTCTTTACCGCAATCCAAACACGGATCACTAGGCCCTAAACCGAGACCCACTCTCTAGGCTTTACCGCGTATCCCAAACTTGATATTACTAGGCCCAACAGAGAGAAAACCACCTCTTGGCTTTACCATATATCTTGTCATTCATCGGCAAGGATTCCTAGTCCATCCAAGATAACACAAAAATTCAGCTTTACCACAACCCATAGCTGGTTTAAGGGTTACTAGGCCATGTGTTCTATCATTTCGAAGATCCACCTCACTCAACATCAAATCCATCTGGCAATCCAACTCAACCAAAACATGAGAACCCCATCACACCATGGCTATCTAGAAATGTCAAGGCTAGGATGAAAACAATGTCACACTTGGAAAAACCCATGCCACAACAACAAAATATCCACATGAAATACCTTTGCCACATCTAGCAAGGAAAATACACATGCAAGTCTATACCTACAATGAAGCCTATTGTAGCTGCTTGATCCTGCCTTTCCCTGCTTGATCTTTGCTTCCTCTTGCCTTCTTTGCCTTTCTTGCTAGAATGCCAAAATTGCTCCAAGAAAACTCTAAGTGTCCAATAGTGAGAGAGAGAGAGAGAGAACAATGAGAGAGCTTGTTGTCGCTCCCAGAGACAAACTTGGATTTCTTACAAGACCAGTGTCTGGGCACATCTAGATTTTGTGTGTCTCAAATGATTCTCAATAAAATGGAGACATCACATATATTCTATATATGTATATTAAAAGGAATGGGTTAGTTCATTCATCCAAAGGTACAAGTCATGTATTTTTGGTACTTCTTCACATATGTAGTTCCCAGAATATGTGCATAAATAATGGAGGCTGAGTAGTTTAAGGACTTATAGTTTAATAAGTTTGTGTAGAGCAATGAGAGAGAATAAGAAGAAAGGGAAACTCATCACATAGAGCTTAAATTATCAAGAATTCTACATTTAACACATAGAGCTTGAAACATTAAGAATTTATACACTTATTTGAGTTACGGGTAGATATAATGGAGAAAATAGCGATTGAATGCTATTATTCATGTAGTGCCATTTTAAAGATATAATCTCAATAATCCATACAGGCACATGCATTAACAAGTCAATACAAATGAATTTGTGAGAAAGTATGAAATATTTCTAGCAACTATGATTTCATGAATTCAAAGAAGAAACATGAACATAATGGGTTTTAAAAGAGGGATAACATACTGTAATACTTGAAGGGGGAATCACCACCATTTACTTGATATGCTGAAAGATCTGTGTTATAAAGTCATACAGTCTGAAAATAACATGTAGTGTTTTCTTTAGGATTTCTAAACCTTTAGTTGGGGTCACAATTTTTACATACCTGGACTCTCTATACAACCTCCTTTGCTCGCCTCCAAAAGTGGGAATAGTGGCATAAGTTAGATCTAACTTGATAGATACCCCCACCTTGGAACCTCAAGATCTAGATAGATCATGTCGAACCGAGGGAAAATTTTTGCCACTACTATGTCCATTACCACGCTCTTCACAGGGATCTGAGCTAGGTTTACCACTATATCCTTTATCATTCCCAAGCATATGACCCTCTTAGATTCAAAGGAGTATAGGTCCTTGTAGGGCCAGGTGATCTACAA
The DNA here is from genome assembly GCA_031772625.1 of Pinus tabuliformis. Lineage (NCBI taxonomy): Eukaryota > Viridiplantae > Streptophyta > Pinopsida > Pinales > Pinaceae > Pinus > Pinus tabuliformis. The sequence continues at coordinate 1,138,164,406 of CM062809.1, read as the reverse complement.
GCCCAACTGTTCCATCACTTCTAATGGCATGAGGTTGTGTGAGGCTCTAGAGTCCAACATGCAATTGTGTAATAAATGGTCATGGATTATAATGTAGGAGCATTTAGACCTAGTCAGCAATGTGATGGAGTGATCACATGTTTTGACTAACAAAGGGTTAGAAGATAAGAGATTAGTTAATTTTATTTATTTAAATGTGTGAGAGTGTTTATTTATTGTCAAATATGAGAAAAGGGCATAGTGGCTGATTGATCCTCCCTGTGTGGAGATCAGGCCAAGCAGTTAGATTTATTTGGTTTTGAATAATAATATGAGGAATTTGAAAGCTTAAGTTAGCAATTGTTTTAGAAAAGAGTGGAGTTGAAGAGATTCCTTAGGAGAGAGTGAGAGATTTCTGAATCTGAACCAAAATTGGTTCATGAATCCATTGTTCTATAAATTATGATCTTTTTGCATAATTGGAGAGGTTAGCTAGGTTAGATTCAAATGGAAAGATAGGATGGATGAGTGAGGGGAGAACTGAAACAGTCGAGTGTGATTGTTTCTCCTGTAAATATTATAATTCTAAATAGTGTGGATTGTGTATATTATGTGTGTAAATATGTACCTGCGTGTGTTTCCATAGTCTTCTGGTGTATTTACTGTGAACCTGAGAAACATTGTGGAATTCTGTGTTGAAAGGAACATGAATGTCTGATGGGATTTCTTTTACGGTATTTGTATTTAATTGTTTAATAAACCCTGTGTATAGGCATGTAGAATTGGGATTCCTTTTTGGAATGAATGGAGGGATCAATCAGAAGTGAGTGCAATTGGGTTTTATAGTAGCCAGAAGAAGATTGAGAATATCTTTTGAAGCGGAGAATGCAGACTTTTCCCAAATTCCTAAAGGATGATAAAGAAACCAATGAAGGGAAATGGGTGGTGAATATTAAATCATATTGTTGTAAACAGAGGATGGACGGCTCAGATTTAAGCACATACCACATGTTTTATTGTTTAATACCTCCCAAGTCAATAGTCGCGAGAGTGTTGTGATTGTTGACCAAAGGAGATCTACGGTCATCGGGTAGTGAAGACGTGCATGCATTAACCAGAAGAGTGGTTTCTCAAAGGTGGTAAGCGGATTATCGAGGGGCTAGAAAATGGTAAGTGGTATTTAGGGCTGGTCACCCGATACCATTCATTGACCGACGCGTGGCAGGAGACTGGAGAGAGAAAACCACTTTATCAGGCGGTTATTCCTCTCGCAAGTTTTCCACCATCAGATCTAAAGATCAGATCGACGGTCCTGGTTTGATCGACGATCAGAGAATGGAGAGTCCAGCGGGAAGAAGATGGATCGAGAGCGGACTTGATGATTTATGGTTGCGGGTGTAAAATATATGAAGTCCAGCCTTAAGTGGTTCGGATTGGGTTTCCATGTTTCCGTGTACATTCCTGTGCATTTTGAGTTTTGTATGGTTCGGGTTTTAATGTAATTACACATATAAACACTTCCGATAGGTGATTGTGGCATAACCACAGGTTTTGGGTCCGATAGTTGCTTGTATATGAGGAAAGTTGCCTTGGCAGATCGGATTCCACCATCATTTTTGGTATCAGAGCTAGCTCAACGCTCTGTAAGGATTGGTTTGGGAATTGAATTTTAAATCTCAGCATATGTATAATTTGCACAGAAGTGGATTGATACAGATGGGGATCAGACTACAAAGGACACTAATATCATAATTGGGGAAGCAATGAATCTCTAATGAAGGTATGGTAAGACTGTTTATTTTGATGGTTTTGTAGAGATGTGTTTTGAAAGTCTAAAGAGCAACAAGGGATTGAAATTTCAAAGGAGAAGATGTTTTCCTTTCAGGAAAATGAAATTTCTGTGTAAGTTGATTGCATGATTGATTTGATTTAAAAGGTAAATTGGAGTGAAAGGTTTAGAATTTAAAGTTAAATTGAAGAGTGAATGAAGATTGCTCAAAGTATTGTTGAAGGCAATGATATTGATGATTGAAAGAACAAAGATTGGGTTTAATAGGACTAAAAGAAGAACCACTACAAGGAATGAATTTTGGAATTTATAGAAGCAAGACAGGATTTTCTTACAAACAGGTTATCAGAAGAAATTGATAGTGTTTGTCATGAATTGGTAAATATAATTGAAATTCAGATCTAATCTTAATTGATCTTGAAAGTTGAAGAGTCCATTGTGAAAAGTAAGAGGAAAAATAGTTGATGACTGTATGAAGGCTTTTGAATGGAAATTTTAAATGAAATAGTGAACAAATGAATCATTTGGCAAAGGTTTAACTGATGGAATGGGAATTAGTTTTAAGACATCTTTGAAGGAAATATTGCAGTTTTGAAAGGTACTTTGATGTATCTTGAGATAAGATTGGGTAGGTCAGTGGAAGTAGTGGAATTGTTGAAAGATAGAATGAATTTTACCAGCATCATAGCATATGAGCTATATTAAAGAAGATAGAGCAAGAAGAACTCTCAGATGAGTAAAGGTGACAGTACCCGACAATAAATGAAATCACTGAATGAAGGAAGTGAGCAATTGAAGATGCAGAGCCTAGAGTAAGGAATGTTCGAGAGAAGCTGAGAACAACTTCCAACTGTGGTTGGTAGAAGTTGTTGAGGCATCTCCACAATTGTGATTGTGGATAAGAGATAACAATTCCAGCAAGAGGAGCACTGGGTAGAATTGTTAGTTAGTGAAAGGTTCGAGGAAAGAACCAATAGGTTCCAAAAGGCTAAACTCAGGAAAGTTTGGTGAGGCATGAAGGAGACTTGTTACCGATGAAAAAGGCTAGTTGTAGCTCACTAGTGAACAAGGAAAGTTCACCAAAGGAAGAAATGGAACTGACTATTGTTAGTCATGGCAGGGGTACAGAGGAAAGTCACAGACAGAGGAAAAAGAGTGCTGAAACAGTTGGACTCAAAGGAATGAGTAAAGAAGAAAGGAACATAGAGTTGGTTGAGATGAAGACAGAACTCAGTCATTTGAAGAAGCTGGTATTGAAAGGAATTAGAGAAAAATGGAAACAAGGATTTTATGTGGGAAAAAGAGTTAAATGGCCTGTCAAAGAATTGTTTGCTGAGAAATTAATACTCTGAACAGTTGAGGATGAAGGAGTAGAATACATCTGTGAACCAGAGAAAGGATCTCTCCTTGGGGAAGGAGACAGTGATGACAATGATGAAGAACTGATCTATGCAGATCAGAATGAGAGGAATGTGCTGGTAGCATCCTCACAGACAAGAGAATCTCATATTTTTGGGATTAATTATTTCTGTGAATGTAAAATTGCAGGTATGCAGCCTGATGAACCTGAACATGTGTATGAAAAGGTGAAAGAGGTAGAGGCAAGAAAACCACAAAAGGAGATGCATAAAGACTTTCAAGGCTTCAATTGGTGGAAGAAATTAAAAGGCATGGCTGAATGGTTGTGTCTTCTCTTAGTGAAAACTTATTAGATCATGTTAGAAGGAATTTTAGCAGGGATAGAAGACCAAGGGGAAATGGAAAAAGGAAAGGAAATAAATGTATTTCAGATTTGTGAAATGAAGAGAAGAAAAACTAACACAGAGAACTCAGCTGAAGAAGTTAAGTAAAGGAAATCTTTGAAAGATCAAAGTATTATCATAGAAGAGGAGGAGACATTGTTATCTTATTTGGATAAACTGAGTGTTAGAAGAAATTGTGTAGAACAGGAAGGTATTCTACAAACTTATGATGAAGTTGCCAAGCATAATCAAGAAGTTGCAGTCCCAAAAGTTTCCTTTGACGAAGAAGAAATCAGAGATGTTGAGGAAGAATTTCTCAATAACTTAGTGAACTATCAGAATAGTTCAGAGAAACATGAGGAACTGATCATTGAGGCTTCAAATAAAGAGCCTTGTGATTGTGAAACTGACATGTTGTGTATGTTTTTAGGTTTGATGGGTGATGAACAACAATTGGACAATGTGCTTATGCATGTTGATGAAGAAGTGAGATTACTGGAAGGGATGGCTGAAACAGAAAGATATTTTGAGCATGCATTTAATAATTTTGAGAATGACGGTATTGACAGGGAAATTGTCATGATTAAAGAAGCTGAAGATAAGAAAATGAAAGTTTGTGATGATAACTACAATGAAGTATTTTTAGTCGAGAATCAAAATGAAAGTACTATGGAAATTGTGAAGGAATATAAGATGATGTTGACAGATACAAAAGTTCAGGAATTCTGTGATTTTAAAGTGGATTATTTTTATGAATTTGTAAACCACGAAGAAGCTTCACAAATCCAGAATTTTGTTTCTGATGAAGGAGAAGATGAAACAACATCATTTTGTTGCAATAGTATAAGTATAGAAGAGGAAAGGGTACTTCATAGTGATATGCTCGAAGAAATCCTAGCTATTGAACTGTTGAATGATAGTATTGTGTCAGAAGAAGGAACACTGTGTAATGCAAAGGAAAGTATTGGAATGAGAATTGATGAAAGTTTCATAACTTTTGCAGAAGGACAATATAAAGATTTGATGGTAGAATTATCTACGAAGATTGAAAACTATAGTTATTTTGAATCTGATAATTGTGATGGAAATATTGTCTTATACAGGAAGGAGGAGTCATATGCAAATGACGTGCTTATTGAATATGAAGGAAATGGCATTTTGTTAGAAAAGTTATTAGATGAACCCGATAACATAGAGGAAAATATTATCTTTAATGATGGTGAAAGGGAAGCTGTAGAGTACAAACAACAGTTTGTAAATGACAGGGGCGAAGAAGAATTGGATATAAATTTTATAATTTATATGGTAAAGGAGAATGTACAACAGGAAAATGTCAGTGGAGTTCAGTTAAGAACAAATTGTAAAGAGGAAGTTGAGAAATTGTGGAAGATGAAATGAGATGAGAAGAGGGACAACAAGGAAGAGAAATTAACAAAAGGAATTTGTATCAGAAAGGAAAGAGGACAACAACAAAATAAGATTTGGAAATCTGGAGGAACAAAAGTGACAGTGGCAAAAGAATTGAATCAACAACATGATGAAAGTGATGACCAGTTACAAAGTAAAGTTTGGGATGATGGATGATTAGTAGAAGAAACACATGACCGGGAGGTCATGAAAACTTTCAACTTTCGAAGTCTGATGCAGGAACATTTAGACCTAGTCATCAATGTGATGGAATGATCACATGTTGTGACTAACAAAGGGTTGGAAGATAAGGGATTAGTTAATTTTATTTATTTAAATGTGTGAGAGTGTTTATTTATTGTCAAATATGAGAAAAGGGCATAGTGGCTGATTGATCCTCCCTGTGTGGAGATCAAGCCAAGCAGTTAGATTTATTTGGTTTTGAATAGGATATGAGGGATTTGAAAGCTTAATTTAGCATTTGTTTTAGAAAAGAGTGGAGTTGAAGAGATTCCTTAGGAGAGAGCGAGAGATTTCTGGATTTGAACCAAAATTGGTTCATGAATCCATTCTTGTATAAATTATGATCTTTTTGCATAATTGGAGAGGTTAGCTAGGTTAGATTCAAATGGAAAGATAGGATGGATGAGCAAGGGGAGAACTAAAAAAGTCGAGTGTGACTGTTTCTCCTGTAAATATTATAATTCTAAATAGTGTGCATTTTGTATATTATGTGTGTAAATTTGTACCTATGTGTGTTTCCATAGTCTTCTGGTGTATTTACTGTGAACTTGAGAAACATTGTGGAATTTTGTGTTGAAAGGAACATGAATGTCTGATGGGATTTCCTTTACGGTATCCATATTTAATTGTTTAATAAACCTTGTGTATATGCATGTAGAATCATGATTCCTTTTTGGAATGAATGGAGGGATCAATCGGAAGTGAGCGCAATTGGGTTTTACAGTAACCAAAAGAAGATTGAGAATATCTTCTGAAGCGGAGAATGCAGACTTTTCCCAAATTCCTAAAGGATGATAAAGAAACTAATGAAGGCCAATGGACGGTGAAGATTAAGTCATATCGTTGTAAATAGAGGATGGACGGCTCAAATTTAAGCACATACCACATGTTTTATCATTTAATACCTCCAAAGTCAACAGTCGCGAGAGTGTTGTGATCATTGATAAAAGGAGATCTACGGTCATCGGGTAGTGAAGACGTGCATGCATTAACTAGAAGAGCGGTTTCCCAAAGGTGGTAAGCAGATTATCGGGTGGTCAAAAAATGGTAAGTGGTATTTAGGGCTGTTCACTCGATACCATTCATCGACCGACGCGTGGCAGAAGACTGGAGAGATAAAACCACTTTATTGGGCAGTTATTCCTCTCGCAAGTTATCCACCTGAAATCAATATCAATCATCAGATCAAGCGGGGTTGATTGAACGATTGAGATTGAGCGTTCTGTTTTTTTGATCGGGTGAAGTCCTACCTTCGGATCTAAAGATCAGATCGACGGTCCTTGTTTAATTGGCGATCGGAGAATGGAGAGTGCAGCGGGAAGAAGATGGACCAAGAGCGGACCCAATGATTTATGGTTGCGGGTGTAAAATTTTTGAAGTCTGGCGTTAAGTGGTTCGGATCGAGTTTCCATGTTTCCGTGTACATTCCCGTGCATTCCAAGTTTTGTATGGTTTAGGTTTTAATGTAATTACACATATAAACACTTCCGATAGGTGATTGTGGCATAACCACAAGGTCTGGGTCCGATAGTTGCTTGTATATGAGGAAAGTTGCCTTGGCATATCAGATTCCGCCATCAGATTACTAGGGTCACATAGAAGGGCGCAGTAGAAGGATCAAGTTCTTCCACATGTGGCCTCTCTTCTTGAAGGTTTAAACTGTCATGGGTTGGTGCTGAGGTGGATGGATGTGTTGTAACTTGTATCTTTTTTGTTTCATTCAAAAAATCACTTGAAAAATATTTTGAAAAAGATAAGGCAAGAGGGAGATGTAACAAATTGTATATTGGAATTAGAAACACAAAGTAAACAAAGTAATATATTGCAATTGCAAATATGCAATGAGTAGTTTTAAATTTACCACGGGAATCACCGATTGCCGATTGTGATAAAGGCGTATCATGAAAACTATGCAAAGACTTTGGAAAAGGCGGAAAAATGTATCGTTACGCATTTTATATGTATTTCTATTAAAAAAGATTATAAGTGTTGAACAGGATGCACCCGAAACTTATATATATTACGTTTAAAAGTTTCGACGGGTCCATGATCATCACATAATGTTTTATATATGTGTATGTGGTATGCCTATTCCGATTGCGACAGGCCACACCCGATAGTTTATATATGATGTGTTTTATAAGTCCGATGGGTCCGCAATATCGTGAGGTTTGAGTTCAAGCACCAGTTGAAAGCGCCGATTGTGATTGCGATGACGGACCTGAAAAACTGTACATTGCTTTTTATAATTCTTGCGTGTCCGTTATATCATAAGCCCTTCATATATATTTTGTTTATGTAGCTTTATATGTATTTATATTATAAAGGATTATAAAAGAAAGGCAAGATTCAAAGCGCATACCTATTATGATTTATAAGCCCGGTGGGTCCGCAAGGCATACGAAAAAGTAGATTTCAAGTTATAAGGCAGGTTTTTTGGGCGGAGAAAAAATAGTAAATCGTTTTATTGGAGCTCACCTGATCCCACTCAGCATTCAACACGTAGCAGTCAGGTGGAGAGAGGAAACCGCCCATTTCGGGCGGGTATTCTTCAGCTTATGTCCCACCCGAAACCTTTATAGACCGTTTGATCTGAAAAGCGCAGATCTACGGTGGGGATGAATCGACGGGAAAGTATACCTCGAAAATTGTGCAGAGCCCGTATTGAAAGCAGAAAAAGCATGTTTTATAATATATTTTCATTATAAAAGGTTTACAATAGAAAAGCGCAGGTATAAAGGATTTACACATAAGTCCAACACTTCCATAGTTATGTGACCTAAGGGTGCATAAGTTAAGTTTTACAGTGATTATTGGGCCAATTGCGACTTGCGATGGAAGTCAACGAAGCACTGAATGGGCGAATTTGACAGGTTTATAAAGTAGAATTAACTCTTTTGAGTTCCATATTAATCAGAGGTTCGCGTTAATTTCGCTGTGTAAAGTGGAAAATCAGGGTTAGAGCCGAAGCTGAAGAGGAAGACAATCCAGTATGTTTCTTTTCATTTTGGCCAATCAGAATGCCCATGTAAGCCCAGGATTATACAAACTAAACGCATTTCATTACGACTAAAACGAATTAAGCCTCATTAGGGCATTTACAGAGGAATTCAACAGTGGATCAACAAAGCATCCAACATTTATCATCCCCTTCTGAATCCAGTTATGTTCTTGTTATTTCATGTTCTTTGAGGTGTCTTTTACCCTCTGTAAAATTATGTAATAGTTTTTACTTCATATAGTTAGAAAAGCAGTTAGATAGTTTGGGAAATTTCAGAAATCAACAACTGTTCCACAATGTATAAAAAGAGGAAAATTTACTAAGAAAGGGTGGGAATTTTGGAGAACCCGAAGACTAGGCCATTGTATTCTTGATATCATCGTTGATTAATGAAAGAATCAGAAGTTTCCATGAGTTGTTGCATATAATTTTGTAAGCTTCTCTGTCATGTGTCATGCTATGTTTTCTTCTTTTCAAGTATAGTAATGAAGCTGCAGGTCTTTATTTGCTTATGTAGATAAAGTTAAAATTCCTTAAAAGAGTGCTCCTATACTTGAAGTCCTCATTTCCTTTCTAAGTTATAGATAATAGTTTCTGTGAAATACCAACATATTGTCTATGATTTAGTTCTCATTATCATAGTTCCTCTAAGTTACAGATAGTAGTTTCTATGAAAGATCAACATATTATCTTTAACTTCTCCTTCAAACTTCATTCATCATTTATATCTAGCAACAAATGGAATTCTGAGATGTTCTGGTCATATATGTATTAAGAGTTAAAGACCAAGTTTTCCAGGGCCTTCATTTGAGAACACAACAAACAATAAGTGACATTAAATAATATTTATTAATGTCTTAAGCACAATTTCCCCCCAGCTAGGAAATTGGTGTCTTAAGGAACAATATTAATTGGAGTCATTGCCGGGGAGAGAAGACAAGAAGATTTTTCCCTGGGTTTCAATATTTTCCTCTGGTTGTTCAGTGAGGAGGAAATATTTGGCTGTTTTGAATCAAAGTAATAACTCTGGCTTCAAGAAGGGCCCATACAAGATCAGACACTTCACAAAAGAAGGTTCAAGCTCTTTCATATCCTGAAAGGTTGGTTTCAAGGAGGGTTAGGAAGTCTAAGATATCAACTAGACCAATTCCTACATTGTATGCATCAAGCAACAACTTATCTGAACATTAATTTGATAGAGAGTCATCTTTTTCATCATCTTCATTTCAGGAACCTAGCTATCAAGGCCAATATTTTGAGTCTGTTACTTTTCATTTACCTGCTGTAATTATTCAACCTTATCCAATAACCACATTACCTCCTTTGCACATTCCATTTACTTCTTAATCAAGTTCCACATCTGTTGGTAATCAAAGTTCAGTAAACATGGTAGCACCTGCATTCTTAGTGAATAGGTATGCACCTCTTCAACTACCACAACCTTTCAATCAAATGCCACAGGATTACCTTTGTTAGTGCCTAAATCTACCTCAGGCCGAGAAAGGTAGGATCTAGGGTAACATCAAACCAAGCTTAACCTGGTAGCTAGCCCTACCAGGTTGGGAGAGGGTTCTCTCCTTGTCAATCTCAGTAAAATATGATTAATGAGGCTTGAGATGACTGATGTAAAGACTAATTTTATGCTAGGTATGTGCTCAGAGGAGTTTGATTGAATTTGATGATGTTTTGTTGGCTCAAATGTAAAAGGCAGATTTGGGTCCGGGGAATGGGCTTAGTTTTGCAGAGATCTCTATGGGGCGAGGTAGGCAAATGACTTAGTACTTCAAATTGAGTGAGATGGAGAGTTTTTAGATTGGTGAGGAGTTGAAGAGGGCATGAAAGTCTCAGGGATCCTATTCAAACAACTAAAAACATAAATAACTAAACAAACCCTAGGTAGAGCACTGCAATATCAATGAATTTTACGTTTATCCTTGTTTCATTTAGTTAAGATGAATAGAGAGAAGATGATGGCATACATAAACACATGTAAACTTGTAATTACAGAAGGAAAAAAAATACCAAATCAAGTTGCCACAAGAATCCCATAAAGTGCTGCAAACCCTGGTCTATTCCTTTGCCAAATTGAAGAGATGAATATACAATGCTGCTCAAAGCTTTCACAAAAGTCCAACCTTTGCCAATGACTGAAAAACTACTAGATATAGGAAAAAAACAACTCATCCTAGCCTTTATGGGTCGATTTCATAAGTTTAGGAGTTGTTTCAACAATATCTAAATTGAGAACTAAAAAGTAGGCAGTGGAATAGGTTGCCTCTAAAAACTAGGAAACTGATTCATTCAGTTGCAAACTACCTTTTCATGGATGAATCTACCTCTATGAGTGAAAATTTAACACACTTACATCAAAATCCATCAAGTCACATCAAATCACATCATGAGTCTGACTATTAGAAAGATAAAAGTCAAACTGAGAAGAAACTAGGTGAAAAAACAGAGTTTTTTGACCAAAATGACAAAATTTCATCCTGTGCGCCGTGCTACTTTGGAGCTGATTTTGGAGGCCTTCCCATGCACCAAATTTTCTCTAAGTTGGCTTGTTGGAAAGGTCTATCTGTCAAATTTCCAAAACAAGTGAATTTTCTAAATTTGGAGTCCATTTTCCCCTCCAAAAATGAGTTCTCCCAACACTGCTTCCTACGTGGCCAAAAAGGGGCAGAAAGGTCATTTTTGGGGTGTCTTTGACCCTTTTGGAAGCTCAAAACTTGTCAAAATTTATTGGCCATGTGAGGGAATTCATATTTTTCCATGAGGAATCCAAAAACTTTGAGTTTTACTCAAAAGGAGGTCCCTAGCAAAAGCCGCGCTAGGTGGCGCGACGCACCAGGCAGAAAAACCTGTTTTTTAGGCCAAAAATTCAAAATTTGCAAAACTTTTCCCAAATTTCTTGAAATTTGGGCTGAGTGTCCTTCATCAAGTGCTGTGTTGGGCTAAGGAATCCTTAGCCAAGATCTAGAGTTTATCTTTCTCTTTTCTCTTCCTTGATGCTTTCTTCAACTCGGACTTCAAAATCCTGATTCTTGCTTTGCACACCTTGTTTCTCGCCAAGAAGTGGTAGGCAATGTGCCTCAGCATCTTTTTCTCTTTGTTGGCCTTCTCTAGCATCTTTTCCAAGTGCATATTTACCCTCTCAAGCCAAGATTCACGATTAGCATCAATTTCTTGTTCAAGTCGTGTCAACTTGACTTTCCTCCTCTTGGGTGCTTGCCGGTTTTCTCTTATGTTTTGAAGCTCCATGATGGTTTGCTGATCCTCTAGTTGTTTGTTCCTCTGCTCAAGATAGTTGATTATCCACTTGGCTCTTTCTAGGTTGAGAGACAAATCATGAATGTTAGCTTGCTGTTCCTGAATGATCTCCTTGAGCTTTGAGCTTTGGGAGCCCGAATCAGTATCATCATCCTGAATGAGAATGAAATTTCTCTCTTGACCTTCTGAAAGCCCCTCATCATGTAATGGCTGCTTACCCTTGTCCTGTACCTCCTTTTATTTTGAAGGAAACGAGACCCCTTCCACCCCGGGTGGATATAGTACTCGTTTTGTTGCTGAAAACAATCTCCTAGTGCCCTTTTGATATGTAACAAACACTGGCACATTGGTGGTTTGTGTTTCATGCACCTCTTGCTGATGTGAAGGCTCTCCTACCTCATGAAAAATTGATGGGGGAACTTGTGGACCTGTAAAGACCTCATGTGCAATGAAATCCTCCCATGAAACATTCAGTAGTCTAAGCTGATGCAAAACCACAATTTTGATTAGTGAAAAGTGATAGATGCTGTTATACTGCTGACGAGGAGGGAAAGAACATGGGGAAAGTGTATAATATGCCACTACCATCAGATGATCCATGAACCTAATGGAATGCAGCTGATCGGATGAGACACCTAACATTCAATGCAACAAGATAATTTGATCACTGATGGAGGGATGAAGATACTGACACTAACAACCTTAACACTCTTCCATGTATTTGAAGGAGAAGATGAACAGACAACCAAGAATCATGTAGTAGTATTTTGTAATTTTGTAGAAAGCCTAAATGTTGAACATTTAGATGTTGTTCTAAGACTTTTTTTTCAGTCCTTGGATGGAGAAGCAAGGAAATGGTTCAAAGGACTTCCCAATAATACCATTCCTTCTTGGGAAGAGATGGAACGTGTGTTTATTCAGAGATGGGGAGAAAAAAGAGACCATGGATATTCATTAATGGAGTTTAATGCCATAAAGAAGAACTGTGATGAAACAATGGCCGAATTTGTCAGAAGATTTAACAAATTGTACAATAGTCTCCCAGCAGAGATTAAGCCTCCTCCTGCTGGTGCAAAAATAACTTTTGCAGGGGCTTTTGAATCAAATTTTGGATTCACATTAAGGGAAAGAAGAGCTCCAACCCTTGATAAAATCCAAATAGATTCTTCAGAGATAGAAGAGAATATGGTGGCTGCAGGAAAAGCACCAGAAACACAACCTACCCAAGACAAGGGAAAGGAAAAGATAGAATCCTCTCAAAGTCAATCATTGGAGGATATTTGTATTGTAATTAAAACTTTGTCAGATAAGTTAAATAGGTTAGAGTTAGAAAATAAGAACTCTCAGAGACAAACACAGTATAATAAGAACTTTAATCCCCAATTCAGAAGACAACCTTTGCAAATCTTGCAAAAGGAAAGAAAATATCAAAATCAAATTCAAGCACCATTATATATAGAAGCAGATCCGAGTGAAGAACAACCTGAAGATCAAATTTCTACATTATATGCAGTTGATGAAGATGAACTCGACATTAAAGGAGAAGAGTATGTGTATGATGAAGCAGATGCTATTCATGATGAAAATGAAATTGATGAATATTGGAAATAATTCTCTGATTTTATGTAGGTTGAGCTACATAAGAAATATGACCTGAGATCTAGGAAAAGATCAAGAAATCAAGAAAACGAAAGTGAGCATCAAGTTTCAACTTCCTCACCAAAGGTGACTCCACAAGAATCTCAGCCTGCAAAACATGTAAATAAAGGAAAGCAACAACAAAATGCAAATTGCAAGACACAGATACTTCGAGGTGAGTCTTCTCAAGATCAAACTGGAAAAATTCCATTGGAGAAACTTGTTTCAATTCCTCAAATAATTCCAGTCATGAAGAAAGGTGAAGATGAGAATGAAAATACTGCTAAACAAGGTCACTTGTTTAGTCTTACCAAGGAGTTGGAAAAGGTAAGAATACAAGTTCCCCTTACAGAATTGGGAAAAACACCTACTTATCAAAAGGAGATTGTTAAGTTTATTAATTTAAAAGAAAATGAGAGTGACACTGTAAATCTGCAAGAAGATAAACCAGTAGTGGTTTTTGGTCCACATGTAGAGGAAGTAGATTCTTCAATACCTCCTTTTTATATTTCCCGATTGGTTCATGATTTACTCAAGAAAGATATATTAAACTTTTCAAGAATTATGTTGATGTCTTTGCATGGTCCTATCAAGATCTCAAAACCTATGATGTAAATATTATTCAGCATAAGATTCCTTTGAAGGAGGGGGTTAAACCCTACAAACGGAAGCTTAGACAGATAAATCCTCTGCTTTTACCATCAATTGAAAAGGAGGTCAAGAAGTTGCTTGATGCTAAAATCATAGTCCCACTCAGGTATTCTGATTGGGTGGCTAATCTAGTAACTGTGAGAAAGAAAAATGTAGAAATAACGTTGTGTGTGGACTTCAGAAATCTCAACAGGGATTCTTTGAAAGATAACTATCCATTGCCTAAGATAGATCATGTGCTACAAAAGGTAATGGGATCTTTTAGAATGTCAATGCTAGATTTATAACTAGGTGGTTGTGGATAAGGAGGATCAAACGAAAACAACATTCACAACCCCCTGCGGAACATTTATGTATGCCAGAATGCCTTTCGAATTGATGAATGCAGGTGCTATATTTCAAAGGGCTATGGACATTACTTTTGTTGGAGATAAGTTTGTAGTAATATATTTGGATGATTCTACTATTTTCTCAAAGTCTGATGAAGAACATTTGGAACATTTTAAGAGGAATTTTGATAAACGTAGAAGATTTGGACTTTCCTTAAATCCCAAGAAATCCATTTTTGCTCTGGAAGAAGGAAAACTATTGGGACACATTGTTTCCAGAGGAGTGAAGATAGATCCAGCCAGAGTACAAGCTGTGTAGAAACTACCATTGCCCAGGAGTAAAAAGGATATTCAAAATTTTCTGGGAAAGATAAACTTCCTGAGAAGATTTGTATCCAACTATGCAAAAATTTTAAAATAAATTACTAATATGCTAAAAAAAGAGAATGAAGTGAGTTGGATCAAAGAAGCTAGATAATCATTTTCCACGATTAAAGAGGAATTACAGGTAGCTCCAGTCTTAATCAGTCCTGATTACCAAAATCTTTTCCAATTTTTTTCATTTGCATCATCAAGTTCAATAGCTGCTGTCTTACTGCAGAAGAATGATGAAGAGAGAGAGCAGCTAGTTGCATTCTTCAGTAAGATTCTTAGAGATTCTAAGCTGAAATATAATATTCTTGAGAAACAGGTGTATGCTTTGGTAAAAGCCCTGAAAGATTTTAGAACTTATGTGTTGTAGTCCCAAATCGATGCTTATGTGCCAAATGCTGCAGTGAAAGATGTATTACTACAAGGAGATGTAGAAGGCAATAGAGGAAAGTGAATTGCCAAGATCCAAGAATATGATTTGGACATAAAACCCACAAAGTTGGTGAAAGGACAAGGATTGGCAAAAATGTTGACAGAATCAAACTTTTAGGGATTGGGAATTAACTTGTTGGCACATGTGGATGAAAAAGCAGCTGAAGAAAGTGAAGGAGAGCAAGATCCAGGTATGAAGATCAGGTATAAATTTTTGTGTTCAGAATGGTATAAGCATATAATTTATTATTTGTGATTTCTTTCTTGTCCCCAATCCTTAGATAGAACAAAGTATAGGGCACTAAAGATCAAGGCACAACCATATGTGATTGTGGAAGGCAGATTGTACTGGAAGGATCCTGCTGGAATTCTATTGCTATGTTTAACGGGGGATGAATTTACAGAAATAATCAAAGATTATCATGAGGGGTTTTGTGGAGGACATTACAGTTGGAAAGTAACTGCACATAAGATTCTTCAGGAAGGATTTTATTGGCCTACTTTATTTGGTGATACATATAAGTTTGTTAGAAGTTGTCAGAAGTGTCAGCTTTTTGCTAAGAAAAAGAGATTAACTCCTTTACCTTTGATTCCAGTTTTCATAGAGGAGCCATTTAGGCAATGGGGATTGGACTTTGTTGGAGAAATCAATCCACCTTCAAGCAGACAATGCAGGTGGGTTCTCACAGCAACTGATTACTTCACCAAATGGGCAGAGACAATTCCTACTAAGAGAGCAAATGATCAGATAGTAATGAAGTTCCTAGAAGAAAATATTTTCAGAAGATTTGGATGCCCTGTTAAAATTATAACAGACAATGCTCAAGTCTTCAACTCAAGTAAGTTCATTTCTTTTATCACAAGTATAATTTCATTTTGTCTCATTCAACAGCTCACCATCCTTAGGGAAATTGATTAACTAAATCTACTAACAAAACTTTGATGAAGATCCTTAAGAAAATCATTGCAGAAAATCAAAGAGATTGGGATTCTAAGTTAAAGTTTGCTCTGTGGGCTGCTAGAGTAACTACAAGAAGATTTACATGGAAATCACCTTTTGAATTAGTATATGGAACTCAGGCTTTGTTTCCAAGTCAAATTGTAAAGCCAGTGATTGCAATGATTCAAGAGGCGAAAGAAGAACCAAATGCTTTGATAAGAAGAATGAACAAAGTGGTGGAGCTAAGCGAGAACAAGGACAAGGTAAGAGACAAATTGATTATGTTTCAATCCAAGATGAAAAATATTTTTGACAAGAAAGCCAAGGAAATTGATTTCAAAGTTTCAAATTTAGTCTTGAGATGGGATACCAAAAGAGAAGATAAGGGTAAACATGGGAAGTTTGATCATCTCTGGTATGGTCCTTTTGGAATTTCCGAAGTGAGATCCAACAATACCTTCATCCTTGAGAATCTTGATGGTGAAACTCTACAACTGCCCATTAATGGGCAATACTTAAAACACTACTTCCAATTCTAAAGAATAAGCATCATTTCATTGTGAATACTAGAGTGAAATCATTGTACAAATGTCATAATATTTCAGTTTATGCAAAGAAATATATGACTCCCTGCCCGAAGTGAAGGCACTAATATGCGGTTCTTAGTGCTTCTGTGGCAAAATCACTATCCCCAGGTGGAGCCAGATGTTGTAACTTGTATCTTTTTTGTTTCATTCAAAAAATCACTTGAAAAATATTTTGAAAAAGATAAGGCAAGAGGGAGATGTAATAAATTGTATATCGGAATTAGAAACACAAAGGAAACAAAGTAATATATCGCAATCACAAAGATGCAGCGGGTACTTATAAAGTTACCACGGGAATCACCGATTACTGATAGCGATAAAGGCGTATCTTGAAAATTGTGCAAAGACTTTGGAAAAGGCAGAAAAAGGTATTGTTATGCATTTTATATGTATTTCTATTATAAAAGATTATAAGCGTTGAACAGGCCGAACCCGAAACTTATATATATTACGTTTTAAAGTTTCGGCGGGTCTGTGATCATCACATAAAGTTTTATATATGTGTATGTGGTATGTTGATTCCGATTGCGACGACCAGACTCGATAGTTTATATATAATGTGTTTTATAATTCCAGCGAGTTCGCAATTGATCCAGGTGGATGTTGGTGGCCACCCACTAACCCATTTGGACCCCCCACAACTGTCTCTTTCAGTCTTTTTAGTTTCCTAAATTGTAGCACAGTTTACTATTTTTAGCAGTTTTTCGGGTCCTGAACTTCCGGAGCCGTTTTGAGGCCCTAAACGACGTTTTTTGGGAAATCTGGGGGCAACATGGGTCCATGGACCGATGTTACCCTTCCCAAGTGGTAGTACTCGGATAGATCTTTCTAACGAGCTATCGTACGCGTCAAACAGAGATCGTATGCCAAAGTTACGACCCCGGGAAATTGATGTACCAATTTACCCAAACGGGGCCCACAATTTGGCGTTTCATCTTCTAGGGTTAGGTTTCGGGATGTGAAGGGTTTTCCATTGTTTCTCAACAATAAATAGGCCTTCGAGCCTCATTGTAATACAGTTCGGAACAGTTCAGAGGCATGTAGCCGCACATCTCTTCTCAGAGATAAGCTACCATCGCCCTAGCTGGTTTATTTCCATTTCTGGTTGTAAGCATATTTCAGTATTTTCCATTAATGAAATGAAGCATTATTTCCGCTGCCTCTCTGTGTTTATGGTTATTGCATCTCTGTATTTATGGTTATCTCTGTAATCTATTGCGTTCCTACTTAAATCCGGATCAGTGGTATCAGAGCGGTCTGCTTTTTCTCTGTTTTTCTTTGCATGTCCCCAACGAGGTCGGGATATAAGGAATTAGGGCTTGAACTGGTCGAACCTTTGCAAGACCAGCCTCGAAAATCCCGACGGCCTCCCATGGCGGATGAGAAGAAAGACGAGGGGGCAGGAGATCCTATCAAAATCTTGCTCGAAGAAGCGCTCGAGCGGCAAAGGAACGCGATGATGGATAGCTTTGCGCAGATCCTTCAGCGGCTACCCAGAGGCGACGCATCGGCTTCCAACAGCGACTCTGGAAACGCCACACCGTTTAAGGTACAAGTGAATTTTGAAATCCCCATCTTCGAGGGTAAAATAGACGCAGATGCCGTAGATAAATGGTTAAATCTGCTAGATGGGTATTTTTCTGTTCATGAATTTTCAAGTCGGGAAAAGATTGTTTTTGCTCTTCTCAAAGCAGCCCCCCACGTCAAGGACTGGTGGGAAACCTACTGCGAGCAGAAGGATGAAAGTACAGGCTCACTATTTTCAGCCGCACCCACTTGGAATGATTTCCGGGATGCCATCAAGGAGCAGTACTACCCTGTCGGAAGCTATGAGGACAAATACATCAAATGGACCACACTGAGGCAGGGACGAGACCAAGATGTGCCGGAGTTCACAAACATTTTTCATACCCTTCGCACACAGTTGGGTATCAAAGATTCTGAGCTGCATCTGGTACTCAAATACCGTGGCTGCCTGCACAGATACATCTAGGAAGAGATGGTGTTCTTGAACATCCCCTCACTCGGCACAGGATACCGATACGCTGTCAAAATCGAACAAAAGTTCAAACAGAAGAAGCGAGACTTTGGATCTGCAAATCCGAAGCCCAAAGGACAAAGCCAAGGCGGGGTAACCCAAGACAACCCGTCGAAGCCGCAAGAAAAGAACAACACCATGAAGCCGAAGAAGGACACAGGAAAGTGGTGTGAGTTCCACAAGAGTCCCACTCATAACACAAGTGAGTGTCGGACCAAGCAGTCGCTGGTGGCCGAGTTGAAGGCTTCCGAATCAGATGCATGTTCTGATCCTGAGCCAGAACCCGACAAGGGAAATGGCAAAGGGAAGCAGATCATTGATGCGGATCCCAGTGCCACTGTTGCCACCGCCAAGATCAGGAAAAATGAGCCCGAAGATCCAGAGGAGGGGGAGCGTCTTTTCCACTCACAGATGTGGGTGAAGGGTTCACCGCTGCGATTCATTGTCGACAGTGGTAGCCAAAAGAACCTGGTTTCAGCAGAGGTCGTGAAGCGGTTGGGCCTACCGACTACACCGCACCTGCAGCCGTACAGTATCGGGTGGCTTCATGAAGGACGAGATCTCAAAGTTCGCCAGCAGTGCCGCCTTCCCTACAGCATCAAACCCTTCACAGACGAGGTATTGTGTGATGTTACACCTCTGGATGTTTGTGATGTATAATTAGGCCAGCCATACTTGTGGAGGCGACATGCTGTGTATGAGTCCAGGCCTCGTGCTGTCATTATTTCTTTGAATGATTCATTATACAGGATACCGGAGGTAGCCCCACCTTCCACCACATCTTTGATCACTACCAAGAAAGGCAGCAAGCTCATATCACAAACCAGGAAATTCATCTGTCTGGTTCACTCCCAAAGTAAGGGGAAGATCGTTGCTACATCCATGACCCCTGCAAAGGGTTCCTCTACGCAGCAGCAGCAGCAAAGGGATACAGTCATGACAAAACACAGGAACAAATTCTCCTCACCCACATGGGTACCACACAAGTTTCAGGTGGGCAACAAAGTCTGGTTGCATCTGCAGAGAGAACGCCTTACCAGAACCCATCAGAAACTCAGACCACTCCGACATGGTCCTTACAGCAGTACCAAGGCTATGGGGAACAATGCTTTGAAGCACAACATTCCTCCATTCCTTCACCTGCATCGAGTGTTCAATGTGGACCGTCGTCGACCATGCTTCCCACCATCACTGGACACATCAGAGATTGCAGGACAAGTTCAGCAGATGGAGGAACTCAACGCAATGGGGACCATTGCTTCCTAAGGGGGGAGGAATGATCCAGGTGGATGTTGGTGGCCACCCACTAACCCATTTGGACCCCCACAACTGTCTCTTTCAGTCTTTTTAGTTTCCTAAATTGTAGCACAGTTTACTATTTTTAGCAGTTTTTCGGGTCCTGAACTTCCGGAGCCATTTTGAGGCCCTAAACGACGTTTTTTGGGAAATCTGTGGGCAACATGGGTCCATGGACCGATGTTGCCCTTCCCAAAGTGGTAGTACTCGGATAGATCTTTCTAACGAGCTATCGTACGCGTCAAACGGAGATCGTATGCCAAAGTTACGACCCCGGGAAATTGATGTACCAATTTACCCAAACGGGGCCCACAATTTGGCGTTTCATCTTCTAGGGTTAGGTTTCGGGATGTGAAGGGTTTTCCATTGTTTCTCAACAATAAATAGGCCTTCGAGCCTCATTGTAATACAGTTCGGAACAGTTCAGAGGCATGTAGCCGCACATCTCTTCTCAGAGATAAGCTACCATCGCCCTAGCTGGTTTATTTCCATTTCTGGTTGTAAGCATATTTCAGTATTTTCCATTAATGAAATGAAGCATTATTTCCGCTGCCTCTCTGTGTTTATGGTTATTGCATCTCTGTATTTATGGTTATCTCTGTAATCTATTGCGTTCCTGCTTAAATCCGGATCAGCAATATCACGAGGTTTGAGTTCAAGCACCAGTTAAAAGTACTGATTGCAATTGCGATGTCAGACCTGAAAAACTCTACATTGCATTTTATAATTCTTGCGGGTCCGCTATATCATAAGCCCTTCATATATATTTTGTTTATGTAGCTTTATATGTATTTCTATTATAAAGGATTATAATAGAAAGGTCGGACTCGAAGCACATACATATTATGATTTATAAGCCCAGCGGGTCCGCAAGGCATACGAAAAAGCAGATTTCAAGTTATAAGGCAGGTTTTTGGGCGAAGCAAAAACGGTAAATGGTTTTATTGGAGCTCACCCGATCCCACTCAGCATTCAACACGTAGCAGTCGGGTGGAGAGAGGAAACCGCCCATTTCGGGCGGGTATTCTCCAGGCTTATGTCCCACTCGAAACCTTTATAGACCGTCTGATTTGAAAAGTGCAGATCTACGGTGGGGATGAATCGGCGGGAAAGTATGCCTCGAAAATTGTGCAGAGCCTGTATTGAAATCAGAAAAAGCATGTTTTATAATATATTTTCATTATAAAAGGTTTACAATAGAAAAGCGCAGGTATAAAGGATTTACGCATAAGTCCAACACTTCCATAGTTATGCGACCTAAGGGTTCATAAGTTAAGTTTTACAGTGATTATCGGGTTGATTGCGATTTGCGATGGAAGTCAACGAAGCACTGAATGGGCAGATTTGACAGGTTTATAAAGTAAAATTAACTCTTTTGAGTTTCGTATTAATCAGAGGTTCGCGTTAATTTCGTTGTGTAAAGTGGAAAATCAAGGTTAGAGCTGAAGCTGAAGAGGAAGACAATCCGATATGTTTCTTTGCATTTTGGCCAATCAGAATGCCCATGTAAGCCCATGATTATACAAACTAAATGTGTTTCATTACGACTAAAATGAATTAAGCATCATTAGGGAATTTACAGAGGAATTCGGTAGCGGATCAACAGAGCAAGCCAGTAGTTATCATCCCCTTCTAAATCCAGTTATGTTCTTGTTATTTCATGTTCTTTGAGGTGTCTTTTACCCTCTGTAAAATTATGTAATAGTTTTTACTTCATATAGTTAGAAAAGCAGTTAGATAGTTTGGGAAGTTTCAGAAATCAACAACTGTTCCACAATGTATAAAAAGAGGAAAATTTACTAAGAAAGGGTGGGAATTCTGGAGAATCTAGAGACTAGGTCACTGTATTCCTGATATCATCATTGATTAATGAAAGAATCAAAAGTTTCCATGAGTTGTTGCATATAATTTTGTAAGCTTCTCTGTCATGTGTCATGCTATGCTTTCTTCTTTTCAAGTATAGTAATGAAGTTGTAGGTGTTTATTTGCTTATGTAGATAAAGTTAAAATTCCTTAAAAGAGCACTCCTATACTTGAAGTCCTCATTTCCTTTCTAAGTTATAGATAATAGTTTCTGTGAAAGACCAACATATTGTCTATGATTCAGTTCTCATTTTCATTGTTCCTCTAAGTTACAGATAGTAGTTTCTGTGAAAGATCAACATATTATCTTTAACTTATCCTTCAAACTTTCTTCATTCATCATTGATATCTAGCAACAAATGGAATTCTGAGATGTTCTGGTCATACATGTATTAAGAGTTAAAGACCAGGTTTTCCAGGGCCTTCATTTGAGAACAAGACAAGCAATAAGTGACAGTAAATAATATTTATTAATGTCTTAAGCACAATTTCCCCATAGCCAGGAAATTGGTTTCTTAAGGAACAACTGGATGCATGAACTGAGAGACTTGAGCTTTATAAGTAGGCTGCTTTAGAAGCTCAACCAAAGGAACAAGAATCTTCACCTTTTCAATCTCCTTCTAAAGATTGAATGTAGTTTGTACTTTTTATACCCCATGGCTCTGCTTCTCCTTCCTTACCACTGGTAGTTTTTAGTAGAATGGGTGCTTCCTTTTTATGTGTGTCCCTCAGAACTATTGCTTTCCTTATTTGAGGAGACTTTTATGTTGGAAGAGTCAGGGTTTAGCTTACCTTTCCCTTTATTTGGTACTGGGGGAATAACTTGGGGAGCAGTTCCCTCCTATTGTTCTGGTTCCCTTGACCTCTTTCTTGAATATCTTAGATCATATTTTCGGTGTGGTTGTGCTTGCATGAAATCCGAAATCTGTTTGCAATAATAATCTATATCCTCCTCATTTTTTTCTGCTTCTCTATCATGATTGGTCTCCTGGTGAGCCATGTTTTCATGTTCTTCTTCAGAGAAAGTGAAATACAAGTTTCCTTGCATTTCATGTGTATCTAACGATTGTTCATTGGGATCATCTTCTAATTATAGAGGATGAGGGATCTAGTCAAGATGTTCCTTTCTTTCCCTTGGAAGTATCTGCAATGGAGGCCTTTTATACTGTGGGTTATAACCCCGGTTGTTGCCTTGAGAATTCTGTTTGGAGAGACTCTTGTTCTCAAGTTCAAGCTTTCCAACCTTATGTGATAAACTCTTGATGAGTTTATCTAGTTCATCCCACTTCAAGTCTGGTGATTCTTTATCTTGATCAGAGGAGGATGCTTCTTCTTTTCCTCTTTTATTCTCAGTAGGTTCCTTCTTTCCTCTTGACTTCCCTGCTGAGGTGAAATTTGCTTCCACCTCAAGTGCATCGACTTGGAGTTGATCTAGAGTGAGAGACTTCCTTTCCCTTAGAGTAAAACCAAATTTGGATTCAAGGGCTCCTAAAAAAGCTACTTGAGCAACAACTGGAGGAGGCTTTATCTAACCCAATAGGTTATTATATTGCTTATTGAAACTTTTTATAAATTCTAAGACATCCTCTTTTGGATTCTTCCTTATAGCGTTAAACTCTGTTAGGAGGTACTCATGATTTCTCTTTTCACCCCATTTTTGTGTGAAAGAGTTTACAAGTTCCTACCAGGTAGTGATGGAGGCATTAGGTAGGGCTTTAAGCCATTTTCTGGCTTCTCCATCAAGGGATTGTATAAAAAGTCTCAGGACCACGTCCAGATGTTCTATGCTTAGATTCTCAGCAAAAGCACAGAAGGTTTCAATGTGTCTCTGTGCAGTGTTTTCATCCTCCCCATCGAACCTAGGCAAAAAATTTAGGTAGTCCTAGGGCATAACACTTAGGGGCTGAGGTAAATCAAGAGGAGCATATTTATTCAACAAAAAACTTGGAACAAACATCTGTATTAATGGAGGGGGATTGAGATTTGCCTGAGGAACTTGGGCCAAAAACACAGTGGTAGGAGTGACTAGATTGAAAGTAGGATAGGTAAGGGTTTTAGGAGTAATCCTGAGTAGTGAGTAACAATGGGTTGAGAGTTGGATGAGGAAACTTCAAAGATTGATGGGATGGTAGTGCAGGTGGTAGGAGTTTTCTCCTTCCAGACTTTCTTGAAAATTAATTTCTTTGGGTTAGATACAAATGGGGCTTTCTGCTGAGAGGTATCTGAGCAAGTGTGAGGCTTTTTAAAAGCCAGGATGATGAATGATAATGGGGTTTGTGGAGTCGCCAAGGTGATGTGGATGCAATCAGAATGCCTTTTCTCACCTACACAAAGAGTGCTCAACTTGTCATATCCCAGGGGAAAAATCCTTCAATACGTCCCCGACAACGACGCCAGAAGATGTTGTCGCTCCTAGAGACAACCTTGGATTGCTTACAAGACTAGTGCCTGGGCACATCTATATTTTGTGTGTCTTAAATGATTCTCAAGAAATGGAGACATCACATATATTCTATATATGTATATTAAAAGGAATGGGTTGGTTCATTCATCCAAAGGTATAAGTCGTGTATTTCTAATACTTCTTCACATATGCAGTTCACATAAATATGTGCATAAAATAGTGGAGGCCAAGTAGTTCAAGGAATTACAGTTTAATAATCTTTTGTAGAGTAATGGGAGAGTATAAGAAGAAAGATCAACTCATCAAATAGAGCTTAAAGCATCAAGAATTCTACATTTAAAACATAGAGCTTGAAACATTAAGAATTTCTACACTTATTTGAGTTACAGGTAGATATAATGGACAAAAGAGAGATCGAATGCTATGATTCATGTAGCACCATTTTAAATATATAATCTCAATAATCCATATAGGCACATGCATTAACAAGTCAATACAAATGAGTATGTGAGGAAGTATGAAATATTTCTAGCAGCTATGACTGCATGAATTCAGATAAGAAACATGAACATAATGGGTTTTAACAGAGCGATAACATACTGTAATACTCAAAGGGGGAATCACCACAATTTACTTGATATGCTGAAAGATCTGTGTTATAAATTCATATAGTCTGAAAATAACATGTAGTGTTTTCTTTAGGATTTTGAACATTTGTAAAGTGTCACTTCCCTCTATTAATCTGGAGAGGGGAGCATTTGAACATTTACTACAACAAAATATCTTCTGCCGAGTCTCAGCTGTCAGATCAACTAGCTGTCTCAGCCATGGATGGCTCTATGGCCCAAAAACATTACAAAAAATTAATTGCCTCATTAAAGGGCGACACATTACAGGATTACAAAAAACGGGTCAATCGAGCAGATGAACACACCAACAAAATATCTCCATGACCATCCCTATGATCGCCTTTGATTTCAGGTTGTTGCTTGCTCATTGACTAGCCTCTTGTTCTGCTTAGTCGGTTCCCGTCGCTTTGGCCTATACTTCTTGAATCATTCATCCATTAAAGCTAGGAGTGGGAAACTATTAGTTTCATGCTGTAGTATAGGAGCAGAGGATACCTAGGTGGTACTTCATCTTCCCTCTGTATGGGACACCATGTTGGATAATCAAGTCCTCTCGAGCTACTAAGTCCTTGTTTACTTCTGTCAGCGTCGACCTTGATTTTGTTTTACAAAGGGCCTTTCTGGATCAGCCCATGCTGGGTTTGAATGCTCCATCTCCCTTATTAAATGCCATAGCCACCGACCCACCATGCCTTTAAATTTTTGCAATACCTAGTCGCGGGGTTCTCATATCGGGTTTTTCCACTGAAAACCATTTACAGGACGAGGCCTTTAGATCTACTCCAACCCCTTTTACTTCATGTGACCGGGGGCTATGACCAAGTGCTTAGTCCTTAGGCGCTAGGGCCTTTGGACTCCCCTCTGGGGTCTTCTTCCTTTGTTACTTGGAATCTCACATACTGACGATTTATAACACTTTACCTTTGGTATTTCCCCTTGACACTTGCGATCGTCGATCTGCGGGATCGGGTCCACCCAGGATATCATAATCGCAATGCAGGAGAGAGTGTTGAGGATAAGAGGTTTTCGGAGGGGGGCATGAGCAGTAAGTGGTAAGAGAGGGTGGGTGAGAAATAATATGAGAGGGACATGTAGCAGCGGGGAAACTTCTTTTTAAGACCCCCCCTTGTCGATAAAGGGAAACATGGCAGGGGGGGCGAAAAGGCCTGGGAGCTGTCGATCTGGTCGGAGTTAATATGTGTTGTACAAAGATGGGGGTGTTTAATTAATATGTGGTCTTTGAGAAGGGACATACCCAACACCCCTTTAAATATATTGTATAAAATATCTCATCTGGGGAGTTCCCACATATCGCAATCACAAGCTGGGAGGGGCTTCAGCGAAGGAGGAACCTTTGCTTTGTGTGATCGCCAATTTCCAATCTGCAGGATTGATAATGTCATCAGTGCCATGTGGCACTTCCTGAGTAGTGACACATGTCACCTAGATATTCTCCCATAGGACCCCTGAAAATGCTAAATCTGCGTACCACGTGTTCTCCATACTGCCACATCATGTTGATGTTAGCTACCATGTGTATTCATTGGGATCAATAGATTTCCGCCACGTGGCCCCCCTAGAGGAGAGATTGCAATTGATTTCCTTTGTAAATGGACATCGGTCCTTCCCAACGCTTTAACACTAAAAGCCCAATTTTTGGCGATTTTCATGATATTGACGTTCGATGATGTTTTGATTCTTTGTTTGTGTGCACCCTTTTACACTTGCGATCGTCGATATGTAATATTTTCTCTACCTCTGATGTTACGGGAAGCTCGATATGTGGGACCTCCCCACTGCTGATAAGTCGATAGACTGTGCTTGGGGCCCTCCGATCACCGATAATCTGATGCCCCATGCCTTGGGATCCGGTGATTTGTGATTTGTGATATCAACGATCATCCGATCACAGATTTCATTGCCTTCCCCTGCTGTTGTTTAAAAAAAGCCTCGATTGCAATTTCTGATGAGTGATGAGCACCAGTATTGTAGCAAGAATGTTGCAACTCCTGGAGCTACCAACTTTACTTTATTAACCCAGGGTTCGTACAAACTCGATGGTGACAGTGCTGTATACACAAGTAAAAGTGATGGTTCTACCTTTTGTCACCATTCAGCTGGTGAGAGACCACTAGGTTTTGAGAGCCAGACTTCTATGGATTCAAAAGAACCTTGGTTCCTTGGTGAAAGAAATAGAAATCCACCCTAAGAAAGAGCTGATCTACTGCAATAATGAAAAAGAATGAAATTCAATGCTAAGGCATACCATTTAATAATTAATTGCTAAGAGCTATGCTTTGAAATGATCCTAAATCAACATGAACAATATGCTACAATCCTAACCATGGAAGTTAAAAACATCAAACAAAATTGTTATGCAAATAAAGGACTGTAATAAATATGTTTTGTCTTTTTATGATTTTCATGAAAAATCAAGTGTGCAAACTAATCTCTTTTGGTGATGTGGCAGGTGGTTTAGGGGTGCTGATGAATGGCTGGAAGGTTCAGGAGATGGTTGGAAGGTTTGGGTGACCTTGGGAGGCTTCCTATAGGTTTTCCCTCAATTCAGCCTCAAAACAGGCCACTAAAGGAAAACCTACTGGATGTACTAGAAACGTACAAGATTCCTGTATTTCTACAAGATGAAACTGTGAGAAAAACGATGGGTGTTGGAGGTGATGGAAAGATTAGGGAAGGTGGTTGATGGGTGGAATGGAGTGAGAAGAGGCCTAGGATCACTCAGAACCCAAAACGAAGTTTAGGAGATGGTTGGATTCGCTCAGAATGCTTGAGGACATTTCTATGCAAAATGATGAAATTGGTGAAGGTTTTGATGAAAACGAGGAATGCCTATGGGCGAATGAAGTTGGAAAGTGGTTGCTTGCTATGAGATCTCTAGCTACTTATGAAGTTCTTGCTCTACATCAAACATGTGTAATTTCCAAAAAGTTATGTAAACAAGAAGAATTCTCATGAACTAGAAAAGCAGAACTTAATGAAATACTATCTACCTTATGCATGAAGAAATTGCTGAATAACATGGAATCATGGATGAGATCTACTGCAAGGATGAAGATAGAAGAGATGGCAATGCAATCCTACTTTGCAAAACTAATCAAATGCTAGTTTAAGTACAACAAATTCTAAATATCATGAAAGAAATGGAAATTTTTCTTTCTGGGTTGCATACGTGTCTTTTCCTCAAATCGTGATCCCAGAAGGAAGAAGTGAGGCCAACACACCTACTGATAGCTTTGTGGAGCCTCTTTTATCCCTTCTAACCTGCTAGTGAAGTAAGGCACAAATGGAATCAAACTAATAAACAATTAACCAAATCTACACTACTTGCAATGAAATACTTCTAACAACAATGTAACCATGAATCTATGAAACTAAGATAAGAATAAAGATACAAGAAGAGGAGCCTTTGCTTCTAGAGTTGGGCCCTAACCCAAGAGATTCATCCCTTTGAGTTAACTTAGTACTGAATCAAGAACAAACTCATTCTTATTACCAAAATAGAAAATTACATCAAAAAGTCTTCCAAAAGTTCGGAGCTCGAAAATAGGAAGAGTTTTAGAACAAAATTTCGAATCCTAATGAGGCTCTAGGCCTCTCTACTTATACAACTGAAGTCTCCAACGACTTCCTTAAACTTAGGGAGGCTCGAATCCCAAGCTAGAGAGGAACTATGCTTTGTATATTACTTGCTCGGTTGCCTTCTAATCTTCATGGCTTGGCTTCTTGCACTCCGATCTGGTAGGATTAATGAAGGAATATTCGAATGGAGAAGGAGTAGATGAGGAGGACTGATCCAGGTGGATATTGGTGGCCACCTGCCAAGTCCACCTGGACCCCCACCATTGTCTTTCTCAGCATTTTCAGTTTCCTTAATTGTAGCACAACTTACTATTTTTAGCAGTTTTTCGGGTCCTGAACTTCCGGAGCCGTTTTGAGGCCCTAAACGACGTTTTTTTGGGAATCTGGGGGCAACATGGGTCCATGGACCGATGTTGCCTTTCCCAAAGTGGTAATTCTCGGATAGATATTTCTAACGAGCTATCGTACGCGTCAAACGGAGATCGTATGCCAAAGTTACGACCCCGAGAAATTGATGTACCAATTTACCCAAACGGGGCCCACAATTTGGCGTTTCATCTTCTAGGGTTAGGTTTCGGGATGTGAAGGGTTTTCCATTGTTTCTCAACAATAAATAGGCCTTCGAGCCTCATTGTAATACAGTTTTCAGAACAGTTCAGAGGCATGTAGCCATCACATCTCTTCTCAGAGATAAGCTACCATCGCCCTAACTAGTTTATTGCCATTTCTGTTTGTAAGCATATTTCAGTAATTTCCATTAATGAAATGAAGTATTATTTCCGCTGCATCTTTGTGTATATGGTTATCTCTGTAATTTGTTGCGTCCCTGTTTAAATCTGGATCAGTGGTATCAGAGCGGTCTGCGTTTTCTCTGTTTTTCTTTGCATGTCCCCAACAAGGTCGGGATATAAGGAGTTAGGGCTTGAACTAGTTGAACCTTTGCAAGACCAGCCTCGCAAATCCCGACGGCCTCCCATGGCGGACGAGAAAAAAGACGAGGGGGCAGGAGATCCCATCAAAATCTTGCTCGAAGAAGCGCTCGAGCGACAACGAAACGCGATGATGGACAGCTTTGCGCAGATCCTTCAGCGGCTACCCAGAAGCGGCGCATCGGCTTCCAGCAGCTCCTCTGGAAACGCCACACCCTTTAAGGTACAAGTTAATTTTGAGATCCCCATATTCGAGGGTCAGATAGACGCCGATGCCGTAGATAAATGGTTAAATCTGCTAGAGGGTTATTTTTCTGTTCATGAATTTTCGAGTCGGGAAAAGATTGTTTTTGCTCTTCTCAAAGCAGCCCCCCACGTCAAGGACTGGTGGGAAACCTACTGCGAGCAGAAGGATGAAAATACTGGCTCACTATTTTCAGCCGCACCCACCTGGGATTCGTTCCGGGATGCCATCAAGGAGCAGTACTACCCTGTCGGAAGCTATGAGGATGAATACATAAAGTGGACCACGCTGCGGCAGGGAAGGGACCAAGACGTGCCGGAGTTCACCAATATTTTCCATACCCTTCGCACAAAGTTGGGTATCAAGGATTCGGAGCAACATTTGATACTCAAATACCGTGGTTGCCTACACAAGCACATCCAGGAAGAAATACAGTTCCTAAACATCCCCTCGCTCGGCGCAGCATACCGGTATGCCGTCAAGGTCGAGCAGAAGTTTAAACAAAAGAAGCGAGACTTTGGATCTGCGAATCCAAAGCAGGGGAAAGGTGCCCCTAAACCACAGAACAAAGGACAAAGCCAAGGCGGGATAGCCCAAGACAACCAGCCGAAGCTGCAAGCAAAGAGCAACGCCGCGAAGCCGAGAAAGGACACTAGAAAATGGTGCGAGTTCCATAAGAGCTCCACTCACAACACAAGTGAGTGTCGGGCCAAGCAGTCACTGGTGGCTGAGCTAAAGGTTTCAGAATCAGATGCATGTTCCGACTCCGAGTCAGAACCTGATAAGGGGTATGAAAAAGGGAAGCAGATCATTGATGCGGATCCCAGCGCCACTGTTGCTACCGCAAAGATCCAGAAAAATGAACCCGAAGATCCAAAGGAGGAGGAGCGTCTCTTCCACTCCCAGATGTGGGTAAAGGGCTCCCCGATACAGTTCATTGTTGATAGCGGGAGTCAAAAGAACCTCATTTCGACAGAGGTCGTGAAGCGGTTGGGCTTATCGACCACAGCACATCCACAACCATACACCATTGGGTGGCTTCACCAAGGGTGAGATCTTCGCGTGAGCCAGCAGTGTCGCCTTCCATACAACATCAAGCCCTTCACGGATGAGGTATTGTGTGACATTGCTCCCCTTGAAGTTTGTGATGTATTACTAGGACAACCATACTTGTGGAAGCGACATGCTGTGTATGAATCAAGGCCCCGTGCTGTTATTATTACATTGGGAAATAAGTTGTTCAGGATACCAGAGGTAGCACCACCTGCCGCCATCTCTTTGATTACTGCAAAACAATGCAGTAAGATCATTTCCAAAACCAGGAAATTTGTTTTCCTGATGATACGCCCTCAAGGGAAGAAGAAGACAGTGGCCGCGGCCTCCAAACGGGGTCCCTCTGCACGGCAGCTACAGATGGACAAGATTGTGGAGGAGTACGAAGACATCTTCACCTCCTCGGCAGGGGTTCCTCTGCACTGTCAAGTCAAGCACTCCATCGATCTGACCCCAGGTGCGCCGCTACCCAATGGACCAATTTATCGACGCTCCGTTCTGGAGAACAATGAAATCAAGAGGCAGATTCAGGAGCTCCTGCAGAAAGGTCACATCCGTCCGAGTTCTTCGCCCTGTGGGAGCCCGATAGTGTTGGTACAGAAGAAGGATGGGACGTGGAGACTCTGTATTGACTATCGGGCGCTGAACAAGATCACTGTCCGTAATAGGTACCCGATCCCGCGGATTGATGACCTCCTAGACCAACTAAAGGGGGCGAAATATTTCAGCAAGATCGATCTGAAGTCAGGATATCACCAGGTACCAATTGAACCCTCAGATGTGTGGAAGACTGCCTTCAAATCCAAGGAGGGCCTCTTCGAATGGTTGGTCATGCCTTTCGGATTGACAAATGCTCCTGCAACCTTTATGAGGCTAATGGATGACATATTGCGGCCATTCACCAACTCCTTTGTAGTAGTATACTTGGATGACATTCTGATCTTCAGCCAGAGTTGGGAAGAGCACCTCCACCACATCCGACAGGTTCTCCAAACACTGCGGCAACATAAGCTATGTGCCAATTTGGAGAAATGCACTTTTGGCATGACCAAGGTTCAGTATCTGGGATACATCATTGATGAACGAGGGGTGCATGTTGATCCAGCCAAGGTCCAAGTCATTCGGGATTGGCCCTCTCCAACCACTCTAACAGAGCTCCGCAGCTTTCTAGGTCTTGCCAACTTCTACCGCAGGTTTGTGTCGAGATTTTCTCATATTTCTTGGCCCTTGAGTCAAGTCACCAAGGGCGGGGCGAAAGCAAAATTCTTTTGGTCCGAATCTCAACAGAAGGCATTCAGGGAGTTGAAGGATCACCTCTGCACAGCACCAGTGCTCGCGTTACTAGATTTACAACAACCATTTGAGGTCGAGACAGATGCCTCTGACTATGCTATTGGGGCAGTCCTTACTCAACATGGACATCCAGTGGCATATCACAGTGAAACACTTTCAGACACAGTCCGGAAGTACCCCACTTATGATAAAGAGATGTATTCCATTGTACAGGCCTGCCGACAATGGAAGCATTACATTTTGGGGAAGGAAACGGTCATCCACACAGACCACCGACCTCTGCAGTTCATACAGACCCAAGGGAAATTGCAGAATGATCGCCATCAGAAGTGGTATACATACCTGCAACAGTTTCACTTGAATATCAAGTATAAAAAGGGCAGCACCAATAATGTTGCAGATTGCCTCAGTCGACCACCGATCATGGCGCTAACCACCGTGCTCAACTCTTGCGGGCACGAGACTTCTGATTGGCCACTTCTCTACAAAAGCGACCCAGAATTCGGCCACACATACCAGACACTCTTGGAGGGTCGGCAGGTTGCAGATTTTCACCTCCAGGATGCCCTATTATGCCACCTCGGTCACCTTTGTGTTCCTTCAAGCGAGCGTGCCAAGATGATTTGGGAAGCACACTACAGTCGGGCTGCTGGGCATTTCGGGGTCGAGAAAACAGTGGCAGTACTGCAAAACTATTTCTATTGGCCGAATCTTCGATAGGATGTTGGGAAGTACATCCGATCATGTACTGCCTGTGCCATTGCCAAACCGACCATTAAAAAGCAAGGCCTCTATACCTCGTTGCCTACCCCTAGTCGACCTTGGGAATCCATCTCCATGGATTACATGTCAGGCCTTCCTTCCACTAAGCATGGAAATGACTGTGTTTTTGTGGTCGTCGACAGGTTCTCAAAGATGGCCATTATGATGGCCTGCAAGAAGAATATCACAGCAGAAGCCACTGCTAAACTCTTCTTTGAACGAGTGTGGGTGCACTTTGGGATCCCATAGTCTATCATCTCAGATCGGGACAGTCGGTTTCTCAGCACCTTTTGGTCCAGTCTCTGGTCAATGCTGGACACCAAACTCACGAAGTCCATAGCCTTCCATCCTCAAACTGATGGCCAGACAGAGGTTGTCAATAGGATGATTGTGCACATTCTGCGCATGTATAACTCAAAGCATCCTCGCACATGGGACGAGAGCCTCCCCTACGTTCAGCACAGCTACAACCGAGCTCTTCACAGCTCCACTGGCCATAGCCCTTTTCAGGTGGGTTTGGGATTCTAGCCACTATGCCCCATTGATGTGGCCATGCCACTTGCAGCTACTCACATGAATTCAGCTCATGTCCAGTCCGAAACAGATAAGGCCACCAGCTTCATTGAGCGCATCCAACATATTCGCCAGCAGGTCCATGACATTCTTGAGAAATCAAAAGCCAAGTACAAGCAGCGACATGATCAACATCGGGTGCCACACAAGTTTCAGGTGGGCGACAAAGTTTGGTTGCATTTGCAAAAGGAACGCCTTACTGGAGCCTATCGGAAATTGAGACCACTCCGATATGGTCCTTACACCATTACTAAGGCTATGGGAGACAATGCATTTGAGCTCAGCATTCCCCCATTCCTTGGCCTGCACCCATTATTTAATGTGGACCGCCTTCGGCCATACTTTCCACCATTGCTAGACACATCCGATATTGCAGAATAGCTCAAACCCACAGAATTAAATCCAGATTGCATGGAACAAGCTGCAACTGATCAGATCATGGACACACAGATCAAGAACACTCGCCAACAGAATATCCAACTATATCGAGTTGTCAAAGCGGGCCAGCTCCTTCAGCAGGGCAAGTGGCTCACCAGGGAACAAGTTCAGCAGAAGTTTCCTCATCTCATGGAGGAGCTCAACGCAATGGGGACCATTGCTTCCTAAGGGGGGAGGAATGATCCAGGTGGATATTGGTGGCCACCTGCCAAGTCCACCTGGACCCCCACCATTGTCTTTCTCAGCATTTTCAGTTTCCTTAATTGTAGCACAACTTACTATTTTTAGCAGTTTTTCGGGTCCTGAACTTCCGGAGCCGTTTTGAGGCCCTAAACGACGTTTTTTTGGGAATCTGGGGGCAACATGGGTCCATGGACCATGTTGCCCTTCCCAAAGTGGTAGTTCTCGGATAGATCTTTCTAACGAGCTATCGTACGCGTCAAACGGAGATCGTATGCCAAAGTTACGACCCCGGGAAATTGATGTACCAATTTACCCAAACGGGGCCCACAATTTGGCGTTTCATCTTCTAGGGTTAGGTTTCGGGATGTGAAGGGTTTTCCATTGTTTCTCAACAATAAATAGGCCTTCGAGCCTCATTGTAATACAATTTTCAGAACAGTTCAGAGGCATGTAGCCATCACATCTCTTCTCAGAGATAAGCTACCATCGCCCTAACTAGTTTATTGCCATTTCTGTTTGTAAGCATATTTCAGTATTTTCCATTAATGAAATGAAGTATTATTTCCGCTGCATCTTTGTGTATATGGTTATCTCTGTAATTTGTTGCGTTCCTGTTTAAATCCGGATCAAGGACTTACCTCCTACAATCTCTCTCCCTTGTCCCTTTCGAGTTTCAAACCTTAGTATTTGCCAAAATTCCTTGATTTTCTCTTCAAAACCTGCATTCAATGCATATTAGTCCACTAGTCATATCATCTCACTTTAACTCATCTCATTAAACAAACTATAATCAAAACATGTAATAAGTTGTGAGAAAAGTTGGTTTGCCTAAGCTAGGAGGTGAATTAAGGCCCATATAATTACCCAATGATGAGGCTCATCATCAGCGCCCTACTGAAAGTGTTGCTCATCCTCTGAGAAACTCAATCAATATCCATGTCCTTCATAGCTCTAGTGGCCTCCCTGACATCCCATGCCTCTGCTGTGGTTTCCTCTTCTTGTTCATAGAAACTTGCTTTCTTTTCTACCTCTTACCATTGCCTCTTTTCTTCATCTTCCTTCCTTCCTTCTAGCATTCTTAAGAGCAATGGTGGACTGGGTTTCAAGCCAATCCAATTGACTTTGAGCCTTTGCATGATTTCTTGTACATGGGTGTCCCGTTCATTTCTTCTCTCATTCTTTGAGGAGAGTGGTAATCTCTTACCTTTAAACTGTATGGCAGTGTGTTCCATCTCCTGAGGCAAGAATGTATGCTATCATCCCCTAACAACATGAACATGTCCTCAAAATGTGAAATTGTTTTCTCTTGGGCAGCAAGATACTTGGGTGCAAGCTGAGGATCATTTGGAATTAAATTATGTGTGCTGATGAGGGCCGTTAGATTGGACTGCTCAACTTTGATCATAAGGGGCTCTGTTTGTTCTTTTGCTAATATCTTCTTCATTTATGCAGCCCTTTCTTCCTCATGGTTCATCCATGATGCCTGTTAGTGTCAGTGTCTTCACACTGCCATCAGTGATCAAAATTACTCTTTTTCATTTCATACTAGGCATCCCATTCTGATGAGTTGCATTCCATTAGGTCATGGATCAACTGATGGTAGGGTTCAATTCAATTTTTCCTCATGACATAAACTTTTCAAGTTAATGGTTCATGTTTAAATAGGTCTTAGGTTTTAGGGTTTTAGTCTCATTAGGTCTAGGGTTTCCTCCATCATCAAATTTTTGTGATTATTGCTAATAATGGTCAACAAAGACATGAGGAGGTTAATAACGATTAAAAAAGTCAAAATGTGTTAATTTGTAAGCTTAATGAAGAGCTCACCTCAAAAAACAGAGCTGTTACACAAAAATATCGTCACCGTGATTATTTGCAGTCAGTATGGGTCTATCATCACTTGTACTGTCCTCCTAAGCAAGTCTCAGACCTCAGCTCTTCAAATCAAGCTTTGGAAATGAGAGAAAGACATTAAAAATCAATGTAACTCTGGTTCCGCACTTTCTCTCATGGTCACCTGCGGTCCCACACCTTCTGTGTACAAAAACTGCGGACCTGCCCGCTCTGTCCCTAACGGTGTAGGTTCTGACCCCTGTGAAAGTCAAAAGGCGCAAGTTTTATCTTAAAAAACTCACTTTAGGTTAATTCTAGAGGTTTCTAGAAGGAATTTTGACGTGGATTGTTCGCTCTGAGGTGGTTCATGCATCCCAAAAGAGAAGGAGCTAATCCCTTGATGAGAGGAGCTATCCCTTTGAAGGAGGGCTTTATCCCTTTGAAGGAGGGCTTTATCCCTTTGAAGGAGGACCTAGTAACCTCCCTCCATTGCACTATAAATACAGGCATTGGGCTGGTTGCTAGGGAGGTTAGAAGCTGAACAGTTTTGAGGGTAAATGCTGGTGAAATCAAGACTTCCTAGTTGAGCTTAAGAGGAGAGATCACACATCTTTTTGGCTTCATTGGGGAGTGAGTGAAACTTGTCAAAGTAGAGGAGACTTCTTGCTGGACCCTGGGAGGAGCTTGTATAGCGTCAAGGCAAAGGTTGTAAGGTTCTTCTTCTTTTGTATTAATACAATCAAACTCATTTTTCTTGACAAGTATCTTATGTTATTTGTTTCATGGACTCCTTGACTTTCATGTCAAATATGTTTTATGCAATTGGCTTTTCAGGTGCTATTTAATTTGTTTTCCTTGTTTGTGTTTGTAGATTCGCGAAAAGGAGCTCATTTGGATCAAAGGAGCGAGGGAATCCACAAGCTTGCGTTGGACCTAAGGTAGGCCCTAAAAACACTTGTTTGCCATTTTTTATCAAAGCATATTTAGAGAAAGATAGTGTCTGGTTGGTTTGCTTGTCATTAGGTCTTCTTTAGATTCTAGGAAGGTCTATCTTGTCTGCAAGATCGACTTATTCCGTGTGACAAAATGGCGACTCTGCTGGGGACTTGATTGTTTTCCTTATTTTTACTTTGACCTGAGAAACTGTGTTTTTGTTTTTGTTTTTGGCTTGTTGTGTGTGAAATTAGGTAGAGTTTGTAGATCTAGGGTCATTTTTCGTTTTTCATAGCTTTGGGAGAGGACCGCACCCTAGCCGTTTGACACAGTGCGTACCTACCCACAGCTTGGATTTTAGCACAGAGCGGGACCGCACCTGTGCCAACTGTGGGCCTGCGGACCCTGTCAAAATTTTGAAAACCCTAAGATTTCCTCTGTTAGTCAGCTTAGTTTGTGTTTAGAAATTGTTATCCACTGCCCAGACCTGCATATAACTTGTCAGAAGCTTTCCTTGGATTGATTTCATTAGTGTTAGGGTTTTAGGTGAAATTCCTAGGAGTTTTGCTTGTTGGGTTTGTTTTTCATTGTGGTTGTGTAGTGGCTCTGAGCTTAGAAGCTGTAGGGACTTCAGATCACCTTAGTGTCTACCAGCCTTCTTATCAGTCTGACCATTGATGAAATCTCCCCTTGTTTGAGGAATCCGCTTTGAGTTTTCTCTTTACAAAACTTTGAAAAGCTTGTGTTTGAAAGTTTGGATTTTCATTTTCAAAAAGAAAACAAAATTGGTTGTTCTTAACTTATTTGTGATTCTGCATAAATTGGTCCTTATCTTACATCTAGCTAAGTAAAACGTCCTTAAAGAAGACTTTTAGTAGGCTTTGACTTGAAATAGGTTTTGATAACTTGTAGATCTCAAAGTTAGTCATTTTCATAGTTTTGAGTGTTTTATTTAAAAAATATAAAAATCTCTTTTGGAAAAAGTGTGTTTTGTAGTGATTGAATGCTTTGAAACGAAAAAGGGAAATTTTTGTGAAATAACTAGTTGTCTCGTTTTGAGTGCTTTGGAAAAGAAAAAACTCTTCTTTTAATTTGTTGAATTGAGAAAGATTTGTGTTTACAAAGTATTTGCATTCTCAAACTCTTTCTTAGTTAGAAGTTCATCGAAGAGAAAAAGATTGTTTAGATCATCTTAGGTGCATTTTTAGTGATTTTGAGTCGAGTCTTCATACCACGAGTTTCATCTCCGCACCTTTGGACTTAAACAAAAACCAATAAAATTAACGCTTAAAGTAAAATTCACCTAGTAACATTTTTATTTCTAGGTCTCTGATACACCAACTTAGCTTAGGCTAGTGTCTTGGAGTAGGAGAGTAATTAACTCTCCAAGACAGTAAAAACAAACAAGTAGCTGTATCTTGTGGTAGGGAAGAAATCCAATTGTTGCATTTATGCTCTGGGAAAACTCCTCTTAAAGGAGAAGCACGAGATCGTGTCCGAACTAGTGTGGGAATCAATCCTTCCTCATTGGGAACGACGCCAGATATTCACGTATTAAAAACGGTAAACCTCGG
The DNA here is from genome assembly GCA_031772625.1 of Pinus tabuliformis. NCBI lineage: Eukaryota > Viridiplantae > Streptophyta > Pinopsida > Pinales > Pinaceae > Pinus > Pinus tabuliformis. Next base: position 1,138,126,387 of record CM062809.1, on the reverse strand, counting down.
ATTAACCATTGTCGAGGAGCCTGGGGTCACTTGTTGGTAAACCTTGGATTATGTCAAGGAGCCTTCAAGGGGATTGAGCTTGCTACTCTGCCCTTGCGTGCGTATCGGATCGTAGACTGTTCCCCCAGGTATATTTGTCTCAATTGGCAACCTTAGTGGCCATATTCTTTAGGACTCTTCCTGAGGTGACAGTGGTGGGAAGATCCCACTGTACCTGGAGCAGACGTCGACTAGACTCACTTGGATTTTCTGGGGGGTTCTCTTCACTCGAGACGGTTAAGTGGAGGAACTTGTGCCAGTCTATTCATTAAGCAGGTTGCCGGGGTAACTGTTCCAACCGCCATTTCTGTATTGAACTCTGCAACGTTGGATTTCATCACCAACTAGTGTTTTCGGTACGGAAAGTTATTGTTTGTGTGTGTTTGATCTCCTAGATTCTTTAGGCGTGTGATTCAAATTTGTTTGGTTCTTTAGAGACTTTAGGTGCTTTTCATTGAGATTTTACTTTGTTTGCGTGTGAAGTAGTTAAAAGTTTTCAACTGTGGCTGAATTACCAAGACAGTCCCGTAGACTTCGGGGCCAGTCTCCTGAGTTTGTAAACGTGGCTGAGTTACTGAGGAAGTCCCGTAGACTTCGGGGCCAACCTCCTGAGGAAGTACTGAGCCAGCTCGAAGGCTTGAAAGTCCTCGTAACTCCTAAAGACAGTAGAGTTGGGTCACCTGAGGAAGGAGAATCTTCTTTGATAGTACATCCTAATTTTCAACTGTTAGTAGCAAATTATAATCCACAGTCAGTGTCTGTTTCCGAAATTGCTGGTAGCTTTTCATCTACTAGTGATATAGGTGAAGAACCCAAAATATCCGAGCCTGAAAGTGAATTTGCTGCTACTCCGACATCGGGGTTTGTTTCTCCAACTTCTAGTGGTCCTGGTTCACCTAGGGTAGAAAGAGTAATCACCCAAGATCTTCCTTCTGGACTTATTGCTATTGAAGAACTTGCTCCGGAAGAAGAAGTAGGCATCCCTATCCCTGAAAATAAACCTGTTATTGAATTAAGGGAGCGTGAATCAATATTTTACAGTCCACCTAGGAGTAGTTCTTGGTATCTTTCTTTGACTAATTTTCTAGAAAACTCAGGGTTAAGTTTTTCACCACCTCGTGCTCCTTATCACCCAACACCTAGAGGTTTTTATACTCCCGTCAATATGGCAGGACAGTCATCCATGTTTACTCAATCGCCCGAATCTTTTTTGTACGACGGTCCTTCTGTTCCCTCCGGGTATCAGTCACTTTCTGGTACTTTTTCGGGAGCATCTCCTCAACCCATTGAGCAAGGGTTATTAACTGGAAACAATGGTACTAAGCCGTTGAGCGTAGAAGACATTCTCATGATGTCAGGTTCTATTCCCAATCCTCAACCTCAAGGTGGCCAGTTACCGCCTGGGGGGCAGCCTCAATTAATGCCTGGGGGGCAACCTCAAGGTACACAATTTGCATCTGGGGGGCAACCTCAAGGGCAGTATGTTCCTCAAGGTCAACCCCAGACTCAATATGTACCCCAAGGTCAACCCCAGTATCAATTTATACCTCAAGGTCAACCCCAGTATCAGTATATGCCTTAAGGGTATCAACCCCAAGGTCAATACTCGAACCAAGGTTTCCAACCACCCGAAGGTCAAACGTATGTTCAAGGAATGGGAAATATACCTTTCAATTATCAATCCTACCCTCAACCCGGTTATGGTCCTCAGTATTCTCAACCAGTTATGGGTCAGTACCCCCAAATGAATATAGTGTGGGATCCATCGCAAACTCAATAGGTATTGCAGCCAAGTGTACAACTGTCATCTCAAACTGGACAACCTTTAGTTTCTGGTTCACCCCAGCAACCAGTCCAGTCTAACATTCAAACTTCTGTACCTTCGGTAGTTTCTCAGCCTGGGCCTAGTACACCTCGTACTCCGCCTCAAACAACTGCTACAACTGCCGCAACATCTGTTCAATCTACCCCACCTACTTCTGGAGTATCGACAGCTCCGGTTTCTACTGTTCCTGTATCTACTCCTCAGACATCTTTACCACCGTCTGGATCTACGATTCAAACTTCGGTTCGGATGCCTGTAGGACAACCTAGTTTAAGTACGGTTGTCACAAGTCAACCACAATTCACCTATCAACTTACCAGGGATAGTACCAATTCGGTCCTGCTGTGCAGCAGCCAGTCTATCAGTATCAACCGTATCCTAGGTACACTTGTCAACCACCTCAACAACCCCAGTACGGTCCGGTTAATCCTGGTTTTCCGGGAGGATACAATATCCCAAACGCGATTTCTATTCCTAGTTATCCTGGATATCCTCCTCCTGGAGCTGGTCTCATGACCCAGAGTTTTAGGGATCCTAATCGGCAGTTACCGTTTATAGAAACTTTGGACTTCCCTGACTTGTCGCGCCTAACAAACGATCCCATTAATTATCTTCCGTTTTGGCCGCCAATGCCGAATAAGTTGCCCAGTGACATTCCCAAGTTCGAAGGTAAATCAGGAGAGGACCCGTCGAACCATGTGATGACTTACCACCTCTGGTGTGCGTCTAACTCCATCACAGATGATTCAATCCATCTTAGACTTTTCCAGCGCACTCTAATTGGTCTCGCGGCCAAGTGGTACATTGAGTTACCGCGAGGCACTTTTTATAATTTTAGTCAGTTAGCTACCTCGTTTTTAACTCATTTTCAGTTGCCAGTCCGATATGACAATGGCATGAAACTGTTAACTTCGCTAAAACAATCGACATCCACTTACATTTCAGATCATATTCATGAGTGGAGACGTCGACGAAATTTAGTGAAGGTATTTATTCCGGATCAAATCTTGGCTGAGTGGTTTGTGAAATCTTTATTGCCAAAGATCACTTAAGATGTTGCTAAAGCCGGAGTTCTTACTGAGGAGCAAGTAATTGCTCAAGCACAGTACCTTGACTTGGTCTATACTCAGTCAGATACGTTACACGAAAAAATCCCTGATCTTCCCAAGCAAAATCAAATCACTGCAGCTCCTTCGGGATCTCATGCTGCCGATGGTATGATTGGCACGGTTAACACTAAAAGTAAGAAGAAGTCTTCCAAGAATTCTTCCCCTATCATAACCTTGCTTGATTCTCCAACATGAGATTTTTCTGCAGAGATCTCCACCGATATTCACATTGTAGAGTCATCTACAACCAAATCAAAATCCGGTGGGAAGAAGAAAGGAAAGAAGAAGAATAAAACAGACAAAAGTTCAAAGGAGAAACCTGAAAAGGCGGAATCCAATGATGAAAAGCGCAAACCTCGTTATCCTTGTCTCATTTGTGACGATGAACATTTTACAAGAGACTGCCCTCATCGTGCAGAGGTTGCGAAGATTGTCAAGGGTTCCCAAACTCCTGCTGTTTTGAAGGATCCTTTTCCCGCTCAAGACAGTAAGATGATAGGTTCATCCTCGAATGCCAATGAAGAACCCATACTGATGATGTCCCATGTATGATTGCGACTCGATCGCAAGATTATGGTAGTAAAAGTCCTGTTGATGGTAAAGAAGCAGAATCTTCTCATTCTAATCCATCAACCTCAGCTCTCGGTTCCGATCCACTACAGATCGAGAAACCTAATCCAGACTTGGTAATCAAATCGCCTACCAAGGGTATACTTTGAAAGTCAGCTTTCAATCCACATGCGAGAGCGGCTCAGAATTATAACATTGTTGAGGATTTAGCTGTTTCACCCTCAGTAATGTCGGCTTTGGAAGTGCTGCAATCATGTCCAGCACAACGTAAATTGCTTTTGTCGGCTATAGGAGCTGTTGATGTTCAGGACCCGAACCTAATAATCTTCGATCTAGAAAATAGTACACCGCGTTTGCCTCATCAAATGGCTTTCCAGATTCCAGTGATAGCAAAAAACAAGCCTATTCATCGGACTGTAATTGATGAGGGAGCCTTAACGTGTATTATGTCGATACAGTGTTGGAGATCGCTTGGTTCTCCTTCGCTAAATCAATCCCTGACGATTCTAAAGGCCTTGGATGGTCGTGGGTTTCATCCTTTTGGCATTCTACAGGATTTGCCTATAGGGGTTGAAGGAAAAACCGTTAGTCTAGATGTGGAGGTGGTTGATGCCCCTCTAGATTACAACCTTCTCTTGGGTCGAAGTTGGTCTTACACTATGACAGCGGTCGTTTCATCGGTCTTTCGAGTAATAAAGTTTCCACACAATGGGAAGATCGTAACAATAGACCAGCTGGCTTACTTTTCATCCGACCCAGCCTTTTCGGAGAGTATTCAGCATGTTGGTAAAATGACTATCCTAAATAAGGATGTTGGAGTAGGATTAGTTAAAGATGCCGGTTTACTGGGAACTTTTCCTTTTCCTCCAATCAACGCATCGTCTTCATTTGCAACTATTCATATGATTACATCAGACACCATTTTTTATGATGATCCTTGGATCATTCCTTCTGAATCTGAGATAGACTCATTTGGTAATGCCATGCCTTTGAGTCCATATGAAATTTCCTATGAAGCCGTGCAGTCTTTTGCCAACCCATTTTCAACCGAAAATGACTTAATGAATGTGGTCCGTGAGGAATCACTTTTCACATCAACCTCGGATTTAACTATGTTTTCTGAATTTGTTCACTCTGATGAGAAAATTTGTGAAATCCTATGTGTAGATGATTTACCATGCGAAGATCTCCATCACCGATCTTCGTTTTTACCTGAGGATGATCGTTTTGAAAATGATTTCTCATCAATTTTTACAACTGAATATGTCAAGGAACCTCAGAATCCAATGAAACATCCCGATTAAGAGTTAAATTTGGGAAACATCTCTCGAACTATTCCTATTGACATTTCGGTTAAGCCCGGAATTGTTGAGAACATTCATATAGGTGCCTCGTGTACAGATGACGAAATTCAATTATATAAGGCCCTATTTCAAGAATTCCACGACGTGTTTTCCTGGTCCTATGAGGAAATGCCAGGAATTGATCCCGCGATTGTTGTTCATGAGATCAAGACTTACCCGGACGCTAAACCCGTCAGGCAACGTTTGCATCAGATTCACCCACGAAAAGCTGCTGCAATTAAAGCAGAAGTTCAAAAATTATTGAAAGCAGGTTTCATTTATCTGATCCCGTTAACAGATTGGGTGTCGAATATTGTTCCGGTTAACAAAAAACAGGGAACAATAAGAATATGTATCGATTATAGGGACATTAATCGAGCCTGTCCAAAGGACAATTACCCAACTCCCTATATCGATCAAATCATTGATGATTGTGCCGACAGCGAAATATTTTCCTTCATGGACGGTTTTTCCAGATACAATCAAATCAATATTCTACCTGCTGATCAACTAAAAACGGCTTTCATTTGTCCATGGGGGACATTTTCTTATTGCAAATTACCTTTTGGGCTTAAGAATGCTGGAGAAACTTTTCAAAGGGCGATGTCTTATGCGTTTCATGACATCAAACACATTGTGCAACCGTATCTCGATGACTTGCCTGCTCATTCCTTACATCGAGCTGACCACCTCGTCCATTTACGAGCAATTTTTATGAGGTGTAGGCATTATCGGATTCGGTTGAACCCACACAAATGTGTCTTCTGTATAGAAATGGGTTGATTACTGAGATTTGTAGTTTTGAAAGCCGGCATTCATGTTGATCCCTCGAAGGTCGAAGCTATCATCAAATTGCCTCCTCCTTCGAGTCTTCGCCAACTCCAAAGTTTGCAGGGGAAAGCAAACTTTTTACGGTGATTCATTCCTAACTACGCTGAGGTTACAAAGGGTTTTATCCGGTTGTTGAAGCAAAACACTCCGTTCTATTGGGATGAGATAGCTCATAAATCTTTTGATGCACTCAAACACACGTTGACCCATGCACCGTTGTTGTATCCTCCCAATTACAACCAGGATTACTTCTTGTATCTCTCCACCTCTCATTCCACCATTGGAATGGTCTTAGTTCAAGAAGATGAATTCGGAACTGAACATGTGATATATTACCTTAGTCGAACTTTAAATCCAACTGAGCTAAAATACTCACATGTGGAGAAATTAGCATTGGCAGCTGTTCAAGCTGTCCAACGTTTTCGTCACTACATTCTACTACTCAAAACTACGGTAATTTTGGATTGCAACCCTATGATCTACATTTTGACCAAGCAATTGCTAGGGGGCAAGTACTCTAAATGGATCGTTATCCTGCAGGAGTTCGACTTGGAATTTGAGAAATCTAAGTCTAAGAAATCTTTAGTTTTTGCGGAGTTAATGTGTGACTTCCCGCGTGCTGACACGGAAACTGTGGTAGAGGAGCCCATTGCGGACGAATCCTTCTTTTTAATCAGCACTTTAGATCCGTGGTATGGGGATATCATCGTTTATCTCCAGACCCAATCCATTCGGCCAGACCTTTCAAGGTCAGAACATTGAAAAATTCGATTCCAGTCTCAACAATTCAGGATTATTGGAGATACTCTTTATCGCCGTGGGGCGGATTCTGTTTTTCGACATTGCTTAACTCACGAGGAAGCTGAAAGGGTTCTAAATGACTGTCACTCTGGAGTGTGTGGCGGTCATATGTCTGGGTTTTCCACAACCCAAAAGATATTGCGCGCTGGCTACTTCTGGCTGTCTTTATTTAAAGATTGTATTACGACGGTCCGAAAATGCCACAACTGCCAGATTTTTGATTGTAAGATGCGTGCTCCACCTGCTCCTCTCCACCCTATAATTGCCATTGGTCATTTTGCCAAATGGGGTATCGATTTTATTACATGTAACCCTCACTCGGCCGGGGGGCATGCGTATATCATCCTTGCGGTAGATTATTTTACTAAGTGGGCCGAGGCGATGCCTACATTTGAGGCAGACAGCAAGACAACTGCAATTTTCTTGTTCAATCATATAATTGCTAGGTTTGGTGTCCCACAAGCGATAATCACTGATCATGGGCGTCATTTTCGAAACGTTATGATGACCGAACTTACAGGCCAGGTTGGTTTACGTCACGATAGTTCAACCCCTTATTATCCACAAGCGAACGGTCTGGTTGAATCCATCAACAAAGTTTTAGTCATCATGATCCGACGAATCATTGGGATTCATCGATCGAATTGGCACAACATGTTATTTTCAGCGCTTTGGGCATACCGAACTTCAGTAAAAACATCAACAGGGTTCACTCCTTTCCAAATCGTCTATGGTTTGGAAGCCGTGTTACCCATTGAATGCGAAATCCCGTCACTGCAAATGGCCATCGAGTTACTTCCAGCCACTTCCGAAGAGGAAAAGCGTTTGTTATACTTGGCTCAATTAGATGAGAATCGACGTGATGCTGCATTGGCGATCGAGACTCACGCAAAACGAATGAAAGCTCAGTATGATTGAAATGTGACCCCTCGAAATTTTTCGGAAGGAGATCTAGTCTTAGTTTACGATCAAGCTAATGATAAATTAGGCGCTGGAAAATTCGTTCCTATGTGGCATGGTCCCTATGTTGTCAAATGAAAGCTAGCCAAAGGGGCCTATGAATTGGTAGACTTTGACGGGGACTCTTTGGGTAAACCCAGAAATGGACTTTACTTGAAGAGGTATTATGCTTAAAAGAATGGGTATGGAGATTTAGTTAGGATAGTTTTTCTTTCTAGCTGGTGTGTTTTAGTTTAAATAGTGTGCTTAGCTTAGAGAGTGTTTTTTCATCATTATTCCTGCTTATCTTGGTTTTACTCTTGATATTGCAGATGTCGATGCCTCTCCAAACATACATTGGTTTTGCTGATGGTGCTTGTCGTAATACACGAAACATCTCTTTCACAGCTTGGGTTATCTATTCGCCCTCTGACGAGTTAGTATCTATGATTGGGTAAGCCTCGGTCAAACAACGAAAAACATTGCCGAGTATAGTGCAGTGATTGAGTTATTATCTGAATATATTTCATTTGGGATTCGGAGTTTGATAGTGAGGTTAGATTCTGAACTCGTTGTATTACAACTTAATAGAGTGTATGCCATTAGAAATCCAGTGTTATTAAGATTATTTTTGAGAGTGCGTCTCTTGGAACGTGAATTTCATTATATTGAATATCAGCATATTCCAAGGTCTTTAAATACATTAGCAGATGTGATTGCTTCTCGAATGTTAAATAAACATTTTCAATAATCATACATGTAAATTTAAAACCATTCCATAACATGATTTACAAGATAAGTCGGTAATAGTGATATATATATAGGAGTGTGTCAAAAAATACATCGTCCTCGATCATAGGTTGAAAAACACCTTATGATCGGCAAAAATGATAAGTACAAAAAATAAAAATGTCACATGTGCCCACAATAGACGATCATCCTATCATTGGTGATGATCTCTATAAGAAACCACTGCACTGGCCACCTTGCAAAGGAACCTCCTAAAAGGTCCTGGGACCCCAATCACACAGCGCTGAAGTCGACGAGGAATGTCGTCTATAGTGGTCTCAGGAATATCTCCTGTCAAGCGCTCGAGATGACCCTCCAACTCGGCCAAAACCTCTGCTGATTCGTCCTGTGGGGTTGGCGCGGGTGCAACTGGTTGCCTCCTCTCGTAAAGCTGGAGAGCGGCTGGTCGCTATGGACCCACATCTGCATTTGAAATTTTTACTATCAGTTTTGAGACGATGAAAAAATAACAAAAAAAATTAAAATAGAAAAAATGTTGAAAAGGATTTTACCTGACTCGTCCCACTGCTCTCCTGGTGAAAGAACCATGTCTGGGTCACCACGAAAATCTATCCCACTTAAGGGAAGTCCTGAATAGAAAAGACCTGGTTTTCCAGCCATTGGAAATACTCAGGTTTGAATCGAGCAACCTCTGTCCTCTCGTCCGGGTGACGGGCCATGACTGCGACCCATCGCATCAGTTTGGGCTCTCGAGGAAGCCCAACTCCAACAGTAAGGTGCTGTGGGATCAGCATAGGAACCCTCTCCAGGCCAAAACTCATGACCAAAGCCCCATAACCAAAAGTCTTTAGTTGTCCGTTTTTGGCCCTGGTCAGTTGGCCTTTCAGATTGGCCAACACGGCATCGTACTAGTTGAATATGGTGCCTCGAAAGCAATCAACTGCCATTCGCATCTGGGATCCGGTGGCAATATGTAATGCAGCAGCTCCACAAAGTCTGGTGACAGTGAACGCAATCACCATGAGCTCAGGACGAGATATGGTATTTATGTCTATCCCTTTGTCTCTAGCCTGGCTGTTGCAGTACTCTAGCCTGAGGCTACCGACAGACTAGCCACCTGGCCTAGCCCCAAACAGAGTCAAGTCTTCGCCTCTCTTAGGCAAACCAGTCAAGAAATATATGTCCGCCGGCTCGATTTCGAGCTGGTGGCCACCAATGAAGAAGCATTGGTCCTGTATGCTTCATCTGTCAACCAACCACTGTAAGAAATCCACCTGAGCCCTCATGCCAGGAATGGCCCAGTATTTGTACAATCTGCATGCCCTCAAAGCATCAAGTGAGGGCTAATGATTCCATGCGGCAGCATCCACGTCCTCATGCTCTCGTTCACGTCAATCTAGGATGATGTACTCTCTGCATCAAGCATAAAGATAAATTAAATTGCTAGAAATTATTTTGTGTGGTCCATTTTTGAGAATTTTTGGGTTAAAAACCCTTGCGATGGGGACCGCACCATCCAGGTTAGAAACAGTGCGTGGGACCGCACTTTGTCTACATGGAAGGTGCGGACCCTGAGATTTTTCCCAATGGAGAAAAAGTCGGGGTCCGCAGGCCCGCAATGGTAAACCTGCGGGCCCCCGCACGCGGGTTTTGTGCCTAAAAACCCTCCCAAAATGTAATAAATGACTAAAACAAAAAATTAAACGGTTAAAAATGAAGAGTGGGATGATGTGGATTACCTGGAGAAGACAACGTTCGATTCCGACGGTTGGATTTTCCGCAATCTTCACGGGAAGTTTTCTGAGCAAAAGCACTATTTTCTCACCCAAACTCAAAAGGTAAAAATGAATTGACAAAAGCCCTTTTTATAAGTTTTTTGAGTAAATAAATTGCAAATTTGTTTATGTTTCACTTTGAAAAGGTATTTTGCAACATTTTTATCCATTTCAAACAGGTATGAGTAATGTTTGTGTTTTTGTGCAGAATAAAGGATTATTCAGGCGAAATCTATCATTTTCGACGAAAAAACATGTAGAGTCATCTTTAAGCTCTTTTCTGACTCCTAAAACATGAAAAGATTGCCGAGTGTTTCTTTTAGACTCGTTAAAACGAAATTAAAAGACGGTCCACTTACATCTCTTTTCCGATCGTAAAAACATGAAAAGATTGCCGGATTTTTGTCGTTTCAAATTCGATATCGGTCATAAAAGGACGTGTCGTTGATCGCTTTTTTACTTTTTCGGGTCAAAGGCACTAATGACGAAAAGTACTCCTTGGTCATTAAAGATCAAGTGGTTCTCTCAAGTATTATTTTATACTTTTTCGGGCTTGGGAGACACAAATTTACGAAGAAGGTCAACCCTGGAGTCTTCTTAAGTTTTTCAGACTCTCTAAAATTGAAAAATGCTGAGTTTCTCCTATACTGGACTCATTAAAATTTCACAGTAAAGGACCTGTTCAATTACAAACAGGAACGAACCACCTTCTTAGGGTTCGAATTTAAACTAAGTTGGACTCATTTGAAGGATGAGCTTATAATCAAGCAAATGTTATCCTCCTCAAGCTTGTCAAAAATAAAGAGGTACTTGCCAAAAATGGTGGGGGAAAAGAGAGAAAAATGAGCCTGTTTGTCATACTTTGTAACCACTCTTGAACACGACACTTTCATTCACCTGGGTTGGGAAATCCTTTGCCTAACAATTGATCAAACCATATTGAAAGTCTTCAGCTGGTTTCTGGGTATTAACTTTGGGTCAATTGTCACCAAGCCATCTGTCGTGTCGTTATGTGTTCAAGAGGTCACTGCCAATAAGCCATTCATCTGCAAAATATCTGTCATCCATCTTGACCATCCCTGAGTCAATCCTTGCATCTAAATTTCTTCAACTTGATCTATGGTTTCGTGTTGTGGGCTTGCTTACGACGGATCACTTTCTATCGACATCAGCTCATTATCTAGAAAGATGATCTAGAAATCGTCAGTACCTTGGGATCTGCATGCCTCAATGGCAGGTTTCTCACCTTTGACGACAGTTTACATCATTGACTTTCAATCAAAGGATTCCGTGACATGTTCGACATCAACACATTTATTCGCATCTCATGGATTGTACTGGGTACTTTGAGAGCCATTGACATCACTGGTGGTTTCTCTCACACTTGTTAACAGTTTACATCATTGACTAGTAATCAAGTGGTTTCTACCATGTTCGACATCAACACATTCATTCACATGGATAGAGTCGTACTGTTTCAGGAAGTAGAAATGAAGACCCTGGATCTCGTTTCCACAATCCAGGCTGCGAGGAATTTTGTATTCATTATATAATGAAATATTCATAAACAAATGGCTGCGTCCATAATGTTTCCACATGAGTCTATACTTATGATGTTTTACAAGATCACTCCTGTATCAGAGCAGTAGTTAGTTTTTCTAGTCAGCTTTGATCTGAGTATGGGAATGCCTACCTCAGCGATGATATGATCTCATATATATATCTTGCATTGAATGTTTTTACAGGTTCCAACCGGGCTCTCCACAAGATGATCCTTGAAATGATAAAGTACTTCACTCTTCCTAAATGATAAGAAATCGTCATCTACTACAGACTTCGCACTTTAGGGGGCAATCTGTTACACAAAAATATCGTCACCATGATTATTTGCAGTCAGTATGGGTCTATCATCACTTGTACTGTCCTCCTAAGCAAGTCTCAGACCTCAGCTCTTCAAATCAAGGTTTGGAAATGAGAGAAAGACATTAAAAATCAATGTAACTCTGGTTCCCCACTTTCTCTCATGGTCACGCGGTCCCGCACCTTCTATGTACAAAAACTGCGGACTTTCCCGCTCTGTCCCTAACGGTGTAGGTGCGGACCCCTGTGAAAGTCAAAAGGCGCAAGTTTACTCTTAAAAAACTCACTTTAGGTTAATTATAGAGGTTTCTAGAAGGAATTTTGACATGGATTGTTCGCTCTAAGGTGGTTTATGCATCCCAAAAGAGAAGGAGCTAATCCCTTGATGAGAGGAGCTATCCCTTTGAAGGAGGGCTTTATTCCTTTGAAGGAGGACCTAGTAACCTCCCTCCATTGCACTATAAACACAGGCATTGGGCTGGTTGCTAGGGAGGTTAGAAGCTGAACATTTTTGAGGGTAAATGCTGGTGAAATCAAGACTTCCTAGTTGAGCTTAAGAGGAGAGATCACACATCTTTTTGGCTTCATTGGGGAGTGAGTGAAACTTGTCAAAGTAGAGGAGATTTCTTGCTGGACCCTGGGAGGAGCTTGTACAGCGTCAAGGCAAAGGTTGTAAGGTTCTTCTTCTTTTGAATTAATACAATCAAACTCATTTTTCTCGACAAGTATCTTATGTTATTTGTTTCATGGACTCCTTGACTTTCATGTTAAATATGTTTTATGCAATTGGCTTTTCAGGTGCTATTTAATTTGTTTGCCTTGTTTGTGTTTGCAGATTCGCGAAAAGGAGCTCATTTGGATCAAAGGAGCGAGGGCATCCACAAGCTTGCGTTGGACCTAAGGTAGGCCCTAAAAACACTTGTTTGCCATTGTTTATCAAAGCATATTTAGAGAAAGATAGTGTCTGGTTGGTTTGCTTTTCATTAGGTCTTCTTTAGATTCTAGGAAGGTCTATCTTGTCCACAAGATCGACTTATTCCGTGTGACAAGAGCATTTGGATTTCATAGTTAAATTTTGATGTAATTTTATCATTCTCATATGTAATAAATGGTTCCATGCTGGTCCTGGTCACCCAGTGATATTGCCAAGCACCTGCCACTATAAAAATCAAGTCATCTTGAGCACCAATCCGCCTACAAAAGCAAAAGAGAACATACCCTAATTTCCTCTCCCACTGAGCTAGGGTTGGCTATGGGATCAGAAATATTTGAGCAGAGGAGGAATGAGAGATATCAGAAGGAATGAGGCCATCTCATATCATCAAACATCAGGTCTCCACCATTAGTCGAGAAGTCATTCTAAGGAACAAGCCATCATCACAAATAAGGGACGGTTTATCTTCAAACTGTGTTTTTGAGCAAGAAAAGATGAATTTGGAAAACGTGAGAGAGGTTTTTGTCCAAAATAGGCCAAGGAAGAAAAAACCTCTTCACTTTTTACACAAGTTTCATGGTTTTATAGAAATGTCAAAAATACAATTGCCTTAGGAGAGTTAATGCACCTCTGGAGTGACCTTGGGAAAATCAAGATTTCTCCTAGCCTAGTTGGCCAAATGACTTGCTTGATGAGTCAACTAATAACTAGACAAAGAGAGCTTTCTAAATATCTATCATGAGTTTAATTTGGAGTTGAGGAAGACCTTCAAAATGTGACTGCAACAACACTCTTCATTTAGGCAACCTCATTCTGCACATTTTTTAACAGTCTTGGGAGATTGGAGGTTTGACAGAGAAAATGAACTCCAAAGTAGAAAATTAAAGATGTTTTGGAAAGTATACTCAATAAGCTTTCCGACGAGCTATCACATGCCTAATTTGGACACTAGGAAGGCCTCCAAACACGGTCTGCAATAGGAACTATGCATCAGGTAGTTGGCACTGTGCATTGGGTAGGCGTTGCGCATTAGAGGAGTTTTGCTAGTGTAATTTTACACTGGCGCTGTGCACCTATTAGGTGGTGCTGAGCACTTGTCTACAAAGCTTCAAAATGATTCAAATCAACCTAATTCACGACCCTCTGATCAAGTAAGTTAAGCTCCCTTCCTAGCTAAACAAGGGTTTCTCATTAATTATGGTGATTGTTATCTCTCAAGAAGCTAAACCCTAGCTATCCTCTACACTCTCTCATACATTTGCGAAGGGTATTTGTTTTCCATTGTTATTTGCAAAAGGTTTTTGTTTTCTATTGTTTTGATTCCCTAATCCATTTTCTCTAAAGCTTAATCCTCCATATATGAACTCCTCTACACACTATTTTCACAAACCCTGGACCCTACATACAACACCCTTTACATATCCAACCCTATACTCATATACCCCAAACCATACCATACTCCCAAACTCTATCATTATTCCCAAACCCTACCATACTCCCAAACTCTATTATTATTCCCAAACCCTATAATTACTCCCAAACCCTACACCATTCATTAACCTTACTTATTCCCCACATCCCTTTCCAATTCTTGTTCACCCTCACCTGCTTTCCTTTTTAAATCTCTTCATACTCCTCTCAGTCATCACAAGGGAAACATTTCTAAAGTATGCAGAGGGACAATGGGTATGACTATGAGAGAGAAACCCTTAGTGACAGTTCCATGGAGAGACTTAAGGAGAAAAAAGGAGCATGATAAGCTAAAGATCTTGGATGAGGCTTCACTAGTCCAACAAAGCAACCAATGAGGGACCCTTGTGCCAAATTTGGGCAAGTTTTGAGAAATTTTTTTCATTTTCAATTTTTGAAATTTTACAACACAGGAGATTCCATTATATGCGCAGCGCCACTAGTGTTGCGCATTTGATTGGTGCATCCTTAGGAGAAATGGTTTATAGATATGGATTCAACATCAAGAGAACATTAATCCCTGAAAGTTTCATCTCATTTGGAGCAAAACTAGGTGACCTAAAGGGAAAAAAACAATAAAAAATGCCCTCTCTACCACTTTTTGGACACACAGGAAGCAGTCTTGGGAGAATCTACGTTTGAGGGGGAAAATCACCTCCAAATGAGAAAATTCAAGATGTTCCAAAAACTAGACAGGTAGACCTGTCCAACAAGCTATCTTGGTCCTAATTTGGTGGAGTGGAAGGCCTCCAAAAGTGTACTAGAAGTGGTGTTTCGCATATAGGACATGGCGCTGCGCATAGGGCAGATTTTGCTAATTTTGCTCGAAACTTCGAATTTCTCCTAGTTTGACTACCAGTTGACATTTTATCTTCTCCTTGGTAAATTTGTGATGGTAATTGATGCTATTATGTTTAAATGTAATTGAAAAATGACTCTTGGAGGTAGATTCATCATTTTGAGGTGGTTTGAGGTTGAATGAATCAGTTTCCATGGTTTTAGAGGCAAGTTGTTCCACTGCCTATATTCCTGTTCTTAGTTTAGATATGGTTGAAACGTCTTCTCATGGATTCGACCCCTGATGGCTAGCATAGGTGGTTTTATGCCTATATTATGTACTTTCTTAGTCATTTGTAAAGGTTGGACTCTTTTGGAAGTGGTGCACATATTGTATACTTGTATCAGTAGATTGGCAAGGAATAAAACCAGGTTTTGCAACTATTTTTGTGGGATTCTTGTGATACTGTGTTTTTGGATTGTTTCTTATTTTGTAATGAGTTATTATTATGTGTTATATGTTTCAAAACCTTTTCCATTATTCTAAGCTAAATGAATCAAGAGAAATAGGCAAAATACATTGATAACGATGCTTTGCCTTGGGAATGCATTTAGTTATTAATGTTTGCAACAGTTTGAAGAGGATTCATGGTCTCCACATGCCCTCCTCAGCCCCTCAGCAGTCTGAAACCAACCATCTCACTCGATTACTAGTGCATAAACACTTATCTATCTCGACCCATAGAACATGTCTGCATCCCTGATTTGATTTCCCGAACCTAAGCTGTGGGCTCCATTTGATCCAGCAATCAAACCTTCATAATAAAAAAAAAAACCCTATAGCTACTATAACTATTCTAAAATTATTTCAGTCATCTCCACTGAGATTGACAAGGAGAGAGCCCTCTCTTGACCTGGTAGGGCTAGCTACCAGGTTAAGCGTGGTTTGTGGTTATCTTAGGATTGCCTCCCTTCAGCCTGACGTCGATCTAGGCTCTAACAATGCCAAAGCCATCGACTCTAAATCTCCTAGCTTGGCATTAGGGTGCCATACATTCATGTCTGTTAAGGCCATGTTATGCAAATAAAACTCAGACATCTTGGCCTTGTCTTCCAATGTACTTTGATCACAAAGATCAATGAAATGTCTATAATCCTAAAATGGCATAGTGCCTCTCTATGCTAGGGTCTTGATATGGAACTGCAACCACTGTTCCTTGAGGTATAGGGCATAGGATTTAGCTGGCATCCTATACTGGATTGCTTCCAAAGAGAGACTGGCCATACATGCCAATTGGTTCTCTATTTCTTGCAACTGTCCTTTCAACCATGCATTTTCTGTCTCTCATTGATTTCTCATTATGGCCTCTTTGTCTCTGAGGCTACTTAATTATTTGCCCATCTCCTTAGGCTTCTCCTCCATGTGACCAAGGTCTTCCACCCCCTTGGATTTGGCAATCTGCATCCATCGATGAGTTCTGGCCCTCTCCTTCTCAAGCTCAAAGAATAGTGGAATATTTTTTTTTGTGGAATGACCTTGATCCCTTCAATAAATCTATAGTAAGAGTCAGGGTTAGGTTGGGGGCTAGGTTCCTTTAACTCTGGGTCCTCTTCTTTATTTTCTTTCTGTAGGTTTCCCTCCTTATCCAATTTTTGAGTCTCCTGTAGGTTTAACATAGTCTCTTGTAGGACTGCTTTAGCTTCCTGTAGGCCCTATAGTGTATCATGTAGGAATGATTTTCCTTTGGATTAGGTGGATCTAGTTATATTCCTTCTCACATAGGTGATAGAAGACTTAGGAGGAGGCATTTTCTCCTATTGTTTAGGTGAGTCCTCAATCACAATGGGATTTTTGGTTGGTGTTTGGGGTTTCCTTTGCCTTATCCTTATGCTTTTCCTTGTCCTGAAATATAAGGGGTCTGCCTCTGTCTTTTGCCTTTCTGTTTGATAAGGGTGCTAAGAGTAGTGAGGGAAACTGTTGCTTCTCTCTCAGTGGCCTCTGGATACACCCTAGGTGACTCATCCTTGTCTTCTACCTCCTCTTTTTCATTGCACTTTTCCTCTCTATTTTCCCTCTCTTCTTCTCCTTCTAGCTCCTCATCTTGTTTATCAGTCTCTTCTTTGTCATCTTCCTCTATTTCCTCATCCTCTTCCTTCTCTTTCTCCTCTTCTTCCTCCTCATCTATCTCATCTTCATCCCTCTCTACTTCTTCTCCATCTATTTTAGTTTCTTCCTCATCCTTTTCACTGACACTAGGACTGATGTCATATGTGAGAGCTTTTATATCCTCCTTTGTCTGCATGTCTCTGAAAATTTCCCATTGGATAGGAATTTTGTGGTTGTGGAGGGAATATTTTATGATGATTTTAATTAACCATGGTGGGATAACTGTTGGTGGTTTCCCTCCTGCACTTTTATGCTTGTGTCTATCAGTGATTGCAGAATGAAGTATGGTATGCTGAGCCTATGGTGAGGAGGTTTTTCTGCTCCAAACCTCAATTCTTCAAGAAGCCTAAAGTGATACCCATAAACCACATTATACATTTGATAAGGTGGTAGCTCACCTCATTCCAGGGGTATGGTAGGGTTTCTCTCCTTACTCCATTTTTGTCCTCAATGGGCTCTTCTCCCTCTAAAAATAACTTCTTCTTGGAAATTTGGCTATCTCCCTTGTTTCCTTTCTCCAAGGCACTCCTAGGGGAAGTGTGGTAATTCTACTTATGAGTTCAAGGGTGAGATTTATGGAGAGGCCTCTCACCACAACAATGGGATGAATTTTGGTAAGTGGTATGAGGGAGAGAGCAAAATCTCGGGCCACTTCGTCATCATACCCTCCTAATTTTTCAAAATACCCCAACCAGTTATGTCTTGTGAAGATTTCTAACACCTGAGGGTGTTGGTGGATTCTCACAATATTAATGGTCTCCCTTCTATTAAACCCCCCTGTCATTTTGTTGATGAATTTGGAGGAGCTGAGATGGTTGACACAATTTTTTTGAATGTAGAAGTAAATAACTGAAAGAACTGTGGAGACAATTCCCTTACATAGCTACCAAATTCACTCTCTACTAGGGGATTTTCTGTTCAATTCTCTTTGAAAAAGGGAAGGAATTATAGAGCCTACCTCTTCATAGTGTTTTTTGTAGCCAACCCCCGTGTTTTCCCCTCTGAAACTCCTCTCAGCCAATCCTATAGACTGTCTGTCTGTATCCTATAGGTTTCCTATGCGATCCTGTAGGATTTCTTGTGCAATCTTGTAGGAAGTCCTGCGCAGGAGACAGATGGAATTTTCCTCTTTTGTAGGTTTCTTGGGTATGAGAGTGACTTTTGCAAGAGTGAGCCTCGAGGAAATGAATGCATGAGTGCATGGGGATCAACGAATATTTATCCTTATGGCCAAGTTATGTGAGGTGGTGTGCTGGCAACGGAGGCACATTTTCTATTTTTGGACCATTGGTCCCCACTACCACCTCATCATTTCCCCCTCTTCATAATCAACTCCCAATTCAAGCCCTCGTAGACTTAATTGTTTTTGTCTCGCTCTTCTCCTTTTTGACTTGACTGTTGCCACGTATGTGAGGACCAATTGTTTTGTCTTTGTCAACTGAATGAAGGTGGCCAAGTTAACTGGCCACCTTTTGCTTATAAACCAACTTACTCGTAAACTTTACATCTTTTGACTACATTATGCAAATGAGAGAGTGAGTGAGATACTTACCTATGGTGCTAATCCTGGCTTCAATTGTTGAAGACCAGAGGTGCTTGCTGTGTGTTGGTTGCATGCTATTTTTTCTCTTTTTATTTTTATTTTTTATTTCTCTTTGATGATTCCTTTGATGTGTAGGTACCTGATGTTGAATATGTTGCTGTTGTTGCTGCTTTGGAGCTTGTTCTACTCTTGGATCATTATGCTAGAAGCTTGCTGCAATCATGATTTGTATTCTATGGGATAGGTTGCTACAGGATTTCCTATAGGATGTACTCTAGCTGCTTCTCCCTCAGAACTCTTAATCATACACTTTGGTGGGATTTTGAGGATGGTGACATGGATTGAGAGGAAGACTAGGAGTGTGGAGAAATGAGACATACTCAGGTGCTACTCCCTTCTGCTCTTTGTTTCATTTTTTTCTCTTGAAGACTGTGATAGACACAGACAGACACAGACACAGATATATATATATATATATATATATATAGAAACTGATTTTTTTTATGGTGAATGCAGGGGTTATGAAAGTGGACATAGGTGTGGTAATGAAATGGTGATGTAGGGGTGTTATTTATTTGAAATAACAGGTCATTTTTTTGCCCTAGGGTCACTTCCTTTAGGATTCCTGAGCCACTATAATTCCTACAGGATCATCCTATAGGTTTACAGGGGATCTTGTAGAAAACACAAACCTCTTATAAATTGAAGCAAAGGAGTGAAAAAATGGAAGAAATGGTGGAGTGATGAATGACAATGAGTGGAAAAATAAAAATGTGAGAGAAATAAGTCCCTTTTTTATCCTCCTTTGTTCTCTGATCGTCCTCCTTGCTGACCTGCAAATCGAAATTTTCATGATTTTTTCTTTTTTTTTTTGAAAACAACCAGGCTGCCTCCGAGAGGTTTTCATCCTAGCTGTTTGCTCTTGGTGCTTCAATATAGGTTTTCACTCGGGGATATTTTTATTTTCCTTTTATTTTCTTTTTTTCTTTTTTGACACCATTGGGCCACCCCAAGAGGTTTTCAACCCAATAGTGGGAGTTAGGCACCTCATGGAGGTTTTCACCCGAGTCCTTATTATTATTTTTTTTTTCTCAGTGATTTGATGAGGCAGGAGCTCAAACTTGCTCCACTACCGTCACTATTTTATTGGGAACTCTCGCTTTGACAATGATCTTTTTTAAACTTGTTGGGTGTGGAGCCTGATTATCTTCTATATTCAAAGGTATCGCCACATTGGACCCCAGTTCGAAATGGGGGCAGCAACGCCGCCCGTAAAATATTCGCTGCAGGGGGGATTCAGGGGGGGGGGGGGGCGGCTGCGACCTTTGGGAGCCCCCCCCTGGCGGGGGAAACAACTGTAAAATTGCCTTGTAAAAGTATAGTAATTTCTAGTCAATCTGGGCCGTTCATTAGGCGGATGATCTGACGGTAGAGCTTATGTTTAGTTTAGGGTTTTTTGCCCTAGAAGGCAACCCCTCTCTTTGTATGAGGGCATTGTATTTGAGGCTATGTGATAGATGTGTATTCTGTGAGCGAGAAACAGAGAGGTGAGACTGTGAGAGAAAACAGAGGATATTATAGCGGATTTGTTGTAAGTTGTGTCTCTTCATTTTGCTGGATAATAGAAAGGAAGGACTGGCTGTTCAGGGTGGACGTAGCCCAAACTGGGTGAACCACGTATATCTATGTCTCTCTTGTTTTGTGTGTTTTCTGTGTTTATATTTCTGCAATATTTTATGTGTTCCATTGCTCCGTAATATATAATTTTCTAACAATTGGTATCAGAGCCGAAGGTCTATTTGGCTGATAAACTCGCAGGAAAGAAGGGTTCTTGGTTCGAGTGGGAGCAATGGCGGAAGACGGTAAGTTTAGGGTCGAGAAATTTAACAGCCAAAACTTCTCGCTGTGGAAGATGCAGATGGAAGATTATCTGTATCAGAAATATCTATACCTACCATTGGGCGGAAAAACAAAGATGCCGACGGGTATGAAAGACGAAGAATGGAACCTTCTTGATAGAAAGGTACTCGGAACAATACGATTGTGCCTTGCTGCATCAGTCGCCTTCAACATTTCGAAGGAAACCACGACAGAGGTTTTGATGCAGACGTTGTCGAAACTATATGAAAAACCCTCGGCCTCAATCAAGGTATTTCTTATGAAACGGTTATTTAATATGAATATGTCGGAAGGTGGATCTGTTGCAAACCATTTAAATGATTTTAATACAGTTACAAGTCAGTTAAGTTCTGTAGGGGTAAACTTTGATGATGAAGTTAGAGCTCTGCTATTCTTGTGCTCATTACCAGAAAGTTGGAATGGTTTGGTAATGGCCATTAGTAACTCCATTTCTGGATCTAGTACTTTAAAGTTTGATGATGTTGTCGGTGCCATCCTTAACGAGGAAATGCGACGGAAATGCTCCGGTGAGACATCGGGAAATGCTTTGAGTGGAGAGTCTAGAGGAAGAAAAATGGAAAGAGGAAAGAGCTCAGGATATCGCAGTAAATCAAGGAAAGGCAGATCCAAGTCCAGATCGGGGATAGTGTGCTAGAAATGTGGAAAGAAAGGACACCTAAAGAAAGACTGTAGATCTCGAAAGGGAAAAGAAGGAGATGCACAACAAGAAAAAAATCATGAAGCAAATGTGACAGGTGAGATGTTACAAGATGCTTTGATTCTTTCTTTTGAAAATATTACTGATTCCTGGGTGGTAGATTCAGGGGCTTCATTCCATGCCACACCTGATAAGAAATACTTTCATGACTATGTTCCAGGAGATTTTGGACAAGTTCATCTGGGTGATGATAAACCCTGTAAAATCGTTGGAATGGGTAAGGTTCTTGTAAAAAAGCAGAATGGAAACCAATGGCTATTAAAGGAGGTGTTGAGGCCTTGAAAATCACTGCAACAACATCGGGGATAACCACCCGGTCCGGACCTTAGTACAGCTCCTTTTCCGTTTGGAATAGTGGCTCCGACTGGGGATAATGGGACCAGTTTCCCAAAAGTGGATAAACGGGATGAATGGATGATTTATAAACTGAGCTAACGATGAGTGAATAACTAAATTTGTTGACAAGAATACAAAAACTATGAACTATCCCGGGAATCTATTGAGCTTTAAAGTGTAGCGTTTGATGGTATGTGTCTAAAGACAGGCATATAGATGACTCCATCTAACAGACATAGATATTAATTCATTCAAGATTACTGTGCCTAAATAGTTAAGCAAAGCGATTAAAACGATATTACCACACTCATCATTTATATTATCGACATATACATGATTAAAAGGAAAGCATATCATAAAACATCCAATAGTGGAAAGAATGTAGAATTGCTGTTAAAGCGCATGCATATAATCAACAATAGCAAGGATAATCAAATAACAATTCACATAACAGGAATGAATTCAGACATAGATAGAAATACCATATGAGCTGCTTTGACACTCCCGATATCAATCGCTACTTTTAATTCTTCCTTCAACGTAGAAACATTCTCAACAAAGACAATAGTGCACAATTGCATAAAAAGCCTCCTTGCTGAATTAAGAACAACTGGTCTAGTTTTATAAAAGAATATTGACTGAAGCACAATAGTGCAAACTTCAGTCTTTAAGTCTGGTACAAAACTTTACGACCCATTCCAAAACAATGAAAGGGCCTATAAATACTAAATTAATCTAAATATCTACTAAACTGAAATCCTACTAAATCGGTATCAATAAATCTAGATTCTATTTTCCTCAGCGATCTGGCAATCGGCGGCATGATTCATCAAGTAGGCTGCTTGCCTTTAAATCTGAGCTGACTTATCGCGAGCATTGGCTCTACTTCAGGAGGTTTGTTGAGGCGCGAACTGAGCTGGGTGGCATAGGTGGCATCCTGAATATCGGGAATTATATACCCGATCGCATCTGTTAGGCACTTAAGGGCGGCTCTCTGTGTATGCGGCTTTACCAGGAAGAGCCAATATGCTTCCATAGTTAAACTGTTAATCCCAGCGATTAATCTCCCCTTTTCCTCTAAATCAGGATAACATGATTGCTCCAATGTGTTTGTTGTTGTCAACTTTCCTGGTGTACATTGGGAAATCATATTTGATAAGTAGAGAGTGTTGTTAACTAGTTCAACCAGATTGCTGGAAGTTGATTTACATCTTGAAGCTGCCCTCTCTGCTTTCATCATCTGAGACTGCCATTCTGTGAAAAGTATATCTTTATGTGTTTCTAAGATTCTGGGCAAATTTGCTGCTCTTCCTTGTTCAGAGTCTTGCCAGTCAAGAAATGCAGTTATGATCTCTTCGGCTTGATCCAATTCATTTCTGGCCTTCTCTACCTGCTGATTTATGGATGTCGTTAATTCACAGAGTGGCTCTGCCTGAGCGATTTGTTGACACAGAAGCCTAATTTGAGATATTAATGCAGTGTTTATTTGTAATGCTTCTACTCTGAATTCAGCCACTTGTGGAGCGCCCTTTATTATTTCGAGCTGCGATGACAATTGAGCGATTTGCTTATCCTTTGTTTTCATCATTTGCTCGTTCGCTGCCTTCAGTTGTGCCAATGCCTCTGATAATTCCTTCTGTTTCTGGATCGCGCTTTGGTCGATCCTTTGCTTTTCTGCCTGCAATTGTTGAGTTAATTGACTGTTCACTTGCTGTTGTGTCAACAATTGCTGCTCTGCCTGCTCTGCCTTCTGCTTTGTCTCAACCAACCTGTAATGCGAAAATTTCTTGATCCTTGGTTTTCAGTAGAAGACTTACCTCCGATGCCTTATCGATTGTCGCTGCCGAATAGGCTCCCGCATACTGTGATAGTTTTGTTAGGTCATCGGAGGGGTCGAATTCCTCCTTCCAAACCACGCTGCCCGTAACAGTTTGCTCTGGGAAAAGGGAAGGTTGATCAATCCTCCTTCTTTTCCTTTGTCGTTTAACCACTGCTTTATGCCTTGGGCTGTAGAAGACATCCAGGGGAGGAATATCTTCTACCTGGAGAATGATTTGGTCGGAGGGGTCTTTTGGTATTACCTCAACATCCTTAGAAATGGGTGGGCCGCTGGTTCCACTTAGAACTTGAGGTGAAGTGATGTCCTGTGTATCGTTTGTCTTGGAAGTGTCTGTATCCTTGGAACATTCCAACCCACTGATGATAGAGTCAAATTGCTTCCATTCCTAGAGAAATTTGGGGTCAATACGAGTATCTATATTGACATCAATGGTGGTTTGTTTTTCCTTTTCAGCTTGGGACTCCTTCCGCACTTCTTCCTGCTCTCTCTTCTGCTGTTCCTCTTGTTCTCTCTTTTGCCTTTCCTCATGCTCTTTCTTTTGCTGTTCCTCTTCCTCTTTCCTCTGTCTTTCCTCCTGTTCTCTCTGTTGACTTTCTTCCTGTTCTTTTCTCTGTTGCCGACCAGGCTCGCTTGATGATGTTGCTGGGGTTGTTGCTAGTAAATCTAGAGGCAGAGTTTGCAACCTCTGTTCTCTAAGTTTATTAAACTCAGTCAACCCTTCATCATTATATTTCATTCTAGCGAATTCTTTAGCCTGACCTATTGATTCGGCTGAAACGAACAGGTCGTCAAACATATCTTCTTTATGCTCAAATTTTGTCAATTTGGCCTGTTCTAGTGCATTATAGGCAACTTTATTTGGATCAAATGGCCTATTTGGGATAGTCGCCAGAGTTAAGGATTGAATCTTTGTCGCTTCCTTTTATGCATGTTTGAGATCATGCAGAGTATAGACACCACACATCAAGGGAAAAGAGGGCCAACCCCTCTTCTTTTCTTTCTTGAGAGTCTGTGTAACACTCTCAGCCGTAATCTGATAAGCGATTTCTCTTGCTAGCAGTTTATCTGGTATGTACAAAGGGAGAACATGTGGGTTGGCTTGGCTGCTGAAAACTCTAACATAAGTGAATTTTTCCTCTCCAAACCAACTCCCTACCGCTGTTAAATCAAACGAAGATTGATAGGAAATCTTGGGAATGGGTTTATCAAAAATAGAATAATAAATAGGCACCATAAAGCCATTGCAGATTTGGTACAGATGGTGCTTGTAAGAGGACTTCCATAATTTCTCATGGTATATGTTGATAGCCGTGGGATCTTGTGGCGTCCACCTCCAGCCGAGCACGGGAAATTCAGAATTGAAACATAATGTATCTAAAATATATGCACTGTAATATAATGGGGGAATTTTCCTTTCAGAGATGACAGTCTGATTTCTAAAATCAAGAACAGCTTTGGCTAGTTTATCTGAGAGAATAGTGGCCCAATCCATTATTTGACTATTCACTGCAGCTTCCATTAAAGGAACCATCTCTATGGTGAAATTAGAGGAGTCATGCAATCCCCACAATCTACACATCATTATTCCAGCGTAGCAATAAGGAGAGGCCAGGGAATCAACTGAGTACTTACCGGAAGACTCATGTTTGTGCTTTGCCGGATTTTGTCTCCAATCCCTGATGGGTTCGGATTCAACTTCATTCTCGTTTGCGAATTTTTCCAGGAACGCCTTATTGTATGTCTTCTCTGGCTTAGGCAAATGGTACATTTGCCTCAAGTCCTCAGCTTTGAACGACCCGAAAATCCTTCCGTCTCTGGTGTTGAAGGTTCTATCCAAGATTGGGATTTCTTCAATCGCCCACTGCACTACGTCTATGTATGGGAGAATTTGCTCCCTGGCTGCTATCCTGTGAAGGAAGGAGTCAGCTAAATCCTTAAGAGTGCACTCAGATTTCCGAGTGGAATCAGCAGTGGCTTCTACTATTGTCACCGTAGGTTCTTCAATTTCGATTAAGTTGTAGGTACCCTGCCAAGTAGTTCTGCCGAGACCTGAACATGTTGTATCTGAAATTAATCCTTTCTTCTTGTCAGTGAGAACCTGTCCTACAGCTGGCGTAGTGGAAGCGCCTGTGGTCTTCTTGGATTTCTTCCCCATTTTGCTTGAGCTTTCTCCTTTGGATGAAATCTGCACAGAGGCGCAAATATACGTAATACAGAGAAATAGCAATGAAAACTTGCAAGTGATGAGAAATATTGACATATGCGTAATAAGGGATTAGCTTTGAAAATGGGCGCAGACACAATCCATGGGAGGATTTTAGGACTTACGATCACATTAAATGGCCGTTTAAAACCTGCCAATCTTAAATGCCCATTATATCGTTAATCGGCCGAATGATTCATTTAAGCGTGATGTGGGAATTTTGGTGGTTCTGCGCAGGCGAATCATTGTTGGATGGATCAAGCCTTTAATATGAAAGAAATCATGATATCTCTTCATTTAACGGCTTTTTCAAAAATTGTGCTTTATCGCGTCATCGGGGCAACCTTAAACCTTTTGTATTGACACTATTGAAAACCTCCGATCGCCGATAGCGATATCGAATCGCGTCGGGAGAATGAGGATTATATATAATATTGACAGCCTGCCACCGATTTGCCGATTGCGATATCACATCGCATCGGAATACATTACCCGGGCACCTTAACAATGTGGATGAAATACTGCCGATTGCCGATTGCGATATCGCATCGCATCGGGGTATTGGCATCACATAAGATATGTATTATATATCGCCGATCACCGATCGCCGATTGCGCATCGCATCGGGGCTAATGGCATGGGGGCGCTTTAAAATGTGCATGAAGTATTGCCGATAGCCGATAGCCGATAGCGATATCGCATCGGCGGAGACCAATGTGCCACTTACTTATGCTCCCTTATGTCATTGCGATATGCGATCTTGCGATCGCTTTATCGCAATGAAAAAGGATTGTTTTATTTGATCACATGGGTTTTTCAAAAGGTTTTTTATATAATGTATTCATTTGGTTTTCGGACCATTTTGAAAGATACAATGTTGATACCAATTAAACTCTAAGGGACCCATTTCATATGATAATTTTGGGAATAAAAATGTTAAGAAATGGGGGGTTGTTGTGGAGCACAACAGGAGGTAAGGCATGTTCTAGATCTAAAGAAAAATCTGATTTCAACAGGGCAGTTAGGCGGTGAAGGTTGTGTGACAACTTTCATAGATAAAGCTTGGAAGGTCACCAAAGGAGCCCTGGTAATAGCAAAAGGCGAAAAGGTTGGTACATTGTATTTATGCAATGGTATTTCTAACTCTGTTAATGCTTTAAATTCCAAAGGAGTAGATGCAACATTATGGCATCATAGGCTCGGACACATGAGTGAAAAGGGGATGAAGATTCTTCACTCAAGGAATTTGTTGCCGGGTTTGAAGAATGTTGATTTGGACTTATGTGAGAATTGCATTTATGGAAAACAGAAGAGAGTCAGATTTCTCAGAGTTGGGAAAGAAAAGAAGAATGAAAAATTAGAGCTTGTGCATACAGATGTATGGGGACCTGCTCAGGTATCATCTCTCAGTGGCTCTCGTTATTATGTTACTTTTATTGATGATGCAACTAGAAAAACTTGGATTTATTGTATTAAGAATAAATCTGATGTATTTGATACTTTCAAGAAATGGAAAGCTTTGGTTGAGATTGAGACAGGAAAGAAATTGAAGTGCCTTAGATCAGACAATGGAGGTGAATATTGCAGCAAAGAGTTTGATAGGTACTGTTCAGAGTGTGGAATTTGCAGAGAGAAGACAGTTCCAAGAACACCACAAGAAAATGGTGTGTCAGAAAGGATGAACAGAACAATCATGGAGCGTGCAAGATGCATGAGATTGCATGCAGGATTGCCTTACAGTTTTGGGTAGATGCTGTAGATACTGTTGTTTATCTAATAAACAGAGGGCCTTCAAGTTCCTTGGATGGTGGTGTTCCAGAGGAAGCATGGACAGGTAAAAAGGTAAACTACTCTATTTTAAAGCCTTTTGGTTGTAAGGCCTTT
This sequence comes from Pinus tabuliformis, assembly GCA_031772625.1. NCBI lineage: Eukaryota > Viridiplantae > Streptophyta > Pinopsida > Pinales > Pinaceae > Pinus > Pinus tabuliformis. Next base: position 1,138,098,774 of record CM062809.1, on the reverse strand, counting down.
GTCCATATTGATAAAGAAAATATAAAAAAGCTTGAGGCAAAGTCAAAGAAATGTACCTGTATTGGATATGGTGTTAATGATTTTGGTTATCGCTTATATGATTATGAAAATCACAAAATCATTAGGAGCAGAGATGTAATATTCAATGAAAAGGTCTTGTATAAGAATTAGTTGCAAGAAAAGAAGAAAGAAAACGAAAACAAGGAATACACAGTTCTTGATGAAATCACTGAAAAAGTAAAGGTGCCTGAAAATAATAATCAACAACCACAACAACAACAACCACCACAGCAATAACAGGCACCCCAAACACCTGAAAGTGGTGTTAGAAGATTTACCAGGATAAGTAGACCCCCTGAACGATATTCTCCTTCATTATATTATTTATTGTTGACTGATTCTGGTGAACCCGAATGTTATGAAGAAGCAATGCAGGTTGAAAGCAGGAAGAAGTGGGAGGTAGCCATGGAAGAAGAGATGGACTCCTTAATGCATAACCAGACTTGGGATTTAGTCAGGTTACCTGCAGGAAAAACTACATTGAAGAATAAATGGGTTTACAGGCTGAAGGAAGAAGATGGAGGAAAACAAAGGTACAAAGCTAGACTTGTGGTGAAGGGGTTTGCACAGAAGAAAGGTATTGATTTTGATGAAAGATTTTCTCCTGTTGTTAAAATGACTTCAATCAGAACTATTTTAAGTCTTGTAGCTGTTGAAGATTTTCATCTTGAGCAGTTAGATGTAAAGATAGCCTTTCTCCATGGGGATTTGGAGGAAGAGATATATATGCAGCAGCCACAAGGATATGAGGTGAAAGGGAAGGAGAAACTAGTGTGCAGGTTGAAGAAGAGCTTGTATGGCTTAAAACAGGCTCCAAGGCAGTGGTATCTAAAATTTGGCAAGTTTATGTCTGAACAAGGTTATACTAGATGTCACTCTGATCATTGTGTTTATTTAAAAAAGCAAAATGATGGCAGCTATATTATATTGTTATTGTATGTAGATGACATGCTCGTTGCAGGATCTAACATGAAGGAAATAAATGTACTCAAAAGAAAATTGGAAAATTCATTTGCAATGAAGGATTTGGGAGCTGCAAAACAAATCCTTGGTATGAGAATCACTAGAGATAGGAAAAATCGCAAATTAAAATTGTCTCAGAATTAGTACATACAAAAGGTGTTGAAAAGATTTAATATGCACAATGCAAAACCAGTTAGTACACCTTTTGCTATCCATTTCAAACTTAGCAAGGAAATGTGCCCAAAGACCCAAGAAGACATGGATTATATGTTTAAAGTTCCATATGCATCAACAGTTGGAAGCTTAATGTATGCAATGGTCTGCACAAGGCCTTATATTGCACATGTAGTGGGAGTTGTAAGCAGGTACATGAACAATCCAGGAAAGGATCATTGGATGGCAGTGAAATGGATTCTCAGATATTTGAAAGGTACCACAAATAAAGCATTATGCTTTGGTGGTTCAAACATCTCCCTACAAGGATATGTTGATGCAGATATGGCAGGTGACAGAGATAACATGAGGAGCACTACAGGATATGTATTTACTGTTGGAGGAACAACTGTCAGTTGGGTTTCAAAAATCCAAAGTGTTGTTGCACTTTCAACAACAGAAGCAGAGTATGTTGCTGCTACAGAGGCTAGTAAAGAAATGATTTGGTTACAAAGGTTTATGGGTGAATTGGGTAAGGAGCATGATATGGGCACATTATACAGTGATAGCCAAAGTGCCATTCATCTTGCAAAGAACTCAGCATTTCATTCCAGGACTAAACACATACAGCTCAAGTACCATTTCATACGATCAGTGTTGGAAGATGGAGACTTGAAGCTGGAAAAGATACACACTAGCCAGAATCCTGCAAATATGCTAACAAAAGTTGTAACCAGGGAGAAACTGAGAATATGCTTAGTTTCAATTGGTCTTCAAGGATGACGATGACGATGAGAAATAGCCAGGTCCAAAGAGGAGTCATTGTCCAGCAAATGGAGCAGCGGTGGAGTTGCTACAATCAGTCTTCAAGTGGGATATTTTTGGGTGTGGAGCCTGATTATCTTCTATATTCAAAGGTATCGCCACATTGGACCCCAGTTCGAAATGGGGGCGGCAAAGCCGCCCGTAAAATATTCGCTGCAGGGGGGGTTCGGGGGGGGGGGGGGGGGCGGCTACGACCTTTGGGAAACCCCCCCCTTGGCAGGGGGTTTCGGGGGCAGCGCCCCCGAAGCTAAAAACAACTGTAAAATTTCCTTGTAAAAGTATAGTAATTTCTAGTCAATCTGGGCTATTCATTAGGCGGATGATCTGACGGTAGAACTTATGTTTAGTTTAGGGTTTTTTTCCCTAGAAGGAAACCCCTCTCTTTGTATGAGGGCATTGTATTTGAGGCTGTGTGATAGATGTGTATTCTGTGAGCGAGAAACAGAGAGGTGAGACTGTGAGAGAAAACAGAGGATATTACAACGGATTTGCTGTAGGTTGTGTCTCTTCATTTTGCTGGATAATAGAAAGGAAGGACTGGCTGTTTGGGGTGGACGTAGCCCAAACTGGGTGAACCATGTATATCTGTGTCTCTCTTGTTTTGTGCGTTTTCTGTGTTTATATTTCTGCAATATTTTATGTGTTCCATTGCTCCGTAATATATAATTTTCTAACAAAACTTTCAATCGGTGTCCATTAACAAGTAAAGGAATGGCCTCTTCATCTATGGTTCTAATATGCATTGAACCATTATCATGACATCTCTCTATAACATAAGGTCCTAGCCATCTTGTCCTCAACTTGCCCTTAAAGTATTTATATGTGGAATCATATAACAAGGCCCAATCACTTTCTTGAAATTGTTTATCCTTGATGTTTTTATCATGCTATATCTTCCTCTGAAGTTGGGTTACCTCTGTGTGTAGGAGGGCTTGCATTTTGAACTCATCTAAACCATTTAACTACAACAATCTCTCTTTTTGTGCACTGCTGAGATCTAGATCTAGTTGGGCTACCATCCTTAGTGTGTTATACTCAAACTCAATGGACAGCAGGGCCTTTTTCCCATAGACCAGCTCATAGGGTGTGAATCCAGTGGTGGTCTTCCAGGTGGTATTATAGGCCTAGGTGGCCTCAACTAGTTTATCTGCCCAATCTTTCCTGCTACTGTTAACCACTTTGGTCAAGATTCCCTCCACCGCTCTGTTGGTCACCTCCACTTTCCCATTAGCTTGTGGGTGATAGGGAGTGGAGGTCCTATGCTTGATCTTGTGCTGGTTGGGTAAGTCTTCAATCATGTTGGAGGTAAACTGGCTACCTGCAGGAAAAGTTAATCTAGAAATATTTTCCTTACTAGGCTTATCAACAATAGTTAGATCAAACTGTTATAATAAAAGAAACCATCATATAATACGAGCATTCACATCGGATTTATTCATTAAATATTTGATTGCAGCATGGTCAATATGGACAAATGTTTGATAGCGTGTAATATAATGCCTAAATTTGTTCAATGAATGCACAACATCCAGGAGCTCCTTTTTGGTCACTATGTAGTTCAGTTCAACCTTTGACATATTCTTACTGATAAAGTAAATGGCATAAGTAAATTTTTCATCTATCTCACCTATGGCTGCTCATATGGCTTTGTATGAGGCATCAACATGAATGTGAAAAGGAAGGGCCAAATTTGGGCCTCAGAGAATTGGGGCAATGGTTAACTTGTTCTTCAGTATGTCCAAGGTCTCTTGACAACATTTTGACCATATAAACTCAGAGTCCTTGGCCAACAACCTAAATAAAGGAGAGTCCAACTTGCTGAAGTCCTTTATGAACTTGCGGTAGTATCCAGCTAATCCTAGGAAAATTCTGACATCTCTCTGATTTTGAGGAGGTGGGACCCTTTGGATGATAGCTATTTTGTTGGGGTCCACCTGCAGTCCTTGTTGAGATATTGAATGACCCAGCACAGTCCCTTTAATCATCAAGAATTCACATTTATCGGGACTGAGAGATAGGTTCATCTCAATGCATTTGTACAGTACCTTGCCTAAGTTGGACAAAGCCTCCTCGAAATCACCCCCATAAGGTGTGAAATCATCCATATAGATTTCTACCGCATCATGGACCAACTCAACAAAGATACTTAGGACTGCTCTCTGAAAAGCGGCAGGAGCATTTCATAGGCCAAAAGGAAGGACCCTATAGGAAAAGGTGCCCCAAGGACAAGTGACAGTGTTTTTATCCTGGTCTTCTGGGCTAATCTAGATTTGGTTGTACCCGCTGAATCCACCTAGGAAAGAGAAAAACTTTTTCCCTGCCAAGCCATATAGCACTTGGTCGATGGAAGGTAGAGGGAAATGTTCCTTCTTTGTGGCTTTGTTCAGCTCCATGTAATTGACACAAATCCTCCAGTTACCATTTTTCTTGGGAACTAACACCAGAGGGGAGACCAATTCATTGTCGAAGATAGGATAAATGAATCCTGCATCTAGAAATTTTTGCAGTTCTTCTTTGACTATATCTTTAAGAGCTAGATTCATCCTTGTTTGGGGTAGCCAGACTGGCTTGCAACCTTCCTTGATATAAATATGGTGAGTACACAATGAGGGGTGTACTCCCTTAATTTCTTTGTAACTCAAAGTGAAGGCATCCAAATGTTCATTTAGCATGTTGCACAACTTCCCCTCTTGGAGAACAGAAAGAGATGGATTAATTTTCAAAGTTTTCTCAGGGCCAAATTCTATGGTTTTGACATGGAGAGGGTTGGAATCGGCCAAGTACAGATCAATTGGATGGTTGTTCTGGGTTTCCTTTACTACTTCTTCTAGGGACAATGTACTCGAAGTTGGACTTTGGAGTAGGTGTTCTATCAAATTGTCTTCATCGTGTTTTTCTCCTCCCATGGTTGTTTCTAAGGTATACAATTGGGTAGTATAAACTTCATCTTCCTCCTCCTCTTCCATCCATAAAGGTAAATCATGTTCTAGAGATGGATGAGCATGAGGGTATAGGACTAACTACTTGGACATATCCCATTCTTGATGGTCATATTACCAGCTCTGTAGCTGATGTAAGCATCAACAGTGGCCAACCAGGGCCTCCCTAGGATGAGAGGGTAACCAGTAAGCTTAGCCTTAGGCTGGAGAACTAGGAAATCTGTAGGGTACTCACAAGAGTCAATGGAGACCATCACATCCTCCACAATCTCCTCAGGGGTCACTGTGGAGCGGTATGCAAGTTGTAGGACTGTTGTGGTCTTTCTCAATGAACCTTGGAGGTTGAGCTTGAGCATGGTGTGCTTGGTCATCACATTACTGACAGCCCCAAGATCGGTCAAAGTGTGTGGGACAATGGTGCCATTGATGTGCACATCTACTACAAGGCTTCCAGGGTCCAAATTCTTTGGAAAAATTACCTGCCCGAACATTAAGTCGGACAGTTGTCCAATGACATTAATGGTAGGGGCATCTCTTTTTTGCCTCCCGGGATGCTTGAAACACTTCTCCTTAATCAAATTGTTGTAAATAGGTACATCCTTGATGGCTCGGAGAAGTGAAATCTTGACACATAGGTTTTTCAATTCTCCTAGAAGTTTAGTCTCTTCTGGGGTAGGCTGGAGTGGTTGAGTTAATCTCTGAGGAAAGGGTGGATTTACTTTAAGAATGATTTCCTCTCTTTCTTATTCAACCTCCCTAGGTGGAGGTGGAGGTTGGTTCTCCCAGATCTCAAGTTAATTTCTTGCATCTCCATAGCATAAACTGGATATGATGTCTCTCCACTGTATACTTGTTGTGTCTGTCTGTTGTTCGGGTTCGGATTTGGCTGGGCAGGCATTAGGGGTTGTTTCGGTGGAGCATAGTGTAACAGTTGTGGTTGGGCAGGTGGTGAAGGCAATAAAGCTGGAAAATTGTTGTACTGGGGCCTCCACTCCTGGGTCGGTGCATTCCGCTGAGGTTGTGGCAAAGCATATGATTGAAATGACTGGATGGCTGGCTGGGAATGATACTGAGATGCAAAGGACCAAGGAGGAGGTGTAGACTAGGAAGGATTAGCAGGGGGTCCCTAAGAAGGTATGGATGTGGTCTGGTTGGGGTTATAATATGCATGGGATGGCCCTTACATGCCCTGCTGGTATGGCCTAGGCCCATGAGGTCTCCTTTGGTTTATGTAACAGAGCTTCTCAATGACCCCTTCAGCTCCTTGATATACAACTTTGAGTCCAAGCAAAGAAGGACACTTGTCTGTGGAGTGGTTTTCTTCACAGACTAAGAAAATTTCAATAGAATTCAATGGACATTCATTCCTAGGGTGCCTCCTGGTGCATTTAGGATAGAAAATGGCCAAGGCTCTCTTTGATTCCTCCTGCTTCCTCCTAATGTTCATCATGTCCATCTATAAGGCAAGGGTTTGCAACATCTCAGTCTTGAAATATTCTAGCATGTTTCCAATTTCACCCTTGATGGATGAATTAGAAGAGGATGTACTGACCATAGGTTGACTTCCCCTACCCTTTTTCCTAGCTACCCTAGAATGGTTTATGAGGACAATCATGATATCCTCATTGTGTAACTGGAATTTATCTCCTCCTACTAACAAGTGTAGGGCATCTAAAAGGTCTTCCCTTACTCCTCTAAGCAGGACCAGCTTTAGTGACTCAGGGTCAAGTGTGCACCTGGCCCTTTTGTAACTAAGCTGGAACCTTTCTTCATAATCCTCTAGGGATTCATCATTACCTAAGGTCATCCTAAAAATTTCTTCTTTAGTATCCTTAGACCTACAGTAGTCTCGATAATTTTTGTTGAAGGCTTGCTGCATTTGAGCCCAAGTTGTGATGCTATGCAATCTGCGGGATTGATGATGTCATTAGTGCCATGTGGCACTTCCTAAGTGGTGACATGTGTCACCCAGATATGCTCCCATAGGACCCCTGAAAATGCCAAATCTACATGCAACGTGTCCTCCGTACTGCCACATCATGTTGAAATTAGCTACCATGTGTATTCATTGGGACCAATGGTATTCCGCCACGTGGCCCCCCTAGAGGAGAGATAAAAGGCACATCTGCCTCTAGTTTTGCAATTTATTTCCTTTGTAAATCGACATCGGCCCTTCCCAATGCTTTAACACTAAAAGCCCAATTTTCAGAGATTTTCATGATATCGACGCTTGGCGATGTTCTGATCTTGTGCTTTTGTGCACCCTTTTGCACTTACGATTACCGATATGCAATATCTTCTCTACCTCCGATGTGGTGGGAATCCCTATATGCGGGACCTCCCCACCACCGATAAGTCGATAGACTGTGCCCAGGGCCCTCTGATCGCTGATAAGCCGATGCGCCATGCCTTGGGATCCGCTGATTTGTGATTTGTGAAACCAACGATTGTTGAGATTGCAACAAGATGATGGAGCTTAGTGAAAAGAGTCGCCTTCACTAAGTGGGCCCGCAGGCTATTTTTGGCGCAAGTCTATTTTTAGACTATGTCTATTTTTAGACATATGGATCATGTCTATGTTTATGGATGATTGATCAAGTTGGGAAAAATAGATGGACTTCTATTTTTGATGAAAGTGTGAGTGATCACAGTGTGAGTGATCAAGTCTATTTTTAGACTGGCTGTCAAAAATAGAAAAGTCAAATATTATTATCTCACAATAATATTTGGACTATAAACTTAATCTTATTCTCTTGGAGCACTTCAGTTTGAGCTACGGAAGTGGCACATGCAACTGTCAGAAGGAAATTCATTTTTCTTATGAGTCAGTTGAGTTGTTGCATGCATGACTTCAGTTAGAACTCAAGTGAGTTGAGTTTAGTGGACTGGAGGTACAGTTGATGGAGTTGTGTTCAGTTTAACTTAGTTAAACTGGTTGTAGTTAGTCTAACTGCAGATAGACTAATGATGAGTTGTTAAACTAATTATTAACTCATAATACAACTAAAGAATACATCAGTTAACTCAGTTGCATGTCAGTGCATGTTCAGTTCAACAGGGACAGGTGGTAGAGAATCAGATTGCTATCAGTTGTGACTATAGTTGTGCACCAGATCTTGCACAATCAAGGGATTGAGTATGCCAATGAGTTTGCTCACGTATTTGGCCCGCATTTTAGCCTTTGCTCACGTCCAAAAAGAGTGAGTGACTATTTTGCAGGTGAAAATCGAGTTTGGGAAGCTATTCTCATCAGTTCTTGAGCAGGGGAGGCATGCAAGCAGTGAAAGAGATTTGGAGATCAGATCTGAGCTGTATTGTGTGTAACAGAGGTGGAGATACTTGTGAGAAGTATTATGCTGTGTAATGTTACATGACTCAATCATTAATATACAGATAGTGTGGGGTTTTTAGCGCGATGCTTTCCCCGTGATACATACTGTGTTAATGTGTGAATGCTCTTGATGTTTTATTGTTATTGATGCTGCTATATTGATGATCAACGTAGAGGAGCTTATGTATTGTGTATGTTTTCCGCATTAGTACATGATCAGGATAATCTCCATTGAATATGTGTTAAATTATTCAAAATTTCTACATGGTATCAGAGCTAGATAATTGTAAGAAAAAAGTTTCTACATGGTATCGGAGCAGCTTGATTTGTAGAAGAGATTTTTACAGGATATCAAGCGAGGGTTGATCGGAAGCAGTTGAGTTGGTTGCTGGTGGAATTCGAATTTGCAGCAGTGTTTTCTTGGTGACAACGCAGCAATGTCTTTCAACGGATTGCGATTGGAGTATGCTCTTGAGGGCAGCTCAAACTATATTGCATGGAAGGACAGGATGGAGGCAGTATTGGATGATAACGGGCTGAAGGAATTCATAGATACGGATATCCCAAAGCCTACTGATGCTACTCAAGCTGATGCTTGGCAAAAGAAGATCGTAAAATGTCGAAGAATTCTGTTGGAGGGCGTGAAGGATCACATTGTGTCCAGCCTCCATGGAAAGGCTACTCCATATTTGATGTGGAAATCATTAACAGAATTATTCCAAAGCAAGAGCGATCAGAGGAAGCTGGCGCTCAAAGATAAACTCAGAAACATCAAATGCGAGAAGGGAGACAGTATTCCCAAGTATCTCATGAAGTTCACTCAGTGTCGAGATGAGCTGGGAAGTGTGGGGGTTACTGTCGATGATGAGGACTTGGTGAGCTTGGCTCTCCTTGGTCTTCCGAAGAGTTGGCATTCCTATCAGGACTTTGTCAATGGTCGGGAGAAGTTGCCAGGATGGGAAAGACTATGGTCAGATCTTGTGCAGGAGGAGATCAGGCGGAGTACTAGGGACGGATCTTCGTCAAAGGGAGCTGATGAAGAGAATTGTGCTTTGGCTGCCAAAGCAAAGAAAGGGAAGAGCAAGAAAGCTTCTCAGTCTGGTGCGAAAGGCAAGAAGCAGGATATGTCCAAAGTGAAGTGTTTTCACTGTCACCAGCATGGACACTATGCCACAAATTGTCCGCAGAAGAAGAAGAACAAGTAAGCTGCTGGATCTGCAGGGGGAGAGGCTTTAGCTTCTCAGTTTGAGCTTGATTTTTCATTGATCGCATGCTTGGTTTCAAGTGTGATGGGATCAGTGTGGTTCTTGGACAGTGGTGCGTCTTTTCACATGACGGGAGATAGAGATTTGTTCTCTGATCTGGAGGACAAAGATCTTGGAGTGCACATCGAGATGGGCGATGATGGTAGATACAGTGCGACCGGTATCGATACCATTTCCTTTGAGAGGGAGTCTGGTAAACCCTTTGTATTGAAGGAAGTCATGCATGTTCCAGGATTGAAGAAGAATCTCATCTCAGTGGCGATGTTAGAAGACAAGGGGTATGATGTTGTTTTCAGCGAGGGAAAGGCCTTCCTGCGCAGCAAGACAACTGGTGAGACCCGGAAGATAGGGGTTCGAGTGAGGAACCTTTATCAGTTGCATGTAGATGGATGCACAGCAATGGCAGGCAAGGCAGAAGGATTGGTGAGCCGGGATGATGGCGAGTTGTGGCACAGGAGATTGGGTCACCTTCACCATGGAGCCTTGAAGATACTGCAACAGATCACTACAGGGCTTCCTAAAGGCACACTTGCGCAGTCAGATCAGTGCAAGGGGTGTACTTTGGGGAAGTTTGTGAAAGCCACCTTTCACGAGAAGGATAGTCGCGCCACGACGATCCTTGAGAGAATTCACACAGACGTGTGTGGACCTTTCTCAGTTGCTTCGACAGCAAAACACAGGTATTATGTGATTTTTGTTGATGATTTCTCTCGTAAGTGCTGGATATTCTTCATGCAGAAGAAGAGCGAGACATATTCAAAGTTCTGTGAATTCAAAGCACTAGTCGAGAAGGAGTCGGGGAAGAAGGTGAAGGCTCTTAGGAGCGATAATGGTGGTGAATACATCTCGGATGAGTTCAAGGATTTCTGCAAGGCAGAAGGGATTCGTAGAGAGCTCATAGCTCCCCATAACCCACAGCAGAACGGGGTAGCTGAGCGGAAGAACAGAACGATTGTGGGTGCTGCACGGGCAATGTTGCATGATCAGGGCCTACCCCTTCACTTGTGGGTGGAAGCATGCAATACAACAGTTTATGTGCAGAACCATTGTCCTCATAGGATACTTGGCATGAGTACACCCGAGGAGGCTTATTCTGGTAAGAAGCCTGATCTTTCTCATTTGAGGATTTTTGGTGCTAACGTTTACATGCATGTGACGAAGGATGCTAGAAAGAAGTTGGAGCCGACTGCAGAGGTTGGGATATTTGTGGGGTACACTGATACGCCCCACAACTATCGTGTGTATTTGCCAGACAGTGGTAAAACTGTTGTGCGACGGGATATAAAATTTCAGGAGGAGAAAGCCATGAAGTGTTCGCTTGAGAGGGAGCTACACTTGCATGCAGATGAGGAGCTATTAGTTCCTAAGGATGAGCTTCAGGACGTGGATCAGCCACAGGACGAGGTTCATGGAGTGGAAGAGACCACTCATGTAGCGCCAACCATCAGAGGGCGAAAGTGCTTGACAGAAGCTGAGCGACTGGCTCAAGATGCAGAGAAAGTTGTAGGACCACCTACAGTGCAACGCAGGCAGAGACAGTCACCGGATCGGTACACTGGATACATGGCTCTTATGAGCAAGTGTGTTGTGACTGAGCCATCCTCTTTCGAGGAAGATGTGGAGGATCCCGCATGGGTAGACGCCATGGTGGAAGAGTATGATTCTATTGTCAGAAACAGTGCATGGGAGATTGTTCCTAGACCGGAAGGGAAATCAGTGGTGGGTTCGAGATGGATCTACAAAGTTAAGCAGGCAGCTGACGGGAGTGTGGAGAAGTACAAGGCAAGATTTGTTGCCCGAGGCTTTTCACAGATTGAGGGGATCGATTATGAGGAGACCTTTGCACCTGTCGCAAGGTATTCTTCCATACGGACGATTCTTGCTCTCTCAGCGCAGATGGGATGGCACATTCATCAGATGGATGTGAAGACTGCGTTCCTCAACGGAGTCATTGAGGAGGAGGTGTACATTGAGCCACCCGAAGGCTTTGAAGTCTTCAGCAGCGAGTCGCATGTGTGCAGGCTCAAGAGAGCGCTGTATGGGTTGAAGCAAGCACCACGTACTTGGTACACACGGATAGACAGCTATTTCACAGGACTTGGATTCTCCAAGAGCGAGGCGGATCCGAACCTATACCAGATTGTGGTGGAGGGTAAGTTTCTTATCATTGTACTGTATGTTGATGATTTGATTCTAACGGGTGATGAGCTGTTGATACTGTCATGCAAGAAGGATCTTGCTACAGAGTTTGAGATGAAGGACTTGGGCCTCCTTCACTATTTCCTAGGATTGGAAATATGGCAGCGCAGTGGTGGACTGTTTGTTTCTCAGGGCAAGTATGCTCGGGAGATACTGGATAAGTTCAACATGCATGGCTGCAAGCCTATTGATACTCCTCTTCCTGGAGGTTGGAGGAAGGAGGATGCCACTTCGGGAGAAGAAGTGGATGCCACTGTTTATCGACAGTTGGTGGGGTCGCTGATGTATTTGGTCAATACACGACCTGATATATGCTATGCAGTTAACCAGCTTTCACAAGCTATGGTTAAGCCTACCAAGCTCTTCTGGAAGGCGGGCAAGCATGTATTGCGCTACTTGAGAGGCACATCGGGATATGGTTTGTGGTACAGACAGGAGGATGAGGTGAAGCTATGTGGCTTCACGGATGCAGATTGGGCAGGGAGCCCAACAGACAGAAAGAGCACATCAAGAGGGGTCTTCAGTATCGGATCGACAGCAGTTTCTTGGTACAGCAGGAAGCAGAGATCCGTGGCACTCAGTTCAGCGGAGGCTGAGTATATGGCAACAAGTTTGGCTGCATGCGAGGCTATATGGATGAGGAAGATCCTGGTTGGTTTGTTCGGTTCTCATTTGGATCCTACTGTGATTTACTGTGATAACCAGAGTTGCATTAAACTCTTGGCTAATCCTGTATTTCATGATAGATCTAAACATATTGACATCAGGTACCATCATATCAGAGATTGTGTGCAGTGGAGGATCATGTTACTTTCGTACATTCCAACGGAGGATCAGGATGCTGATATTCTGACGAAGGCTCTCACTAGGAGCAAATTCGAGTACCACCGAGGCAGGATAGGGGTTGCTGATAATCCATATCTTGTCGAGAGGGAGTGTTGAGATTGCAACAAGATGATGGAGCTTAGTGAAAAGAGTCGCCTTCACTAAGTGGGCCCGCAGGCTATTTTTGGCGCAAGTCTATTTTTAGACTATGTCTATTTTTAGACATATGGATCATGTCTATGTTTATGGATGATTGATCAAGTTGGGAAAAATAGATGGACTTCTATTTTTGATGAAAGTGTGAGTGATCACAGTGTGAGTGATCAAGTCTATTTTTAGACTGGCTGTCAAAAATAGAAAAGTCAAATATTATTATCTCACAATAATATTTGGACTATAAACTTAATCTTATTCTCTTAGAGCACTTCAGTTTGAGCTACGGAAGTGGCACATGCAGCTGTCAGAAGGAAATTCATTTTTCTTATGAGTCAGTTGAGTTGTTGCATGCATGACTTCAGTTAGAACTCAAGTGAGTTGAGTTTAGTGGACTGGAGGTACAGTTGATGGAGTTGTGTTCAGTTTAACTTAGTTAAACTGGTTGTAGTTAGTCTAACTGCAGATAGACTAATGATGAGTTGTTAAACTAATTATTAACTCATAATACAACTAAAGAATACATCAGTTAACTCAGTTGCATGTCAGTGCATGTTCAGTTCAACAGGGACAGGTGGTAGAGAATCAGATTGCTATCAGTTGTGACTATAGTTGTGCACCAGATCTTGCACAATCAAGGGATTGAGTATGCCAATGAGTTTGCTCACGTATTTGGCCCGCATTTTAGCCTTTTCTCACGTCCAAAAAGAGTGAGTGACTAATTTGCAGGTGAAAATCGAGTTTGGGAAGCTATTCTCATCAGTTCTTGAGCAGGTATTGAGCAGGGGAGGCAGGCAAGCAGTGGAAGAGATTTGGAGATCAGATCTGAGCTGTATTGTGTGTAACAGAGGTGGAGATACTTGTGAGAAGTATTATGCTGTGTAATGTTACATGACTCAATCATTAATATACAGATAGTGTGGGGTTTTTAGCGCGTTGCTTTCCCCGTGATACATACTGTGTTAATGTGTGAATGCTCTTGATGTTTTATTGTTATTGATGCTGCTATATTGATGATCAACGTAGAGGAGCTTATGTATTGTGTATGTTTTCCGCATTAGTACATGATCAGGATAATCTCCATTGAATATGTGTTAAATTATTCAAAATTTCTACAACGATTGGCTGATCACAGATTTCGCTGCCTTCCCCTGTTGCTGTTTCAAAAAATCCTCGATTGCGATTTGCGATGAGTGGTGAGTGCTAGTATTGCAGTAATAAATCTGCAACTCCTGGAGCTACCAACTTTACTTTATCAACCTGGGGTTCATACAAACTTGGAGGTGACACTGTTGTATACACAAGTAAAAGTGATGGTTATGCCTTTTGTCACTGTTCATCTGGCGAGAGACCACTAGGGTTTGCAAGCCAAATTTCTATGGATTCAAAAGAAGCCTGGTTCTTGGATGAAAGAAATAGAAATCTACCCTAAGAAAGAGTTGATCTACTACAATAATGAAAAAGAATGAAATTCAATGCTAAGGCACACCATTTCCGAATTAACTGCTAAGAGCTATTCTTTGCACTGATGCTAAATCAACATGAACAATATGCTATGATCCTAACCATGGAAGTTAAAAACATCAAAAACAACTGTTATGCATGTAAAGGACTGTAATAAATCTATTTTGTCTTTATATGCTTTTCATGAAAAATCAAGTGTGCAAACTAATCTCTTTTGGTGATGTGGCAGGTGGTTTAGGGGTGCTGATGGATGGCTGGAAGGTTTAGGAGATGGTTGAAAGATTTAGGGGACCCTTGGGTGACCTTGGGAGGCTTCCTAGAGGTTTTCAACAATTCGGCCTCAAAATAGGTCACTACAGGAAAACCTACAAGATGTACTACAAACCTACAGGATTCCTTGTATTTCTACAAGATTAAACTGTGAACAAAACAATGGGTGTTGGAGGTGATGGAAAGCTTAGGGAAGGTGGTTGATGGTGGAATGGAGTGAGAAGAGGCCTATGATCACTCAGAACCTAAAACCAAGTTTAGGAGATGGTTGGATTCACTAAAAATGCTTGAGGAAATTTCTATGAAAAATGATGAAATTGGTGAAGGTTTTGATGAAAACGAGGAATGCCTATGGGTGAATGAAGTTGGAAGGTGGTTGCTTTCTATGAGATCTTTGCCTACTTTTGAAGTGCCTTCTCTGCATCAAATGTGTGTAATTTCCAAAAAGTCATGTAAACAAGAAGAATTCTCATGAACTAGAAAAGCAGAATTTAATGAACTAACTGTTTGCCTTATGCATGAAGAAATTGCTGAATAACATGGAATAATGGATGAGATCTACTGCAAGGATGGAGATAGAAGAGATGTCAATGAAATCCTACTTTGCAAAACTGATCAAATGCTAGTTTAAGTACATCAAATTCTAAATATCATGAAAGAAATGGAAATCTGTCTTTTTGGGCCACATAAGGGTCATTTCCTCAAATCATGATCCCAGAAGGAAGAAGTGAGGCCAAGACACCTACTAATATCTTTTTGGAGCCTCTTTATCCCTTATAACCTATTACTGATGTAAGGCACAAATGGAAGCGAACTAATAAACAATTAATCAAATCTACACCACTTGCAATGAAATACTTCTAACAACAGTTTAACCATGAACCTATGAAACTAAGCTAAGCATAAAGATACATTAAGAGGAGTCTTTGCTGATAGGGTTGGGCCCTAACCCAAGAGCTTCAGACCTTTGATTTAACTTAGTACTAAATTAAGAACAAACTCATACTTATTACCAAAAAAAAAAATTACATCAAAACGTCTTCCACAAGTTTGGAGCTCGAAAATAGCAAGAGTTTTAAAACAAAAATTTGAATCCTAATGAGGCTCTAGGCCTCTCTATTTATAAAAATGAAGTCTCCAACAACTTCCTTAAATTTAGGGAGTCTTGGCTCACAAACTTGAGATGAACTACTCTTTGTCTATTACTTGCTCGATTGCCTTCTAATCTTCATGGCTTAGCTGCTTGCACTCCGAGTTGGTGGGATTAATGAAGGAATCTTCGAATGGGGAAGGAGTAAATGAGGAGGATTTACCTCCTACGATCTCTCTCCCTTGTCCCTTTCGAGTTTCAAACCTTAGTCTTTGCCAAGATTCCTTGATTTTCTCTTCCAAACCTGCATTCAATGCATATTAGTCCACTAGGCATAATATCTCACTTTAACTCATCTCATTAAACAAAATATAATCAAGACATGTAATAATTTGTGAGAAAAGGTGGTTTGACTAAGCTAGGAGGTGAATTAAGGCCCATATAATTACCCAATTATGAGGCTCATCAATGAGCCTGACCCTTAGCCATTTTTCTTTGTTTTCTGGCTTTGAAAGGGTATCTTCAAACTGCTCTAACTTCTGATCTAGAAGCCCATTTTTGTATTTCCACCTGTCGTTGGAAATATTATTCCAAACACTATCCAATGGATAGGGTGCAATTTAGCTTTGAGAGCTTATGTGGCTTGGAAAGTGGATGCAAATCTCTATGTTGTTTGGTACTCTTTGTACAACTGGAACTTTATTTTCAGAAGGTGACAACAGAGCTCCAAAACTCAACTGAAAAAAGGTTACCCACTGATCCTCAGATGCATTTTTATTAATAAGGCCTCTATTTTCTTCATTTTCCATTATTTTCCTTCAATTTTCTCCTCACATGCAACATGTGACCTTTCACCTTCCTTTTCTCCTATTTTCCATTATTTTCATTAATAAATGTGCTAAAAGTGCCATTTTTCCTTTCCAAAGCCTTAGCCATTACCTTTGCCAATTTTGCTAGCCATAAACAACCAAATGAACACCCCCTAGGATGTCTTGCCCAACATTCAGCTTGGAATAAGTGTCCCATCAATCGTGGTTATTATTTTTTCCTTTATTAATTTTTATTACATGGAATTTTCGCCAGGGCCGTTACAACATATTTTTTAAAACTACATATAGACTCCAAATTTATAACCATTCCATTGCAAGAAAATACCATGATATTTTATTCCCTCATCCAACTCCTTTGTCGAAACAGTGTCCAATGCTTTAGTTGAGAAATGGCCCCTTGCGATAGGAAATAGGGTAATAAGCATGAATTGGAAATATTAATCACCATACTTATTACTTTTTAATAAAGGTTCGTGATTCTTGAAATAGTACTAAAGTCATGCTTTGAATAGTCTCCTAACAAAAGTATATTGTCTACAAATTAGAGATGTGATAGGACCTCTGAAGGGGAGACCCTTACCCTTCTCAAATAACTGGAGGCTCTTGCATCTGACATGAGCTTACTCAAGCCTTTAACAATTAGAAGAAATAGAAAAGGAGATACTTGACATCCATGACATAAGCCCCTAGAGGTTGGGAAAAAACATTCCAAGAAACCCCATTAATCATAACCACACATGTTATCAACTAAATGCATCCCATTATCTAATTATCTAAGTTTAAGTTCATTCCCACCTAAATCATAATAAGCATCAGGTAAGACCTATACACATGATCATAAGCTTTTGAAAGGTCAAGCTTGAGAACCATTGGTGATAATTTTTCCATTTTGATAAAATGGGGAGGTTCTTGGGCTAAATACATCTCATCGTGAATTTGCATTATGAGAAGAAAGCCAAATTGTGGTTCCAATAATAAGTAACTCAATATTGGTTTAATCTATAAAGTAATCATTTTTTTATTAACTTGTGGATTAAGTTGCAACATGAGGTTGGCCTAAAATTATCAATAGATTCTACATCTTGCTTCTTTGGAATTAGAACAATAAAGGATGATTTAATTGAAAAAGCCATCTCCTCTGATTATTGAGATTCACATAAAACCTTCAAAATATCATCTTTTAAAAAATCATAAAAACCTATGTAGAATTTCTTATTTGAGCCACCCAGGTGTGGGATCTTGCCATTTTTAAGAGAGAACTATGAAAATCTCACTTATTATTATGAAACTTCCTTTTCTTGATTCAGATTCATATCATCAGTGATAGAGGCTAGTACATGTCTGAGAATCTAAAATATTTCCTAAATAGGGAACCCTCTTGGTTCCTGTTGTGGTCACCAACAACCCCCCTCTTTGTTTGATATTAGTAATAACATCAAGCAAAGGGGGACCCTTAACCAAAAAATCCAAAAAATATTTTTGTTTGAAAAAATCTTTTGTATCAACTCCCTAAGAGCTATATCGCGTCGCAAAGGAAAAAGGAGCGCTTTTCCAAAGCGCACAAACACACCAAGGAAGAGCGACGCGAGAACTCATCGCATCGCGTGCATTAAAGGCACTCAAAAAGGGAAAACCTAAAGAACAGCCGACGGCCGATATGCGACGTCGCACATCGCAATGTCGCATAAGCAGCACAAAGTGACGAAGCGAAAAACCTTGCGACCTTGCGATATTGCGATATGCGATCTGCGACCATGCAAAGCTACGACCTGCGATCTATGGTGTGCGACAAATGAGACTATCAATCGCTGCGATGCCACCTATTTACCTCGCAATCTTCGATGCTGCGATGCAAATCGCAGAAGCCAATCGTCGCAGGCATTCCTCGGCATGATCTGGGAACCTAAAGTTAGACGCGCACCTTACGGGAAATTAATGATTGTACGCCTGTGTATCCCAAGATGATTATGTTGTGTTTTTCGAAGAGTCAAGTCATAATGGGTGACATGATTATGCATTCATTAGAACTTAATTGCTTTCATGTCAATCTTTTCTTCTGTCTCTTTTCATTTACGTGAACTATAAGTTAGCAACTGATATAAATCTATATGCAGGAAACATCCAAGGAAAAGCGCCAGAACTAGAAGAAAAGAGAGGAGATGACGTCGTAGATGGATACCGCATACAGCAGGACCACGGATACCAGAGTATCACTCAACAAATTCTGATGGAAATAGGCTATCTAGGACTCAGAGTCAAAGGCGCACAAAAGCAAAGCGTTTATGAAAGATCCTGAGTCCCAAATTGGGTAAAGCAAAAAGAAAAACGCTTAAGGAGAAAGACGTCTCAGAAAAGCATGGAACAAAGAATGGAAACAAGTTTCAATTGAGAAAATCGTTCAGGCAACAAAATCCCCAGCTCATTGAGTCATTCGCACGGCCGGAAACCAAAATAGCAACAACATAATCAATTTGAAAGAAATCTGAGTTGTACTAAGTATACACGCCGTGAAGACACTCCTCCAGAAGAACACTTTCAAAAATATCTTCTAGTTTGTGAGAAAGAGGTGCCAGCTCTTGTTATTTCTAATTTTCAAGCTTGAACAAAAGGAAAGGACAAGCAGCCGTCTCTTTCACGGTGAACAGCGCATCGCTTACAGCACTAAGGAGCAGATACATAAATGGTTAGAAATTAGATTCAGTTTTTAGAAATAAATTTGTTTTAGTAAAAGGGCGGTCATTTGAAGCTGTTGCCTAAATTTGTGTAATTAAAATTAGCCGGTTAGTAGTATTTAACCCTTCTCGTTGCATTGGAGAAGAGTCCGGAAATTTGTCAAAAAACTTGTCCTCAGAACATGCACTTCTGCACCCTCGGAGGGGGTTTTTGATGAATGGACGGATCAAGATTTATTTATGTTTGCATTTTAATACCTGCTACTGATGTTGCACTTCTGTACTCTTAGTAGGCATTAGAAGTAAGTAGAAATAGATCATTATTGCTTCAGGTCTGTGAGTATAAAGTCAGTCATAAATGGTACTTTTATCTCTTGACGAGTTTCTGCTTGCATTCTTAGAGTAATATACAACTGATGTTGTTTATATGTTAACGTATGAATGAGTGGACTACCATTTGGCACTTCTGTACGATGGAGTCATTGATTTATGCTTAATACATGAATAACTGATTATGCGATATGCTGTTCACAACCGTTTTGTTTAACTTCTTATGCAGGATGGTTCATCTAAATTGATTTATATTCTCATGATAGCTGAATAATATTCATTACCAGTTATTGTGTGAAATCTTTCTAGATCGCATAATGGAAAAAGTTCTATCCCGGGTTAGCGTAGATTAGATGTGTTGTTCTTGATAGATTAAAGTAGTATAAAGTTTAGTCTCAGAGTTTAGAACTAGATTAGCTTAGAAATAATTCCATATTTTCATTATCTAATCTTACACACACACACATCACCGAACTCTACACACACACACCCCCTTAGAACGGGAAGCTGGTCCCGTTATCCCCAGTCGGACCCGCTACACCAAACGGGCACGGAGCCGCCAACCAGGTTCCCGACCGGGTGGGTATCCCCCTTGTTGTTGACCCGATTTCAGGGCCCTCAACATATTTGGCGCTAGAAGGAGGGCACAAACTATGAATGGCACATAAAGAAATATCAAAATACCATTCTGAGAGTAATACACCCTCATCAACTCCCTCGACTTCTCCAACACGGTTAAACCCGGAATTTGAAGTCGCTCGAGTACCTACCACTGCTACATATTCGAACATATCAGACCAATCTATCATTGATCCCCCTGAAATTCGAACTTTGATTCGTAAACTCCAGGGATTCTCTATTTTTAACCAGAAGTCTGATAAATCTAAAAGCAGCGTGACTTCGCAGTACAACCCTGCTCATCCCCTTACCAGATCAAAGAGTGAAAAATTTGGCATACAACCAAGTGAACTCCCTCTCCCCACTAGGAAAAGAGTAAGGAAAACACCACCGGAGTCTGACAGTCAGACTCCTTCATCCACTTCGTCCATATCAACTCCCTCACCGCGAAGTCAACCACCCACTCTTTCATTCCAACTCACTCACCCATCTTCTACAAACCTTCCTCTTCAAACATCAAAGATCTTAATATCTTCATCTTCTCAGCATCAGAGATCATCTTCTGCACTTCCATTAACTAGCAGCTCAACGATGGCTCAGTCTCCATGGAACAATCCTGGGGCGGTTTTAATGCCTCCACCCCTGAGCGCTATACCGGCCCATCCTGAGAAATGGCTGCCTAAATTCAATCCGAAAGCAAGAATGCTAGCCGAGGAACATATCAATAATTTCATGCTTTCTGTTAATCTTAACGGAGTCACTAACGAAGACGCTGTTGTCCGGCTTTTCCCTTATACAATGCAAGGAACAGCCGGGTCATGGTACTTTTCGTTACCTTCCGGATCCATCACAAGATGGGACATTTTTCAAAGCCAGTTCCTCACCAAGTTTGGTGATGACAGATCCACGACGACATTGATCAATGACCTATCTAATCTTAAGGCTGAGGCCAGAGAACCCATTAAAGATTTTAACTTAAGGTTCAATAAGATCCTCAACAAAATCCCCGCTGCCTCACAACCCAGCGAGGAAGTAAGATGTGAATGGTACATCACGGCTTTACCTCCAAACTTGGCTATCTTCGTAGATAGGGCAAACAAGACCACCTTAGTTGACAACTTGACAGAAGCGTTAGCAGTGGAAAAACGCGTGGTATCCCTAGAAAAGAGATCCGCTATAGAAGAACGCAAATCTAAGAAGATCTCTTTCAAAGAAGACACCAAGAAGAAGCAAACGAAAGATCCTTTCGATTTGGAAGGATTACAAAAATTGTTGAAAGCCATGTCAAATGAGATGATTGATATCAAGAAGAAAGTAGCAGAGACTTCTTCGAAAAAGCCCTTTAGGACTTTTAAAAGAAACCCTCCCATGGAGGTAAGACCACCTAGTGTTGTCTCAAACGTTGAATCTGAAGAAGACGAAGAAGAAGAGAATACCACTGAAGGGCAGACCGACGAGGAAGAGGTCGTAGAACTACAAGGAATGTGGGACTTCGTCCTCCCACAAGAAGAGGATCAAGAAGCATTTCCTGTTACCACGAGAAGCAGAAATCAACTTGATCCTCCCCTAACTACCCCAAAACAAAAGGGCGCAAGCCCTGCAACAAAAGAAAAGGTCGCAACAAAAAAGACAACTGCTAAAGCGACCCAGATTAGCCCAATCCAATCTGATCAAACGCCTCCATCAAGAACACTAATAGTGTCAGATGAAATGGAGTATAACATCATTGATGACATGAAGAAGACTAGGGCTAATATCACTCTGTATGAATTGAGTAAATTGAAACACCAGCAGAAAATAATGATGAAAGAATTACATGCTGTGCCTACTACATCTTTACCTACAGCTGTAGCTTCCCACAATCTGGGAAGGCCTCCAACCAACATGATCAATAAAATTTATCCAAATGACATCGCCTTGATTGGAGGAAGATCAAGATCTCATACTCCTCCTTTTCTTCTCACATATGAAATCTTCAACAAAAACATGCACAATTGCTTGGTCGATTCTGGTGCTTCAACGAACATTTTACCCAGATCAATATGTGCCAAATTGAATGTGCAACCTCAAAAATCCACAGTACGTATAGTTCAACTTGATCGATCCCAAGTCGAAGTGATTGGTGAACTCAATCAGGTGACCATAAGATTGTCGTCTAACCCAAAAGTGTGTCAGGTTATCGACATTCTAGTAGCTGATATCCCTGAATTCTATGGTTTGATTCTTAGCAGGGATTGGTCGGAAAAACTCCACGGATATTTTTCAACCGATTGGTCGCACATGTGGTTACCATACAATGGTAAACCAAATCAGATAAAGGTTGAACGAGAACTGCACCAAAAATACATAGTGACAGAACTGGAAGGAGAAAATGAGGCCATAACATACAATAGCAGCATTGTAGGCAATTACGCGATAGATTCTTTCCTAGGTAATTTCAATGCTCATATTTCACCATACTTAGAGAATTCAGTTTTATCCCAAGTTGAAAATTTCTCCCAAACTGATGACTCAAAATGTTTTAGTTTTTTAGATAATTCTGTAAATACATCTTTATTTTGGAAATTATATTTTGACGGATCAAAATCCAATGAGGGGGCGGGAGCAGGATGCGTTCTGATTAACCTAGACGCGAATAAGACTATGCTCACATGCAGACTTGAGTTCGATTGCACGAACAACACAGCGGAGTACGAAGCCTTGGTTCAAGGCCTATACAAAGCAATCGGATTGAACGTTAAGTATCTTCAAGTATTTGGAGATTCGGAGATCGTCGTAAAACAGGTACGTAACACCATACATTGCCTGTCAAGTCATTTAAAGCATTATCAATCATTATTTCAAGATCTCACTGCACATTTCGTAGCATTCAACATCTCGTCAATTCCAAGAATTCAAAACACAAGCGCAGACCTGTTAGCCAACGTAGCCTCTAGACTTATCCCTTCTGAAGATTTTAGTCCTGATAGGTTTTCAATAGAATTAATCTTTAGACCATCCATCCCTGACAATATCACCAATTGGAGAGTGTTCAACGACGATACTGACATCGTAAATTTCCTTACTTCTGAAGGATCCTACTCAAATCAGATAATCGACGAAGACCATCATGATCATCAAATACAACAAAATGGCTTCGACAATGCTATACCGAAATCAGTGGTCAAGCTAGAAGATTTATATGATTTGAAAAGTCGGTTTAAAAGGTCCGCCAATGCTAAACTTTGCAGTTCTACCCTGAACTATGAATCAGTAAACCTAGGGACCGATCAGAGGCCACGAAACGTTAACCTAGGTCACGGCCTAGCCCCTGAAGAGAAATCAGCATATATCCGTCTTCTGAGACAATACAAAAACGTTTTTGCCTGGAATTACGATGAGCTAAAAACATACAACACTTCTATCATTCAACATGTTATCCCTATGATTGACAATGAAAAACCTGTCCAACAGAAGCTCAGAAAAATACACCCTAACCTAGAAAATCAGATAAAAACTGAGCTTAATAAGTTGTTGAGAGCCAGAATAATTTTCCCAGTAAGGCATTCTAAATGGGTATCCAATATGGTGCCCGTTAGGAAGAAAAACGGAGACGTTAGAATCTGTATCGATTTCCGAAATCTCAACAAAGCCTGTCAGAAAGATAACTTTCCCCTCCCACCTATGGAGCAAATATTACAGGCGGTAGCGGGCTCAGAATTAATGTCATTCCTGGATGGATTTTCAGGATACAATCAAGTACTGGTGCATCCCGATGATCAGTTAAAGACTACGTTCCGAACCAAATGGGGCACTTATGCATATCGAAAGATGCCATTTGGTCTGATCAATGCCGGAGCTACCTTTCAGAGAGCCATGGACATCGCGTTTAAAGGGTTAGTCAATAAATCAGTAGTGATTTACTTGGATGATATAACAGTGTACTCCAAAAAACGAAACGACCACCTCAAAGATTTGAAGCAAATCTTTCAAAGATGCTTGAGGTATGGGATTTCGCTCAACCCAAAGAAATCTTTCTTTGCGTTAAGCGAAGGGAAATTGCTCGGATTCATAGTGTCGAAATCTGGTATTCATATAGAACCCGACAGAATCAAGGAAATCTCCGAAATATCCATACCCCATAACAAGAAAGCCATGCAATCCTTCCTTGGACAGATCAATTTTGTCAAAATATTTGTCCCGGATTTTTCACGTATTATTTCTCCCTTACAAAATATGATAAAAAAGAATTCAAATTTCAAATGGGGTCTAGATGAGCACGAAGCGTTCAAATTAATCAAACAAGCTATCATCAATGCTCCATCTTTGGCCACCCCAAATTTTTCAGAATCTTTTACCTTATACACTTTTTCCTCGGAGAAATCCTATGCCGCGATTTTGACCCAAACAAATCAAGAGAAAGCGGAAGCTCCAATTGCATTCTTTAGCTCGAACTTACAAGGTGCTGAAATTAATTACTCAGACGTAGAGAAAAAATCATACGCTGTTTTCAAAGCGATCAAATATTTCAGACCTTTATTGCTTAAAGCCCACACTAAAGTCGTAGTACCGTTTCCGGCGGTAAGAAACCTTTTGGTGCAGAAAGACGTGGGTGAAAAGAGTGCTAATTGGATTACCGCTTTACAAGAATATGATCTTGAGATCAAACCAACAAACATCGTAAGAGGTCAAGGCTTCTGCAAGATGTTAGCCGGAGCATCGCAAATCCCGGAGAACTCATCTGAAGAGGTACAAGCGTACGAGGTAAGCCTAAATGATGCAGAATCATCATATGATGACACCATTTATTTTCTTAAGAACGGGTATGCTCCATCACGTCTGGATCATACCAAGAAAAGAGCTCTGAGATTAAAAGCTAAACAATACCAGCTCATAAATGATGTCTTGTTTAAAAGGAATTACGATTCTGTGCTTCTTAGGTGTCTTGAGAAAACTGAAGCCGAAAAGGTTTTGCAGGAACTCCATGATGGACCAGCGGGCGGACACTATGCCGGAGATGCGACTGCACATAAAATCTTGCGTGCAGGATATTATTGGCCCACGCTGTTCAAAGACTCATACAATCACGTGAGGAGATGCCAAGTCTGCCAGACTGCTGCAGGAAAACAAAGGAAACCTGCCATGCCGCTACAACCAGTCATCATCGACCAACCATTCAGTCAATGGGGCTTGGACATAATAGGTGAGATCGTTCCTCACTCTTCTAAGCAGCATAAGTATATCCTTACGGCAACTGATTATTTTACCAAATGGGTAGAAGCAGTTCCTCTCAAGACAGTTCATTCTGAAAATATTATTGAATTCATAGATCAATTTATCATCACTAGGTTTGGATTGCCAACAGCATTAATGTTTGATAACGCTTCATATTTTTCTGGAAATACTATGACTTAGTTTGCCCTTAAAAGAGGTTTCAAACTGAAATATTCTGCCAACTACTATCCGCAAGGTAATGGATTGGATGAATCAACAAACAAGAACCTAATCAGAATTATCAAAAGAACAGTCGACCAAAACCAAAGGAATTGGCACAAAGCGCTGGTAAATGCTTTATGGGCTGATAGAATCACAAAGAAAGCTTCAATCGGCACTTCTCCCTTTAATTTAGTTTATGGGAGAGAAGTGGTTCTTCCAACTCACCTAATCATTCCCTCTTTGTCTTTAGTGCAATATATCGATGAAGTATCTACTTCCTCTTTACAATTAAGACAAATGGAGATAATCAAACTAGAAGAACAAAGAGAACAAGCTAGGAAAACCCATGCTCATCACCAAGCGCTAATAAAATCTTCTTTTGACTCAGCCATCATAACAAGAAAAAACTTTCAGATGGGTGATTTAGTTTTGAAATGGGATAAGGCTCATGAAGAAAAGGGCAAACATATGAAATTTCAGAAGCTGTGGCTTGGCCCTTTTCAGATTGTGGAAGTCGTAGGCCCATCTACATTCGTGTTGCAGGATCTGGCAGGAAGGAGAGATTCTTTACCTGTCAATGGACTGATTCTTAAATTATATTTTCCATAGAAGAGAAATCTTCTAATTTTTGTAGGATAGATTTAGTTTTTAGTTTTTATTTTGTTTTGTTTTTCTCTTTTATGAATAAAACCCGTTGTAGATGATCATTTAAAAAGGATTCATGAAAGAGCACGCCAATTCTCTATCAGATTTTGATTTCGCTTGTACAAATAGCAATTTTTTTTTTGAAAAGCTGAATTTTATTATTGACAAATAGAGTTAACTTTAATTTGATTACGATACTCGTTTCGACCTCTAAAAAACTTTGACAAAAGTAACCTCTGGTAAAAGAATTGTTTTGTATCACCACCATGAAGGGTATCATCAATAATAAAATAAGCATTCTCTGCAAAGCTGTTGTTTTCAAAAACTCTATTATTTTCGTCCAGAGCTTTCTTAAGGAAAAACAATGACTTCCTCCCTGCTAAAAGGAAACTACAGCATCCAGAGAAACAATCCAAGCAAAACACTATATCTCAAAGAATAAGAGGTCTCATCACGAGCCGGCTTATCATGATCACAGATATTATAACTTGCTGACTTTGCCAATACTGTCTATCAAAACAGGGCAACGACTTAAGATTGTTGCAATCAAAAGACAAGAGGTCTCATCACGAGCCGGCTTGTTCAGCACAAGTGTAGATTAGGTGAATGACTGTGTCATAATTTGGTCACCAAACCAAGACATTGTTCTTTAGAAAATTAAAAAAGGAAAAGTGTGTTAAAAAGGATTTTTCTCTGGAATGTTGCGAGTAACCTCAAGCAGGAAAAAGGATCATTGCTGGATAACATGGTAACCCTGTCGAGGCTATGGACGCTTGCGAGCAGCAGAGGCTCTACCTACGACAAATGAGCATACTTTTAAGCCAGTACGCAGAGAAGACCTTATTTTATCTTTTATCAAGACCAAGTAATGTCTGATGCAAATGCAAGAAGAAACCTGAGGAAGCAAGAAATTGAGATATAAAAAGGGTTGAAACAAAATATCGTCGACAAGGTGAGGGGCAATCTACTCTATTTGTCCATAACAAAATTTAGACATATAAAATTTTTTGCTGTTTCGGAAGTGAACGGTCAATAGAAATGCAGAGATAACTGGTTCTTCACAGTGAATTGCCATTGTTGTGGTCACCAACAACCCCCCTCTTTGTTTGATATTAGTAATAACATAAAGCAAAGGGGGACCCTTAACCAAAAAATCCAAAAAATATTTTTGTTTGAAAAAATCTTTTGTATCAACTCCGTAAGAGCTATATCGCGTCGCAAAGGAAAAAGGAGCGCTTTTCCAAAGCGCACAAACACACCAAGGAAGAGCGACGCGAGAACTCATCGCATCGCGTGCATTAAAGGCACTCAAAAAGGGAAAACCTAAAGAACACCCGACGGCCGATATGCGACGTCGCACATCGCAATGTCGCATAAGTAGCACAAAATGACGAAGCAAAAAACCTTGCGACCTTGCGATATTGCGATATGCGATCTGCGACCATGCAAAGCTGCGACCTGCGATCTATGGTGTGCGACAAATGAGACTATCAATCGTTGCGATGCCACCTATTTACCTCGCAATCTTCGATGCTGCGATGCAAATCGCAGAAGCCAATCGTCGCAGGCATTCCTCGGCATGATCTGGGAACCTAAAGTTAGGCACGCACCTTACGGGAAATTAATGATTGTACGCCTGTGTATCCCAAGATGATTATGTTGCGTTTTTCGAAGAGTCAAGTCATAATGGGTGACATGATTATGCATTCATTAGAACTTAATTGCTTTCATGTCAATCTTTTCTTCTGTCTCTTTTCATTTACGTGAACTATAAGTCAGCAACTGATATAAATCTATATGCAGGAAACATCCAAGGAAAAGCGCCAGAACTAGAAGAAAAGAGAGGAGATGACGTCGCAGATGGATACCGCATACAGCAGGACCGCGGATCCCAGAGTATCACTCAACAAATGCTGATGGAAATAGGCTATCTAGGACTCAGAGTCAAAGCCGCACAAAAGCAAAGCGTTTATGAAAGATCCTGAGTCCCAAATTGGGTAAAGCAAAAAGAAAAACGCTTAAGGAGAAAGACGTCTCAGAAAAGCCTGGAACAAAGAATGGAAACAAGTTTCAATTGAGAAAACCGTTCAGGCAACAAAATCCCCAGCTCATTGAGTCATTCGCACGACCGGAAACCGAAATAGCAACAACACAATCAGTTTGAAAGAAATCTGAGTTGTACTAAGTATACACGCCGTGAAGACACTCCTCCAGAAGAACACTTTCAAAAATATCTTCTAGTTTGTCAGAAAGAGGTGCCAGCACTTGTTATTTCTAATTTTCAAGCTTGAACAAAAGGAAAGGACAAGCAGCTGACTCTTTCACGGCGAACAGCGCATCGCTTACAGCACTAAGGAGCAGATACAGAAATGGTTAGAAATTAGATTCAGTTTTTAGAAATAAATTTGTTTTAGTAAAAGGGCGGTCATTTGAAGCCGTTCCCTAAATTTTTGTAATTAAAATTAGCCAGTTAATAGTATTTAACCCTTCTCGTTGCATTGGAGAAGGGTCCGGAAATTTGTCAAAAAACTTGTCCTCAGAACATGCACTTCTGCACCCTCGGAGGGGGTTTTTGATGAATGGACGGATCAAGATTTATTTATGTTTGCATTTTAATACCTGCTACTGATGTTGCACTTCTGTACTCTTAGTAGGCATTAGAAGTAAGTAGAAATAGATCATTATTGCTTCAGGTATGTGAGTATAAAGTCAGTCATAAATGGTACTTTTATCTCTTGATGAGTTTCTGCTTGCATTCTTAGAGTAATATACAGCTGATGTTGTTTATATGTTAACGTATGAATGAGTGGACTACCATTTGACACTTCTGTACGGTGGAGTCATTGATTTATGCTTAATACATGAATAACTGATTATGCGATACGCTGTTCACAACCATTTTGTTTAACTTCTTATGCAGGATGGTTCATCTAAATTGATTTATATTCTCATGATAACTGAATAATCTTCATTACCAGTTATTGTGTGAAATCTTTCTAGATCGCATAATGGAAAAAGTTCTATCCCGGGTTAGCGTAGATTAGATGTGTTGTTCTTGATAGATTAAAGTAGTATAAAGTTTAGTCTTAGAGTTTAGAACTAGATTAGCTTAGAAATAATTCCATATTTTCATTATCTAATCTTACACACACACACATCACCGAACTCTACACACACACACCCCCTTAGAATGGGAAGCTGGTCCCGTTATCCCCAGTCGGACCCGCTACACCAAACGGGCACGGAGCCACCAACCAGGTTCCCGACCGGGTGGGTATCCCCCTTGTTGTTGACCCGATTTCAGGGCCCTCAACAGTTCCTTGAAAATGTATAAGAAAAAAATTAGCCTTAGTTCTACTTTATCTTTAAAATACTTCACCATTTATCCATTAACATTTTGAATTTCTCATATTGTATTAATATTTTTACAATATATTTCATAATGGTGAAAAACAATATTATATTGCTATCTCCTTCACTCGTCAACAATGCCCCACTCTTTAAGCACCAAACAATGTCCTCTTTATTTAATAGATTTTGCCTCTCTACTTTTAGACTTCTTAGTTTGGCTAATTCATCTGCTAAGAACACTCCACTATTCTCAAGATACAAAGATTTGATTATCCTTTTCATTTGGACTAACTTCTTTTGAAAATCTTCCTTATATGCTCTACTCCACTCACGAGTTTTAGATTTAATCGTAGTAGTATTCTCAACAAATGAAAACATGAATGAGGAAGGAGAAGATGAACTTAAATGCTCCCAATTATCTTCCACCCATTTTTTGTATTCTTCCTCTAATAACCATAAGTGATTAAATTTTAGCAGGGCTTCTAGCTTAACGTCTTCATGGGCCATCTAAAAGAGAATAGGAAGCTGACCAGAGATACCCTTGAACAACACTTTAGATTTAAGTAAGAGACCCTCTATCAGTGCCTCTAAGACCAAAAAATGATTGAGAATTTTAGATATAACATCTTCATTCCATAAGTAATTCCTCCATGTTAGAACTAACTTGAAAGGAGAAGAGAATTCCTCTTAAATCCCTTATTTCATTAATTGGTGAAAAGCTTTAATAATAATAATAATAAATATTATCATCTAATTTTAAGGTAAATGCCAAGCCATGCACACCAAATTGGCATATGAGATTCCCTTGTTTGTGAAACAAGATATCCCCCTTTTGTGTGTTGGGTATGTGTTATATTCGTTGGACGACTATGTGATGAACCTCATTAAACACAATATATATATATATATATATCTATATATATATATATATATATATATATATATATATATATATATGTATATAAATTTTAAGGTAAACATTGTTGCTACTTATCATACCTCTCTATTTTTATAATTGTTGTTTGACATAAAACACTACTTTACAATATTTCATAGTGATCAAAATTGTAAAAGTTTATATTTATCTATACATGTATCATGAGTACAGGGTCTTCCTTCTTAGTATTATATCTTGATTCTAACCAAATCTACACTTCTCTAATTTCACAAAGATATTCTGGTGCATTTATAATGAGCATATCACTTGTTTCACCAAGGAGCTTTTTTTTTTTGTTTATTTCTATAAAAGGATTATAGTCATAACCCTTGATATTTTTTATTAACTCATTTGTATATTTAAATGAAACTCTTTAAAATATATGAATTTCTAATAATTCTTTACTAATCTCTTTTTATTTACAGTATGGTATATAATTAAAGTTAAGGTAAATTGTTTCCATATACCCTTAGTTTGTATATGGGACTCAAACCTAAGTAACGAGTTCACCTAATGTTATATTATCGTATTTATGACCATTTCATACCATCATGCTTTGAATCACTCTTGATCTTAAAAATACATTTATATGTATGTTCTTATTCTAAGTCTCTTGCCTTGAAACTGGCTAAATGATGGTTTATCATTATCCGGTTTACTATTAACTAACACCATGTAATGATTAATTACCACCACATATGTTAAATGTTATGAAACTCTTACTATAGGTGCAACATACATATGTTTAAGTCTCAAGGAGTTCTTATTATATGTTTTTCAACTTTGGTTTGTGTCCTCCATGTGGTATATTATTAACATTATAGTTCTGGATTCTTCCATGGATGTGGCACACAATTATATGAACACTTGTCACCCCACAATGTTGACATATCGGCTCATTCATTTGATAACATCAACGATTATGATTAAACCATAGAAGTTTGATGGTGTGCGTTGATTTAGGGTTTTCAAACTATTTCAAAAGGCTACTTTGACTGCTGACTTGTCCATTTGCTCATTTAATTGTTTTCGAACAAACCTCTGAGGCTTTGCAACTTGTTGACAATGCTAGACCTGCTAACATTTCAAGGAGATCTCCCCAGTAAGAAGTCCCAATTAGACCTCATACTGCTTGGTGTAGGAGTCCCAACAGTGGGTCATAAGATAATTCTTTGATTGCAATGCCGCAGAGAGGCAAGTAAGATAACTCTGTCAGTAGCAAGGGTGTGACCACTCCAGTGAGTTAGGGAAGATGCATGAAAGGTTCTAACACAAAGGGGGGAGATAAGGGTGAAGTTGAGTTCCAGGTTGAAAGGGATTAGTCCCAACTCGGCTAGGAACACACAACACAAAAGGACATACACAACTTCCGGCGGAGTAGTCCACTCAGATGCGGTAGTCACAACATTCAAGGTAAGATAACATGTACAACACTCATGGATCAGTCCGAACGAGTGCAATAGTTGTTACAAAAAGGTTCATGTGAAAGGCCTGTCTGGTGTCCGACAGAACAGTCGACACAGATGGGACAACATTAACAGCATATACAACACATTTGCAACAACATATATCATTAAGGCAACCGGAGCAGTCCAACTACAATATCAACATATGCATGAAAATGTACTGGCTCTTATTATATAAAGAAGTGTAAGTTCCAATCATACAATACATCCATGTATACCTGCTAGCCCCATCAGTGACACATTACAGCCACATCTGCCTACTCCTCTAAAGAGATGTACTAGCTCCATGCAGTGGAGAAGCCAAGGCGCGTTACAATATTGTCCAAGCTTTCTTCAAGATAATCTTAATAGAAGC
The DNA here is from genome assembly GCA_031772625.1 of Pinus tabuliformis. Taxonomy (NCBI): domain Eukaryota; kingdom Viridiplantae; phylum Streptophyta; class Pinopsida; order Pinales; family Pinaceae; genus Pinus; species Pinus tabuliformis. The sequence goes on along the minus strand of CM062809.1, from coordinate 1,138,066,618 downwards.
TTGGCTGACCAAAAGCCTATACAAAGAGTTATGAGGGACTATTTATAACAAAGGGTGGGGTGACCCTTGACATTTCCCTTTGTGACCATTCAACTACCCTCAGGACTCTTCACCTACTGTATGACTGTTACATCCACTATTGAGACTTGACTTACACTTGACATGACTCAACATTACAATGCACATGTACCCATGTGAAAAATGGCTTGAACAAGCCAAACTAGACATCATTTTGACTTAGACAACTATAGAGGTCCAATTGCTTGACATACTCATGTTGATCAACAATAACATATTGATGCCAAGATTGGTAGTCCTTGATAGTGTCTGTGTGTTCTACCGTGACATCTGTCTGAAACCTAAACCTTGCCTCCATAGCATCCGGGTACACTACTCGAGCTCCTCTATCCAACTCATTTGAGAGCATGCACATCATTGTCTTCAATGTGGTCGAACCAACAACGTAATTGCGCATGATGTGTCCACTGATAGGCAAGTCTGGGCTAGTGGCGGTGCGCATCAACTCGTCGAAGTATGAGTCAAGCTCCTATTAGACCTGATTCTTCGTCTTCGCCTGGGTGAGAGTCCTAAGTGATGGGATTGCATGAGTGTGCACTATAACATCCATGCTCTTGAATACTCATGCATGGGAATCTTGTATGCTAGTGATGAGTTGCGGTATGTCTTCATAGTTCCAGATCTGATTGTGGATATGTGCTTGCAGCTCGACCGTATTGGCCCTCATTATCTTTAGCAAGTGAAGCGAGGCTCCCTTGTACTTCATTATCCATGCTTGCATGTTATCAACAACAACATGTATGTTCTTCAAGATGCGTGCTATTCTCGCACATCGTTGCTGCCATCCATGGAAATGGATGACTGCTTGGTGAATGATACCAAACTTGGAGTACAATGCTCGCAAAATGTATCAAGGGACAATACTTCATCTAGTATTGCCTTCTTCAGTTCAGCTTGGGTGGACATTGTCACCAAGTCTCCTCCTTTCTTGGCCACCTATAGTTCCTTCGCCATTCGCTCATTCTCATCTATGAGGAAATGAACACTGGAGCTAGTGGCTTTGGCATACACTCTAGTTGCGTCGGCTAAAGCAGCTGGATGCTTGTGCACATCAGTCACAATCACTTGTTATTCAACTTTCATAGGGGATGTTTGGTCCTCTGAAGTCGGTACTCTGTGAGACTACACAAATCAGTGATGGGATTTTTCAAAGGAGATGTTGTGCACCTCTACTTCTGGTTGACCACCAAGGATCTCAGTGCCTCCTTGGTCATTCGAGACTTGCTCATGATTTGGATGCATTGAAGCGGGTGAGTCGTCCTCTTTGTGGTGAGGCATGAGGTTGGTGTCCTATTCCGACTCCTACTGCTCCATGTCTGCATCCAACTGTTCAAGCACCTGTTCTATCTCATGAGCAAAGTCTTTCCCCTGTGATGGTTCACCCTGTTCGCCTGATGCCAGCTGTTCAAATGAATCAACTACTTGTACTGGTGCTACTTTGTCTGTCTACACATGATGTGCCCCCTGCTGTATCCTTCAGATGTATCTCTTCTTATCCCTCTTCCTTTTTGCGATGCACTTGTCACATTGCTACCTCTTTACTTGAATAGACATATTTGCTTGTTCTACAAGTGGATCTACTCGAAACTTGTAGCTTTTCTCCTCCTCCATGCATTCGAAAATCTTCCTCTTCCCTTTGTCGTGCACATGTATGCTTGGATCTATTGCCTCTGCTGCTGCTGCTATTGCTGCTACTACTGGTGCTCTTCGTGATGCTGCTTTTCTAACCACTATACAACAAAGTCGACCTATTCATTTGGTCTGGAGGAATTGTAGAATACCTCCATGAGTCTTCCTCAGCCCAATGAAATGCCCCATGGATCCAGTTGAACTGAACTCTCATGTAGTGATCCTTCACAATGCAATGTGGGTCATACGGGTTAAAGCTTCGGAGTTCGAATGGGTACTTCTTCATCTATTCTGCTTTGACATTCACTTGATTGATACTCCGAATCTCATATAACCCAATCCACAATGGAAGATTGGGCCAAGGTGCCTTTTTCTTCCGCTGCAGTCTAGCTGGCAATCCTTCTGAGATGTGATATGCTACTTCCTACATGACAAGTATGTCCAAGGCAAACTTTGGCATAACATGCAGAGGCTTCTCTACATTGAACATTCAGATGAAAGTGCCAGATGGTGAGGCATACCAATCTGCAATGCCTAACAACGCCTCCATTTCTTCCTTTGACATGCAAGGTGGATTCTGTTCGAATATCAACCTGTACACTGGGGTGACAAAATGGTCAGACAACCATATGATTACTCCCCTGAAGTTGCATTCAGACAACAACTTGAAATATGTGTTCACAATAGTCTCCGTCGATGACCATGCCCACTCCAAGCCCGAGAACTCATGTCAGGCACAGACTACATCTAGGATGTAGGAGGACATGTAAATCTTTGCATGCATACCCTCGAGTGACTGTCGAGCCTTCTGACTTGTTCCTTTCGCTGATGACCTAGTATGCTGGACCAGTTGCATGTTCTTCCTTCTCTAGCCAGTTGGTCCAATGTGATCACCCAACTCCGAGCAAAGGTTTCAGTGCTTTCTTGGCCACTCAGTCAACATGAAAATATGACCAAGCATTGGTACACCTTCCTCAATATCTTTTTCTTGTAGATGTGGTTGGATGTCATTCTGAAACGAGCTAGCTCCTTTACCCAATACTTTAGAAAATATTTGGAGTTACCTATGCTGCTGGGCAAGTTGAATGGAGGAATCATGATAGTCACAACCTCTTACATTTGATAAATATCATCATAATCTCGTTCCTAGAAGGTTGCAAGCTTCGTCCCATTGGCACTACTCAAGGTCATCGTCTCGAGATCAGTGTGAGAGACAATCCAGTGAATCATGTCTGCACATGGGAACATGGGGTATCTGCATGCAATCCGGTACAAGCCGGACTTGTGAATGTTCACGTACACCTGACAGTCTTCAAGGTCTTCCCTAAAAGTTCCTGTGAATGTTTCATTAACCTCTTGCCACTTCAGTTTGATGTCCTTGTCTAGATACAACTTCATATCTTCATAGATCGGCAGACTAGAGGACACCTGCTCAACTGCTGCTCCAGTTGCAACTCCATCAGTGTCCTATGATCCTATTCTCTTGGAAGCCATTGAGATAGATGAACACCTGAAAGATTTGGAAACAAGCAGCATGCATGGAAAGAAATATGTCAGTGGAAACAAAGCAAATCCGGGGAAGGACACAACACATACCTGGGTAACTGATGAGCAAGATTGCGCAAATTTTACTAGGAGTCTGGGTGACTAGCTACCAGAACTATGCAAAAGGAACTCTAGATTGTCTGGGAGGCAGGACTGGCTGTTGGATTTGCGAAACTCACAATCCATTTAGGCAACTGATTGTTGGGATTGCGCAATGCGCAATTCTAACTGGGAAGGACTGTTGGGATTGCTCAATGCACAATTCCAGTTGGGAAGGACTACTGGCCTAGGGACATATTTGCGCAATTTCTTGGGCCAAGAAGTCATTGTCCTCCAGAAATGTGCAAAAAAATCCTGGAGGCCAGTGCTGGGCAGGAATGCACATTTTTGGAGAGGAAGGTGAGCCTTCCTTCCTTAGATTGCGCAATGCTGCCTTGGTGAATGCAGAGCCCAGGGCAAGGTTGGCCCGACTTGCAGACGGGCAACTAAAAGCAACTAAGCAAGTAAATGCATGGTGACACTAAGTGATAGCAAAAGTGATTGACAGTGCATGCAAAACATGAATGAAAGATTCAACAAACAGATCAACATGCATGTGGGTGAGGGAGTTCGCCTGTTGGGTGAGCATTTGTGCAAAACAATTTCATGCATGCGACAATAGTAAGATAGCAACAAAAACTGAAATAGGGCTAGGACAAGCTAGTATACGTGTAAACGACAAAAGTGTTCAAATAAATCAAGCAAACAACACTCACACAAGTGAATACACAAAAAGTGACAGAAATGCTGAAAAAGACAAGTTGAGGCCACTTACCCATGAATAACTGAGCTAGATGTGTCGAAGAGTCTTGGATGTGCTATGGGATGTCAGAGCTCCAAGATCAATGTGAATGAATGAGGTTAGAAGCACTGAATAAATAAGTTTGGTCTCATGACACGCATGCCACAAATCTAGGAAAAAGTGACACTTAGAGGCAAACTTCTAAAACAACTTTGAATGTAACTCTCGACTACTAATATTAGCTCCCTGAATCATGGGATGCCTTTTGCATGTTGTCTCTTTCTATTCTAGGAAGAGCAAGTCATGCATGCATGCAAGTCAAGTTTCCTCGGTCCCGGGTGGAAATTGTTAATCAGAATGTTCATGCATGCAGTTGCTCAACTACTTGGGAAAAATGCACATTCCTGGCTGGGAGCTGGCTGATTTCCTAGGAGGATTGCACAATTTCTAGGTAGAGCAGCTGATTGCTGCCCAGATTTGCCCAAATCCTTGGCTGAGCAGCCTTACTGGGGAAATTTATGCAAATCCTGCTTGGAGTGTTAGCTGGCGGGATTGTGCAATCCTGGAGCCCATCAGGTTGCCAAAAAGGATTGTGCAATTTCTGGAGGGAAGGCTGGTTGCCCTCCAGAAATGTGCAATTTTTGAAGGGGAATTTTCTCATCCTATAGTTGGACCAAGTTCGGGTGAACAGCCTGTGAGGGAATGGATCAAATGTGATCGACAAGCTGTCTTTGCACGAGGAAAACATTGTAGCTTGAGTACTTGATGAAGCAAGACAAAATGCTATGAAAGGTTGGTAGGGAGGCTGCAAAATAGGCTAAGGAAAAATTTTGGAGGGTGGTTTTAGCAGCTACAACACTTGGTGACACACTGGTAGAACTCTAGCTCTCTTAATAAACCTTTTTCATGAAAAGGAAGTCTAACACCTCCGGAAGTATTGTTCAGTTCTCAACTCATCTTGGCTTCACACTAGCTTGATTGTAAGATGTAGCATCTGACAAACCCTTGGTCGATTGACACACATTCCAAGGGGTTGAGGGGTGTATAGGTGCATAAGCAGTATGGTCGTCAAAGTCTTAGTTTCATCTCTGGTGTTGCTCCATTGCCAGCAGGCCTAGACAGTACCCCGGTGGAGTCACATAGGAACACAAGCATGGCTCTACTACCAACGAGCCTGGACAATACCCCGGTGGAGTTACTTGCATCACCTCCCTGCATAGGGATCCTTTCTCTTCTTTCACCTTATTCATTTTTCTTTTTTTGTTTTCTTATTTTTTTTTTACTTTTCATTTTTTTTCATTTTTCACTGTGCATAGAATTTATTCATTTCAGAGGAGGAAGAGGGATCCCGACTTATTGAGAGCAGAAGAGGTTGTTCCAAAAGAGAAGCAATTTATTGTATCTCTGATGTGCTTGTTAAGGTTTTCCCCCTCACCTTACTCTACTTGACTAAGCTGACAAGGGTTAACCCAAAAACAACTGACTAGAGAAGGTGACACTAGTTAGCGTGCAAGCATTGTGTTATGACCAAGGTTCACTTTGAACAATGCGTATTTTCGTTCGATGTATTATGGACTAAGAGTAACAAGCTCGTCATAAAGAGGCAAGATGACAGATAACCAAGTAGTGATAGCTATACAAGCCCTCTTGTAATTTACCCAACTTGCTTCAAGAGTCATACATGGTTTCATGCAAAACTAACCAACGAACAAAAAAAGCGACAAAGAAAAGCAAGAGCATAAGAAAAAGTGAAAGCAAAGTAAGTAAGAAAACAAGCAAGTAATCAAACCAAGAAACAAAGCATGTAACAGGAAAGCATGCAAGCAAACAACTGAAAGAAAACACTACTCCTACTCCTACACAAACGGTGCATGGGCCTGATCATGTGAAGTGATACTTCCAATGCAGCCACTAGCACATTGGTAGACCCATGTTGGTGAAGGTTTGGTCTGCGAGCAACCCAATTGTGCGAACCAAAAAGCAAGAAAGACATAACAATGATGACAGCCACACTTCGTGTTTCAAAGTGCCCACGGGACATAAGTGAGTGCCTGTGCATGACGGGTAGTCCATGGACTTACCATGGTGTTGTGTGACACTACGTGCAACTTTGAAGCATAAGTACACTCTTGACTGTGACATGCAAGCAAACGAAAGAAACAAAGATAACTTTCATTGTGAATGAGTGCTTGCAATGTAAGACTACTCCAATGCATAAGTAATGGGATCATGCAGTTTGAGTGGAGGAAGTGTGATCTGTGAGTGAGATGGATCTTTAATGCATACAAATGAGGGATGAGGAGCCTTGGGTGATTGAACAATTTCATGATTGGAAGTGAGACTAACCCCAAGAGAGTGAGGACCTGACATAACCACCAGCTCGGGCTGAAGTGCCTCGACAATCTTGGGTGTCTCAACTTCATCATTAGGTAGATCATCATAAACGGGTGGCTTCGAAAGATCAACTGCGATAGAGTCATGATCATGATAAAAAATGGAAGCAAACGGATCACTACTGCCATGATTAGAAAAGTCAATGAATTCTTCGGGATCCTCATGATTAGACGAATCAAACAGAGGGGTAGATGCAAAGCGAACAAACTCATCCTCTGTATATCCAGAAAAGACAGATGAAGGATAAAGTGGATCTTCAATGAGTAACTTATCTCCTCCGTTATCGAATGATGGACTAACATCTGGTGAGTCTTGCGAGTGATCAAAAATGGGTGCATCTGTGGATGAAGATACACATGCAAAATCATGGATGGAAGGTTCACCAAAGAGGTTAGGAAAGAATGGAGTGGCCTCAGACATAATGGAGTCATCCTTCGCTGAGTGTTGATGCTCAAGCTCACACTCATACTCTTCATGAATGACAATGCATGTTGGTTATACAACACCAACTCCGTCAATGGGTTTCTCCTTGTTCATAACAAGTGAAGAGTTTGGAATGGACGAACATAAGACAACATCATTCAGGGGAACACCCGAGTGTGAAGACGAAGGTCGTAGGCAAGCATGCATATGAGAACTCACAGGACTCACAACCAAATCTGCGTAAAAATTGAGTGAAGTGATGTTGGTAGAGTGTGAAGGAGGAACAAGTGTGTGAGTATTCTCTTTAGCATCACTTGGCAGTGGTGGAGCTATTGAATGAGAGGAAGGTGAATAGTCGGTTGAGATGGTGTCCGCATCCACATGAGATTGCGCAACTCCATCAATGAAGAATGTTGAGCGAGCTTGATTTCAGGCTTTCTCTTGGGATGGGTAGATTTCTTAAGGCAATACTTGAACTAGTCCCAAAGATAAGCAAACTTCATCTGGTTCCTCGGAGCTTGAAACTGCAAGTGAGGGAAGCACTGCCAAAATTCAATAATTGATTCATGCAGAGCCCTCTGTTGCTGTAATAGTTTTCGGTCAAGATGTTCTAGATCAAAATGATAGAACATGTCTTCAATGAGATCATATAAGTGCTCAAATGAGTGCATAATGTCAGTCGATAGGCTGAGAACCCAAAGAAATGGAGATTTGTGAAGTGTGTATGCAAGTAGCAAACTACCCTATTTGTCAGAAAACTCATCTTCCTTCTGAAGCATGGAAATAAAGCTATGTAAGTGCTCAGGCTAGGCCATTTCACCTTCACCATCATACGTGTGAGTGGACAAGAGATTAAAAATCTTCCCCATGATGGAGACATCTTCACGATTCGAAAAACATCGTGGGGGAAGAAGAGTGCAAGACTCCATGAAAGATGTCCAAAGGTTTAGAACTAGATGAGAGGACACATCTTGTCATCAGGCCCTCCTTCTAGCACCAAAAATGTTGATAGTGTTGGACCCCCCAACATGTCAAGAGGATCTCCCTGGTAAGAAGTCCCAATTAGACCTCAGGCCGTTTGGTGTAGGAGTCCCAGCAGTGGGTCGTAAGGTAATGCCTTGGTCGTGATATTGCATAGAGGCAAGTAAGATAACTCTTTCAGTAGCAAGGGTGTGACCGCTGTAAGGAGTCAGGGAAGATGCATGAAAGGTTCTAACACAAAGGGGGGAGATAAGGGTGAAGGTGAGTTCCAGGTTGAAAGGAACCAGTCCCAACTTGGCTAGGAACACACAACACAAAAGGACATACACAACTTCTGGAGGAGTAGTGTCATGCGGAAAGAGTCGTTAGTGTGGACACAACCGACCTCCCTAGAAGCCTAAGACTTTCTAGTGACAAACAAGACAAATAAGAGCAATCCTTCTCTAAATATGCCTTTACAATATGAGAAATCAAGTGTTTAGATCCTACCTGTAACTCAACGCTGTTGTAGTAGTCCAGCTTCGTTGATCCGGATGAGCTCCTCCTTCTCCTCGAAACCTGCATTCACTAACAATCAAATGATTAAATAGCACCTGAATATCACATAAAATAAAACATATTTAACATATAGACCAAGGAGTATATGAAACAACTCATAAATAACAAATTGTTGAGAAGAATGGACTAATTTGTATTAAAAGGTAACAAAAGGAACCATTACAACCTGAGCCTTGGTGTTGTGCAGGTCCTTCCCAGGGTCCACAAGAGTTCTCCTTTACTCTGATTAGCTCACCCACTTCCAAATGAAACAAGCAAAGATGGTAATCTCTCCTCACAAGCTTCTACAAGGAAGTCCTAATTCTAGCAGCATCTACCCTTAGGAATGTTCAGATTTCAACCTCCCCTCCCTTTGGCCCAATGCCTGTATTTATAGTGCTCTAGAGGAAGTTATTCAGGTCCACCATCAATGGGATAAGCCCCTCTTTGGATGGGATAACTCCCCTCTTGATGGGATAAGTTCCTCTTTGGTAGGGATACATGAACCATCTGGAGGCGCTTCATACACGTCAAACAAGCTTCTAGAAGACTCTAGAAATGACCACAAGTAACTTTTTTAAGATGAAACTCGCGCCTTTTGACCTTTACAGGGGTACGCACCCACCCCTTTACATACAGAGCGTACAAGTACGCAGGTATTGTGTACTTGTGTTGCGTACACGCAGGTAAGGCTAAGAGAAACTGCGTACCAGAGATAATTGACTTTAAATGACTTTTCTCTTTTTCTTGAAGTTTGACATGAAGAGCAGAGGCATGAGACTTGCCAAGGAGGATAGTATGACAGTGGATTGAGCCATACTAACTGCAAATAGTCATGGTGACATTTTTTAGTGTAACAGATTGCCCCCTAAAGTGCGAAGCCTGTAGTAGATTAGGGTTTTATATGATCTAGGAAGGGTGAAGTACTTTATCTTTTCAAGGAGTATCTTGCGGAGGACCCGGTCAGAACCTGCAAATATTCAACATAAAATACATATATAAGATGATATCATCGCTGAGGTAGGCATTCCCATACTCAGATTGAAAACTTTAACTAACAATCTAACTACTGCTCTGATACAAGAATGATTTTGCAGTACATCACAATTATAGACTTTTGTAGACACAGTATGGACGCAGCCATCTGTTTATGATTAGTCTACTATATAATGAATACAAAACTCCTCACAGCCTGGATGGTGGAAACTAGATCCAGGGTCTTCATCTCTACTTCCTGAATTGGTACGATTCTATCCATGCGAATAAATGAGTTGATGTCGAACATGGTAGAAACCACTTGATTACCAGTCGATGATGTAAACTGTTAACAAGTGTGAGAGAGACCACCAATGATGTCAATGGTTCTCAAAGTACCCAGTACAATCCATGAAATGTGAATGAATGGGTTGATGTCGAACACGTCACGGAATCCTTTGATCGAAAGTCAATGATGTAAAATGTCATCAAAGGCGAGAAACCTGCCATTGATGTATGCAGACTTCAAGGTACTGATGATTTCTAAGTCATCTTTCTAGATAATGTACTGATGTCGATAGAAAGCGACCCGTTGCAGGCAAGCCCACAACACGAAATCATTGTTCAAGTTGAAGAAATGTTGCTGTAAGGACTGACTCAGGGATGGTCAAAATGGATGACAAGTATTTTGCATATGAATGGTTTATTTGCAGAAGCCTCTTGAACACATAACGACATGACAAATGGCTTGGTGACGATTGACCCAAAGTTAATACCCAGAAACGGTTGAAGACTTTCAAAGTGGTTTTATCAGCTTTAAGGCAAAGGATTTCCCAACCCAGGTGAATGGAAAGTGTCGTGTTCAAGAGCGGCGATAAGGTTCTTCTATAACAAAGGATAACAAATAGGTTCATTCTTCTCTCTTTTCCCCCACCATTTCTGGCAAGTACCTCTTTATTTTTCACAAGCTTGAGGAGGATAACATATGCTTGATTATAAGCTCATCCGTCCAACTTAGTTTAGATTCAGACCCTAAGAAGGAGTGGTCCGTTCCTGTTTGTAATCGAACAGGTCCTTTACTGTGAAATTTTAACGAGTCCAGTATAGGAGAAACTCGGTGTTTTTCAATTTTAGAGACTCTGAAAAAACTAAAGAAGACTCCAAGGTGAACTTTTTCGTAAATTTGTGTCTCCCAAGCCCGAAAAAGTATAAAATAATACCTAAGAGAACCGCTTGATCTTGCGACCAAGGAGTACTTTCATGATTAATGCCTTTGACCTGAAAAGTAAAAAGCGATCAGAGGCATGTCGTTTTATTTCCAGTATCGAATTTGAAACGACAAAAATCCGGCAATCTTTTCGTGTTTTTACGGTCAGAAAAGGGTTGTAAGAGGACCGTCTTTTAATTCCATTTTAACGAGTGTAAAAGAAATGCTCGGCAATCTTTTCATGTTTTAGGAGTCAGAAAAGGGCTTAAAAGATGACTCTGATGTCTTGGTTCGTGAAAAATGATGATTTTACCCTAAAGTCCTTTTGTCCTGCACAAAAACAACACATTACTCATACCTGTTTAAGATGGGCAAAAATACATTGAAAAATATCCTTTCATGGTGAAAAATAAACAAACTTAGCATTCATTTATCCAAAAAACCTATAAAAAGACTTTTTACCATGTCATTTTTACCATTTTACTGTTGAGGGTGAGAAAAGGGCTTTTTACAAGAAACTTCCCATGGACTTTGCGGAGAATCCGACTGTCGGAATCGAGCGCCGTCTCTTTCAGGTATTTCACAACAATCTCCTCTTCAATTTCATCCGTTTAGAATTCCATTTTAAGTTTTAGTTTGATTTTTTGGAGGGTTTGGGGTTTTAGGGTCCGCTTTTCGGGGGACGCAGGTGCCCCATGGGTGACCTGCGTACCCCGACATTTTCGTATATGGGAAAATGGTCGGAGTACGCAGCCTACCTTCAGAACAGCTACGTACCCATGCTCTGTTTTCTGAACGCGGGGTGCGTACTCCGCGCAAAGCGGATTTTCAAAAGCCAAACTCAAAACCTAACCATCAAAATTTGATTTAATGAATTCTAATCAATGTTTTTTGGTGTGTAGATTGCCCACCATGCTAGATTGGTGTGAAAGAGAACACGAAGATTTTGATTTGGCCGCAATAGGTCATCAACCTTCCATTGATGCTTTAAAGGCATGCGGTCTCTACAAGTACTGGGCCATACCTGGCATGAGGGCCCAGGTGCCATACTTAGAGTGGCTGGTTGAAAGGTGGAACATTCGGGATCAATGTTTCTACATCGGAGAACACCAGCTCGAGATAGAGTCCTCCGACATATATTTTCTCACTGGCTTGCCTAACAGGGGCGAGCAATTGTCTCTATTCGGGACTAGGCTAGGTGGCCAATCCCTTGCTAGTCTCCGGCTAGAGTGGTGCAACAATCAAAACCAGGAGAAGGGGATAGAAATCAAATACATATCCCGACCTGAACTTATGGTAATTGCCTTTACAGTTACCAGACTTTGTGGTGCTGCCGCTTTGCATATAGCCACTGGTTCCCAAATGCGGATGGCTATAGATTGCTTCCGAGGCACCATTTTCAACTGGTGCGATGCTGTGTTGGCCAATATGAAGGGCCAACTAACTAGGGCAAAGAACAGACAATTGAGGACCTTTGGATATGGACCTTTAGTTGTGAGCTTTGCCCTAGAGAGAGTTCCAATGCTGATCCCCCAGCATCTTACTGTTCCAGTTGGGCCTCCTCGGGAGCCTAAGTTGACGCGGTGGGTTTCGGTAATGGCCCGGCATCTTGATGAGGGAGCGGGAGTTGTCCGATTTCCTGCGGGTTACTTTCACTGGTTGGAGGACCAGGTCTTTGCGATTCAGGATTTTCCTTATGCCAGAGTAGATTTTCGCAATGATCCGGACATGGTTCTTCCACAGGGAGAACAATGGGACGACAGAGGTACTTCATTTTTCACAAGTTTTTAAATTATCTATTTTTTTTTGTTTTTATATATCGTCTCAAAATTGACAGCAAATTTTTTTCAAAATGCAGATGTAGGCCCACGGCGTCCGGCCAATCTCCGGGCTTTTGAGAGAAGAGTACCAGTTGCACCAGCACCAGCCCCACAGGATGCGGCCGCAGAGACCTTAGCCGAGCTGGAACAGGACCTAGAGCGTCTCACGGCGGACATACCAGAGATGACTATAGACGATATTCCTATTCGACTTCAGCGCTATGTGGTCACAGTCCCAGGACCTTTCAGGAGGTTCCTGTGTAGGGTAGCGCGGGCAGTGGTCTCATATAGAGAGCACCACCAGTGATTGGCTAGTCACTTTTGTAGACACATGTGACATTTTTGGTTTTTTGTACTTATCATTTTTGCCGATCATAAGGTGTTTCTCAACCTATGATCGAAGACGATGTATATTTTTGACACACTCCTATCTATATATATCATTATTACCAGCTTATTTTGTTAAACATGTGTGATGAAATGTTTATAAATTTACATTTATGATTGTTACAAATGTCTATTTAACATTCGAGACGCCATTGCATCTGCTAATGTATTTAAAGACCTTGGAATATGCTGATATTCAATGTAATCAAATTCACGTTCCAAGAGACGCACCCTCAAAAACAATCTTAATAACACTGGATTTCTAATGGCATAGACTCTATTAAGATGTAATACAACGAGTTCAGAATCTAACCTCACTATCAAACTCCGAATCCCAAATGAAATAGATTCAGATAATAATTCAATCACTGCACTGTATTCTGCAATGTTGTTTGTTGTTTGACCGAGGCTCACCCCATGCATAGAAACTAACTCGTCAGAGGGCGAATAGATAACCCAAGCTGCGGAAGAGATATTCCATGTACTACGAGAAGCACCATCAGCAAATCCAATGTACGTTTGGAGAGGCGTCGACATCTGCAATATCAAGAGTAAAACCAAGATAAGCCAGAATAACGACGAAAAACACACTGTCAAAGCTAAGCACACTGTTTAAACTAAGCAAACATTACAGCTAGAAATAAAAATTAACCTAACTAAACTAACTGAATCTCCATACCCACCATTTAAGCATAATACCTCTTTAGGTAAAGTCCATTTCTGGGTTTACCCAAAGAGTCCCCATCAAAATCTACCAGCTCATAGGCCCCTTTTGCTAGCTTTCGCTTGACAATGTAGGGCCCATGCCACATGGGAACGAATTTTCCAGCACCTAATTTATCGTTAGCTTGATCATATAATAGCACTAGGTCTCCTTCCGAAAAATTACGAGGGGTCACGTTACGATCATACTGAGCTTTCATCCTTTTTGCGTGAGTCTCGATTTCCAAAGCAGCGTCACGTCGAGTCTCATCTAATTTAGCTAAGTATAACAGACGCTTCTCCTCTTCGGAAGTGGCTGGGAGTAATTCGATAGCCATTTGAAGTGATGGGATTTCGCATTCAATGGGCAACACTGCTTCCAAACCATAAACTAGTTGGAAAGGAGTGAACCCTGTTGATGTTTTCACTGAGGTTCGGTATGCCCAAAGCGCTGAAAATAACATGTTATGCCAATTCGACCGATGAATACCAATGATTCGTCGGATCATGATAACTAGAACTTTGTTGATGGATTCAACTAAACCGTTTGCTTGAGGATAATAAGGAGTAGAACTATCATGGCGTAAACCAAGCTGGCTTGTAAGTTCTGTCATCATAATGTTTCGAAAATGGCATCCATGGTCAGTGATTATTGCTTGTGGGACACCAATCCTAGCAATAATATGATTGAATATGAAAATCGTGGTTGTCTTGCCATCTGCCTCGAATGTAGGCATCGCCTCGGCCCACTTAGTAAAATAATCAACCGCAAGGATGATATACGCATGCCCCCCGGCTGAGTGAGGGTTACATGTAATAAAATTGATACCCCATTTAGCAAAAGGACCAACGACAATTATAGGGTGGAGAGGAGCAGGTGGTGCGCGCATCTTGCGATCAAACACTTAACAGTTGTGGCATTTCCGGACCGCAATGATACAATCTTTAAACATGGACGGCCAGAAATAGCCAACATGCAACACCTTCTGAGCTGTGGCATACCCAGACATATGACCGCCACATGCTCCAGAATGGTAGTCATTCATAACCCTTTCTGTCTCTTCATGAGATAAACAACGACGAAAAACTAAATCCGCCCCACGACGATAAAGAGTATCTCCAATAATTTTGTACTGTTGGGACTGGAATCGAATTTTCCGACGTTTCGACTTTGAAGCTTCGGGCTGAAAGGATTGGGTTTGGAGATAGACGATTATATCCCCATACCACGGATCTAAAGTGCTGATGAGAAATAGAGATTCGTCCGCAATGGGTTCCTCTACCACAGTTTCCGTGTCAGCACGCGGGAAGTCACACATCAATTCCGCAAAAACTAAGGATTTCTTAGACTTAGATTTTTCAAACTCCAAGTCGAACTCTTGCAAGATAACAATCCATTTAGAGTACTTGCCCCCTAGCAATTGTTTAGTCAAAATATAAATTAGAGGGTTGCAATCTGAAATGACTGTAGTTTTACGGAGAAGAATGTAGTGACGAAAACGTTGGACAGCTTGAACAGCTGCCAGGGCCAATTTCTCCACATGCGAATATTTTAGCTCAGTGGGATTTAACGTCCGACTAAGATAATATATCACATGTTCCGTTCCGAATTCATCTTCCTGAACTAAGACCATTCCAATAGTGGAGTGGGAGGCGGTGAGATACAAAAAGTAGTCCTGGTTGTAGTTGGGAGGATGCAGCAACGGTGCATGGGTCAATGCGTGCTTCAGTGCATCGAAAGAATTCTGAGCTATCTCATCCCAAGAGAATTGTGCATTTTGTTTCAACAACCGGGTGAAACCCTTTGTAATCTCGGCATAGTTAGGAATGAATCGACGTAAAAAGTTTGCTTTCCCTTGCAAACTTTGGAGTTGGTGCAAACTCGAAGGAGGAGGCAATTTGATGATAACTTCGACCTTCGAGGGATCGACGCGGATACCGGCTTTTGAAACGACAAATCCTAGCAATCGTCCCTCTTCTATGCAGAAGACACATTTGTGTGGGTTCAACCGAATTTGATAATGCCGACACCTCATAAAAATAGCACGTAAGTGGACAAGGTGATCAGCTCGATGTAAAGAATGAGCAGGCAAATCATCGAGATACGGTTGCACAATGTGTTTGATGTCGTGAAACGCGTAAGACATTGCCCGTTGGAAAGTGGCTCCGGCGTTCTTAAGTCCAAAAGGTAATTTGCAGTAAGCAAATGTCCCCCAGGGACAAATGAAAGCCGTTTTTGGTTGATCGGCAGGTAGAATATTGATTTGGTTGTAACCGGAAAAACCGTCCATAAAGGAAAATATTTCACTTCCGGCACAATCATCAATTATTTGATCGATATAGGGCGTAGGATAGTTTTCTTTTGGACAAGCACGATTTATATCCATATAATCAATGCATATTCTTATTGTTCCTTGTTTCTTGTTAACCGGAACAATATTCGATACCCAATCCGTTAACGGGATCGGATAAATGAAACCTGCTTTCAATAGCTTCTCGACTTCTGCTTTAATTGCAGCCGCTTTCCTGGGGTGTATCTGACGCAGACGTTGCCGAACAGGTTTAGCATCCGGGTAGGTCTTGATTTCATGAACAACAATGGAGGGATCAATTCCTGGCATTTCCTCATAGGACCAGGCAAACACGTCGCGAAATTCTTGAAATAGGACCTTGTATGTTTGAATTTCGTCATCTGTACACGAGGAACCTATATGAATGTTTTCAATAACTCCGGTTTTGACTGAAATGTCAATGGCAATAGTTTGGGAAATGTTTCCCAAATTCAACTCTGAATCAGGATGTTTCATGGGATTCTGAGCGTCCTTGACGTATTCAGCTGTAAAAATTGATGAAAAATCATTTTCAAAGTCATCACCCTCAGGTAAAAACGAAGATCTATGATGAAGATCTTCCCATGGTAGATCATCTACACTTAGGATTTCGCGAAATTGTTCGTCAGATGACACAACTTCAGGAAACGTTATCCGTTCTGAGGTTGATGTGAAAAGTGATTCCTCACGGACCACATTCATTTGGCCGATTTGGGTTGAACTTGAGTCGGAAAAAGACTGCACGGCCTCATAGGCAATTTCATATGGACTCAAAGGCATTGCATTACCGAATGAGTCTATCTCAGATTCAGATGGGACAATCCAAGGATCATCATAGATAATAGTGTCTGAAGTAATCATATGAATGGTTGCGAATGAAGGGTCTGCGTTGATTGGAGGGAAAGGAAAAGTTCCCAGTAAACCGGAATCTTTAACTAATCCTACACCAACATCCTTGTAAGGGATAGTCGTTTTACCGACATGCTGGATACTTTCTGAAGAGGCTGGGTCGGATGAAAAGTAAGCTAGCTGGTCTATCGTCACGATCTTACCATTGTGTGGAAACTTTATTACTCTGAAGACCGATGACACGACCGCTGTCATAGCGTAAGACCAACTGCGACCCAAAAGAAGGTTGTAGTCTAGAGGGGCATCAACCACCTCCACATCCAGACTAACGGTTTTTCCTTCAACCCCTATAGGCAAATCCTATAGAATGCCAAACGGATGGAACCCACGGCCATCAAAGGCCTTAAGAATCGTCGGGGATTGGTTTAGTGAAGGAGAGCCAAGCGATCTCCAACACTGAATCGACATAATACACGTAGAAGCTCCTTCATCAATTACAGTCCGATGAATTGGCCTGTTTTTGACTATCACTGGAATCTGGAAAGCCATCTGATAAGGGAGACGCGGTGTACTATTTTCTAGATCAAAGATTATCAGGTTCGGGTCCTGAACATCAACAGCTCCTATAGCCGACAAAAGTAATTTTCTCTGTGCTGGGCATGATTGCAGCACTTCCAAAGCCGACATTGCTGAGGGTGAAACAGCTAAATCCTCAACAATGTTGTAATTCTGGGCCGCTCTCGCATGTGGATTGAAAGCAGACCTTCGAAGTACACCCTTGGCGGGCGGTTTTATTACTAAGTCAGGGTTAGGTTTCTCGATTTGTAGTGGATCGGAACCGGGAGCTGAGGTTGATGGATTTGAACGAGAAGATTCTGCTTCTTTTGATCCATCAACAGGACTTTTACTACCATAATCTTGTGATCGAGTCACAATCCAGACATGAGACATCATCAATATGGGTTCTTCACTGACATTCGAGGAAGAACCTATCATTTTACTCTCCTGCTTTGGAAATGGATCTTTCAAAACAACAGGAGTTGGGGAACCTTTAACGATTTTCACAACCTCTGCCCGATGAGGGCAATCTCTTGTGAAATGATCTTATTCACAAATTAAACAAGGATAGCGAGGTTTGCGCTTTTCGTCGTTAGATTCTGACTTCTCTTTTTTCTCCTTTGGAGCCTTGTCTGCTTTATCCTTCTTCTTGCCTTTCTTCTTACCACCGTTTTTTGATTTAGCCGTAGATGACTCTACAGCGTGAATGTCGGCGGTAATTTCAGGAGAAGACTCTCCTGTCGTGGAATCTGGTAAGGTTATTATTAGAGAAGAATTCTTTGAGGATTTCTTCTTACTTTTAGTATTCACCGTACCAATCATGCCATCAGCAACATGAGACCCCGAAGGAGCAGCAGCGATTTGATTCGACTTAGGAAGATCTGGGATCTTCTCGTGCAACGTACCCGACTGAGTGTAAACTAAGTCAAGGTACTGGGCTTGAGCAATGACTTGCTCTTCAGTAACTACTCCGGACTTAGCTACGTCTTCAGTAATCTTCGGTAATAATGATTTTACAAACCATTCAGCTAAGATTTGGTTCGGGATAAAAACTTTCACTAATCGCCGTCGACGTCTCCATTCATGAATATGATCAGAAATATAAGTGGAGGTCGACTGTTTTAATGAAGTTAATAGCTCCGTGCCGTTATCGTATCTGACCGGCAACTGAAAATGAGTTAGGAACGAGGTAGCCAACTGACTAAAATTGTAAAAAGAGGCCCGTGGTAACTCAATGTACCACTTGGCCGCGAGACCAATGAGCGTACGCTGGAAAAGACGTAAGCGGATCGAATCATCCGAGATGGAATTTGAAGCACACCAGAGGTGGTAAGTCATCACGTGATTGGACGGATCCTCTCCAGACTTACCTTCGAACTTGGGTATATCACTGGGCAACTTATTTGGCATTGGCGGCCAGAACGGAAGATATTGTATTGGATCGTTCGTTAGGCGCGTCAAGTCGGGTAAATCCAAAGTTGTGATAAACGGTAATTGCCGGTTAGGATCTCTAAAACTCTGGGTCACAAGACCAGTCCCAGGAGGAGGATATCCATGATAACTTGGAATAGGAATCGCATTCAGGATATTATATCCTCCTGGAAAACCAGGATTAACTGGACCGTACTGGGGTTGTTGAGGTTGTTGATAAGTGTACCCAGGATACGGTTGATACTGGTAAACCGGTTGTTGGACAGCAGGAC
Organism: Pinus tabuliformis; assembly: GCA_031772625.1. Classification (NCBI taxonomy): domain Eukaryota; kingdom Viridiplantae; phylum Streptophyta; class Pinopsida; order Pinales; family Pinaceae; genus Pinus; species Pinus tabuliformis. The sequence goes on along the minus strand of CM062809.1, from coordinate 1,138,047,719 downwards.
CAAATTGGTACTGTCCCTGGTACTGTTGATAGGTAAATTGAGGTTGACTTGTTACAACAGTACTTAAACCAGGCTGCCCTACAGGCATCTGGACCGTGGTTTGAATCGTAGATCCGGACAACGGTAAAGATGTTTGAGGAGTGGTTGCAGAGACAGTAGAAACCGGAGCTGTCGATACTCCAGAAGTAAGTGCGGTAGATGTTGCGGTAGTTGCAACAGTCATTTGAGATGGAGTACTAGGTGCAATTGGCGGCTGAGTAACTACCGAAGTTACAGAAGTTTGAATATTTGACTGGACAGGTTGCGGTTGCTGGGGTGAACTAGAAACTACAGGTTGTCCAGTTTGAGGTAACAACTGTATACTTGGCTGCAACACCTGTTGACCTTGTGATGGATCCCACACTATCATTCCGGGGTATTGACCCGTAACAGGTTGAGGATACTGAGATCCATAACCGGATTGAGAATAGGTTTGATAACTGAAAGGCACAGTTCCCATACCTTGAACATATGACTGACCTTGAGGTGGTTGATAACCTTGACTCGTGTATTGACCTTGAGGTTGATAACCTTGGGGTAAATACTGATACTGGGGTTGACCTTGACCTTGAGGTTGATACCCTTGAGGTAAATATTGATACTGAGGTTGACCCTGGGGTACATATTGAGGCTGGGGTTGACCTTGAGGCATGTATTGTACTATGGGTACATACTGTCCTTGAGGTTGCCCCCCAGACGCAATTTGTGTACCTTGAGGTTGCCCCCCAGGCGTTAATTGAGGCTGCCCCCCAGGCGGTAATTGGCCACCTTGAGGTGAGGAACTGGGAACTGAACCTGACATCATGTAAATGTCCCCTACACCCAATGGTTTATTACCATTGTTTCCAGCTAATAACCCATGATCAATGGGTTGAGGAGATGCCCCCGCAAAGGTACCAGAAAGTGACTGATACCCGGCGGAACAGAAGGACCGCCGTGCAAGAAATATTCAGGAGATTGAGTGAACACGGACGACTGAACAGACATATTTACAGGAGTATAAATACCTCCAGGTGGAAAAGGAGTACGAGGTGGAGAAAAACCTATCCCTGAGTTGTCTAAATAATTGGTTAACGAAAGGTACCAAGTAGTACTTTTAGGAGGACTGTAAAAGATAGATTCATGCTCCCTTAGATCAATAGTAGGTTGATCTTCAAGGATAGATACGCCTAATTCTTCCTCTGGAGCAAGTTCTTCAATAGCTATCAAACCAGTAGGAAGATTTTCGGTGATGATTCTTTCTACCCTAGGTGAATCTGGTGCACTAGAAGTTGGAGTAACAGGTTTAGATACTTCAGGTTCTTCGTCTATATCACTAGTAGATGAAAAACTACCAGCAAGCTCGGAAACTGCAACTGCCTCAGGATTATAACCTGTTTCTAGACCTTGGTAATCTGGATGGACTACCAATGACGATTCTCCTTCTTCAGGTGAACCTACTTTACTGCCACTAGGAGTAACAAGTACCTTTAAACCTTCGTAATGACTTGGGACGTCTTGAGGAGGCTCACCCCGAAGTCTACGGGATTTCCTTAACAATTTGGCCACGGAAACAACCTCAGGAGACTTGCCCCGAAGTCGACGGGACTGTCTCGGTAATTCCGCCACAGTTAAAAACTTTTAACTACTGCACACGCAAACAAAGTAAAATCTCAAAGCAAGCCACCTAAAGTCTCTAAAGAACCAAACAAATTTGAAACACACGCCTAAAGAATCTAGGGCGTCAAACCAAGCACAAACAGTAGCCTTCCGGACCAAAAACGCTAGTTGGAGATGAAACCCAACATCGCCGGATTCAGTACAGAAGTGGCGGGTGGAACAGTTACCCCGGCAACCTGCTTAATGAATAGACCAGCACAAGTTCCTCCACTTTAACCGTCTCAAGTGAAGTGAACACCCCGGAAAATCCAAGTGAGTCTAGCCGACGTCTGCTCCAGGTATAGTGGGATCTTCCCTCCACCGTCACCTCGGTAGAATCCTAAAGATAGTGGTCACTAAGGTTACTAACAGCAACAAATGCACCTGGGGGAACAATATACACTCTGACAGCACGCAAGGGTAGAGTATCAAGTTCAATCCCCTTGCCGTCTCCTTGACAATAATCCAAGGTTTACCGACAAGTGACCCCTGGCTCCTCGACAATGGTTAATCCGAGGTTTACCGTTTGTAATACGTGCGTGTCTGGCGTCATTCCTAACGAGGGAGGATTGATCCCCTCATTGGTTCGGACACGAGCTCGTGCTTCTCCTTTAAGAGGAGCTTTCCCAGAGTACAAGTGAAACAGTTGGATTTATTGTATCACTAGATAAGCTACTTGTTTGGTTTTGTTGTCTTGGAGAGTTAATTACTCTCCTACTCCAAGACACTAGCCTGATCTAAATTGGTGTTTCAGAGCCCTAGTAAATAAAAGTTACTAAGTTGATTTTACTTTAAGCGTTAATTTTATGGTTTTTCTTAAAGACAAAAAGGTAGTGGAGATGAAACTGGTGGTGTGTAGACTCGACTCGCAACCACTACAAAAATGCACCTAAGATGATTTACACTACTTTTCTTTTTCAATGAATCTCCTAGCTAAGAGAGTTGGAAAATGCAAATTTTATAGAAAACAACTTTCTTGGCAAAGACAATCAAAGAAACAATTTCTTTATCTTTTCAAAACATATAACTCATGACAACTAATTACCTCACGAGATTTTCTTTTCTCTCCCAAAAGACTACAAATGCTACCAAAGCAAACTTTTTCCAAAAGAATTTTTGTGTTTTTTCTATATTAATAAAGCATGTAAAAACTATTTATCAAATGAAATTTAACAAATCTAAGACAATCAAATCAAATTCACTCAAAAGCAAATTAAAAGGAAATTTACCTAAAAGCAAAAAATAATGAGGACAAAAGCCTACAAGGATAATTCCCGGATGTTTTACTCAGTCAAAATGCAACTAAGGATCAGTTCATGCAGAATCATAAACTAATCAAAAAACAAAATCGAAATCTTTTTGTTCTTTTTTCTCAAGAATGAAATTCAAGGTTTTAACAAACAAACTTTTCGAGATTCGCAAAGAGAAGACACAAAGGTAGGTCTCTCACAAGGGTGACTTCTATGACGGGCCCGACTCCTAAGAGGACTGACCAAAACCAAGGAGATCCAAAGTTTGACAACCTCTAACGCCAAAGTCACTATAGGACCAGTTAAAAATCAAACCCTAAGGCAAAATCCCTATGAATTCCACCAAAACCCTCGACACTAACGGGACAAGTTCAGGTGAAGATCTCTGACAGTAAACTAATGGATCTGGGCAATAAAACAAATCAAAAACAAAATCTAAAGAGTAAAAAGAGGAAAAATGAAATTTTCTCAAATTTGACAGGGGTACGCAGGTGATCTCTTGACACAGGCGCGGGTACGCCCTGTGCACAAAGACGCAGTGCGTACAAGTACGCACTGTGCCTAACTCAGAGACTGCGTACTGCTGGCAAAGCTAAGAAAAATAAAAATCTAATTTGACTCTAAGCTAACCCACCCAAATACACAGTTAGACAGCCAAAAATCAGAAAACAAGCGATTTTTCTCAGACTAAAATATCAAATCAAAAAGAACTCAAACACATTCATGGATTCCCTAGTGGAGTCGCCATTTTGTCATGCGGAAAGAGTCGTTAGTGCGGACACAACCGACCTCCCTAGAAGCCTAAGACTTTCTAGTGACAAACAAGACAAATAAGAGCAATCCTTCTCTAAATATGCCTTTACAATATGAGAAATCAAGTGTTTAGATCCTACCTGTAACTCAACGCTGTTGTAGTAGTCCAGCTTCGTTGATCCGGATGAGCTCCTCCTTCTCCTTGAAACCTGCATTCACTAACAATCAAACGATTAAATAGCACCTAAATATCACATAAAATAAAACATATTTAACATATAGAGCAAGGAGTATATGAAACAACTCATAAATAACAAATTGTTGAGAAGAATGGACTAATTTGTATTAAAAGGTAACAAAAGGAACCATTACAACCTGAGCCTTGGTGTTGTGCAGGTCCTTCCCAGGGTCCACAAGAGTTCTCCTTTACTCTGATCAGCTCACCCACTTCCAAATGAAACAAGCAAAGATGGTAATCTCTCCTCACAAGCTTCTACAAGGAAGTCCTAATTCCAGCAGCATCTACCCTTAGGAATGTTCAGCTTTCAACCTCCCCTCCCTTTGGCCCAATGCCTGTATTTATAGTGCTCTAGAGGAAGTTATTCAGGTACACCATCAATGGGATAAGCCCCTCTTTGGATGGGATAGCTCCCCTCTTGATGGGATAAGTTCCTCTTTGGTAGGGATACATGAACCATCTGGAGGCGCTTCATACACGTCAAACAAGCTTCTAGAAGACTCTAGAAATGACCACAAGTAACTTTTTTAAGATGAAACTCGCGCCTTTTGACCTTTACAGGGGTACGCACCCACCCCTTTACATACAAAGCGTACAAGTACGCAGGTATTGTGAACTTGGGTTGCGTACACACAGGTAAGGCTAAGAGAAACTGCGTACCAGAGATAATTGACTTTAAATGACTTTTCTCTTTTTCTTGAAGTTTGACATGAAGAGCAGAGGCATGAGACTTGCCAAGGAGGATAGTATGACAGTGGATTGAGCCATACTAATTGCAAATAGTCATGGTGACATTTTTTAGTGTAACAAGTAGTCCACTCGAATGCGGTAATCACAACATACAAGGTAAGATAACATGTACAACACTCACGGATCAGTCCGAACGAGTGCAACAGATGTTAAAGCAAGGTTCGTGTGAAAGGTCTGTTTGGTGTCCGATAGAGCAGTCGACATGGATGGGATAACATTAACAGCATATACAACACATTTGCAACAAGATTCATATAATTGCATGATAACAGTTCATACACAAATACGTACGTTAGATAGCATATATCATTAAGGCAACCAAAGTAGTCCAACTACAATAACAACATATGCATGAAAATGTGTTGGCTATTATTATATAAATAAGTGTAAGTTCCAAACATACAATACATCCATGTAAAATTGCTAGCCCCATCAGTGAAACGTTACAACCACATTCTCCTGCTCCTCTAAAGAGATGTACTAGCTCCCTACAGTGGAGAAGCCAAGGCGCGTTACAATACTGTCCAAGCTTTCTTCAAGATAGTCTTAATATAAGCTTGGCTGACCAAAAGCCTATACAATGAGTTATGAGGGACTATTTATACAAAGGATGGGGTGACCATTGACATTCCCCTTAGTGACCATTCAACTACCCTCATGACTCTTCACATGACTCAACATTACAATGCACATATACCCATGTGAACAATGGCCCGAACAAGCCAAACTAGACATAATTTTGACTTAGACAACTATAGAATTCCAACTACTCGACATCCTCATGCTGATCAATAGTAACATATTGAAGCCAAGATTGGTAGTCCTTGATAGTGTCCGTGTGTTCTTCCATGACATCTGTCTGAAACCTGAACCTTGCCTCCATGGCATCCGGGTACACTGCTCGAGCTCCTCTGTCCAACTCTTCTAAGAGCATGCACATCATTATATTCAATGTGGCTAGGCCAGCAACGTACTTGCGTGTGATGTCTGCACTGATAGGCAAGTCTGGGTTGGTGGCGGTTCGCATCAACTCGTCGAAGTATGAGTCAAGCTCCTATCGAACCTGTTTCTTCATCTTCGCCTAGGTGAGAGTCTCAAGTGATGGGAGCACATGAGTGTGCACTATAACATCCATGCTCTTGAATACTTGTGCATGGGAAGCCTGTATGCTAGTGATGAGTTGCGTTAGGTCTTCATAGTTCTGGATCTGACTCAGGATACGTGCTTGCAGCTCGACCACATTGGCCCTCATCATTTTTGCAAGTGAAGTGGGGCTCCCTTGTACTTCATCATCCATGATTGCATGTTATCAACAACAATGTGTATGTTCTTCAAGATGCGTGCTCTTCTCGAACATCGCTGCTGCCATCCGTGGAGATGGACGACTATTTGGTGCACGATACCAAACTTGGAGTACAATGCTCACATAACTGTATCAAGGGGAAATACTTCATCTAGTATTGCCTTCTTCAATTCAGCTCGAGTGGACATTGTCACCAAGTCTCCTCCTTTCTTGGCCACCTGAAGTTCCTTCGCCATTTGCTCATTCTTCGCTAAGAGGAAATGAACACTGGAGCTAGTGGCTTCGACATAAACTCTAGTTTCATCGGCCAAAGTAGCTGGATGCTTGTGCACATCAGTCATGATCACTTTTTCTTCAACTTGTGTAGGGGAAGTCTTATCTGTGTGGGGCCTGACCCAGGTTTAGCATTAGTTAGCCAAACAAATCCCTACACTATTGGCCCTTTCGGCATCAGCCCGTGGAGTGCGGATTGAAGTCTCACCCGAAGCAGTATGGGGGGATGCTAGAACCAAGTTTCCACACCCTGAGATGATCGTGATGTTGGTTTATACCCTCTGTTCTTGCTTTCATGTAGGTCACCAAGTTCTAGGGCTTTGCTAGTCTAGCCCTTTATTCCACCCTTCAGCACCCCCACGTAGGAGTACAATTGACCTTTGCGCAGCCTTAACCCGTGGCCCACGTACTTTCACGCTGCTATGAAAATGTATTATACAGATTCCCAAGTTATCTTAAGTGTCTACTTATCCTACTAAACAATCACAGTTAGCGCTGCGTAAACCGATATTCTTACTTGCATTCAATTACCCAATATAATCACATACATTCGCGTATCTCATACACATTATAAATTAAACTCAAAATGCAATATAACCAGATGCATTAACAAGAAATAAATATAAAGACTTTGTAGAATACTTCTCTTTATTGATATCTTCATACTATTACAGACTCTATCCACCCTGCTGCATGGGTTTGTGCACCCAGCTACGGAATTCTACCCTAGGCATTTGCACACTCAGCCGCAGAGCCTCTAGCTATGCTAATACCTAAACACTTAGACTTCTCTACCGAGACTCTTCACTCCATTCTCTGCTAAAAGACTTCGAAAAGGGTTGTTCGCCCTTATTTTGTAAAGTGTAAAGTCGGTTGTAAAGATCTACCCATGGTCTGCGAACCACAAAATGTGGAGAGTTTTGGTACTTTATTACAAAAATGACCCAAAACATGGGCTTTTAGCCCCAAACTGTACTTGGGGGATCCCATTCCCAATAGGCCCCCAACAAAAACATCGTGACTCGCTCTCGAGTCACTCTGCAGGCGTGGAGATATTAGCGCAAAGACCTCCTAGCTCAACCTGTATGACCGCAACCTTGGCAGTGCACTGTGAGGCCGCCTGCTTCACTTGTTCAACCATCTGCTCTGTTAGGGTCCCACCCTAACCCCCTTATTTATGTCATGGGGTCACGTCCTAGTCAAGAGTCAATAAAGCCCATATTAATATTTGTAAGTGGTTAACCCGCTAGTAATGACGAGACCACAGTTAGTTGCAAATGGGCCGTAGTATTAGATAGATGGTATTAATAAAACCCACGGTATTGGCCCGTGGTATTGCATGTATGAGTCATATATAAAGGATAGAGACTCCCTGCGAGGAGTATCGTGTCTTATTTTGTAATCGAGCTCTGCTCTATTGGAGGTTGCCCCCTCGAAGAGGCAAGTGAACATTACTCTTTGAATAATAAAATCATTGCTATTCTGTGTTCTGGGTATCTTTTCTTCGCATAGTCTGTATTGGGTATCATTTTGCAGGTTAAGAGCATAACAAGTGGTATCAGAGCACTTTCCAGGGCCGGTGGGATCTCCAATTCTTAGCAATTTTTTTTTTTGGCTAGAGACGTGTTCCGACGTCTTTAAACCACGGGATCTGTCATTGAGCGCATAAACCTGCGGATTTGGGGAGGCATGCACGCAGGAAATACAAGAGGTGGTCACGTCTGTTGGACTCCCTTGTAACCCCTATGGGTACCACTTCGAGTAGTAGCGCATTAGACAGAACCGCGCACGGACTGTCTTCCACGTACGCTTTGGGTATATCGGAAGCCCCTAGGCTCCCTTGAAACCTCACCATAGATAAACCGTCGGCCATCTTGTGGCTACAGTACACCGAGAACAGCACTCGGAGAGATTACTCACCCGTACAATAGGGTAGTCGGGTTGTACGACTAAGGGTACGGTCGGTCCTCCTTAGTTAGAGCCCTGAAACATTGGGCCGAGTACTACTGCCAGACCCTTATGTATATTGCGATCTGTAGCACCTAACACTCCTCAAGACCATAGTTCCTTTTTCTATCGGGGGATTGCACATCATCTATTCCAGATCCGCTGGTGCAACGGGGTGCAGCAGCAGCCGACATCAGTCCCGCAGTCTCGAGTTCGCAGATCAATCATTCTGATCTATTAGAGCCAGCCGATCGGCAGCAGCAGTCTGTTCCGCCGCCTAGAGCTATCCGATCCGCCATTCAGATCTCTCAGATCCACCAGATCGGAGTTGTTGTGAAGGGTTCCTATACCGAGGTATAATTTTCGCAGGACTTTTGGCTGCAATGACATTTTGAGGATTTGGCGACTGTAGTATTGATTAGGAAGGAGTAAAACTCCGTTAGGAGTTTTCAAAAAAAAAAAAGTCTGAGATCTTCCAGGGCGCTTATTGGTGATCTAGCCCATCAGAATCAGGACGACGAGCTGAGCACGGTGGTACCATTCAATTATTAGTGAAAATTTTTAGGCGGTCCCAATTTTTCATCAGGTTGGTGTATGGTAGAAACTAGAGCTCAAGCAATGGCCAATGAAAGAACGAAAAAACTTGAAGAATCCGTCCAATCCCTCAATAAGCAGCTTACCGGACTATGTCTCCAGGTCCAGCAATTACTCCCGAAGGGCAAGGAGCAAGCCCACGAGGAGGAGTATAATGACAATGAATACAATGAGGGTGAGTCTAGCCACTCTCCTCACATCTGGCACACCCACCCACCACCCAGTCAGCGACCTCCCAAGTTGGATATGCATAAATTTGACGGTTCTCACCCGTCCGCATGGATAGCACAAATGGAGCAGTATTTCAAACTGAATCATATCTTAGATGATGCGACTAAGCTTATGTTGGGGAGCATGTACTTGGACAATGAACGGTGGCAATGGTGGGAATGGCATCAACGTTGCAATGGACCTTTTAAGACTTGGACCCAATTTACCAAAGCTCTTCGAGACCGCTTTGAACAGGAGGACCCTTTTTTGGGTTGTCTTACTAAGCTCCGACAGACAGGTACAGTGGATGAATATATTACAGCTTTTGAAGCCTTAGCCTTCCACACTTGGGGTCTCTCAAATGTGTTCTACATGGAATGTTTTATCAGTGGTCTTAAAGAAGCCATCAAAGCTGAAGTCTTACTGCACCACCCTCCCACTTGGACAGAGGCTTGCAAGGTAGCCCGTAACGTGGAACGTGCATTAGCAGCCCAATACAGTCGCCCAAATTTCCCTGCTAAAGGTCGTCCCCCACAGGCCCACAACACGACTCAAACACTTAAGGTCCAAAAGGTGTCACCTGCGGAAATGGCCGAAAGAAGGAAGCAAGGACTATGTTACTACTGTGATGAAAAATACTCCCCAGGTCATAAATGCAAGGAGCCCAAATTTTTTCAAATAGATGCCACTGACTACAGCTCAACAGAGGAAGATCCACCACTTGAGGAACATGAGGCGCTAGAAGAAGACAACCCAAAGGAGAATGTCTCTGACGAACCAGTTATTTCACTGCATGCGTTGGCAGGGATTTCTTCCCCTCAAACTCTCAAAATTAGGGGTTTTCTTAAAAATCGCCCAGTAGTAGTCTTGATTGATAGTGGAAGTACCCATAATTTCATCCATCAAAAAATCGCAGAAGCAGTGCATTGTTTTGTACGAGCAGTTTCTAACTTCCAAGTCCAAATTGCGGATGGGGGCACAATGAAATGTGAAGGCCACTGTGAAAATGTCAAACTTCAAATGGGGGATTATCAGTTGAAAACCCACATGTTTTCCATACACATGGGGGGTTGCGACATTGTCCTCGGCATTGAATGGCTCCGCACTCTTGGGCCAATCACAATGGATTTTCAGGAGTTATATATGAGTTTTAAGCAGAACAACTACACACATACCCTCCGTGGACTCCAGGCGGGAGCCCCTGTTACACTAAAAAATGTCACCTTGACTACTTACAGTTAGTATGGCTCAAATCAACAGTCATGCTACCCTCTTAGGCAAGTCTCATGCCTCTGTTATCCATCTCAAACTCAAAGAAGAGAGAAAGTCTTGTAAAAACTATGTTTATCTCTGGGGTCGCAGGTTCTCTCTAGCCTTACCTGCGGGGACGCTGACCATGTTCACAAAATCTGCGTCCATGGACGCTCTGTATGTTAAGGGACAGGTGCGTCCCTCTGTAAAAGGCAAAATGCGCGAGTTTTATCTTGAAAAAGTTACTTGTGGTTACTTCTAGAACTTTCTAGAGGTCGGTTTGATGAAATGGATGCGCCTCCAGTTGGTTCATGTATCCCTATTAAGGAGGAACTTATCCCATCAATAAGGGAGCTATCCCACCCAAAGAGGGGGATTATCCCATTGATGGTGGACCTGAATAACCTCTTTACAACACTATAAATAAAGACATTGAGCCAGAGGGAGAAGAGGTTGGAGCTATACATTTTCTTTGGGTAAATGCTGCAGGATTTAGGTCTTCCATTAGAGCCTTTGTGAGGAGAGATTGTCTTCACTTGATTCTACTTGGGAGAGGGTGAGCTTTGTCAAAGTAGAGGAAAACCCTTGATGGACCCTGGGAGGAACTTGCACAACACCAAGGCCAGGTTGTAAGAGTTTCTTTGTTTCGTTATTAATACAAACTGGTTTATTTTTCTCAATAGCTTGTGTTAATGAGTTATTTCATGTGTTCCTTGGTCTGCATGTTGAATATATGTTTTATTATATGAAATGCAAGTGCTTGGTAATTGTTTGATTGTTTGTGGTTGCAGGAATTGACTTGAAGGAGGAGCTCATCCGGATCGTCAAGAACGGACTTCAACAACAGCGTTTTGGAATAAGGTAAGCCTAAACACTTGTAGTTTTCATGTTGTAAAAGGTGTATTTAGAGAAAGATCACTCCATTTTGTCTTGTTTGTCATTAGAATGTCTTAGACTTCTAGGAAGGTCAGTCGTGTCCGCACCCTTGACAGATTCCGTGTCTGCACTCTAAATACACCTTTTACAACATGAAAACTACAAGTGTTTAGGCTTACCTTATTCCAAAACGCTGTTGTTGAAGTCCGTTCTTGACGATCCGGATGAGCTCCTCCTTCAAGTCAATTCCTGCAACCACAAACAATCAAACAATTACCAAGCACTTGCATTTCATATAATAAAACATATATTCAACATGCAGACCAAGGAACACATGAAATAACTCATTAACACAAGCTATTGAGAAAAATAAACCAGTTTGTATTAATAACGAAACAAAGAAACTCTTACAACCTGGCCTTGGTGTTGTGCAAGTTCCTCCCAGGGTGCATCAAGGGTTTTCCTCTACTTTGACAAAGCTCACCCTCTCCCAAGTAGAATCAAGTGAAGACAATCTCTCCTCACAAAGGCTCTAATGGAAGACCTAAATCCTGCAGCATTTACCCAAAGAAAATGTATAGCTCCAACCTCTTCTCCCTCTGGCTCAATGTCTTTATTTATAGTGCTGTAAAGAGGTTATTCAGGTCCACCATCAATGGGATAATCCCCCTCTTTGGGTGGGATAGCTCCCTTATTGATGGGATAAGTTCCTCCTTAATAGGGATACATGAACCAACTGGAGGCGCATCCATTTCATCAAACCGACCTCTAGAAAGTTCTAGAAGTAACCACAAGTAACTTTTTCAAGATAAAACTCGCGCATTTTGCCTTTTACAGAGGGACGCACCTGTCCCTTAACATACAGAGCGTCCATGGACGCAGATTTTGTGAACATGGTCAGCGTCCCCGCAGGTAAGGCTAGAGAGAACCTGCGACCCCAGAGATAAACATAGTTTTTACAAGACTTTCTCTCTTCTTTGAGTTTGAGATGGATAACAGAGGCATGAGACTTGCCTAAGAGGGTAGCATGACTGTTGATTTGAGCCATACTAACTGTAAGTAGTCAAGGTGACATTTTTTAGTGTAACAGCCCCCTCTATCATCAGCTCGCATCGGATGTAAAAGTTGTTAAAAAAGGGCAATCATGGAGTGGTAGCTCAATTTAATGCCATCCAGGTCGTCGAAACCAAGTCTCTGCCAATTCATCCTGAGATGCAACAGATTTTAAATAACCATCTGCCGGTATTTGACAAGCCTCATGAGCTTCCACCCTCGCGAGGGGAACATGATCATAGCATCACCTTGGTTCCAGGGGCCCAACCCCCAAATGTGCGGCCATACAGATATCCGTTCACCCAAAAGAATGAAATAGAAAAAATCATCAAGGAACTTTTGGAAGCAGGTGTCATTCGTCCCAACATTAGTCCTTATTCATCCCTAGTGGTCATGGTGCTCAAGAAAGATGGGGAGTGGCGGATGTGTCCCGACTTCAGGGCCCTCAATAAGTTGACAGTCAAAGATAAATTTCCCATTCCGGTGGTTGACGATTTGCTGGACAAACTCAATGGGGCTCAATTCTTCACTAAACTGGATCTTCGCTCAGGCTACCACCAAATTCGCATGAAGGAAGTCGACATTCCCAAGACTTCTTTCCGAACTCATGAAGGCCATTATGAGTTCCTGGTCATGCCATTTGGTCTTTGTAATGCCCCCTCTACTTTTTAGAGCCTTATGAATCACATTCTCAAACCATATCTCAAGAAATTTGTCCTTGTCTTCTTCGATGACATCCTCATCTATAGTGGCACTTGGGCTGCACATCTTCAGCATGTAGATCTACTCTTACACCTGCTCTGCATGCATAAATTATTTGTCAAGATGTCCAAGTGTTCGTTTGGCATGGAAGAAGTTGAGTATTTGGGCCACATTGTGGGGCGTGAAGGTGTCAAGGTGGACCCAAAAAAGATCCAGGCAATGCAAGAATGGCCTCAACCTAAGACCTTGAAGAGCTTGAGAGGATTTTTGGGTCTCACAGGCTATTATCGTAAATTTGTCCGCAACTATGGCCGCATAGCGAAGCCCCTCACTCAACTCCTAAAGAAAAATTCCTTCTTCTGGAATGGGGAAGCACAACAGGCATTTACCGCTCTCAAAAACGCCATGTGTTCCACTCCAGTCTTAACACTACCTGACTTCACCAAATCCTTTGTCATTGAATGTGATGCTTCGGGGACCGGTATTGGGGCGGTCTTAATGCAGGAAGGGCGACCTTTGGCCTTCACAAGCAAACAACTAAGTGGGAGGAATCTGGGCCAATCTACCTACGAAAAAGAAATGATGGCCATATTACATGCCGTCGAGACCTGGCGACCTTACTTATTGGGGCGACGTTTCCAAATCCACACGGATCATCACAGTCTTAAATATTTTTTAGAGCAATGCCTATCCTCCCCACAACAAAATAAATGGCTCGCCAAAATGCTGGGATACGATTATGAGATCATTTACAAGAAATGGAAAGACAATAGTGTAGCAGATGCATTATCTCGCCAATTTGAGGAAGAAAGTACTCTGCTAGCAATTTCCCTCCCCATTCCGGAATGGATTAAAGATGCTCTCAAGGAATGGTTTTCAAACCCCGGGCTATCCCAACTCATTTTCTCAATTGCAGGTAGATCCAAATTCCACCAAGGGCTACTCGTGGCAGGATGATATTCTTCGCTACAAGGACAGAGTCGTAATATCCCCAACATCCACCCTCAAAGGTCGCATTTGGCAGAATTTCACTCATCGCCCATTGCAGGACATTCGGGATTTCAGAAGACGTATTCTCGCACCAGAAGATCATTTTTTTGGAAAGGCATGAAAAAGGACATCCTTAATTTTGTAGTAGAATGCGATGTCTGTCAACACCACAAAGGGGAAACCGTCAACACACCAGGCACATTACAACCATTGCCCATTCCGACATCAATTTGGACGAAAGTTTCTATGGATTTCATTACAGGTCTTCCAAAGTCAGGGAACAAGTCAGTCATCATGGTGGTTGTGGACCGACTATCAAAGTATGCTCATTTCTGCGCCCTACCCCACCCATTTACACCAACTTTGGTCGCTCAATATTTCATGAATTAGATTTTCAAATTGCATGGCATGCCCACTTCTATTGTGTCCAATCGCGACCCGATATTCACCAGTAATTTTTGGCAGGAACTCTTCAGGATACAAGGCACTCAACTAAAACTCAGTACTTCCTATCATCCGCAAACGGATGGTCAAACTGAAGCCGTCAACAAATGTCTAGAAACCTACCTTAGGTGTTTCACTTCAGAAAAGCAACACCTTTGGGTACAGTGGTTACCTCTGGCTGAATGGTGGTATAACACCAACTATCATGACACCACCAAAATGACTCCCTATGAAGCAGTATATGGTCAACTTCCGCCTTCCCCTACCTCTTATCTCAAGGGGTGCTCCAAAGTACAAGCCGTGGATCAACTCCTACAACACCGCGCAACCATGCTCGCCCATATTAGAGAGAATCTTCATCAAGCTCAGAACCGCATGAAGCAACATGTAGACCAGCATCGATCAGAGCGCCAATTTCAAGAAGGGGATCAGGTCTTTTTGAGGCTGCAACCATATAAGCAAACATCACTCAAAGACAAGGGTTGTCAGAAGCTATCTCCAAAATTCTACGGACCATACCAAGTACTTCAGCGCATTGGAGAAGTGGCTTACAAGTTGGCTTTGCCACCTACTGCAAAAATCCATCTAGTTTTCCATGTATCGTGCCTCAAGAAAGTGATCGGGAACAATTGACGAGTTCAAACCAGTCTACCTGAATTGGACGAAGAAGGGTCAATCTGGCTTCAACCCAAACAGGTTCTAGACACAAGAGACAAACACCTGCACGACCGCATGATTAAGGAAGTCCTCGTCAAATG
This sequence comes from Pinus tabuliformis, assembly GCA_031772625.1. Classification (NCBI taxonomy): domain Eukaryota; kingdom Viridiplantae; phylum Streptophyta; class Pinopsida; order Pinales; family Pinaceae; genus Pinus; species Pinus tabuliformis. The sequence goes on along the minus strand of CM062809.1, from coordinate 1,138,032,650 downwards.
GAAAGACACCTCTCCGGAAGATGCAACTTGGGAACCAACCACTATTCTTCAGCAGTTTCCGCAGCTTCAGCCTTGAGGACAAGGCTAGTCTTAAGGGGGAGGGCATGTTAGGGTCCCACCCTAACCCCCTTATTTATGTCATGGGATCATGTCATAGTCAAGAGTCAATAAAGCCCATATTAATATTTGTAAGTGGTTAACCCACAATTAATGATGGGACCACAGTTAGTTGCAAATGGGCCGTAGTATTAGATATATGGTATTAATAAAACCCACGCTATTGGCCCGTGGTATTGCATGTATGAGTCATATATAAAGGATAGAGACTCCCTGCGAGGAGTATCGTGTCTTATTTTGTAATCGAGCTCTGCTCTATTGGAGGTTGCCCCCTCGAAGAGGCAAGTGAACATTACTCTCTGAATAATAAAATCATTGCTATTCTGTGTTCTGGGTATCTTTTCTTCGCATATTCTGTATTGGGTATCATTTTGCAGGTTAAGAGCATAACATGCTTGGTCACTTCTATTGAACTGTCGGCCTGAAGGTTCTACTGAGTGTCTTGTAAATTGACAAGCTTTCCATCAATAGAGGCCGTGACACCATAATCCTCATCCAACCAGGGCTTCAATCATGCCTTCAGCACTGCCTCCTTGTGTTGCACTGCATCTACCTGTTCTTTCAATTGTTTGGCATCTTGAAGCTTTTCCAGTCTTTGTGTGAGTGGGATGGTTCACGCTATACTTTTTACTTTGTCAAAGCGCTGCTGTAGTTCTCGTGCTTCTGTCTCCAGTCGCTTCACATTAGGGTCCTCCTTCAGGCTCGTTAGGACCTCGAACAATTGTTCGAAAATTTGTGTGCAGTATGCTACTACACTATCGACTGCCACTATCACATCTATGACAGTGGTTGCACGCTGTTCCTTTACTTCTGGCAGACTTGAAGGCTGGGCCTTCAACTGTAATTTAGTGATTTGTAGGTTCAACTCCAGCTGAATCTTAGCCATCTCTATACGAGCGTCACACACCCCTGTAGCAAGCTTGCAGACGCGCACATCGACCCGTTCTTCGTCGAGAATGGCAAACTCCTGGACCATTCAACATGCCTCCTCTGCGATTTGAATTATATGCTTGTTTTGGTCAGTTGCCTCGGTCATGGCGACAATGCCAGAGTATTGTTGTAGGGCCATCTGTTCAATAATCCTCTACTCGCTGATTACCTGTAAAGCCCGATGTTCGTGGGCCCTCAGCTCCACGATCACTCCATATTGCAATAGGTGGAGCACCTTGCCAGGGAGCGTTACTGAGTTCAACCCCACTCCCTTGAGGACACTGACAGTGGGCCTGTCAGCTTCATTCTCCATGGTCAGTGCTCCATCTTGTAGCACTATCACGCTGGAGACCTTCACGCGCAACATCTCGGTAGCTTCTGAAGTGCCGATAGCGAGGCTGGTGGAAACTGTGCAAGCTTGTGATGCGCGGGTCTGCAGCTCCTACAGACCAGTTTGGGTGGCCCCCAATATTAGTTGCTACTGCTGCTAAATTGTTATAGTGCCTCCACGGTGACATCCTGCACTGTGTCTCTAATGTCATGCAAATCCTCCTCTGTGAGGGTGATTAGGTCCAACAACATCTTAGTGGCCTTGGATTTCTTCCTCGACCCTCCTTTCTCTTGTTCCCATGGACGCTTAATGCGGGTGGACGTCACATGCGGGTCTGTGCCATGCTGCTCTGTTTGCTCGTCCGTTTCTTCCTCTGTCTCGAGCAAAAGTAACCTCGTGCCTTTGTTAGAGCCTCGCTCTATTCCACCTGTCTACTGGGCAGCATCACACTCCACCTAGGCCTTGTTAGCAGCCTCCTTCTTCCTCTTCTCATCCAGCTGCACCATCTTGATCTTGGCATCCTCCTTCTTGTGCTACGTGATAGACTTTCTCACCCCCACCACTAAGTCTGATGTAGTGTGGCACTTTTCCAACCAACGATCAAGCACTGCATCAATTGCATCATCCATTTCCAAGTAAGGCAAATCAGACCATGTCTACGCAGGGTCCTTCTATGCCCTGATCAACACATGGTGAAAATATGGCTTGAACTCCGCGTAGCCCTACAGGTTGGCAAACACAGTAGGTGACAACCGCGGTTTGCAATTGATAGCCACGCGGATGTTCATCTCCATCAAGATATATAAGATCTCGCTATCCTTGATGTGTTGTGCATCCTTGGTCGCCCACAGCAAAGCATACTTCACGGCTTCTGGTAGGTATGGTGCGACCGAGAGGAATTGACTGTCTTCTAGCAGCTCCCATGCTACGAACACAATAGACAGTAAGAGCCATGCGTAGTGGAAGGTCTTGCTGAGATTGTGTGCCTCATGATAGTTTGCAAGGAACTCACCATAGAGATAGTTTTCCCAATTGAATTGGACTCCTTCGGCGCATTGGGCTACTAGTGCGATGGCAGGTGTGGGCACCTCATCTGCGCAACACTTCCTCATCACCATTTCGGCCAAAATCTGCATGGCCACCTTGACTACAGGGTCACTAATACTTGAGATGGAATATACCCACGGCTTCTTAACAAGTTTAAAATTTTCCTTCATGGCCTCTACGAGGGCCTGCTCACCACATTTTTCGCCAAACATCATGGCCGAATTTTCTCCTATGTAGGGCAACCGTGTGATCCTATCGATCAATCTGTCGGTGATGGGTATTGGCTCCTCCAGCCATAGAAACCCATCAGGGACAAAGAATAGCAACTACTTGATGACCAAGGCTATAATTAGGGTGCGGTTATAGTGCAACACCCATAGCATGTTGAGCAGACCTACCTTGTCTACTCCTCTAAGCCACCTCCATGGTTCTAATGCGATCATCCCAGTGGTTGTGTCAATAATGCGATGCATCAGCTGCTCTGTGAATAAGTACGAGAACTTCTCATGGTCAACTAAGTCCCAATATTCTATTTTTAACAGAGGAAACGTCCCTAAGTGTGGTCCTTCAAAGATAATCTCATTCAGAAGCAGAGGGGTTTGCAAGGGGACCTTGCTCTCGTCAATGTCCTTTGGCACCTTGGTCTTGCCCTTGCGCTATTTGGGCAACTTGGTGATAGGGTTAGGACCCTGGACTTCAAATTCCTCCACTTCTACACCCAAGTCCTCATCATCCATCGGGATGTCTTCAATTTCTTCCTCCTCCAGCTCCAGGTTAATGGCCTTGCCCTTTTCCTATGTGGTGGGCTTGTCCTTCTGTGGGTTTCTTCTCAGTGATGCATGCACCGGTATCACAGGTTGCTTTCCCTTCTTATCCTTTACACTCTCCTTGGTTGGGGTCAGCTTCGGTCTAGGTGTTCGTGGTGATTTGGGAACTTCCACTTATACCTCGGCAACCAGGAGCAACTTCCTCTACCTCCCTAACAACTTTCGGCACAGTCTCCTCGGCTGTCACTGCTTCGGTGTCCATAGCTTCTATGGGTGTTGACATGATGTTATGCAATAACTCTTGTGTCACCTTCGGCAATGTCTCAAATACTAAATTGGCTATCAAAGCTTTGAAGTTCTCGCGGTTCATGTGCGCCTGAGAGCTCAACAACTTAATTATAAAAATGCCAAGATTTTTTTGCTGGGAAACCACCTGTAATTTATAGGGCATTTAGAATTCAAATCCCACCATCCCCCCACATTCGCTTCATTAATTGCCAATTGGCAGTAGATTTCCAAGGATCTTACCCATAAAGTTCATCTTAAATGCTGGCTGCCCACTCCATTTGGCTGCATTTATACTGTCAAATCATGAACAATGACTTTAGCAGTCACTTTTAGGCTAACCTGCGCGATGTCTCCTTGAGTAGTGCAACTCCCTTCACGTTATTAAGAACCCTGTGACACTTCCTTACTTCGCACAATCCTCCAATCGCGCAGCTTCCCAACATGGGCATTGTAGTTTATAGTCCCGCGCCTCCTTTCAGCTGCCTAGAGCACTAAGATTGTGCTACCCTCATATAGTCACATGGCCAGATCACTAGTGTATGGCTTCAATCAGTTGCCATTCACCTTTCCTGGGAAGGGATCTCCATTCAATTTAACCAACTAAACTACTCCACCAACTAATCTCCTTAATGACATAGGGCCCTAACCAGTGCATTATAAAATTCCTTGGAAATTTATCAAACTTTCTTTCATATAACAAAACTATATCATTTACCTTAAAGGTGCGCAACTTAATGTGCCAATCATGCCATTCTTTTTCGCGCTACTTTTGGACCTGTTGGTGAATTCTAGCTAGAAATCTCTCTTCCTCAAGCTCAGCCAGCTGCGCAAGCCTTTCTTCTAGGGCTCTGCAATCCATCATACCCGTGAGTGCCACTATGTGTAGACTACACACAATGTATTCCATGAGCATCACTGCTTCAACACTATATACAAGCATAAAAATCTCTCTTCCTCAAGCTCAGCCAGTTGCGCAAGCCTTTCTTCCAGGGCTCTGCAATCCGTCATACCCGTGAGTGCCACTATGCGTAGACTAGGCACAATGCATTCCATGAGAATCACTGCTTCAACACCATATACAAGCATAAAGGGTGTTTGTCCAATCGACTTTTTACATGTCGTTCGATAGGCCCATAGTACTGCGGGTATGCACAGGTCCTAGTCACTTCACTAAGCATTGCAATCCTTTGCCAATGCATTTTCCAGCACCTTATTGAATGCTTCCACCATCCCGTTAGCCTGTGGGTGATAAGGCATGATTTTTTGGTGATATACCTGAAATTCCTCCATCAGTGCATGTTACACAAAAATATCGTCACCATGATTATTTGCAGTCAGTATGGGTCCATCATCACTTGTACTGTCCTCCTAAGCAAGTCTCAGACCTCAGCTCTTCAATTAAGGCTTTGGAAATGGGAGAAAGACATTAAAAATCAATGTAACTATGGTTCCGCACTTTCTCTCATTGTCACCTGCGGTCCGACACCTTCTGTGTACAAAAACTGCGGACTTGTCCGCTCTGTCCCTAACGGTGTAGGTGCGGACCCCTGTGAAAGTCAAAAGGTGCAAGTTTTATCTTAAAAAACTCACTTTGGGTTAATTCTAGAGGATTCTAGAAGGAATTTTGACGTGGATTGTTCGCTCTGAGGTGGTTCATGCATCCCAAAAGAGAAGGAGCTAATCCCTTGATGAGAGGAGCTATCCCTTTGAAGGAGGGCTTTATCCCTTTGAAGGAGGGCTTTATCCCTTTGAAGGAGGACCTAGTAACCTCCCTCCATTGCACTATAAATATAGGCATTGGGCTGGTTGCTGGAGAGGTTAGAAGCTGAACATTTTTGAGGGTAAATGCTGGTGAAATCAAGACTTCCTAGTTGAGCTTAAGAGGAGAGATCACATACCTTTTTGGCTTCATTGGGGAGTGAGTGAAACTTGTCAAAGTAGAGGAGATTTCTTGCTGGACCCTGGGAGGAGCTTGTACAGCGTCAAGGCAAAGGTTGTAAAGTTCTTCTTCTTTTGAATTAATACAATCAAACTCATTTTTCTCAACAAGTATCTTATGTTATTTGTTTCATGGACTCCTTGACTTTCATGTTAAATATGTTTTATGATTTTGGCTTTTCAGGTGCTATTTAATTTGTTTGCCTTGTTTGTGTTTGCAGATTCACGACAAAGGAGCTCATTTGGATCGAAGGAGCGAGGGCATCCACAAGCTTGCGTTGGACCTAAGGTAGGCCCTAAAAACACTTGTTTGCCATTGTTTATAAAAGCATATTTAGAGAAAGATAATGTCTGGTTGGTTTGCTTGTCATTAGGTCTTCTTTAGATTCTAGGAAGGTCTATCTTGTCCGCAAGATCGACTTATTCCGTGTGACAGTGACCTCCTTCTGTCTTTGAATCATTGTCTCATCACGCGTTGCCATATCCAGGGCACACCATTTGGGTGGCCATGAGTCGAGCACCACGAAAATAGTTTCATCAATCACGATGAAGGGGATTTTGGTCCATTTCTTCTCCGGATCCTTCCACGCCCTGATATACACATTGTGCATATCTGCCTTAAAGTCCGCAAAGCTCTGTAGATTGTCGTATACCATGGGGGATAGGTGCGGCCTTTTGTTGATCCACATTCGTACGCTTGCCTCCATGAGTATCCAAAAGATCTTGGTCTTGCGGATTCGCGTGGCGTCCTTTGTCGTCCAAAGCGATGTATATTTCGCTGGCTCTGGAAATTCCTATTCAAGAGGAGGAAACTGACTATCCTCCAGCAATTCCCCTACAACCAACAAGATGGATAATAGAAATCACGTGTAGTGGAAGGTCTTACCCTGCTCCTGAGCCTCCTTGCAGTTCGTTAGAAACTCCTCACAGAGGAACTGCGCCCAGTTGAACTGTACCCCCTCTACACATTGTGTGGCCAATGCGATGACCATTGCTGGTACCTTGTTGTCACGATATTTTCTCATCACTTTTCCTGCCAGCAGCTGGGTGGCTACGCGCACCCCTTTGTCTTGAATGCTAGTAATGACATAGCCCCTTTACTTCTCCAACTTGTATTTCTTCTTCATGGCTTCTGTGAGCGCCAAGTCTCTGCTTTGGCCAACTATTCCGCAGGGTCCCTTCCCATACAGGGAAGCCAAGAAATCCTATGAATAATCTCTGTCATGATGGGAATCGGCTCCTCCAGCCACAAGTACCCATCATGCACTAGACAAAGCAGATACCTGATGAGGAATATCTTGATTGGTGCCCGGTGAAAGTGTAGAATCCATAATATATGGAGTAGCCTGGCCTCCTCCACCTCACATAGCCATTTCCATGGCTGTAGGGCTATAACTGACCCCTCCTTGATTTGTTTCATAAGTTGGCTAGTCTCCAAATATGGGAACTTTTTGCTGTCCGTGAGGTCCCAATCTTCAAATTTCATCGTGGGCACGCGGCCCAGGACTGAACCCTCAAATAGAATTCCATCTGGGAGGAGTGGGGTTTCGAGTGCACTCTTAACAACATCCACATCCTTGGGTACTTTTTCTTTCCCTCTCCATGGGGGGACATATTTGGGCAGTTTTGCTGCAACGCGCACTGGCTGAATGTCTTCCTCCATTTCTTCATCTGGTTCAATCTCTTCTACGAAGGCCTGGAGATCCTCCTCATCATCATCTGTCTCAAGATTAACCATCTTGCCCTTGTCTTCCATAGACAGTTTACCAAACTGCAGATTTCAGGGGACATGCGGATTAGTCCTGCTGCCTGTGGATCCGTCTTGGGACTCGGCGTCCGGGGCGATTTTGGAATTTCCGGTGCCTCCCCCACCCACAGCGAAGGGCTCTGCACGGGTTCTTCAACAAATTTTTTGATAAAGCCCACACCTCTCCTGGTAGTTTTCATCTTGTTCGAGCTATCTGTACTTGTTCGCAACTTTGGAGGGTCAAACACTACTCGGCGCTCAAAACTATGGGCTCTTTGTAACAGCTCAAATCTAAAACAATCAAATGTTGTCTCGTGGCCCGCCTTAGTAGTTTTATAGTGTCTTTCGAATTTGAATTTGACCGTTCCCCCCATTTCTAAGTCATTAATGCATTCTTGGCTGCAGATCGTCCCAAATCTAGTTCCAACTCCGTGTCTTAATTGCCCACCGCTTGCTCCTTTTTGTCTTAAATTGGATATCTTGTCATGAATAGTGACACCAACTGTCACTTCCCAGCCTACCCACATGGTAGCACAGCCCCCTATGTGTGGGCACGAACCCTGTGACATACTGACCCTGCACACAACTCCCTTATCGTACAACTGCCTTACAGACTCTTTTATAGTCCCGCGTTCTCTTTCAACTGCTTGGAGCGTGGAGACTGTGCTCCCTACGGATAGTCAGGTGGTCGCACTACCTGTGTGAGGCTTCAATTCAATTCCTAGCCTAGTACGCGGGCACTCCTCAATTTCCTCGCGACAGTAAACGCCGCACATTCTTCCTTATGCGGTGCGCTCCCCCGGTTACTTTGTTTGGTAATGTACGATCACAGCCATGGTAGCAGGTCCAAAAATTCTCGATGGAAATCTTCTAACGCAGTAGTATTTCAGCCCATATCTTGTCCTGTCATTCTTAGTTTATTGATGCATCATGCTTGCGCGGATTTGGTTTTCAGTTCTTTGATTTATGCATCCATTAACACACTTTTCTTCCTCATTCGTACCCGATCTTTGAGTTTGCAAAACTTAAGGTTCCCCCGACAAACGACTTCCTGATCCTTCATATGTTCGACCTCGCACAGCTACATAATTCCTTCATCCTAGTCCCCACGTATTGTTCCAACTAAGTGAGGATACCTTCCTCCCAAAACTATGGCCTTGACTCTGCCCATCATCTTCGGGGTCGTCCCCGCGCTTAGATCCTTGTACATGGCCCTAGAGGCCCATTGGACTGTTGGTACGCATAGGTCCCAATCAATTCGTCTGGCCTGGTAAAACTTGTTGAGGATCCCGCATACCTTCTTGAATGCTTCTACGTGGAACGTTTGTGGTGCACGTCGCTTTTCCTACTACTACGTCTGGTTCTGATTTTCGATCCTTAGTCGAGGGTGTGCTTGTGTGGACTACACAGCACACGTCTACACCCAACGACCCAAGTGGGCACGCAAACTGCTTCATCCTGACTGCCCGGATCTCATTCAACACTGGGGGCTTCCAAACCATAAGCGCATATGCCTTTTACATTTGCGCCAGTTTACAATGGTCTCCTGATGTGTACTCCACCATCGTGCGGGTGTTGCGCTCAGTGCCTATTCCAACACACCATACCACTACTGTTCTAGTACCGTGCTTTCAAAATTTGTCTAAGAATTCATCAACCACTACCACTCCATCATATGTTGGCAGTTCCCTAGCCTCTGTCATCACGCAACGTAGTGATCTAATCATCATGTTGCAATTCAGCATTGTCACTTCGTGCCGTCAGTTCTACGAGTGCTCTACTTCTTCATTTGAATCCGGAGTACAAGAGCTGTTGTGCTTCCACGAGATTCTCCCATCTACAGTCAGGTTCACCCGATCCTGGTCTCATGCCATTATCTGGTAAAACCAATCTAGCTCATTGTCGCGCACTGGTTCAGTGTAGTGCTCTCCTTTGGTTGGGTCTAGCGGGACTACTACGTGTAGGGACTTTTTCTCAAATATCATCTTTCGCTTCTTCAGGTTGATGACTCCATTCATATCAGTGGCCCAGTTTATTCCTAGCAACGCGAGATAGGGATTTCTGTCATCGACAATCTCTATTATTTCAAAGTTCGTTTATGTGCTCGTGCCTTTGATATCAACTGTTACCCCTTGTAACCTCCCCATGGGCATAATCTTCTGTTGGTTCACCATTCGTAATTGAATAGGGGACCACTACAACTCAGGCCTGCCCATGCATTCCCATGTTTGCTTCAGAAACACATTCGCTTCTGATCCCAAATCTAGGATGACCTGATCCATTTCGTACTCACTAATATGCGCTGTCAATCTCATTTCCCTCCCGGTGCGTAATGCATGCTTTCCTAGTTTTCGAACTACGCGCAGCTCGCCTAACCCTGCACACCTGATGATCAACTCCTATTGTCCCTTAACTACCTTATTTTCATGCAACAGTTTCATGCATGTCTCCAAAAAGGTAGTGAGCATGGAAGGATCCATTCCTGTCTCTGGTTGATCCTTACTACCTAAAGTGGAGGTCTTTGTGAAGCTCTTCTTAGCTTCCATGAACGTCTCCTTTGCGCATTCTAAGTCAAACTCAGCTTCCTTTGCGAGAGCCTTACGAACCTATGCATCTTCCTCATGCTGCTTCCCCTTATCTTCCCCTATGGTCGCATCGCTTCTGAGCATCATGTTCACATTTAGGTAGACTTCTTTGCATGGTTCAGACCTCATCATTTGGATATTTTGAGTCAGAGGAGGCTAGAGTGACCCTTTCTCGTGCATTTGTGTGATCAACATAGGACAATCTATCATTTCATGATTAAACTGAGCACAGTATCAACAGGATGTTCTTGTCAGGTTGGTACAATTGCGGGCGTAGTGCCTTGGTCCTTCGCAGTTGTAGCAAATCAACTGTCAGTGGCCCCTTCCTGGTGCCATTCCTCCTCGTCCTCGACCTCGCCCCTGAAATCCAACGTGCGCCATCCCCGTAGATGGGTCAAGGGATCGCGTTTCTATCTGCATCCAATAGGTTAGGGTTCGATCCATCATTAACTCGTAACTATGACAAGTGCACTTGTCATGGCCTACTGACCTGCAAAAATTACAAAACAACTGTTGGGGAGTCTATGTATACTTCTGCAGCAAATGAAAATTATCCATCATATGTTTTCCTCCTATCTGACAGCTTGCACACCATAATGTGGGTGTCGCACTTGGCCCTACCTGTGCCTCCGGTCTTTTCCCCCCTCCTTCCCAGTAGCTCGCGAATACTAGACAGTGGTCCTTATCATGGCCCTTGTCTTTGCATTTTACGCACCATACTTCCTCACACGCTTCTGGCCGCAGTGCCCTATCTTGCTTCAAGCTCTGCATTTCTAGGCAAATATTTTGTAGTTACGTGTGGATTTCTTGGACTCCCAACCCAGGATCTTGTATCAGGGTCTCATGCAACCTCATCGCCATTTCCAACACTTCGGCGTGGGTGGAAAGTTTTTGTTGTGATAGTGCAGTCCTCAAGTGCGGTGTCAGGGATGCCACAAACCATGCAAGATGTTGTGCATCCGTGAGCGTCATATTAGCCTCATGGATCATACTCTTCAGCCGCGGATCCATATCCCAAGGGGTCTCGCCCGGAAGCATCGCGATCTCTTTAAAACCGATGATTAACTGTGTCTCTGATTTCGGCCGGCTAAATTCTACATTCAACGCATTCTGGATCTCTGTTATCCCTGTGTTTGGGTGGTCATTAGAGTTCTTGATATACCATGTCAACGCGCAATCCTGCAATACTCTCACCAATGTAGCCTTCTTAATGTTGTCATCCATGGTCCCTTGTGCTTCCTACACTACTCTTACCATGAACCAGAATTGGTCTGGATCCTCATTCCCTACTCCTTTGAATATGGGTAGCTTGATCGTGCTTGCCAAGTTGATCTGCGGGGTTGGTGGAGGTGGAGTAGGTGGAGATGGAAGTGAGGGGGGTGAACCGGGTGATGGCGTGGGTGGAGGTGGTAACTACGGAAGGCGCTACTTATCAAGCTGACCACAATTATTGGAGAGACTTGAGCAAGCTCTTCCTCACTCTCTCACGAAAGTGAAATTAACGAGTTGTTTGCTAATTCCTCGCTACCTTTGTAGATATTTTCACTCTGCGTTGTCCCAGACATTAATTTATTCGCATAACCTGTTTTTCACATAATAGCACCTTAAACCAGGTATTCAAAGATTTAATATACTTACCTCGTGGTCCCTTGAGAAAACATCATTTTTCCTCATTGTAGCTCATGGTCGTGTCCACCGCAAACTCAGTGATAAATCCCCCTATTATCCAGTTGAGCCAATGGTCCACAGCTCGTGCGATCTTGTCTTCAGATGCCTCTAGTCTCTGCACTAATTCCGAAGTCCACACTATCGATTGGTTGATCTTACACCTTCCCTGGATGTCGTCTAATCTTGTGATCCACTCATACAATTCAGAGGGAAAGGATGCAAAGAAAATCTTGTGGATTTCTGTATACACGTAACGATCTAACCACCTTTTCTCAGATACCTATGAAGTTCTATTTTCCTGTGTCGTGAACTTGTGAATCTTCTTGTCCAACCACTCTTCAATTTCCTTATTTGTTGGGTTCCAGTGGCATGACACCAGACATCCCTTAGGCAGATCCCAGTCCCGGCAATAGAACCATTTGTTGGCTACGTGGGGCCTGACCCAGGTTCAGCAGTGAGTTTAGCCAAGCAAATCCCGGTACTATTGGCCCTTTCGGCAACAGTCCGTGGAGCGCAGATTGAGGTCTCACCTGAAGTAGTATGGGAGGGTGCTAGAACTAGGTTTCTGCACCCTAAGGATGTCTTGATGAAGGTTCTGGAGGTTCTCGATCATAACTTGCGCGTTGCGCTACTCTGCGCAGCTTTCTATCCTTTGCAACCCATGGGCACCTTTGTGAATATAGTATTATTCCGATCTGATCCTTACTGTGCTATTGTATTAGTGCTAACTTAGTTTGTGCAGGCCCAAGATTCTTATTACTTATTCAAGTTTCAGATAAGTGCGTGTACTCAAAAACCATATAAATGCATAAAGATATCCAGAACATAGAAGTACAAATCTACAAACAGAAGCACAATAGTCTGAATCAATCTTATCTTTATTAATACTCAAGTTTAGTTATAGACCCAACTCCGTCCTATGTACTCAGCTACAGGGGTCCACGCACTTAGCTACGGACTCTACTAGGCCTCTACGCACTCAGCTGCAGAGCCTCTACCTACTATTATGACCCAATACACTACATATCCACTTCTATCTTCTAACCCTGCCTTCGCATCTATCTCTTTCTTATTTTCTACTCCGCTAAGCTACCTTTACACTTAGAGCTTCACTCTATTTATACAATCCCATGGTCCGTGGACCATGGGTAGACTGACTCAACTTTACATGATTTTACAATTCTTAGGGCAGACAACCCTATGACTCATCCTAGAATTTTGTGCTTCGCGCCCATTCTTCACGGAGTCTTTACATTACATTGACCAAAACTCGGGCTTTAAGCCCCAAAAACATGTTGTGGGGGGATCTGCTTCCCAACGCAAAGGAAGCAATGGAGGCATTGTTAGGCATTGTATATTGGTATGCCTCATCATCTGGCACTTTCATCCGAATGTTTAGTTCTAAGAAGCCTCCGCATGTTCTGCCAAAGTTTTCCTTGGACGTACTTGTCATGCAGGAAGTAGAGTATCACATCTCAGCAAGATTGATAGCTAGACTGCAGCGGATGAAGAAGGTGCCTTGGCCCATTATTCCATTGCAGATTAGGTTATATGAGATCAGGAGTATCAAGCAGGAAGATGTAGAAGTAGAACAGATGAAGAAGTACCCGTATGACCCACATTGCATTTGAAGGATCACTACATGAGAGTTCAGTTCAATTGGATCCATGGGGAATTTCATTGGGCTGAGCAAGACTCATGGAGGTATTGATACAATTCCTTCGGATCCAATGAATAGGTCGGCTTTGCCGTAGAGTGGTTAACAAAGCAGCATGAAGAAGCATCACAAAGAGCACCAGCAGTAGCAGTAGTGGAAACATTGGTAGCAACAGCAGAGGCAACAGAGCCAAGCATACCTATGCGTGACAAAGGAAAGAGGAAGATTGTCGACCGCATGGAGGAGGACCAAACCTGCAAGTTTCAAGAAGATCCACTTGTGGAACAAGCAGCTATGGCTATTCATGCAAATAGGCATCAGCCTGACAAGTGCATCATGCGAAGGTAGAGGGATAAGAAGAGAATGGAAGAAGCAGAGAAGGAGTTGCATGAGATGAGGGAATAACTCTAGAAAGAACAAGACATGCACCAACAAGAGAAGGACGCACAGTAGTAGTTGATACAATAGGAGGCAAATCACGTGCAGACAGATGAAGCAGTTCCCATACAAGTAGTTGATTCATCTGAATAGATGGCATCAGGTGAACAAGGTGAACCATCGTAGGGGCAAGACTTTTCTCATGAGATAAAACAGGATCTTGAACAGTTGGATGCAGACATGGAGCAACAGGAGTTGGAACAGGACACCGACCTCATGCCTCACCACAAAGAGGTCAATTCAACCGCTTCAATGCATCCAGATGATGAGAAAGTCTCAAATGACCAAGGAGGCTCTAAGATCCTTGGTAGTCAGCCAAAAGCAGAGGTGCACAACATCTCCTTTGACAAATCTCATCATTGATTTATGCAGTCTCATAGAGTACCGACTCTAGAGGACCAAACATCTTGTTGGGAACGGGATCCCCCAAGGATAGTTTTGGGGCTAAAAGCCCATTTTTTGGGTCAATTTTGTAATGAAGTAGTAAAGTATCTGCATTTTGTGGTCGCGGAGCACGAAGGTGTCAAGAGTCATAAAGGGTTGTTGGCCCTCATTTTGTAAAGTGTAAAGTCAACTGTAAATATCTACCCATGGTCCGCTAACCATGGGATTGTATAAAAAGAGGTAAGTAAGTAAGCTCTAAGTATTTTCTTGAAGTCTTTTAGCGAGTAATGGAGTGAAGAGTCTTGGTAGAAAATTCTAAGTGTTTGGGTCTTAACGTAGGTAGAGGATCTGTAGCTGAGTGCGCAGAAGCCTAGGGTAGAAGTCTGCATCTAACTGTGCAGATCCCTGCTACTGTGTGCGCAGGGTGGATAGAGTCTGTGATAGTCTGAAGATATCAATAAAGAGAAGTATTCTGCAAATTTTGTGTATTTATTTCCTATTAATGTATCTAGTTATATTACGTTTTGAGTTTAATTTATAATGTGTATGACATACAGGAATGTATGTGATTATATTGGGTAATTGAACGCAAGTAAGAATATCGATTTACGTGGTGCTAACTGTGATTGTTTAGTAAGATAAGTAAACACTTAAGTTAACTTGGGAATCTGTATAATATGTTGTCATAGCAACACGAAAGTACCTAGGCCGCGGGTTAAGGCTGTGTGAAGGTCAATCGTACTCCTTCGCGGGGGTAGTGAAGGGTGGAATAAAGGGCTAGAATGACAGAGCCCTAGAACTTGGTGACTTACGTGAAAGCAAGAACAAAGGGTATAAACCAACATCACGACCATCTCAGGGTGTAGAAAATTGGTTCCATCATCCCCCCATACTGCTTCAGGTGAGACTTCGGTCCGTGCTCCGCGGGCTGATGCCGAAAGGGCCAGTAGTGTAGGGATTTGTTTGGATAACTAACACTTAACCTAGGTCAGGCCCCACACAGCCAACAAATGGTTCTATTTCTAGGACCAGAATCTACATGAGAGATGTGTGATGTCGTATCATTAGAATCCAACTAAGAAAGAGATCAAAGACTGGTTGGACAAGAAGATCCATGAATTCGTGGCACAGGAGAAAAGAAATCCACGACTGACAAAGGAACAATGACTGGACAGGTACCTATATACAGAAATCCATGAGATCTTTTTTTGTTCCTTTCCAGTTGAGTTACATGAGTGGATCGCGAAGCTAGTGGATAGACAAGGAATGTGGAGGCTTGACGGTCCTATTGTCTGGACCCCGGAGTTAGTACAAAGACTGGAAGCCTCTGAGGATAAGATCACCCGTGTTGTTGATCATTGGCTCGATCACATCATAGGAGGATTTGTGACTGAATTCGTGGTCGATACCTCAGTTAGTTATAGCGAGGTGGAGCGACACTTTTTCAAAGGTCCACGAGGTAAGTACTTGAAGTCTTTGAATACCTGGATTAAGATGTTATTGTGCAAAAAACAGGTTATGCAGCTACCTTGATGTTCGGAGCTACGCAAAGTGGAAAGACTTACATAAACGAAGGAAGAAATGGTCCTGAGTATAGCCCATTGATTTCACCTCCATTGGGCGATGAAGAGGGAGTAGCGTAGGCTTCTCCATGAAGTGTAATTCAGTTAATAAGACAGGGATTCCTGCGACTACCACCTCCACCCACACCACCTCCAACTTCAACACCATCACCTGCGACTTCACTCATACTACCATCACCTCCACCGTAGTTCAACATGCAAAATTTAGTGAAGCTGCCTTTGTTTAAAGGCTTGGGAAATGAGGACCCAGACCAATTTTGGTTCGCCGTGAAAGCTGTATGGGAAGCTTAGGGTGTCACAAATGATCACATGAAGAAGGAAACATTGTTTATTGCTTTGTAGGATCACGTGCTAACCTGGTACATCAAGTACTCTAATGATAACCCAAACGCTAGAGTGGCAAACATCCAGACCGTGCTGAATAAAGAGTTCAGTAGGCCTAAATCCGAGGCACAGTCAATTTTAGGGTTCAAGGAAATCACGATGAAACTAGGCAAGAAACCGTGGGAATTAGATCAAAGGTTGAAGTGTAAAATCAACAAATATAATATGAACTTAACAGATGGACAACACCGCGAGTGGTTCGTGGCTTCACTCCTGCCACACCTAAGGGTTGCACTGTCACAACAGACGTTTATGACTCAGGCAAAGAACTTGGAGATTGAAATGAGACTTCAAGAAACACTAATGCAAGATCTGAATCTGGGGGTTCAATAGATCCATGTGCAGTTGCAAAATATTTGCCTTGAAATGAAAAGTTTGAAGCAAGATAGAACAGTTCGACCAAAGGTGCGCGAAGAGGTATGGTGCCTGAAATGTAAGCATCAGGGGCATGACAAAGACCACTGCCTGGTATTTTTGAACTATATTGCAGGAGGGGGACCAATTCCTCTAAGGCCAGAGGCCCAAGAAGGATCAAGCGCGGGCCTGCATTGTGGTGCACTATATGTCAGGTAGCAGGAAAACATACAACAGATAATTGTCATTTGCTACAGAAGTTTGTACCAACACCACAACAAATGTTCTGCAACTTCTACAGGTTGGTATGGAATGATGAGCGCAACTGCAGAAGTTATGAATTGATGATGAATAGAACTCCCGCTTATAGGGTTCAAGTAGAAACGCGACCCCCTGACCAGAGCGTAGGGATGGCATGAACAGGCTTTTAGGGGCTTAAATGAGACCGAGGAGGAGGAGGACTTGGCAGAGGTTGGGGACATCTAATCTGCTACAATTATGGAGGACCAAGACACTATGCCCACGAATGCACTAACCCTATGCAACCGTCGTGCAAATATTGTACTCAGTTTGATCATGAGACAGAAGACTGTCCTACACTAAAAGCAAGGATATGCGACAAAGGGGGGTTACCACCTCAGCGGAATTAGGACTTGTAGATGATGAGGTTTGAGCCTCACGAAGAGGATCCAAATGTGAATATAGTGCTCCGAAGTGGAATTGCAATAGGGGATGATAAGGGCAAACAGCTCGAGGACAGCGCATAGGTTCAAAAAGCTCTAACGAAGGAGGCTGAATTTGATTTGGAGCGCGTGTGAAACATTCATGGAAGTAAAGAAGAGCTTCGCTCAGGCCTCCATCTCAGGGAACAAGGATAAGCCTGATCAGGAAATGGACTCTTCTATGCTTACGACCTTTCTAGAGACCTGCATGAAGCTGTTGCACGATAGCAAGGTTGTGAAGGGCTTACAGGAGCTTATAAATAGATGTGCTGAAAACACTCCTGGTGAACCGCGCGTGGTATGAAAGATCGGTAAGCATAAAGCAAGGACAGGGCGAGAGATGAGACTGACCGCGTAGATAGGAGAATATGAATTGGATCAGGTTATTTTTGATGTGGGTTCAGACACGAATGTCCTACCAAAGCAGACTTGGGAGCGGATGGGAAGATCCATGTTGCAGTGGTCTCTGATTCCGTTAAGGATGGAAAATCAGCAGAAGATCATCCCCATGGGATGGTTGTAAGGGGTGACTATAGATATTGAAGGTGCGAGTGCGTTGGTTGACTTTGAAGTAATAGAAATTGTGGATGACAAAAACCCCTACCCTTCTCTCCTTAGCATTGATTGGGCTACTGACATGAATGGGGTAATCAACCTGAAGAAGCGAAAGATGATATTTGAGAAGAAATCACTCTGCATAATAGTACCCCTAGATCTTGTTGAAGGGTCACGCTATAATTAACCAATCTGTGATTATGAGAGCGATGACGATTTGGATGGTATATATAAGATAACAGCGTGAGACCAAGATTGGGTGAATCCAACAGTGGAAGGACGAGTTACATGGGATCGCGAGAGTTCCTGCACCTCAAACTCTGATGAAGAATTAGAGCACTGGTAGAATTGGCTACATGAAGTAACCACGTTGAGTTGTAACATGATGACCCCGTCGTTGCACTGTGTAGCATTAGAGGTAAGAGATCTGCCCACTTATGATGGCCTGAATGATGTAGATGTATTTTTGGATACATTTGAGAGGGAAGTACCAGAGAAGCATCACTTCCAGGCTTTGGACTGGGCACTGCGTGCTACACCCGCAAGATGGTGGGGTACGCACAAGGGTAGTTTTGATGATTGGCGTGAGTGTAGGAAGATGATGCGCACACACTTTGGGAAGCCAAAGGTGCGAATGACAGACAAGTATAATGAGAGGGACGATCGATGAACTGGTACTTGGAAACAAAGCTCCTCCATGGCATAGGTGAATGGGATATTTTGCACGAAGGATTTATAATTACGTCCAGTTTTGAAGACGGATTTGACTGTATTGACGAAGCGCTACAATAAGTGAAAGCAACAATCTTTAGGATATCGCAGGATCCTTTCGATCTGATTCAACCTGATTGGACTACTCAACTGAGCCATGTGCCGGAATGCTATAACGTGACTGTTGAAGAAGAAGATGAGGATCCACGAAATATTAACATCCTTGAAACAGAGGGTCACTGCAAGGTTGAGGGATCGCAAACTAAGAATCCTAATATAACCGTGCCACTGAAAACTAAACTGGTAAATATTGGTATGGAGGCGGAGCCCAAATTCACGAAGATTGGAGATTGCTGGGATGACACGACAGTGGATAAGGTCATTGAATTGCTCCACGAATACCAGGATTTGTTCCCTACCAAGTCTACGAAGCTAAAAGGGATAATAGGAGACCTGGGCATTATGAAGATCACATTGAAACCCGACATGAAGCCGGTTAAGCAAAGACCTTACCGTCTCAATCCGAAGTATAAGGAGAAGGTCTACTTAGAGCTAGATAAGATGCTCACGGTAGGCATCATTGAGCCCGTAGAAGAATCTGATTGTATAATCCCAATGGTGGTACAGGAAAAGAAGAAGAAGGATGAAATAAGGATATGCGTAGATCTGAGGAAGTTGAATGACTCTTGGGTACATGACCCTTTTCCGACTCCATTCACTAATGAGGTGTTGGATAATGTAGGTGGCCAGGAAGAATATTCCTTCACTGATGGGTTCTTTGGGTACCATCAGATCAAAATCGCACCGGAGGATAGAAACAAGACGACCTTCACGACTGAGTGGGGAAGTTTTTAGTACATTGTAATACCTTTTGGATTGAAGAATGCGCCTGCAATTTTTTCGCGCATAGTCATTGTTGCATTCAAGGAATTTATTCATAAGTTTCTGGAGATGTAATTTGATAACTGGACTGTGTTTGGGCTGGTAAAATGCCATGTGGCAAGTTTGCGCCTGATGCTAGATACTTGTCGAATGTACCAGATTGCGCTCAATTCAAAGAAATGCCTATTTTGTGTTCCTTTTGGGACCCTACTGGGTCATGTGGTTTATAGACAAGGAATGATGGTAGATCCCACAAATATCACAGTGATACTTAACTTGGAGGCATCGAGGAGTGTGAAATAGTTGCACGCAACCTTAGGACATACTGGGTATTACAGAAAGTTTATCAAGGGCTATGCCCAGATCACTGCGCCTATGGAGAAGTTTTTGAAAAAGGATGTCATATTCTATTGGAATGAGGACTATAAGAAAAGCTTGGATGTATTGAAAGAGAAAATGATCACGACGCTGATTTTAGTCTTCCTGGATTGGAAGAAGGAGTTTCATGTACATGTAGACGCGTCATGTCTAGCGTTGGGAGTAGTACTGACACAGGCTAGCAGAGGAGAATTGGACCATCCTATAGCATTCATAAGCAGGAGGTTATCCAAGGCTGAGAAGAACTATTCCACCACTGAGTGCAAAGGGTTAGCCATGGTATACGCACTCCAGAAATTTAGACACTATTTGCTGAGTGGACATTTTAAGATGTATACGGATCATTCTACATTGAAATACCTAGTCAATAAGCCTGTGTTGGGGGGGAAAATATGCAGGTGGTTGTTATTATTCCAGGAGTATGATTTTGAGGTTATTGTGAAGCCTAGACGACTATACGTAGGACCAGACCATATGTTGTGCATCGAAACAGGGGAAGAGCCCACTAATTTGAAGGAGGGATTGCCTGATGCGCAGCTATTTACAGTGTGTGTCGTGGATGGTCACTTTGAAGACATCATACACTTCCTAACGACAAGGACTGCCCCAAAAGGTTACACTATCCAGTAGAAGAAGGAGTTAGTGGTGCGTGCAACAGACTCTTCTGTCATTGTCGGGCATCTGTACAAAATGGGATCTGATGAAATATTGCAACAATATGTATCGGAGTTTGAAAGGAGTAGTATCCTCATGGATGCTCATGGGGGCGTTGCGGGAGGTCATTATGCAGGAATAACAACCGCATAGAAGATTCTACATGTAGGGTTGTGGTGGCCAACCCTCCATCAAGATTCAAAAGCTTACTACAAGGCGTGTGATGTATGTCAAAGGACTGGTAGGCCATCATGGAGAGATGAGATGCCTCTGAATCTACAAATGACATTACAACCCTTTGAGAAATGGGCGATAGATTTTGTGGGACCCATTCAGACCAAGGGAAGAAGACAGAAGCGCGGTACATTATCACTGTGATTAAGTATTTGACTCGATGGGTGGTGGCACAACCTGTGAATGATTGCACATGCACGACTGCTGTGAAGTTCCTCTTTGAATATGTACTAACACGATTTGGGTGTCCAAAGATTCTAATGAATGGTCATTGTACACACTTTCTGAACGAGACAATTAGTGCACTGTCACACGGAATAAGTCGATCTTGCGGACAAGATAGACCTTCCTAGAATCTAAAGAAGACCTAATGACAAGCAAACCAACCAAACACTATCTTTCTTTAAATATGCTTTTATAAACAATGGCAAACAAGTGTTTTTAGGGCCTACCTTAGGTCCAATGCAAGCTTGTGGATTCCCTCGCTCCTTCGATCCAAATGAGCTCCTTTGTCGCGAATCTGCAAACACAAACAAGGCAAACAAATTAAATAGCACCTGAAAAGCCAAAATCATAAAACATATTTAACATGAAAGTCAAGGAGTCCATGAAACAAATAACATAAGATACTTGTTGAGAAAAATGAGTTTGATTGTATTAATTCAAAAGAAGAAGAACTTTACAACCTTTGCCTTGACGCTGTACAAGCTCCTCCCAAGGTCCAGCAAGAAGTCTCCTCTACTTTGACAAGTTTCACTCACTCCCCAATGAAGCCAAAAATGTATGTGATCTCTCCTCTTAAGCTCAACTAGGAAGTCTTGATTTCACTAGCATTTACCCTAAAAAATGTTCAGCTTCTAACCTCTCCAGCAACGAGCCCAATGCTTGTATTTATAGTGCAATGGAGGGAGGTTACTAGGTCCTCCTTCAAAGGGATAAAGCCCTCCTTCAAAGGGATAGCTCCTCTCATCAAGGGATTAGCGCCTTCTCTTTTGGGATGCATGAACCACCTCAGAGCGAAGAATCCACGTCAAAATTCCTTCTAGAATCCTCTAGAATTAACCCAAAGTGAGTTTTTTAAGATAAAACTTGCGCCTTTTGACTTTCACAGGGGTCTGCACCTACACCGTTAGGGACAGAGCGGGCAGGTCTGCAGTTTTTGTTTCCAGAAGGTGCGGGACCGCAGGTGACAATGAGAGAAAGTGCGAAACGAGAGTTACATTGATTTTTAATGTCTTTCTCCCATTTCCAAAGCTTGAATTGAAGAGCTGAGGTCTGAGACTTGCTTAGGAGGACAGTACAAGTGATGATGGACCCATACTGATTGCAAATAATCATGGTGATGATATTTTTTTGTAACAGATTGCCCCCTAAAGTGCAAAGTCTGTAGTAGATGAGGATTTCATTGATCATTTAGGAAGAGTGAAGTACTTTCTCATTTCGAGGATCATATTGTGGAGAGCCCGGTTGGAACCTGTAAAAACATTCAATGCAAGATATATATATGAGATCATATCATCGCTGAGGTAGGAATTCCCATACTCAGATCAAAACTGACTAAAAAAACTAACTATTGCTCTGATATAGGAATGATCTTGTAAAACATCACAAGTATAGACTCAGGTGGGCATAGTATGGACGCAGCCATCTGTTTATGAATAGTCCATTATATAATGAATACAAAATTCCTCGCAGCCTGGATTGTGGAAACCAGATGCAGAGTCTTCATTTCTACTTCCCGAAACAGTACGATTCTATCCATGCGAATGAATGTGTTGATGTCGAACATGGTAGAAACCACTTGATTACCAGTCAATGATGTAAACTGTTAACAAGTGTGAGAGAAACCACCAGTGATGTCAATGGCTCTCAAAGTACCCAGTACAATCCATGAGATGCGAATAAATGTGTTGATGTCGAACATGTCACGGAATCCTTTGATCGAAAGTCAATGATGTAAACTGTCATCAAAGGCGAGAAATCTGCCATTGAGGCATGCAGATCTCAAGGTACTAACGATTTCTAGATCATCTTTCTAGATAATGAGCTGATGTCGATAGAAAGCGATCCTTCGTAGGCAAGCTCACAACACGAAATCGTAGATCAAGTTGAAGAAATTTAGTTGCAAGGACTGACTCAAGGATGGTCAAGATGGATGACAGATATTTTTCAGATGAATGGCTTATTGGCAGTGACGTCTTGAACACATAACGACACGACAGATGGTTTGGTGACAATTGACCCAAAGTTAATACCTGGAAACTGGCTGAAGACTTTCAATGTGGTTTGATCAACTATTAGGCAAAGGATTTCCCAACCCAGGTGAACAAAAGTGTCGTGTTCAAGAGTGGTTACAAAGTATGACAAACAGATTCATTTTTCTCTCTTTTCCCCCACCATTTTTGGCAAGTACCTCTTTATTTTTGACAAGCTTGAGGAGGATAACATTTGCTTGATTATAAGCTCATCCTTCGGATGATTCCAACTTAGTTTAAATTCGAACCCTAATAAGGAGTGGTTCGTTCCTGTTTGTAATTGAACAGGTCCTTTACTGTGAAATTTTAACGAGTCCAGTATAGGAGAAACTCGGCGTTTTTCAATTTGAGAGAGTCTGAAAAACTTAAGAAGACTCCAGGGTTGACCTTTTTCGTAAATTTGTGTCTCCCAAGCCTGAAAAAGTATAAAATAATACTTGAGAGAACCGCTTGATCTTTTACGACCAAGGAGTACTTTTGGTCATTAGTGCCTTTGACCCGAAAAAGTAAAAAAGCGATCAACGACACGTCGTTTTATAACCAATATCAAATTTGAAACGAAAAAAATCCAGTGATCTTTTCATGTCTTTACGGTCGGAAAAGAGCTGTAAGTGGAACGTCTTTTAATTCCATTTTAACGAGTTTAAAATAAGAACTCGGCAATCTTTTCATGTTTCAGGAGTCAGAAAAGAGCTTAAAGGTGACTCTAAATGTTTTTCGTCGAAAATGATAGATTTCGCCTGAATAATCCTTTATTTTACACAAAAACACAAACATTACTCATACCTGTTTGAAATGGATAAAAATGTCGCAAAAATACCTTTCCAAAGTGAAACATAAACAAATTTGCAATTTATTTACTCAAAAAACTTATAAAAAGGGCCTTTGTCAATTCATTTTTACCGTTTGAGTTTGGGTGAGAAAATAGTGCTTTTGCTCAGAAAACTTCCCGTGAAGATTGCGGAAAATCCAACCGTCGGAATCGAACGCCGTCTTCTCCAGGTAATCCACATCATCCTACTCTTCATTTTTAACCATTTCATTTTTTGTTTTAGTAATTTATTTTCATTTTTGGGAGGGTTTTTAGGCATAAAACCTGCGCGCGGGGGCCCGCAGGTTTACCACTGCTGGCCTGCGGACCCCGACTTTTTCTCCATTGGGAAAAAGCTCGGGGTCCGCACCTTCCATGTAGAAAAAGTGCGGTCCCATGCACTGTGTCTAACCCAGAGGGTGCGGTCCTCGTCGCAAGGGTTTTTAACCCAAAAATTCTCAAAAATGGACCAATCAAAATAATTTCTAGCAATTTAATTTATCCTTATACTTGATGTAGAGAGTACATCATGCTAGATTGGTGTGAATGAGAGCATGAGAACGTGGATGCCGCCGCATGGAATCATCAACCTTCACTTGATGCTTTGAGGGCGTGCGACTTGTACAAATTCTGGGCCATTCCTGGCATGAGGGCTCAGGTGGATTTCTTGCAGTGGATGGTTGACAGATGGAGCGTACATGACCAGTGCTTCTTCATTGGCGGCCAACAGCTCGAAATCGAGCTGGCGGACATATATTTCTTGACTGGTTTGCCTAAGAGAGGCAAAGACTTGACTCTGTTTGGGGCTAGGGCAGGTGGCCAGTCTGTCGATAGCCTCAGGTTAGAGTACTACAACAGAAGGCTAGAGACAAAGGGATAGACATAAAGACCATATCCCGTCCTGAGCTCATGGTGATTGCGTTCATTGTCACTAGACTTTGCGGGGCTGCCGCATTACATATTGCCACCAGATCCCAGATGCGTATGGCAGTTGATTGCTTTCGAGGCACCATCTTCAACTGGTGCGATGCTGTGTTGGCCAATGTGAAAGGCCAACTGACCAGGGCGAAGAACGGACGACTAAAGACCTTTGGTTATGGGGATTTGGTCGTGAGTTTTGGCCTGGAGAGGGTTCCTATGCTGATCCCACAGCACCTTACTGTTAGAGCTGGGCTTCCTCGAGATCCGAAACTGATGCGATGGGTCGCAGTTATGGCCCGTCACCCAGACGAGAGGACAGAGGTTGCTCGATTGAAACTTGAGTATTTCTAATGGCTAGAAAACCAAGTCTTTTCTATTCAGGACTTCCCTTACACTGGGATAGATTTTCGTGGTGACCCAGACATGGTTCTTCCACCAGGAGAGCAGTGGGATGAGTCAGGTAAAATCCTTTTCAACATTTTTCCTATTTTAATTTTTTGTTATTTTTCCATCGTCTCAAAACTGATAGTAAAAAATTTCAAATGCAGATGTGGGTCCAAAACGACCAGCCGCTCTCCGACTTTACGAGAGGAAGCAACCAGTTGCACCCGCGCCAGCCCCATAGGATGAATCAACAGAGGTTTTGGCCGAGTTGGATGGTCATCTCGAGCGCTTGACAGGAGATATTACGAAGACCACTATAGATGACATTCCTCGTCGACTTTAGCGCTATGTGATTAGGGTCCCGGGACCTTTTAGGAGGTTCCTTTGCAAGGTGGCCCGTGCAGTGGTTTCTTATAGAGATCATCACCAGTGATAGGATGATCGCCTATTGTGGGCACATGTGACATTTTTGTTTTTTGTACTTATCATTTTTGCCGATCATAAGGTGTTTTTCAACCTATGATCGAGGACGATGTATTTTTTGACACACTCCTATATATATCATTATTACTGGCTTATCTCGTAAATCATGTTATGGAATGGTTTTAAATTTACATGTATGATTATTGCAAATGTCTATTTAACATTCGAGAGGCAATTGCATCTGCTAATGTATTTAAAGATCTTGGAATATGCTGATATTCAATATAATCAAATTCATGTTCCAAGAGACGCACTCTCAAAAATAATCTTAATAACACTGGATTTATAATGGCATACACTCTATTAAGCTGTAATACAACGAGTTCAGAATCTAACCTCACTATCAAACTCCGAATCCAAAATGAAATAGATTCAGATAATAACTCAATCACTGCACTATACTCGACAATGTTGTTCGTTGTTTGACCGAGGCTTACCCCATGCATAGATACTAACTTGTCAAAGGGCGAATAGATAACCCAAGCTGCGGAAGAGATGTTCCATGTATTACGACAAGCACCATCAGTGAAACCAATGTATGTTTGGAGAGGCATCGACATCTGCAATATCAAGAGTAAAACCAAGATAAGCAGGAATAATGACGAAAAAACACTCTCTAATCTATGCACACTGTTTAAACTAAAACACACCAGCTAGAAAGAAAAACTATCCTAACTAAAAATCTCCATATCCATCCGTTAAGCATAATACCTCTTCAAGTAAAGACCATTTCTAGGTTTACCCAAAGAGTCCCCGTCAAAGTCTACCAATTCATAGGTCCCTTTGGCTAGCTTTCGCTTGACAACATAGGGACCATGCCACATAGGAACGAATTTTCCAGCGCCTAATTTATCATTAGCTTGATCATAAACTAAGACTAGATCTCCTTTCGAAAAATTTCGAGGGGTCACATTTTGATCATACTGAGCTTTCATGCATTTTGCGTGAGTCCTGATTGCCAATGCAGCATCGCGTCGGTTCTCATCTAATTGAGCCAAGTATAACAAACGTTTTTCCTCTTCGGAAGTAGCTGGAAGTAACTCGATGGCCATTTTCAGTGACGAGATTTCGCATTCAATGGGTAACACGACTTCCAAACCATAGACTAGTTGGAAAGGAGTGAACCCTATTGATGTTTTTACTGAAGTTCGGTATGCCAAAAGCGCTGAAAATAGCATGTTGTGCCAATTCGACCAATGAATCCCAATGATTCATCAGATCATGACAACTAAAACTTTGTTGATGGATTCAACCAGACCATTTGCTTGTGGATAATAAGGGGTTGAACTATTGTGACGTAAACCAAGCTGGCCTGTAAGTTCGGTCATCATAACGTTTCGAAAATGGTGCCCATGATTAGTGATTATTGCTTGCGAGACACCAAACCTAGCAATTATATGATTGAATACGAAAATTGTAGCTGTCTTGCCATCTGCCTCAAATGTAGGCATTGCCTCGACCCACTTAGTAAAATAATCTACCACAAGGATGATATACGCATGCCCCCTGGCCGAGTGAGGGTTACATGTAATAAAATCGATACCCCATTTGGCAAAAGGACCAATGAAAATTATAGGGTGGAGAGGAGCAGGTGGAGCGCGCATCTTTCGATCAAAAATTTGGCAATTGTGGCATTTTCGGACCGCCGTAATACAATCTTTAAATAAATACGACCAGAAGTTGCCAGCGCGCAATATCTTTTGGGCTGTGGCAAACCTAGACATATGACCACCACACGCTCCAGAGTGACAGTCATTTAGAACCCTTTCAGCTTCCTCGTGAGTTAAGCAACGTCGAAAAACAGAGTCCGCCCCACGATGATAAAGAGTATCTCCAATAATCTTGAATTGTTGGGACTGGAATCAAATTTTTCGACGTTCTGACCTTGAAATTTCTGGCTGAAAGGATTGGGTTTGGAGATAAATGATGATATCCCCATACCATGGATCTAAAGTATTGATTAGAAACAAGGATTTGTCCGCAATGGGTTCCTCCGCCACAGTTTCCGTGTCAGCACGCGGGAAGTCACACATTAACTCCACAAAAACTAAAGATTTCTTAGACTCGGATTTCTCAAATTCCAAGTCGAACTCCTACAGGATAACGATCCATTTAGAGTACTTGCCCCCTAGCAATTGCTTGGTCAAAATGTAGATCATAGGGTTGCAATCCGAAATTACTGTAGTTTTACATAGTAAAATGTAGTGACGAAAACGTTGGACAGCTTGAACGGCTGCCAATGCCAATTTCTCCACATGTGAGTATTTTAGCTTAGTTGGATTTAAAGTTCGACTAAGGTAATATATCACATGTTCAGTTCTGAATTCATCTTCCTGTACTAAGACCATTCCAATGGTGGAATGAGAGGCGGCGAGATACAAGAAGTAATCCTGGTTGTAGTTGGGAGGATGCAACAACGGTGCATGGGTCAACGCGTGTTTGAGTGCATCAAAAGATTTCTGAGCTATCTCATCCCAATAGAATGGAGTATTTTGCTTCAACAACTGGGTAAAACCCTTTGTAACCTCGGCGTAGTTAGGAATGAATCGTCGCAAAAAGTTTGCTTTCCCTTGCAAACTTTGGAGTTGGCGAAGACTCGAAGGAGGAGGCAATTTGACGATAGCTTCGACCTTCGAGGGATCGACGCGAATTCCGGATTTGTAAACTACAAACCCCAGCAATTGACCCGTTTCTATATAGAAGACACATTTGTGTGGGTTCAACCGAATTTGATAATGCCTACACCTCATAAAAATTGCTCGTAAATGGACGAGGTGATCAGCTCGATGTAATGAATGAGCCGGAAAATCATCGAGATACGGTTGCACAATGTGCTTGATGTCATGAAACGCATAAGACATCGCCCTTTGAAAAGTTGCTCTGGCATTCTTAAGCCCAAAAGGTATCTTGCAATAAGAAAATGTCCCCCATGGACAAATGAAAGCCATTTTTGGTTGATCGGCAGGTAGAATATTGATTTGACTGTATCCAGAAAAACCATCCATGAAGGAGAATATTTCGCTGCCGGCACAATCATCAATGATTTGATCGATATAGGGTGTTGGGTAATTGTCCTTTGGACAGGCTCGATTAATGTCCCTATAGTCGATGCATATTCTTATTGTTCCCTGTTTTTTGTTAACCGGAACAATATTCGATACCCAATCCGTTAATGGGATCGGATAAATGAAACCTGCTTTCAGTAGTTTCTCAACTTCTGCTTTAATTGCAACAGCTTTTCATGGGTGAATCTGACGCAAACATTGCCGGACGGGTTTAGCGGTCGGGTAAGTCTTGATCTCATGAACAACAATCGCGGGATCAATTCCTGGCATTTCCTCATAGGACCAGGCAAACACGTTGCGGAATTATTGAAATAGGGCCTTATATAGCTGAATTTCGTCATCTGTACACGAAGCACCTATATGAATGTTCTCAACAATTCCGGGCTTAACCAAAATGTCAATAGGAATAGTTCGAGAGATGTTGCCCAAATTTAACTCTGAATCAGGATTTTTCATTAGATTCTGAGGTTCCTTGACATATTCAGTTGTAAAAATTGATGAGAAATCACTTTCAAAACGATCATCCTCAGGTAAAAACGACGATCTATGATGGAGATCTTCCCATGGTAAATCATCTACACATAGGATTTCACGAATTTGCTCGTCAGTGTGAACAAGTTCAGAAAACGTGATTAAATCCGAGGTTGATGTGAAAAGTGATTCCTCATGGACCACATTCATTAATTCATTTTCGGTTGAAGATGGGTCGGCAAACGACTGCATGGCTTCATAAGCAATTTCATATGGACTCAAAGGCATGGTGTTACCGTATGAGTCTATCTCAGATTCAGAAGGAATGATCCAAGGATCATCATAAACAATGGTGTCTGATATAATCATATGAATAGTTGCAAATGAAGACGATGCGTTGATTGGAGGAAAAGGAAAAGTTCCCAGTAAACCGGAATCTTTAACTAGTCCTACTCCAACATCCTTATATGGGATAGTCGTTTTACCGACATGCTGAATACTCTCAGAAGAGGCTGGGTCGGATGAAAAGTAAGCCGGCTGGTCTATTGTTACGATCTTTCCATTATGTGGAAACTTTATTACTTGAAAGACCGATGAAACAACCGCTGTCATAGCGTAAGACCAACTTCAACCCAAGAGAAGGTTGTAATCTAGAGGGGCATCAACCACCTCCACATATAGACTAATGGTTTTTCCTTCGACCCCTATAGGAAAATCCTGTAGAATGCCAAAAGGATGAAACCCACGGCTGTCAAAGGCCTTTAGAATCGTCGGGGATTGATTTAGCGAAGGAGAACCAAGCGATCTCCAACACTGTATCGACATAATACACGTTGAAGCTTCCTCATCAATTACAGTCCGATGAATAGGCCTGTTTTTGACTATCACTGGGATCTGGAAAGCCATTTGATGAGGCAAACGCGGTGTACTATTTTCTAGATCGAAAATTATTAGATTCGAGTCCTGAACGTCAACAGCTCCTATAGCCAACAAAAGTAATTTACGTTGTGCTGGACATGATTACAACACTTCCAAAGCCGACATTGCTGAGGGTGAAACAACTAAATCCTCAACAATGTTATAATTCTGAGCCGCTCTCGCATGTGGATTGAAAGAGGACTTTCGAAGTATACCCTTGGCGGGCAGTTTGATTACCAAGTCTGGATTAGGTTTCTCGATCTGTAGTGGATCGGAACCGGGAGCTGAGGTTGATGGATTAGAATGAGAAGATTCTGCTTCTTTACCATCAACAGGACTTTTACTACCATAATCTTGCGATCGAGTCGCAATCCTAACATGGGACATCATTAGTATGGGTTCTTCATTGGCACTCGAGGATGAACCTATCATCTTACTGTCTTGAGCTGGAAAAGGATCCTTCAAAACAACAGGAGTTTGGGAACCCTTGACAATCTTTGCAACCTCTACACGATGAGGGCAATCCCTTGTAAAATGTTCATCGTCGCAAATGAGACAAGGATAACGAGGTTTGCGCTTTTCATCATTGGATTCCGCCTTTTCAGGTTTCTCTTTTGAACTTTTGTCCGTTTTATTCTTCTTCTTTCCTTTCTTCTTTCCACCGGATTTTGATTTGGCTGTAGATGACTCTACAACGTGAATATCGGCGGAAATCTCTGCAGAAGAATCTCCTGTCGGGGAATCAGGCAAGGTTATAATAGGAGAAGAATTCTTGGAAGATTTCTTCTTACTTTTAGTGTTAACCGCACCAATCATACCATCGGAGGCATGAGATCCCGAAGGCGCTGCAACGATTTGATTTTGCTTGGGAAGATTGGGGACTTTCTCGTGTAACTTACCTAACTGAGTATAGACCAAGTCACGGTACTGTTCTTGAGCAATCACTTGCTCCTCAGTAACAACTCCGGCTTTAGCTACATCTTCAGTGATTTTTGGCAACAAAGATTTTACAAACCACTCGGCCAAAATCTGATCCGGAATAAATACCTTCACTAAACGCTGTCGACGTCTCCACTCATGAATATGATCTGAAATATAAGTAGACGTTGATTGTTTTAACGAAGTTAACAATTCCGTGCCATTGTCATATTGGACTGGCAACTGAAAATGAGTTAAAAATGAGGTAGCTAACTGACTAAAATTATAAAAAGTGCCTCGCGGTAACTCAATGTACCACTTGGCCGCGAGACCAATTAGAGTGCGCTGGAAAAGTCTAAGATGGATTGAATCATCTGAAATGGAGTTAGACGAACACCAGAGGTGGTAAGTCATCACATGGTTCGACGGGTCCTCTCCTGATTTACCTTCGAACTTGGGAATGTCACTGGGCAATTTATTCGGCATTGGCGGCCAAAACAGAAGATAATTAATGGGATCATCCATTAGGCGCGACAAGTCAGGCAAGTCCAAAGTTGTGATAAATGGTAACTGCCGATTAGGATCCCTAAAACTCTTGGTCATGAGACCAGCGCTAGGAGGAGGATATCCAGGATAACTAGGAATAGGAATTGCATTTGGGATATTGTATCCTCCCGGAAAACCAGGATTAACTGGACCGTACTGGGGTTGTTGAGGTTGTTGATAAGTGTACCCAGGATATGGTTGATACTGATAGACTGGCTGCTGCACAACAAGACCGAATTGGTACTATCCCTGGTACGGTTCATAAGTAAATTGTGGTTGACTTGTGACAACCGTACTTGAACCAGGTTGTCCTACAGGCATCTGAACCGAAGTTTGAATCGTAGATCCAGACGGTGGTAAAGATATCTGAGGAGTAGATACAGGAACAGTAGAAACCAGAGCTGTCGATACTCCAGAAGTAGGTGAGGTAGATTGAACAGATGTTGCGGCAGTTGTAGCAGTTGTTTGAGGCGGAGTATGAGGTGTACTAGGCCCAGGTTGAGAAACTACCGAAGGTACAGAAGTTTGAATGTTAGACTGGACTGGTTGCTGGGGTGAACCAGAAACTAAGGGTTGTCCACTTTGAGATGACAACTATACACTTGGCTACAACACCTGTTGAGTTTGCGATGGATCCCACACTATATTCATTCCAGGGTACTGACCCATAACAGGTTGAGAATACTGAGGACCATAACCGGGTTGAGGGTAGGATTGATAATTGAAAGGTACATTTCCTGTTCCTTGAACATACGTTTGACCGGAGGGTGGTTGGAAACCTTGGTTCAAGTACTGACCTTGGGGTTGATACCCTTGAGGCACGTACTGATACTGGGGTTGACCTTGAGGTATAAATTGATACTGAGGTTGACCTTGGGGCACATATTGAGTCTGGGGTTGACCTTGAGGACCGTACTGTCCCATAGGTATGTACTGTCCTTGAGGTTGCCCCCCATATGCAAATTGTGTACCTTGAGGTTGCCCCCCAGGCGTTAACTGAGGCTGCCCCCTAGGCGGTAACTGGCCACCTTGAGGTTGAGGATTGGGAATAGATCTTGACATCATAAGAATGTCTTCTATGCTCAATGGCTTAGTACCATTGCTTCCAGTTAATAACCCTTGCTCAATGGGTTGAGGAGATGCTCCCGAAAAAGTACCAGAAAGGGACTGATACCCGGAGGGAATAGAAGGACCGCCGTACAAAAAGGATTCAGGCGATTGAGTAAACATGGATGACTGTCCTGACATATTTACGGGAGTATAATAACCTCTAGGTGTTGGGTGATAAGGAGCACGAGGTGGTGAAAAACTTAACCCTGAGTTTTCTAAGTAATTAGTCAAAGAAAGATACCAAGAACTGCGCCTAGGTGGACTGTAGAAAATTGATTCACGCTCCCTTAGCTCAATAACAGGTTGATTTTCAGGGATAGGGATGCCTACTTCTTCTACCGGAGCAAGTTCTTCAATAGCAATAAGTCCAGAAGGAAGATCTTGGGTGATTACTCTTTCTACCCTAGGTGAACCAGAACCACTAGAAGTTGGAGAAACAAACCCCGATGTTGGAGTAGCAGCAAATTCACTTTCAGGCTCGGACACTGACTGTGGATTATAATCTGCTACTAACGGTTGAAAATCAGGATGTACTATCAAAGAAGATTCTCCTTCTTCAGGTGACCCAACTCTACTGTCTCTAGGAGTTACGAGGACTTTCAAGCCTTCAAGCTGGCTCGGTACTTCCTCAGGAGGTTGGCCCCGAAGTCTATGGGACTTCCTCAGTAACTCAGCCACGTTTACAAACTCAGGAGATTGGCACTGAAGTCTATGGGATTGCCTTGGTAATTCATCCATAGTTAAAGAATTTTAACTACTTCACATGCAAACAAAGTAAAATATCAATGAAAACCACCTAAAGTCTCTAAAGAACCAAACAAATTTGAATCACACGCCTAAAGAATCTAGGAGATCAAACACACACAAACAGTAACTTTCCGTACTGAAAACACTAGTTGGTGATGAAATCCAACATCGCAGAGTTCAATACAGAAATGGAGGTTGGAACAGTTACCCTAGCAACCTGCTTAATGAATAGACTGGCACAAGTTCCTCCAATTAACCGTCTCGAGTGAAGAGAACCCCCCAGAAAATCCAAGTGAGTCTAGCCGACATCTGCTCCAGGTACAGTGGGATCTTCCCACCACTGTCACCTCAGGAAGAGTCCTAAAGAATATGGCCACTAAGGTTACCAACTGAGACAAATACACCTGGGGGAACAGTCTATGATCCAATATGCACGCAAGGGTAGAGTAGCAAGCTCAATCCCCTTGAAGGTTCCTTGACATAATCCAAGGTTTACCAACAAGTGACCCCAGGCTCCTCGACAATGGTTAATCCGAGGTTTACCGTTTCTAATACGTGAACATCTGGCGTCGTTCCCAATGAGGAAGGATTGATTCCCACACTGGTTCGGACACGATCTCGTGCTTCTCCTTTAAGAGGAGCTTTCCCAGAGCATAAATGCAACAATTGGATTTCTTTCCTACCACAAGATACAACTACTTGTTTATTTTTACTGTCTTGGAAAGTTAATTACTCTCCTACTCCAAGACGCTAGCCTAAGCTAAGTTGGTGTATCAGAGCCCTAGAAATAAAAATGTTACTAGATGAATTTTACTTTAAGCATTAGTTTTTATTGGTTTTTGTTCAAGTCCAAAGGTGCGGAGATGAAACTCGTGGTATGAAGACTCGACTCAAAATCACTAAAAATGCACCTAAGATGATTTAAACAATCTTTTTCTCTTCGATGAACTTCTAAACTAAAAAAGAGTTTCAGAATGCAAATACTTTGTAAACACAAATCTTTCCTAATCAAACAAATTAAAAGAAGAGTTTTTGTCCTTTCCTAATGCACTCAAAACGAGACAACTAGTTATTTCACAAAAATTTCCCTTTTTCGTTTCAAAGCACTCAATCACTACAAAACAAACTTTTTCCAAAAGAGATTTTTATATTTTTTATAAAACACTAAAAAACTAACGAAAATGACTAACTTTGAGATCTACAAATTATAAAAACCTATTTGAAGTCAAAGCCTACTAAAAGTCTTTTTTAAGGATGTTTTAATTAGCTAGATGTAAGCTAAGGACCAATTTATGCAGAATCACAAATAAGTCAAGAACAACAAATTTTGTTTTCTTTTTGAAAATGAAAATCCAAACTTTAAACACAAGCTTTTCGAAGTTTTGTAAAGAGAAAACTCAAAGGAATTCCTCAACAAGGGGAGATTTCATAAATGGTCAGACTCATAAGAAGGCTGGTAGACACTAAGGTGATCTGAAGTCCCTACAACTTCTAAGCTCAGATCCACTACACAACCAAAATGAAAAACAAGCCTAACAAGCAAAACTCCTAGGAATTTCACCAAAACCCTAACAGTAACGAAATCAACCTAAGGAAAGATTCTGACAAGTTATATGCAGGTCTGGGCAGTGGATAACAATTTCTAAACAAAAGACTAAGCTGACTAATAGAGGAAATCTTAGATTTTTCAAAATTTTGACAGGGTTCGCAGGCCCACAGTTGACACAAGTGCGGTCCCGCTCTGTGCTAAAAGCCAAGCTGCGGGTAGGTACGCACTGTGTCAAACGGCTAGGGTGCGGTCCTCTCCCAAAGCTATGAAAAACAAAAAATAACCCTGGATCTACAAACTCTACCCAATTTTACACACAACAAGCCAAAAACAGAAACAAAAACATAGTTTCTCAGGTCAAAGTAAAAACAAGGAAAACAATCAAGTCCCCAGCTGAGTCACCATTTTGTCACACAGAATAAGTCGATCTTGTGGACAAGATAGACCTTCCTAGAATCTAAACAAGACCTAATGACAAGCAAACCAACCAGACACTATCTTTCTCTAAATATGCTTTTATAAACAATGACAAACAAGTGTTTTTAGGGCCTACCTTAGGTCCAATGCAAGCTTGTGGATGCCCTCGCTCCTTCGATCCAAATGAGCTCCTTTGTCGCGAATCTGCAAACACAAACAAGACAAACAAATTAAATAACACTTGAAAAGCCAAAATCATAAAACATATTTAACATGAAAGTCAAGGAGTCCATGAAACAAATAACATAAGATACTTGTTGAGAAAAATGAGTTTGATTGGATTAATTCAAAAGAAGAAGAACTTTACAACCTTTGCCTTGATGCTGTACAAGCTCCTCCCAGGGTCCAGCAAGAAGTCTCCTCTACATTGACAAGTTTCACTCACTCCCAAATGAAGCCAAAAAGGTATGTGATCTGTCCTCTTAAGCTCAACTAGGAAGTCTTGATTTCACCAGCATTTACCCTAAAAAATGTTCAGTTTCTAACCTCTCCAGCAACCAGCCCAATGCCTGTATTTATAGTGCAATGAAGGGAGGTTACTAGGTCCTCCTTCAAAGGGATAAAGTCCTCCTTCAAAGGGATAGCTCCTCTCATCAAGGGATTAGCTCCTTCTCTTTTGGGATGCATGAACCACCTCAGAGCGAACAATCCACGTCAAAATTCATTCTAGAATCCTCTAGAATTAACCCAAAGTGAGTTTTTTAAGATAAAACTTGCGCCTTTTGACTTTCACAGGGGTCTCCACCTACATCGTTAGGGACAGAGCGGGCAGGTCCGCAGTTTTTGTATCCAGAAGGTGCGGGACCGCAGGTGACAATGAGAGAAAGTGTGGAACCAGAGTTACATTAATTTTTAATGTCTTTCTCCCATTTCCAAAGCTTGAATTGAAGAGCTAAGGTCTGAGACTTGCTTAGGAGGACAGTACAAGTGATGATGGACCCATACTGACTGCAAATAATCATGGTGACAATATTTTTGTGTAGCAGTCGCCAAGATGCTGACACAACAGAAGTGGAACTTATAGTTCACCAAGGAGGTAAGGGATTCCTGCGAGGTAGCGAAGGTCATCGCAGAGCAAACCAAGGTTGCCAGAAAAGTAGCAGCAGCTGGGGCCACCACGACGCAAGAAGAAAGAGGCCCAGACCTGACCACTGGATAGGAGACTGATGACACAACAGAAGGCGTGGACCCAAGCACAACATCAACACAACTGAAACAACTACTTTGTATGGAACGCACAGGGCCACGGAAGAAGACCAAGGCATCCAAACTAGATGGGGAGCCTATTACACTGACAGAGCGTGATCTATACGACATCAGTGATAAATTATGCGAGGTCACCAGGGAAGCAGTCTAGGAAGCAATGATGGAGTAGCAGAATGTGTTGGGGACCCTCAGGGCACAATTGTAGGGACTTCAAGTCCAGCCCCTACAAGAAGGAACGGTAGTCACCTATGGTGCCGCGGGTACATCGACAACAGAGTAGTTATTGTGGGCCAAAATGGCTAACACCGTCGTGCTGTCGGAAGGAGCACTTACATCGGACAACACGGAGGACAATGTCGCGGTGGGCTGGATCAAGGGACTTGGCCTAAACTTGGCTGCCCTTCCACGAGATATACTATACTAGCTATAGGATGGAGAGACAACAAAGCTCTGTACTAGGGAAGGATGCACAGTGCAAATACTAAGTGAACAATCGAGCATCTTAGCCTACAACGCGATGAAGCAATGGTGCAAAACCAACAGTTAGAGAATATTGTAGGCGAAGCATGTCGCCGTGTCCCAGAGTTGGAAATTGTGACAGATCTACCAATAGGGGTGCGGATCCACAAATTGGCTAGTGGATTCTGCAAGGCAAAGGAGGAAGCAACGAGGATCCAGCTGGACCTCAACCTACAGATTGCTGAATTGCGATTAAAGGCATAGTCATCCATGCTTCCGAAAGCTCGAGAACAGCACGCTGGTGCTATCCAAATGGTTGGAGGAAATAGGACAGGCAGTGTAGACCTGTACAGGTATGTTGGAAGAATCCTTCGTAGTCCTCACTTCCTTACAAGAGGACCCCACCATACAGTGCTTGGAAACAGAGGTGTTGGAGCTTCAAGTACACTATGACACTGTGCATGGAATGGTGCATACAGTTGTCCTGACCCAACAGATGGCGAAGCTATAACAGGTGAAGGCATTGAAGGAACAGGTGGATGCCACGCGACAAAAAGAGGCAGTACTTAAAGCGCGTGTCCAACCTTGGATTGATGAGGCTTTCCACATCACTGTTGATATCAAACGAAAGCTTTCACAAATGAAAGTGATGCATGCTTTAAGATAGGGATTTGCCCCTGAAAGCGAGCATTCGGTGGAAAGAGTAGAGTAGATCCAATAGACAACAGAACAGTGCACTGCGGACCTTTGCATAACACAGGCACAGTTGGAGGGGCTTCATGCAAAGATTGCCACACCAGCAGTGAATCGGGACGAGTCACGATGATTGTGTTGGGGGCCTGTTGGGTAGTAGATCCCCCCAACATCATGTTTTTGGGGCTTAAAGCCCGAGTTTTGGTTAATGTAATGTAAAGACTCCGCGAAGAACGGGCGTGGAGCACGAAAGTCTAGGATGAGTCATAGGGTTGTTCGCCCTAAGAATTGTAAAATAATGTAAAGTTGAGTCAGCCTACCCATGTCCACAGACCATGGGATTGTATAAATAAAGCAAGGCTCTTAGTGTAAAGATAGCTTAGCGGAGTAGAAAAGAAGAAAGAGATAGATGCGAAGGTAGGGTTAGAAGATAGTAGTGGATCTGTAGTGTATTGGGTCATAACAGTAGGTAGAGGCTCTGCAGCTGAGTGTGTAGAGGCCTAGAAGAGTCTGCAGCTGAGTGAGCGAACCCCTGCAGCTGAGTGTGTAGGGTGGAGTCGGGTCTGTAACTAAACTTGAGTACTAATAAAGATAAGATTGATTCAGAATAATCTGCGTCTATTTGTAGATCTATACTTATGTTCTGGATATCTTTATGCATTTATATGGTTTTCGAGTATGCGCGCTTATTTGAAAGTCGAATAAGTAATAAGAATCTTGGGCTAGCATCAACTAAGTTAGCACTAATATAATAGCATAGTAAGGATCAGATTGGAATAATACTGTATTCACAAAGGTGCACACGAGTTGCAAAGGATAGAATGCTGCGTGGAGCAGTGCAGCACACAGGTTAGGATCACGAACCTCTAAAACCTTCATCAAGACATCCCTAGGGTGCGGAAACCTAGTTCCAGCACCCTCCCATACTACTTCGGGTGAGACCTCAGTCCGCGCTCCACGGATTATTACTAAAAGGGCCAGTAGTACCGGGATTTGCTTGGGTAAACTCACTGCTGAACCTGGGTCAGGCCCCACGTAGACAATAATTTAACATGCAGGGTGGATCTTTTTCGAATATCAACCTGTACATTGGGGTGAAAAAATGGTTGGAAAACCATATGATTACTTCCCTGAAGTTGTATTCGGGCAACAACTTGAAATATGTGTTCACAATAGTCTCCATTAGTGACCATGCCCACTCCAAGCCCGGGAACTAATGTCGGGCATTGACTGCATCTAGGATGTAGGCAGACATGTAAATATCTGCATGCATACCCTCGGGTGACTGCCAAACCTTCATGACTTGTTCCTTCAGCTGATGAGTCAGTATGTCAGACCAGTTGCATGGTATTCCTTCTCTAGCCAGTTGGTCCAATGCGATCACTGAACTCTGAGTAAAGGTTTTAGTGCTCTCTTGGCCACTCAGTAGACATGCGAATATGACCAAGTATTGGTACGCCTTACTCAATATCTTTGTCTTGTAGATCTAGTTGGGTGTCATCCTGAAATGAGCTGGATCCTTTATCCAATTCTTCAGAACGTCTCTGGAGTTACCTCTAGTGCTGGGAAAGCTGAATGGAGGACTCATGATAGTCGCGGGGTCTAACATTTGATACATCTCATCATAATCTAGTGCCGAGAAGGTTGCAAGCTTCATCCCAATGACACTGCTCAAGGTCATCGTCTCAAGATCAATGTGAGAGATGATCCAATGAATCTTGTTCGTGCATGGGAACACGGGGTATCTGCATGCAATCTAGTGCAATTCATACTTGTGAATGTTCACATACACCTGACGGTATTCGAGGTCTTCCCCAAAAGTTCCTGTGAATGTTTCATTAACCTCTTTCCACTTCAGTTTGATGTCCTTGTCTAGATACAACTTCGTATCTTCATAGATCGATAGACAAGAGGACACTTGCTCAATGGCTGCTCTAGCTGCAACTCCATCAGTGTCCTATGATCCTATTCTCTTGGAAGCCATTGAGATGGAGGAACACCTGAAACATCTTGAAACAAGCAACATGCATGGAATAAATATGTCAGTGGAAACAAAGCAAATCCGGGGAAGGACACAACACATACCTAGGAAACCGATGAGAAATATTGCACAAATTTTATTGGGAGGCTAGGTGACTGGCTGCTGGAGCTACGAAATGCACAATCTATTCAAGTAGCTGGTTGTTGGGATTACGCAATGCACAATTCCAACTAGGAAGGACTACTGGCCTAGGGACAGATTTACACAATTTCTTGGGCCAAGCAACCACTTTCCTCCAGAAATGTGCAAAATAGTCCTGGAGGTTGGTGTTGGGTAGGAATTTTCATTTTTGGAGAGTAAGGTGAGCCTTCCTTCCCCAGATTGTGCAATGCAACCTTGGTGAAGGTAGAGCTCGGGCCAAGGTTGGCTCGACTCGCTGACGGGCAAATGAAAGAAACTAAGATAGTGATGCATGGTGACACTAAGTGACAACATAAGTGATTGACAATGCATGCAAAACATGAATGAAATATTCAACAAAGAGATCAACATGCATGTGGGTGAGGTAGTTCGTTGTTGGGCGATCGTCCGTGCAAAACATTTTCATGCATGCGACAACAACGAGATAGCAATGGAAAGTGAAACAGAGCTAGGACAAGCTAGTATATGTGTAAATGACAGAAAGCGTTCAA
This sequence comes from Pinus tabuliformis, assembly GCA_031772625.1. NCBI lineage: Eukaryota > Viridiplantae > Streptophyta > Pinopsida > Pinales > Pinaceae > Pinus > Pinus tabuliformis. Next base: position 1,137,992,610 of record CM062809.1, on the reverse strand, counting down.
AGAAATCAAGCAAACAACACTCACACAAGTGAATACAAAAAAGGTGACAGAAATGCTGAAAAAGACAAGTTGAGGCCACTTACCCGTGAATAACTAAGTCTGATGTGTTAAAGAGTCCTGGATGTGCTATGGGATGTCAGAGCTCCAAGATCAATGTGAATGAATGAGCTCTGGTGTGCCAAATAAATAGGTTTGGTCTCATGACGTGCATGCCACAAATCTAGGAAAAAGTGACACTTGGAGGGAAACTTCTAAAACAACTTTGCATGTAACCCCCGGCTACTAATAATAGCTCCTTGAATCATGGGATGCCTTTTTCATGTTGTCTCTTGCTTTTTTGGGAAAAGCAAGTTATGCATGCATGAAAGTCAAGTTTCCTCAGTCCAGGGTGGAACTGTTCAACCGAACTGTTCATGCATGCAGTTGCTCAATTGCTTGGGAAAAATGCACATTCCTGGCTAGGAGCTAGGTTGACTACCTAGGAGGATTGTGCAATTTTTGGGCAGAGCAGCCCTGTTGGGGAAATTTGCACAAATCTTGCTGGGAGTGTTAGCTGGCAAGATTGCACAATCCTGGAGCTCAGTAGGCTGCTAGAGAGGATTATATAATTTCTAGAGGGAAGGCTATATTCCCTCCAGAAATGCGCAATTTTCAAGGGGAAGCTGCTCAGTCTGCAACTGGACCAGGTCTGGGTGAACAAACTGTGAGGGGAGGCTTCAAAACAGGCAAAGGAAAAATTTTGGAGGGTGGTTGTAGCCGCTACAACACAACTAACTTACACTAACTCTTTTATGTTACTGCATATGTAATTAACATGAAGAGTCTCAACTTTATAAGTCTTTGTTTGTCATCCTTCCAGAGCGGAACTGTAAATCCAATTTCTCATGGAGTTTTGTTGTGGTAATTGCGTTTTATTTCCATTAGGGATTTTTTAGTGTTTTTTTTTTTATATTCTTTGCCACTATCTTCTTCAACATATGCTCATTCTTTTTGTTTTTATGTTTGTAGGTGCATTCAAGGGGTTTTAATGTATTTTTGGTTTCATTTTCAAACTTAAGTTGTCAGCTCAGAATTAAATTTCAAGGGTTTGTTCTATTTTGAGGATTTCTTCGCCAATGGTGAAAGGATGTTGATTCCTGCATTTATTTTCTTCAATAGGTAAAATTTATAACCACTGTTCATGAAATTGTTTTTTTGTTAAGGTTTTACAAGTTTTTATTGTTGAAATAAGGAATTACTGAGAGAGGGGCAGGGGGGGTGGGGGGTGAATCAGTAATAGTGAGGTTCTTAAAACTTTTTATTAATATTTCTTTATTTCTTTCCTCTATTGTCTATTACTTATGAGAGAATTCATACATAATACGAATGAGTAGAAAGATACGACATCCACATGTACATACAATCCATCACATGAGCAACATACACATATTGACACTGATATTTTTACATGGAAACCCAAAGGGAGAAAACCACCAATTTGTTTATTGTTATGATGTAAATTAAGCACCTACTTAATTACATCAATTTTTTTGTGAGCACCCACTCATAGGAGGCACTGATCCCCTTAGGATATAAAGCACCTACTTTCCAAGAGGCACCAACCTCTTTTCAATGCAAGCCACCACCCTCTATCCATTGTTATACCTTTCATACAATTTTCAAATGGAAAACAAGGGAAAATACATATACAGAAAAATACCAATCTGGTTCACTAGAGAAACACACTTACACTCTTGATCCTCTACTATTCCACAGGATCTCTCTACCTCACACAACAACACTCTATCCTTTACACTCTACCTTTTATTCCACATGCTCTTTGCAACACTCTAATCCACTTCAAAACTTGGGCTAGTTGCTCAACTCTCACATGCTCTGCTCTACACTCTTTAGCACATTCAACAATACTCTCTTCCGCCACTTTTCTCAATGGAAATCATTGGTTTTGATCCTCTACTGTACTCTACACAATGATGCCTTTGTTTCATGTTTCCACACTGCTCAAGTGTACTTCTGTATGACACCTCCATACTGTTGTTGCATCTGCTGCTTGAGTTATGTCATTGCATTAAACATGAGGATGGGAACTTGAGTGCTTCACCAACCCACTGTGTGATCCTTCATGCTGAGAGTTTAATCTCAGTCCACCTTCACATTCCAATAATACTCCCCATGCCCGTTAAAGGCTCACAGAGCTTGACTATACCACAACATGGCTTCTCTATTTCTTATTTAAGTTTACAATGCATGCATGAAAGATCAGAGATGGCTTTCTTCCAACATCGGAATAACCCAACGGTTCTTTCCCTGAAAATCGTGGTCCTTGTTGCCTTGACCAAGCAATTTCTGCAGTTGCCATTAACTTCATCAACCAACTTCTCTACACAAATTTACTCAACAGTTGTCAACCCATTCATTCCTTAACACTCTATACAGTTGTATTGGAGCCATAAATCATCGTAACTTATATTAAGAGAATGTTACAAAATCACATGATTATGCTTCCTTTATTCCCTTAGTTCTTAACCCGCTTATAATTTTCTTTCTCATATGACCAATCTGAGACCGCCGACTTAGCCCTTATGTGTTGCAAAATCAGATGCCTTAAATCTTGTAATTTTTATTCAAGTGATGTTACGAGGTTGCGAGGTTCCGAGCTCCTTTCGCTTGGCCCTCTCATTTTATTCCTCCATGAGACTAGGTGCTATGACCGACGACTTAGCTTTAGGTGTTACGACCTTTAGATTCTACCAAGGTCCTATTTCCCTTTGTATTTTGTCTTCCTCCCATGGTTCTTTTGGGTTTCTTTAAACAAGCACCAACACTTCAAAGCTCCTGCATATCAAAGATTTCTCATAATTCTATTAGAGGGGTCCAAAAAAGTCCAAGCTCCGAAATACTCTCCACGTGGCATCACATAACACTTAGGTGCTTAGGCCTTCTTTGCACCCTCGGTCCTTTGGATTTCCCACGACCATGTGTTAGTCCACGTCGGAGCCCCTTTATCAGATCAATTTTTTTCTATAAATCAATTAGATAGGAGTTATGAAAACTCCAACCTATGATATGCTGACTGTTGTAACATTATTTAGTTTTTGATAAGTTAGCATATTAGTCAAAATAATTTTAAAATGTTAAGTTAGGATATGGATGCAAAAGAAAGAAAAGTTAAAATGTTAGGAAAATTTGATGTTTTATAGGCATTCAAATCAATAAAATGTTAGGTGCTAGCTGCCCTAAATAAAGAAGGCAAAGCAAAATAAAATGCTAGGGAAGCAAAAGAAAAGGAAGGCTTCATTTTATGTTTTTTTTAAAAATGCACAGGCTGCTAGTCTAAATGCGCCACAATCAAACATCAACTGTGTTTTCATGTGCAAAAGAAAAGGAAAGAAGAGTAAAGGTTACTCTAAGGTTTATATATTGATTTTGGGTATTAATACTATTCCTAAGTTTTAAATCCCTATCCCTGAGTATTAATATTATCCTAAGTTTTAATCCCATATTAACCCTCCGCTCATAATTCCATTAATGTTTCTTTTCCCTAAGTTCAACACCCATATTATATCTCATATTTTCCGACATTATATTGAATATTGATTCCTAGCCCCACCAAGCAATTATATCACGTTACAGTTAATCCCCTGCCATGTCATGATTCATCTCTGCCCATCTTCTCACATCCAATGGCCCACATGCAATTTCAGCCCCCCCCGTCATCCGAGCTTTACCGCCAGGGGGGGGGGTCCAAAATGGGCAGTATACCAAACCGTGCCCACCCCTTCATGACAACTCCACATCATTTCAGACCACCCATGAGTGAAACCACAAACCACTCACCCCCCCTCTGAAAATTTGATTCCATTGCTCCTGATACCGCTTACTTAACCATTGCCCTCCTGCCATTCGCATTCCGCCACCTTATTCGTCTGTTAAACCCCATAAAATCACATTCATTCCCTCAAGAATTAACCCGTTACGCATTTAATTGGCTTAGCCGTTAATTCAATGGACCCACGCAACCAACGGAAAACCAAAATTACTATATAAACCTCCTTCCTCTCGAATAGGTTACTAAATTCATGTTGGATCACTGTTAATTGATATGATTACTAATTGTTTGCCAAATCTTGACATTGTCAATCGCCAACAACACTCTCTGTCTGATCATTCCCAGCTTATTCCTTTTGTTCTTGTCTCCAAAACCTTCTATTTGTCTGTGAATTGTCTCCTCCCAATCTAATTTGCACTCTCATCCATAACCAACATGCCTCCAAAGGACAAAGGACCAAAGGAAATTGTCAGTCCTATAATTTATCCTCCTATAGATCTTCACAATGTCTCGATGGCTGACAGAGACTACAAAATTCACGAGACACTCTGTGAGCTTGACCTCTTCGAGATGTACTGTTGGCTTGAAGATAAATATATTGATAAATCAGATGATATCCAGCTGTGGGAGTCAAACCTACCTCACTACATCTTTCCTCATATCCACAACACCCCTGATTTCATTAGGAAATGTAATGCCTCACACTTGACAAGACAAGGGCCATATTCACCCCTACTGGAGAAATTTTGTTTACCATAACCCCTTAGGCCATTGATAAAATGATGCAAGCCCCCACAGTAAACAATGCTACCCCGTTTTCTTATGAAGCTCTGGTTGAAATATACCAGAAATTAGACTTTGCTAAGCGAGCCCAAACTCTTGAATTAGTCTTGACACAAGATGCTGCATTACCAAAGAAAAATCCTCCTTATCCCTCCACCATATTCCCTGAGAGAGCCAAACAAATTATTATTGTCATTTCCTACCTCCTTGGCTACTACTCTAATCAATGGGTAGATGAGACCATTATAGGATTTTTATCCATCTTATCTGCTGATGCTAAGCCCTCAATTGTGTTCAATTTCAGCCATTTTCTTGCAGAGTCTATTCATCAACAACTGGTTAAGTTTCCAATGGAGGAGGTATTAAAATATGCCTCTGTCTTAGTCTACGTGTTCCTATACTTTTAGGGGGACAACATGAACTTGTCATTGCAAAAGCTAGGTGAGGAGGGAAACCAACAATTAGTCATTTTCTGGACTGCTCTAGTTATGAAAGAGTAGAAAGAGTACACTTACAAACAGTTTACTGAGATGTTTGTTCACCCATCCATAGGCCTCCTAAGCAGCAGAACTGAACCAAGAATCAGTGAAGAGATCAAAAGGGTGTTGCAGCTATAAGAACAAGTTCAGAGAGGGGACTGGTATCTATATGAAAATTATACAGAAATAAGGATTTTTGGATGTGATCTCCCACCTTAAAAGATGCCAAAAATCCTCCCAATGAGGATTTTTTCCTTGGAGTACATCACGCAGATGATCAAAATGGATGAAATCCACTTCATTGTTGCCAATAAAAGTCACAGTTTAAGATAAAAACATAGGTTTTCCCTTTCATCTGCAACAACAGGGAAAGAGGTAGATAAGCTTTTAAAGGAAATTTGGTTCACTCTTAGTTTTACCTGGTCTTATGATCCATTAGGGATCATTTCTAAACTAAGGATAGAAATAAAGTCTACTCCTTACTTTCACACATCGAGGCCAAAAATAGAAAAGTACAAGAATCAACTACTGTGGGTCGAGAACACCTTACAGGAAGCAGAGGAACAACAGGTCTCGTCATCAACAGTGCAGACTCCTACCATGCAGGAGAAGACAACGAAGAGGAGAAGAGAGGAAGAGTCCCCTTTGGGGGCTGCTATTTTCAATGACAGGTTTAAAATTATTTAGAGAAAGAAGGCTAAGCTTAGTTCCAGACTAATCCTTACCAAAGATTTAGAGGAGAATACTATCTTCACCACCAATGTGCCACTTCTTTCTTCATTAGTGGGTGATAAGTCTACACAGTCTCCTACTACCTCTTCAACTTCACAAGAGAAACAACAAATAATGCAGACAGGTACATCTACTTCAGGCGAGGCAGAGAAGAGCATAATGGATATCTTCAAGGAAATAAAAGTAAAAAATGAAGCCTTGAAGATTAACACTTACAACCAGTTCTGGACGCAGTCTTCTAGTGCCCAAAGCAGGCTGCTGTCAGCCTTTGACTCAAAGAAGGGGAAAATGTAGATGGCATTCCTTCGAGCACAAGTTCCTCAACCAAAGGGAACATCAGACTACAAAAAGACATCTTTTTAGTTTGATGTCAAGGATATACATCCCATTAACCAAATGGAGATGCATAAGAAAACTAGGGAAATGATTTTCTCTACTGTCACTAACACTGCCATGACTTTGTCCAAATTACAGGTTACACTAGCAAATGTCCAATCACAACTAAATATGGAGAAAGTTTCTGCTCTTGCCAAAGACACCAAGATTAAAACCTTGGAATATTTGGTAATCAAACTGGGTTATGATCCTGCAAACATCAATGCTGCAGAGGAGCTGGTCAAAAAGAAGAATTTGGATATAGCAGCATTGAGGAAGCAGTTAAAACTTCTAGCTACTAAAGATCCTCTAGCTAAGTATATTGCATAGGCAGAGACTCAAAACGTAGATATGATGAAACTCATCATGGAGCAGACTACACAACTTAAGAAAATGGAGACATAGATGGAGAAATTGATCAAGGAAAAGGAGAAAGCTGCTAAAAATACTGCCCCTTTAGAAGCACTTCCTATCACAGTCATTCCTACAATGATAACAGCTACAACAAGTACAGGAGATGCCACAAACCAGTTGGCCAATGCAGTCCAAAATATCTCTCTTCAGAATGAGGAAGTTAATAAATTGCATGATCAAGTGAAACTATTGGAGGATCATCAAAAGAAATCCAAAATTTTTCATGCAGTAGGGCTTCAGAGAGCTAAAAATAAAATAGAAGCGTGGAGGAATTCAACAACTGAATCTTCTATTAGCTACACTCTAGGTAATGTCAAGGAAATCATATGGAACAACATCATTGAGGAGATGGATGAAATATGGCCATGTATCCAGATCATTTTTGAGCAAAAGGAGTTGATGGAAAAGGAAAACCAGACAATTGCCAATATAAATGCTCAACTGGGAGAGATTCTTGCTACAACCAACAACATTATAAAGTTTCTTAATTCTAAAAATAGGTATGAACTGGATGATCTAGGAGTGGATGACAGGACTGAAACCATTCTGGAGGTGAAGAAAGTTCTGACCAAAAAGAACTTAGTAGTGTAGTTGACAGAGAAGTGTCACACTCTTGAAGTTGTAGTCAACAATTTTTTCACAAGGATTGATGCATTGAACAAGAAGGGTTTGCCTTCACTGTTTGTGATCAATGATAAATTAATGACCAAGGAGGACTACTTCAAGAAGCTTCAGGACATTGCCAGGGACACAACCAAGTCCTCCAACATCAAAGGTTCCATGACAGGCAGGGCATTTTACGAAGCCATCAACAACATATGTTTTATTCAACATGAGATAAAACATATTTTCACTGTAAAACCCACTTTTTCCCGGTATACTAAGGTAGATGAAATCTACCGTAAGGTAACCAAGATAGCAATCCCATATGAAGAACGATGGGAAAAGCTATGTGAATTTCAGGATTAGACTACATATCAGCTTTGCCAGTGCAACACTCAAATAGTGGCCACTCAGCAACAACTTTCCTTCAAAACAGGGCCAGATATTTAAATTCATTCTTTTTGATCATATTGATTCCATTTCTGTTAGTTTTAAGTAATAACAAAATGCCATGTCACTCAGGCATTTATTGTAATAATTTTATTTTGTTTAAATACTTCATTATGTTGAAGTATTCAGGGTCACACTCTTGAACTAGTTATCACACAGATTTGTACTAAGATGGAGCATTTTTTATTAAATAAAAGGTTCTGGATTTACTTCATATGGCTTGTCTCTCAGTGAGTTGTTTTCATCATGTTTTTCATTATGTATTCTTCATATAATTCAATCCTTTTACAGTCATCCAACTTAAAATTTAACTGAATCTCAATTTCATTTTCAATCCGCTGTGAAGTTGTATTTAAATAAGAGATTAATTTGCAAGACTATATGTTATTTTTTGTTCCTCTTTGAACTTAAATTGCTCTAGATTTCTCTAATAGTTTGATTATATTCTGTTGATCTAGGAAACATTGTTTTCTTGATTTCTACTTATAAATGGTTAGATATTCAGTCTGAATATTAAATCACTTATACTTCTCTATATTCTACTTATCCATCCCACTTAAATCAAAATAACTATGTGTATTTAAAGAACAACCTTTTGTTTTCTTAAGGATCTTTCTAAGTTTAAAGCACCTGTTTTTAAATTGTTCACTGGCCCTCCAAACTGTTAAAATAAACAAAACATTTTAGATGCTTTGGCATAGCCCATTTACCTTTGTTAACTCACAAGACAACATTAGACTGGTGTCGTTGCTGGGGAGTGAAGAACTGAAAGTTAAATTTTCCCAGGGGCAACAATTTTCCCTTTCCTTTAAGGTGAATAAGGATAAGGTTATAGGTCAAAATATTTCACCTGGTGATTCCATTGGTCTAAGATGGCTCCCTATAAGCATAGAAGATCACATTCTGATTATGAGATTGTTAACTCTCTACCAGACCCAAAAAGACTCATCATGGGAGCCTCTTCAAGGAGAAGACGTAGAACACCTTCTTCTTCTTCAACTTTACACCCTAAAGACATTCCATATGTAGATCCCTTTTCATTTATACCCACCCATCCTGATTGGACTAAACTACCTCCTAGGGTTTCTGATCTTATTTCCAGAGGAGTATACCTTCCATCAACCTTTTTGATACAGTCACTTGAAACATATCAAGTTCCATCCATTCCTATCAAACCACTTTCATCTGAGGAAGAATTGGGTTTACATTTACTTGAATTCAAACCTCAAGATTTTATTACTCCAACCCCTTATTCTATTCCATCATCCTCAACTAATTTTGAAGAGACATTTTCTGTCTATTCGAATCCCTTATTTGAAAATAAGGAAGACTTCCCACCATGAGTTCAAAAATTGGTTATCAAATCCCTTTCAAATCCTTAAAGAGGTCTCCTCCCTCACCTCCATATTTTAATACACCTACTAACTGATCTTCATTTCCTTCATCTTCATCATCTTCCTCTTCCTCTTCAACATCCACTCAGACACCCCATACTCCTCCTGCTGTTATGGCTTTTTGATCCATTGTGCAAGCTAGGTATGCTGCTCTAGTTCTCCCTGCAAACTTGGGCGAAATTTTCCTGACAATTATCTAAAACATCTCCCAAGATTCAATGGAGAAATAGGTCCCTTAGTAGAGGATCATGTATCAACCTTCCTAGATTTTGCTAACAATATGAACATAGAAGAGGAAAATTTTTATAGGAGATTATTTGTGCAATCTTTAGAAGGAAATGTTGGCCTATAGGGGCTTGATCCAGGTTCAGAGGTGATTTAGCCAAACAAATCTTGGTACTACTGGCCCTTTCAGCAACAGTCCGTGGAGCGCGGACTGAGGTCTCACCCGAAGTAGTATGGGAGGGTGCTAGAACTAGGTTTCTACACCCTAGAGATGTCTGATGATCTTTGGTGGTCCGCAGTTTGACCCTACATGCTCATCACTTTGCACACCTATCAGTACTTTGCAGCCTGTGATGCTGTCTTCACGTAGCCCTACTCGGGGCCCAATCCATGTTATTACCCAATTCCTTACTATTAACCCAATATTAGTCAATTAATTAGCTTATTAGTATGTGTCTAGTTATATTTAACAATGTTCAGTATTCATATTAGTGCGTACGATAAAGAAAACAATATAATTAAATAGGAAATAGCACAAGAACATATACACAAGATTTGGAATCAAACTTCTCTTTATTATTCTTCTTCCTTGGTTACAGACTCGACTTTTCCCTACACACTCAGCTGTAGGGGTCCGCGCACTCAGCTGCGGACTCTAATAGGCCTCTGCACACTCAACTACAGAGCCTTTGCCTACTACTATGACCCAAATAACTTAGACCTTTACCCTATGCTCGCTATCTTCTAGACTCCATTCATTTCTCCATGCATCTCTCATTATCTTTACAACTTAGAGCCTCACTCTATTTATACAATCCCATGGTCCGCAGACCACGGGTAGGCTGACACTACATTCAAAACTTAGGGCAGACAACCCTATGACTCTAACATACAATTTGTGCTCCATGGCCACAATTCACAGAGTCTTTACAACAATAATACTCAAAACTTGGGCATTGAGCCCCAAAACATGCTGTGGGGGGATTCCATGCCCAACAGGCCTGCAACACAAACATTGCGACTTGTCCTCGAGTCCCTTTGTCGACGCGGCGATCCTAGCGCAGAGTCCCTCCAATGGGTCGAAATTCCCTGAATGTCGGCAACGCACTAAGCTGCTACCTGCTGAACTTGCTAGATTCTTCCTTTTGAACCCTCTGTAACTAGACTGCTCCCATACAACCGTACGAATATGTATTTATAGTCCCATGCCCCTATTTATATTTCTGAAGCGTGAAGACTGTAATGCTGTTGGCTAGTCAGAGAGTCGGCCCACCTTTGTAAGGCTTCAAGTGGCTACTGTTCACTTTGCTTGGGAAGGGATCTCCATTTAATTTGCCAAGCTGGATTGCACCTTTGTCTGAGATTTCCCTAACCACGTGCATTCCTAGCCAATGCATTTTGAATTTGCCCGGAAAATTTTCAAACTTACTATCGTATAGAAGGACTAAGTCATTTACATTATATGTGCACAACTTAATATGGAAATCATGCCAAGATTTTTCACACTGTTTCTGAACCTGCTAATGAAAAGCTGCTAAGAACCGTTCCTCCTCAAGTTCTTCCAATTGTGTAAGTCTTTCTTCCAGAGCTTTGCGGTCTGTCATCCTTGTGAGTGTAGCTATTTGTAGACTAGGTTTGATATATTCCATGGGCATGACAGCTTCCACACCATAGACTAACCGGAAAGGGGTTTGTCCCGTTAGTTTCTTGCATGTTGTTCTATAAGCCCATAGTACTACAGGGATGCGCAGGTCCCAATCGCTTCGCTACGCGTTGCACACTTTGGTCAGTACGATTTCTAGTATTTTGTTGAATGCCTCTACTGTCCCATTCACTTGTGGGTGATATGATGTACTTTTCTGATTATATACCTGGAATTCTTCTATGAGCGCGTTGATGGTTTCATTCAGAAAATGTGTTCCGTGATCACTCATTAAGATTTTCGGACAACCAAAGTCGGTTAATACATTTTCAAAAAAAAACTTCGTAGCCGTAGCAGCCGTGCAATATTTGACCAGTTGCACTTGCGCCCATTGTGTTATATATTCTGTTGCGATGATGATGTAGCGCGCTCCCATTTTTCCCTGAGCTTTGATCGGTCCTACAAAGTCGATTCCCATTTCTCAAACGGATGTAGTGTCATCTGTGGATTTAATGGCATCTTGTCCCTCTGTGATGGTTTTCCAGTTCTTTGACATATATCGCAAGCCTTATAGTGCACTTTCGAATCCTGGTGCAGGGTTGGCCACCACAACCCTGCATGGAGAATATTTTGTGCAGTTTCTCATCCTGCATAGTGTCCTCCTGCAACACCCCCATGTGCTTCCACTAGGATCTAACTTCTTTCAAATTTAGGTACGTATCTTTGTAAGCTCTCATCATTTCCCATTTTGTATAGGTGACCCATGATGATAGAAAAATCCTACGTGTGCAACACCAATTCCTTCTTCTATTGGACATAATATTCCTTCGGCATAGTCCCTGTTGTCAGAAATTGGATTATATCTTCGAAGTGCCCATCTGTGACGCGCACTGCAAAAAACTGTGCATCAGGTAATCCTTCCTCCATATTAGTGGGTTCCTCACCCATCTCAAAGCGTGATAAATGATCCGGTCCTGCATTCAAGTGTCTTGGTTTGACTATGACCTCAAAATCATATTCCTGAAACAATAATAGCCACCTGCATATGCGCCCCCCCAACACAGGCTTATTGACCAGGTATTTCAGCGCAGAATGGTCGGTATACATCTTAGAATGTCCTCCGAGTAAATAGTGTCGGTATTTTTGGAGCACATATACCATCGCTAACCCCTCGCGCTCGGTGGTGGAATAGTTCTTTTCTGCTTTGGACAATCTCCGACTTGAAAATGTGATCGGGTGATCCACGCCCTCCGCACCCTCCTGTGTGAGTATTGCTCCCAGTGCAATACACGGTGCCTCAACATGTACATGAAACTCCACATCCCATTTTGGGAAGACTAGGATTGGAGCAGAGGCCAATTTCCCCTTCAGGACATCCAAACTCTTCATGTAATCATCATTCCAGCAATATGTAACATCCTTTTTCAATAACTTTTCCATCGACACTATTATTTGGGCATAACTTTTAATGAACTTCCTATAGTATCCTGTATGTACCAAGGTAGTGCGCAACTGTTTAACACTTCAAGGTGCTTCCAAGTTTAGAATAATGACAATCTTCGTAGGGTCCACCATCAGTCCTTGTTTGCACACCACATGTTCCAACAGGTTTCCAAAGGGGATGAGGAATGTGCACTTCTTAAGGTTCAGCGCAATCTGGTGTCAGTGGCAAGTATCCAGCATCAAGCGTAAACTTGCTACATGGTGCTTAACTAATCCAAAGATAGTCGAATCATCTAGATAGACCTCCAAGAACTTGTGGATGTATTGTTTGAATGCAGCCACAACGATGCGCGAAAAGATGGCTGGCGTGTTCTTTAGTCCAAACGGCATAACATTGTATTGAAAGCAACCCCATTCCATTGCGAAGGTCATTTTGCTCCTGTCTCCTGCCGCAATCTTGATTTGATGGTACCCTGAGAACCCATCCGTGAATGAGTATGCTTCCTGGCCTCCAACATTCTCCAGTACTTCATCTGTGAATGATGTCAGGAATGGATCGTGTACACAGGCATCGTTCAACTTTTTGATGTCCACACATATTCTTATTTCACCCTTTTTCTTTTTCTCCTGTACTACCATGGGACCCACCCAGTCAGATTCTTCCAATGGCTCAATAACTCCGGTTGCGAGCGTTTTGTCTAATTCTTCAAGGACCTTTTCCTTATATTTCGGATTCAAGCGGTAAGGCCGCTACTTGACCAGCTTCCCGTCGGGTTTTAGGGTGATCTTCATCATTCCTAAGTCGCCAACGATCCCTTTTAAGTCTGTAATTTTGGTCAGGAAAAAATCTTGGTATTTGTGGAGTAACTCAATGACCTTTTCCACCATGGCATCATCCCAATAGTCCCCAAGCATTGCGTACTTCGGCTCTGCCTCTGTTCCAATGTTGACCTACTTTTTTTTAGTGGTGCGGTGATGTCGGGATCCTCAATCGATGGTACTCGAACCTCACGACAGCCTTCTGTTTATGAAATTTTGATATTTCGTGGGTCCTCATCATCCTCCTCAACATTTACATTGTAACACTCTAGCACGCAACTCAACTGTGTCGCCCATTCTGGCTAGAGTACTTCTATGGGCTCCTTGAGTGTTTTGAAAATAGCTGCTTTTACTGCCTGCAACGCATCGTCAATAGTATCCCACCAATGATCTTCGAATGTGAAAGTTAACATAAATCCCTCATGCAATATATCCCATTCGCTTGTACCATGGTGGAGCTTCGTCTTAGTATACCAATTCATGGGTATGACATCCAGGGTACGATAGAACAAATGTACCCATTAAGGCTATGGCTCTTCCCCGTAGACCTTGGTCCATTTCGCGAGGTGTGTACATGGATCATCCCGTCCATTATACTTTTATACTAGCCGCAACTGTGGTTTCCCAAATCGTAGGCACATCATTCTTCTACATCCATGCCAGTCCTTAATACTTATTTGATGCGTACCCCACCATCTTGCAGGCATAGCGTGCAGTGCCCATTTCAGAGCATCAAAACGCTGCTGTTCCGATACTTCGCTCTCAAATTTGTTCAGAAAGTCATCCATCGCTATCAACCCATCATACCTAGGCAGATCCTTTATCTCCGTGGTTATGCATTGTGGTGATCTTATCATCATGTTGAAATTAAGCGTTGTTATTTCGTGCAACCGATTTTGTGATCGCTCTATTTCTTCGTCTGAATCCAAAGTGTAGGAGCTTTCGCGCTCCCACAAAATCCTACCATCTGTAGTCGGATTCACCCAATCCTATTCTTGTGTGGTTATCTTGTAGATGCAATCGCGATCGTCACCACTATCATCGTCGCACACCGGTTCAGTGTATCGTGCTCCTTCAGCCAGATCTAGCAGTACTAGTATGCGTAGTGAATTTTTCTCAAATATCATTTTGTGCTTCTTCAGATTTATGACTCCATTCATATCAGTGGCCCAGTCTATGCCCAGTAGCGTGGGATAGGGATTGTTGTCATCAACAATCTCTATCACTTCAAAATCCGCCAACGCGCTCGCACCTTTAATATCCACCATTACCTCTTGCCATCTTCCCATGGGGAGGATCTTCTACTGGTTCGCCATTCGCAATTGAATAGGAGACCATTGTAGTGTGGGTCTTCCCATGCATTCCCATGTTTGTTTCGGCAGTATATTCGTGTCCAATCCGAGATCCAGGATTACCTAATCCATTTCATACTCGCTGATTTGCACATTTAACCTCATTTCACTTCCTGTCCGCAATGCATACTTTCCAAGTTTCCGGACCACACGCGGTTCTCCTGACCCCGTGCACCTAGTGATAATTTCTTGTAGTCCTTTTACTAGCTTACTGTTGCACAACAATTTCATGCATGTCTCCAGAAGGGTAGTGAGCATTGAAGGATCCATCCCTAGTTCTATTTGATCCTTACTACCTGAAGTGGAAGCCTCCATGAAGCTCTTCTTAGCTTCCATGAACATCTCCTTTGCACGCTCCAAATCAAATTTAGGTTCCTTTGTAGGAGCCTTGTGAACCCAAGCACATTCTTCTAGCTACTTACCTTTATCATCTTCGATGGTGATACCACTTCTGAGCACTATGTTTACATTCAGGTCTTCTTCGCGTGGCACAGACCTCATCATTTGCAAATTTTGAGTTGGGGGAGGTTGGAGTACCCCTTTTTCACATAGCCTCGCTATCAAGGTAGGGCAGTCTTCTACCTCATGATTAAACTGAGTACAGTACAAACATGATGTTCTTTTCGAATTCATACAATCGCGGGAATAATGTTCGGGCCCTCCGCAATCGTATCAAATTAGTTGTCCGCGACCCTTCTTGGTCCCATTCCACCTCGACCTCATCCGCGTCCTTGAAATCTAGCGTGCGTCATTCCTGCATTTTGGTCGAGGGCTGACGTTTCAATTTATACCCTGTAGGAAGGAGTTCAATCCATCATTAATTTGTAGCTTCTACAAGTTCGTTCATCATGGCCTACCAACCTGAAGAAATTACAATACAATTACTGGGACGTCTACATATACTTCTGCAATAGATGAAAATTATCTGTAGTTTGTTTTCCTCCTATCTGACAAATCACACACCATAATGCAGGCACCGTGGTTAATCATTCTTGTGCCTCAGGTCTTAATGGCATCGACCCTCCGCCCGCCAAGTAATTCACGAATACTGGATAGTGGTCCTTGTCATACCCCTGGCCTTTGCATTTTATGCACCATACCTCCTCGCACGCCTTTTGCCGAGGTGCCCTATCCTGTTTCAAACTCTGCATTTCTAGACACAAATTTTGCAGTTGTGCATGGATTTGTTGGACTCCCAGACCAGGATCTTGTATATGGGTCTCATGCAATCTCATTGCCATCTCCCAGGCTTCGGCTTGGGTGGAAAGCTTTTGTTGTGACAGCGCCATCCTTAAATTCAGTCAATGATGCTACAACCCATGCGCGATGCTGTCCATCCCTTAAAGTCATGTTGGCTTCACAAATCATACTCTTCAGTCTCTGGTCCAAATCCCAGGGGGTCTCGCTTGGGAGCATCGCGATCTCCTTAAACCCGATAATTGATTGTGTCTCTTACTTGGCCTGCTAAATTCCTTGTTCAGCGCGGCCTGGATTTATGCGATTCCTACGTTTGGATGGTCATTAGAATGCTTAATGTACCATGTTAATGTGCAATCCTGTAACGCGCTTACCAACGTAGCATTTTTTCTATTGTCATCCATGACTTCTTGTGCTTCCCATACTGCTCTTACCACGAACCAGAATTGGTTTGGATCTTCATTCCCTACTCCTCTAAATACTGGAAGTTTGGTCGCACTCGCCATACTGAACTATGGTGGTGGTGGAGGTGGGGTGGGTGGAGATGGAGGTGAAGATGGTGAGACGGGTGGCAGTGTATGTGGAGGTGTTAAGCGCGGAATTTGTTGCCTTATTAGACTGACCGCACTTCTTGGAGAAACTTTCACGAGCTCTTCCTCTCTTTCCCATGAGGGTGAAATTAAGGGAATAGTTTCTAACTCTTCACTACTTCTATTTTTGTATATCTTCCCACTTTGCGTAGTCCCAAACACTAATTTATTCACGTAACCCACTTTTCACACAATAACATCTTAATCCAAGTATTCAAAGATTTAATATACTTACCTCGCGATCTTTTGAGGAAGTGTCATTCCTCCTCACTATAGCTGACAGTCGTATCTACTGCGAACTCACTGATAAATCCTCCTATAATTCGGTCGAGCCAATGATCCACAGATTGCATGATCTTATCTTCTGATGCTTCTAATATGCGCACTAATTCTGGATTCCACACGATTGGTTATCGAGCCTGCACCTTCCCTAACTGTCTGCTAGCTTCGCAATCGACTCATACTGCTTAGACAGAAAGGATGCAAATAAAGTTTCATGGATTTCCATATATAAGTAGCCCTCCAATCGATGTTCCTTAGATACTTGCAGATTCCTATTTTACTGTGCTGCGTGAATATTCTTGTCCAACCACCCTTCAATTTCTTTCTTTGTTGGATTCTAATGACATGGCATCAGACATCCCTTATGCAGATCTTTGTCCTAGAAATGAAAACATTTGTTGGCTTGTAGGGGCCTAACCCAGGTTTAGAGGTGATTTAGTTAAACAAATCCCATTACTACTAGACATTTCGGCAACAGTCCACAGAGTATGGACTGAGGTCTCACTCGAAGTATTATGTGAGGGTGCTAGAACCAGGTTTCCACACCCTAGAGATGTCTGATGATTTTTGGTGGTCCGCTGTTTGACCTTGCACGCTCGTCACTACGCACACCTATCAGTACTTCGCAGCTTGCGATGCTGTCTTCACGTAGCCCTACTCGAGGCCCAATCCATGTTATTACCCAATTCCTTACTATTAACCTGATATTAGTCGATTACTTAGCTTATTAGTATGTGTCTAGTTATATTTAACAGTGTTCAACATTCATATCAGTGCGTGCGATAAAGAAAACAATATAATTAAACAGGGAATAGCACAAGAAAAGATACACAATATTTGGAATCAAACTTCTCTTTATTATTCTTCTTCCTTGGTTACAGACTCGACTCCGCCTTGTGCACTCAGCTGCAGGGGTCCGCACACTCAGTTTCAGACTCTACTAGGCCTCTGCGCACTTAGCTGCAGAGCCTCTTCCTACTACTACGACCCAAAGCACTTAGACCTTTACTCTATGCTCTCTATCTTCTAGATCCCATTCGTTTCTCCATGTATCTCTCATTATCTTTACAACTTAAAGCCTCGCTCTATTTATACAATCCCATGGTCCATGGACCATGGGTAGGCTAACACTACATTCAAAACTTAGGGCGGACAACCCTATGATTCTAACATACAATTATGCTCCGCACTGGCAATTCGCATAGTCTTTACAACAATAATACTAAAAACTTGGGCTTTGAGCCCCAAAACATGCTGTGAGGGGATTCCATGGCCAATAGGATATGTTAGGATCTGGTTTAGGCAGCTCAGAGCTGACTCTATTAGAACTTGGAATGAGCTCATAAAATATTCAAAAATCAGTGGGGGGTAAAGAAAGATCATGTTTACTTCCTTATTGAATATGAAGAATTAAAGAGAAAACCTGGTGAACCCATTGCTAAATTCATCAAAAGATTTAACAAAATCTATCATATAATGCCTATTGATTGTAAACCACCAGTAGTAGCTGCAAAGGTCAGATTCTCAAAAGCATTTGATGATGATTTTGTAGTCATGCTAAGGGAGATAGTTTCGAATACATTAAAGGACATGCAGACAAATGCTATAGAGGTAGAAGCCAATAGTTCAGCTTCTGGCAAAGTCAAAGCTAAAGCAGAAAAAGAAGAAAGAAAACTAAAGGCTAAGATTGATGATTCATATTCCTTCAAATCTAAACTTGAAGATCAAAAATTTGATGAAATTACATCTTTGCTTAGGAACCTTTGTAATAGGATTTCGAAAATTGAAACATAGCCTAGAACTGTTCAGCAAACTATTGTCGGACCTCAAGCTCAAACTCAATTTAGAAGAACTCCTCAAATGCAAATTCTTCAGAGACTAGCTTCTGACCAAAACATTCAGCCACCTTTGATGATTGATGATCAATAGCCACAGGATATAGGCCCTTTAATCACTAAAGATATCAATAATATTGATTCATCAGTAGTACAAATGGCCATAGTTCCTTCATCCCCACCTTAGTCCTTTGAACAAGAACCAGGAGATGCTCAACTGTCAACATACTTAGCATTATCTGAATTTTTAATTGCAGAATTGAATAAAAGATATGATCTAAGGCCTAGATCAGGTCCTGGTAGACCTCCAAAATCCACCACCATACTCGAACCTACAATGAAAACCATTCAAACACAAACTCCAACACCTTAGACTATAGAGTCATCCACTCAAACCATTAGATGCTTCAGGCTGGGATTTTCTCTGCAACTTACATGACATTATGTTGCCTCTACCAAGTTAGATGTTCCTGTACCCTTGGATTCTTGTCTGTTTGAATGCGACTCCTGAGTTTGAGACAAATTTCTAGGCTTTTTGTTATCTGATTTCAGTTTATAAGTTGATGTTGTTAGTTTACACTTCTTTTCTGGAAGGTTATGAACTACTGACTTCTATGTTTGAGTATGTATTGTAATTAAGGGTACTTTTTAAACTAGGACATTTTACTTATAATTATAATTGTCATTAGATATATATATATATATAGATATATTATTTTGTTTAAAGTTTTTTCTCAGAACTAGAATCTTTTGAGTCTAAATACTATTAATTCTACGATGTTCTTTACTCTACAATGATACGATAAATACTTGTTATTCCTTAAATTTTACTCTATATGATTAATCAAGACAACTTAATTTCACATATCTATATTGCAAGTAAAAAAACAAATAAAGTACCAACCATAGAAAAATATATATAGGAACATGTCATTTGTTCTTTTCTGTACATAGAGATTACTAGACATGCATTTACCGTATATATATATATATATATATATATATATATATATATATATATATATATATATATATATATATATATATATATATATTCCAAAGAGTCATTCTCTTTAAACTAACTAAATAAACATTTTTGTACTAAATATTTAAAGCATACATATGTGCATGTTTAATTGTACATATTTATAAGTATCATACTTCATACTATTCCTATTCATAAAGAAAAATATTCACATAAGGTTCAGGGTATTGCCTTGAAATTATGAGTCTGGAAACTAATAAAAGACTTCACCAGCTCCACACAACCTTTGACACTTTCTCCTCAAAGTGCCCCTCCCCCCCAAGCACATGTTTGCAAGCTTTTTGTTTTTGTCCTTCTTGTTGCCTTTTCACCAGTTCAACACTATACTTTTTTTTTGAAAGAAAAGACAAAATAGATTAGCCATCTACCCACTCAATTGGTAGTTGGTAACTACATCCACCTCACCCAACATGTGACGAGTATTTTCTAGTTCATTTATGAGCTCTACTTCCCACTCTCATAGACAACATCCCGTCTTTAAGGTTAGTTATGGATTAATTATTTCCATAATTATAAATGATCTAATAATTTAGATTAGATTCCTAGGAATTAAAAAATAGGGTAATCAAAGTCCAATCAATTTCCAATATCATCTTGGATCCTTATATCTTTCATCCAGGTGTACTTTCAATATTAAATTCGAGACTCTTTTATTTCATTAACAACATAATAATTTAAAAATTCACATTTAATAATAATGAATACTAAAATAATGATAAATTTGTTTCCAAATAGGTTCTCAAAATAAACGCAACATCCACACTTAACCATATAAAAAATTACATTATATTCTCTAAGTAAGGGGATATCACATCCACCCCCGCTTGAGTTTGACATTGTCTTGATGTCTGTTCTCAATTATAGAACTCATTCAAGCTCTTTCAAAATAGAGATGGATATGCTTCCTTAAAAGAATCATCCAACTCCCAAGTTGCCTCTTCTGGGTTGAAATGCTTCCATTGAACTTTTACTTGAGTTATGTTCTATTCCAGAGCATGACTACCCTTTGGTCTAGAATACGTAGAGTTTCTGCTAGGAACTTACCCTCTGGTTCTGTTATCACTCAGGTTGTTCCCCAAAAGTTGTAGAAAAGGGAATACGGCCGAGGTAACCACAGAACAATCTTTTAGATGCAGGTTCTAGCCAATTTGCATCCAGAGAGGGCTCTCTCTTTATGATTTAGCTTTGTTTTGAGGTATATTAGGCTACTTATGAAGTACAAGGGTTTGTTTGATTTTTGGATGGTGATATTCTATAGAACACGGGTATAAATCTGAGAATTTTAGTCCATTGGGATAATGGAGTCCATGAGGATGAACTGCTGGATATGGTATCTTTGACAGAGGGGGTACTACATAGCAAGGTAATCGATCATGGAACAATTTATATGCTGGAATCAGGTGGGATGGAGTCAGTGGGTGAAGGGCAATTAAGAATCCTTCTTCATGTTGATAAAGGGAAAGTGGATAAATATTGCCAAGGAGCAGTTAAGAATTCTTTAGCTATATTCAAGATGCAAGAACCAGGGGAAATAGGAGCAGTTAAGAATTCCTGCTTATGCTAATTCTGAAGAAAACATTGATAATAACAGAGATTGAACTCAGAGTGCTTGCAAACAAATTCTGAGTTATTCTTTTTCCCAATTATTCAGATCATGAAACATATATGATATAGTAAAAACAGAAATTTAAAACACAAGTAAGAGAGACTTATTGATCCACAAAATGATTTAGGAATTGTGTAACATAGTCCTCTGCCATAAATTCCACAACCAGCGAGTTTAGCAACAATGGATTCCAACAGCTTTTGCATTCAGAATATTTTCAGAGCTACAACGCAGTTCCAGAAATGTATCACCAACCCTGAATACTTCGCTTGGGGAGGTATTTGTACAAAAATGTTTACAAAATATCTCAAAGAGATAATATCTAGTAATAACTTATTCTACCTACTTTACAGGAGAAGTAAATGATCTTGGGAACAGGGAGAAATAAATGCAGAAGTAAATGTTGTTGTGCTGGCTGCTCAGTTGGTGAGATGCGTTGACAGTAAGCTCGGTGAGTCGGCTGGTGGCTGTTTCGCTGATATTCCACGCTGCTGCCTCGGCCTCCTCGGGTGCATTTAATTTTGATTTGATACATTGCTACCCCGCTTATAAGATTTCCAACATGCTTTGCCACCACTGCTCTTCTGGTAACTGATGTCTTTGCAGCTTTTTGAAAGTCTCATCAGCATTTGTGTACCTGTAGAAGTTACGCTGGACTGAAAAAAGATGTTTCACTTCATGCTCAATATAGAAGAGATTTTCCAAGTTGTTGTAGAGAGTTTGGATAGATGGAAGGGCTTTCTCTGCTGAAGTACTTGATGATGCATTTAGTTGATCAACAGCATGTTTATTCAACCTGTGCATGTACTCAGCTTGTCTCAACAGGCGTTCATTTTTTCCCAATAGACTTGGCAAGCCCCTTTCATGCAAAACTGCAAATCTTTCTACAAAAGAATTTACCTCCACTTGCATGTCCTGGCTCTTCCTCTCCAAGTTCTACATCAGGGTCTTCATGGTCAGAACTCTTTTGATTGTAAGAATGGTGCCTCTCCTGTCTCTGATGTCTAGTGCTGCTAGTTCTTCACTGGTTTTAGTATTCAAAAAATGTATCAACCTATTGGCCTGTTCGGGCATATGTCCCAATAAATTTCTAGCCTTTTGAATTTCCACCTGGGCTGCTGCTATCAAGTCAATCTGCTCATATATAATCTGAATAGATCTCCATATATTTCAAATGGATTCAGTGATGTTAGCCCATAAAATGCCTTTGATTTATCTCAGAGGCTTATCTAAAGAGAGGTCATTTTCCAATGCTTTTACCTTGTTCTCTAATGCTTTCACCTCTCTTGTCTTTTCTGCCACAGTCATTTTGGATTTGTCATAACTCACTTCCAATTTTGCCAATTTCTCTTTGGCATCTTTCAATTTTGATACTTGGAGTTTTAATTCCTCCATGGCTTTAATTAACTCCTCTGTGGTCATGGTAGTGCTACTACTCGCTGCTGTTGTTGTTGCTGAATTACTTGCTACTGATGCTGGGATAGTGGGAGGAACTGTCGTTGTAACTGTGGGAGGAGTAGTTGTGACTGTTGGAGCTATTTGAGATGGCTGGGAGGTCGACACTCCCTGCTTTTCTTGTAATGCTTTCTCCAATTCCTGCTCTGTCTCACTTAATCTTTGATTTATTCTCATCAACAAGTCCATCATGTCCTCCTCTACTTTTTTCTGCACAACCTCTGTAGTTTGTGGATGCATAGTAATAGGCAGCTTCAATTGTTTCCTGAGGGCAGCAATGTCCTCTTCCTTTTTCTTCATCAATGCTTTTATTCTCTTGGCATCCTTGGGATCATGTCCCAACTCAATGATAATTTCTTCCAAGGACTTTATCATGTTGTCCTTGGCTAAAGAAGGTGCCTTCTCCAAATCTAGTTGGGCCGATAAGTTGTTCAATGAGTTTTGCAATTTGTGAGCCAACATTGCTTTGTCTCTCAATGTGGAGTAGAACATATCACCAGTTTGCTTATGCAGCTCAATTTGGTCCATAGGATGTCTTTGGCAAGGACCTCCAGATTGGTTCTAATGTAGTAATCTGCTGACTGTGGCTGCTGCACTTTGGGCTTAAAGTGGCTCAAGATCATTTTTCCTTCTTTAATGTCATATGCAGACATTAGCCTTTGCTGGTTGGCGGGGGTCATCTTGAGAAATTGGTCATAAAGTTGTAGCCTCAATGGATCATTTTTAGCCTTAATCTCTGTGAATGTTCTTTTGACATCTTAGGCCTGCTTGCTTGATGGTCTTGTGGATGAAACTTCCACACTATGATGCCTTTCTAGGTCCTGCCTATGAGAGCTGATGGATGTTTCTACCACTGGGGATGTCTGTGGGCTGGTTGCCCTCTCACCTCTTGGACTTTCTATGGTTTCCTCAATAATTTCCTCTTCAGGTAGAGGATTTATTCTTTGCCTTTTTGCCCCTGGTTGCTCTGCTGGTCCACGTAGTGGTGTGGTCTCTTCTATGTCCCTTTTCCTACCCTTTTCCTCATTTAGAGGAGTCTGTAATGCTGGTACCTCTGGTGCTTTGGTCTGGATAGGAGGAATTTGCCCTTGGCCTTGTTCCTTTGATGCTTCTCGTTGATCTTTCATTATGTGCTGCTCTGTCATTATGTGATGCTCTGTATCCAGCACTTCTTTACCCTTTGATGTCCCTGTAGCTGGTGTAGTACTTTCTTGGGCAGGTCGCTGTGAAGTTCCAGCAGATGATGTGCCCACTCCGATTTGCTGAGGCAGTTTGAAAGACACCTGCCCAAAAGAGTCCAGGTCAAGGGTCTTTTCAATATTTTTCATAGCTTGTTCCATCCTTTCTTCCTTAGTGAGTTATTCAATTAATGTGCCCTCTACCCACTCATCTCGATTAGAAAATTTCTCTATTTCAGGGATCCTACAATGTTTGTAGGCTGATAGCCTATTTTTTACTTTTCTTTCAGTGATAAAGCCATTTGGGTCTAGGGTACCCACCAAAAGCTCTTCTTTAATCTGAGTTGTTCACCAAATCTCTTGTCAGCATCTTGCCATGCTTCCTTTTTGTTAATGATGAAAGGGCCTAACTGGTTTCTTAATTTCAGTTGAGCTTTTTTCTTGGCACCATAAAAGTGAGTCAAATCTGAATTGATAAATTGCCTGAAATATTCTAGAGAAAACAGTCTCATAGGCACATATTTTGGTAGTTTGTAAGGGCACAGGTCATGACCATATATCCTAATCTCAGTGTGATTCTGGTAGAAGTACCAGTCACCTATTTTGTAGCTTTTGGAGAGCTGTAAAATTTTCTGCATATCACCAGAGAGTCTAGGAGGAGGAGTTCTCATAAGTAGAGAGGAGACCGGATGTATAAACAAATCAATGAATTCACAATAAGTGTAAGGAGAGTTATGAACTTCATGGAAGACTGAGGTCCAAAAGATCACAGACCTCCTTTCTCCTTTAGAATCCAATTTTCTAATGGGAAACTGAAAACTGTCTGGTTGGAAGTACAAGAACAGATGATATATATATATATATATATATATATATATATATATATATATATATATATATATATATATATATATATATATATATATATATATATATAAGAGGTATACTTAAAGACTCATTATATGTCTAGATTCATGAATTTGTCATGGATCTTGCTGGCAATGAAAGTAGCATAGTCATATTTGGCAGCAGGAGGCTGTCTTGGAGTAAGCATGGACAATAGAGCTAAGATGGTCTCATCAACATATTCACTTGTCTTAAATCCTAGAACATAGGATATCATATCAATAATGAATCTTCCAGTTTCATTGAACCAGACGTGGTGAAAGGGAGGTGGCTCTTTGGGCTGGTAATCTGGTCTCACAAATGTTTGAAAAACACTGGTTATCTCTGCATTGGTTAGTTTAGAGCCCTGTTCAAGTAAAAATCCCATAGAAACATGAGCCAGAGGCTGAGTAGGTTTGAAGTGTAGCATTTCATTTATTGACTCAGGGGTTATATGAAAGAGGACAGTTCCAGTTGGAGTCATAACTGCTTTATGAGTAGGTTCATAATTGGCACGTCATAGGTGGATAACATCTGTGAATACATTTACTGAGGGGAGGTAGTATCTGGGTGATTGGATTCCCATATCCCATAGAGATCAATTTTGCTTAGGTAACTGTTCCTAATTTCACAGAATGCTTGGAGGTAGTTTTAGTAACCAGTTAAGTCTTGTATTTGAAAATCCCTATCAGCTAAGGGTAGCTACTCTAACTCTTTGTGCGACGCATTGAGGGGAGCAATGTTCAGGGCCACTGGAGACTCCATTTTGGTTTTTGTGCTTTTGAACTGGGGGCGGGGCTTTTGTAGGCAAATGGGAAAAATAACAGTGGTTCTAGTGCGTATATTTGAAGGCAACACGGTGAATTGAACTTGAATTTGGGTTCTTCGGAAAATTTTGCAGAGGAAAGCTAAAAAACATGGTTGTGGGAGGTGAAACGGGTAAATACCTGTGTTTTTGGACGCGCACGAGAGTAATTTGCAGGTTTGGATGACAAATTACTGAGTGGGATGTCGGATTAGGCTGGCCAGGGTGGCGGACTGGAGTTCTGGTAGCAGCTTTGACGAAATTCACATGCACCGGTCTCGTGAAAGCAACCAATAGAAATGAATGAAAATGACACTTTCACGAGTTTTTGACAAAAATTGGTTTGGCGGGCTTTTGGTGCCTTTTTTCTTGGATGATGTCAGCATGTCGTGGTGTTTTGTCGTGTAGCAGGGTGACGTGGTGCTGACGCGGTGATGACGTCACAAATGAGGTGGCAATGACATCAGCGGGGGCGGTAAGCGGTCTTGGCCCCGCACCGTTTTTGGGTAAAGGTGGTATCGGGTTGGAGGGCAGCGAGCAATGTGGGATGTTGCAACCTGTCCCTTGGTATGGTGGGAATACCACCGTTCCCCGAGTGCTAATCATCGGATGCGGAGGGGGTTGCGATATGGATCTGGGCCGTTGGATGGTCGGGCGCAGATCCGACGACGGGTGGTGAATGGGATATGACGGAGGCTACGACGTGAGGCCCATTAATTAAATCAACATTTTTTTAATGTGGGCGGGTATGACCTTTGGTGATCTGGGTTGTAGGGGTTAAGTTTATTAATCAACCGGATGTTAATTAACTCTTTTAAATGGCGCGACAATGGATTATTAAAAGGTTTCAAATAAACCTTTTAATTCCTTTTGTATAATAACATATGGCTTATAGTTTAGCCGGGGGCGGGATATTATATTTTTCGGGATTTTTCATATATTTATATAATACGGGGAGGGAAAACTATTATATAGGAATTATATAACAAAGTTAAGGGTTAATATGAAAGATATGTTCAAATAAAAGCACTAAGTTGAAAAAGTGAAAAACTTAGGCTTAGGGAAATGAAAGGGCGCCAAGCTATGAAGTTGGAAAACTTAGCATAATGGAAGAAAATAATTTTTACACAAGAAATGTGGCTTCAAAGCAAGAATGTTATACTTCTTAGGTTTTTTATGAAATGGAGTGTTTTTAAGAGTATTGAGCAGATCCCAACATCTTTAGGGGGGAGGTTAGTGAGTGATTTTGGGAGAAATGTGGAGGGAAGTTAGTCATGCTTCACTTGTTTTGTAGCCAAATCATTGCCATTGTGCTTATGATATCAAATGAGATGAATCACATTTGAAAGACAAAATTGCTCATAAACCTGCTTCTGCAACATCCAAACTGCCTACCCAGCATATTAGACCTAACATTTTTTCTTCCTTTTTCCTTGGGTGCATTTAAACTAGCAAACCCTTACTCTTTTCTTTTCTTTTAACTGCCATCCTATCTAAGTCTGCCCTTATTTCTTCCAGGGGCTCAGATTTAGCTGTTGAGCACCTTTGCTTCTCTACCTAACTACTTATCTGCTAAGCTTGAACTGTCTGGACAGATTTTTCTCTCTATCTCTAAAACAAGAAACTAAAACATGAACTGGCCAAGATTAAGCTGTTTGGCCACCCATCACTTGTGACAAAAGTCAACTAATTGCACATGATGAAATTCTTTGCAAAAATAGAATAGTAGTGGCATTTGGACTAGCACACTTTCCTGGTCTTCTTAATTTGGGGTTCATTTTCTTTCTTTTTGACCGTTTGAATTTTTTTCCCTTTGATCTTTCTTTAGGGCATACCCTCTTTTAATTTTTTAATTTTTTGATTTTTTTTAAAATATGGAACCTTTGCAGCATGGAAAGGATGAACATATTTGGGATTTTACCAGTCAATCATGAAATATGACACCTATTGGTATAGGAGCATAACACTGGCTCCACTTGGGGATGGATTTTCCTGGTGAAAAACCAAGAATAGTCGGTCAGATGGCCTTATATTCAATTCTTGCCGTATTCTAAAATTTTCCCTTTGTTGTAAGTAAACAAAATTGTACTTCTATAACATATATACATTTCTCATAAGCTCATTCAAACAATTGCAGCTCTGTTTTGGTTGGTTTTTATGAACGCTTGTTCTCATATTTACAGCTCCCAAGTCTTCTTCTTCAATTTCTGGTAAACTAAAAAGTAACACAAAAAGGTAAGACAGTTCCTTGACTGTTCCTAAAAATTTGCTACATATTCCTTCCTATCTTATTGCTGTAATAAATTGAAGAAAGTAAACATTTTTATGTACAAGTTAGAGTCCTGAAATCTTCAACAAACTGGATCAAAATAATGCTTCAGCATCCGACCATTTATTGGCCCATCTTCTGCTTTTGTACCATCTAGGCTTCTCAAAAAGTAGGTGTTGTTTCCTTGTGAGGCCTGAATAGCAAAAGGTCTTTTCCATAGGAAGTCAAACCTCCCATGTTTCCCTTTATATTCCCTCCTGGAATCCCATTTCAGTACCTTGTCTCCTATGAAAAAATCTTCTGCCTTAGTCCTCTTGTCAAATATCTTCTTGAGTTTTTCTTGTAGAAGTTGAAATCTTTGATACACTTCTTCTCTAGTCTGCTGTAAATGAATAGTCTGATTGATTCTTCTCTGAATGTCATTGGGTTCTTCCTACACTTCTTGCAGTAATTTTATCACAGGGACTCCCAAAGATGAAGGGAATACAGCCTCCATGCCATAAACCAATTCATAGGGGCTTGTTCCATTGGATCTCTTTGTAGTCAATCTATCTGCCCAAAGTGCATTGATAAGCTTCTATGCCAGTTCTTCTTGTTTTCCTCCAATACTTTCTTAATGATATTGATCAGGCTTTTATTGGATGATTCAGTTAGACCATTACCTTGAGGGTAATAGGCTATGGAGTGGCCTAGGGTAATGTGGTACTTGTGACAGAAATTAATCATTCTCTTGGATTTAAAAGCAGCAACATTGTCAGTTATGATCTTTTTCGGACAACCAAATCTAGACAGGATATTGGTTTCTAAGAATTGCATGATCACTGAATCATTAGCTTGTCTATAAGGGATGGCTTCTGTCCACTTGGTGAAGTATTCTGTGGCAGTCAAAATCCATTTATGCTGGCTAGAAGAGGGAGGGTGAATTTCCCCAATGAAATCCAAACCCCATTGTTGAAATGGTTTTTCAGTGGAAATTGGTTTGAGGGGTAGAGGTAAAAGCTTTCTCTTGCCTTCAAAGATTTGACATTTATGGCAAGTAGTTACAACTTTTTTTACATCAGCAAATAGGGTGGGCTAGTAAAATCCAGCCCTTAGGATTTTATCAGCAGTTGATTTCCAATACAAATGTCCACCACAATCCCTTGCATGAAATTATTTCAGCGCTTTGTCAGTTTCATCCTTTGTTAAGCAATTCAGTAAAATGCCTTCATGATTTTTCCAAAATAAAACGTTATCTAAAATACATAATTTTGAAGCTTTCATTTTCAGAAATCTCTTTTTAGTTCTGGATAACCCTGGAGGAGCCTGCAAGTTTAACAATACATAAATTATATCAGCATACCAAGGTGATTGTAAAAAGGCTTGATTGATCTGTGGAGTCGCCATCTCCTGTTCATTATCCAGTTCATTGATGTCAAGGGCTTGAAAGTTGGTTTCAGTCATAAGTTTAGCTAATCCTTGTCCTTTTATCAACTTTGTTGGTTTAATTTCAATGTCATATTCCAACATGTTAGCTATCCATTTTCCTCTTTTGCCTTCAATTCCCTCTTGAGTTAGAATATCCTTGACAACAGTATTTGGCACATAAGCTATTACATGAGAGTATAAGATATAAACTCTGAAGTCCTTAATAGATTTTACCAGTGCATAACCTGTTTTTCCATGATTTGATACTTAAGTGGTGCATCTCTAAGCGCTTTGCTGAAAAAAGCAATGGGTTTTTCACATCCCTGATCATCTTTCTGTAGCAAAACAACAACAATAGTATGTTCTGATGCAAAGGAAAAGATTATAAAGTCTCTGTCAAATTTCGGGCTTGTGAGGACTGGTGTTTTGGTTAAAGCTATTTTGATTTCTTCAAAGGCTTGTTTAGCTTCTATTGTCCATTTGACTTTGAAATCTTTCTTCAGCATATTGTTTAGCAATATTATCAGCTTAGCCAAGTTGGGTATGAATCTTCTTAAGAAATTGATTTTCCCTAGGAAAGCTTGAAGTTCTTTGATATTTCTAGGGTGAGGAACTTGCAGAATGGCTTGTATTCTGTTTGGATCTATTCTAATACCTTCTTTGGAGATTATGTGACCTAACAGCTTACCTTCTTCTAGGCCAAATAATGATTTCTTTGGGTTTAATGATATACCATATTTTCTGTAGATTATAAACACTTGTCTGAGATGATCTAGGTGTTCCTGATCTGATTTGGAAAAGGCAGCGAGATCATCTAAGTATATGACCAGGAAATCATGAATTTCTTTAGCAAAATCTATGTCCATGGCTCGTTGAAATGTTGCCCCCACGTTCTTCAGTCCGAATGGCATCTTTACATATTTGAAAATTCCCCAAGGTGTTGTAAAAGAAGTCTTATCTTGGTCATTAGGGTGGACCAGAATCTGATTAAAGCCTGAGAATCCATCTAGCAGTGAAATTCTAGAGGCTCCCACTACCCTTTGTAAAATGTGATCCATCTTGGGTA
This sequence comes from Pinus tabuliformis, assembly GCA_031772625.1. Taxonomy (NCBI): domain Eukaryota; kingdom Viridiplantae; phylum Streptophyta; class Pinopsida; order Pinales; family Pinaceae; genus Pinus; species Pinus tabuliformis. The sequence continues at coordinate 1,137,962,450 of CM062809.1, read as the reverse complement.
AGGGGTAGTGATCTTTTAAAGAGACTTTATTCAGATTTCTCAAATCAACACACAGTCTTATTTCTCCCGTTTTCTTCCTAGTGGGCACTAAATTTGAGATCCATTCTGAAAATCTAATGGGTGCAATTATCCTAGCTTCATACATTCTCTTGACTTCCTTTTCAATTAGAGGGAGGAGTACAGGGTTGACCCTTCTAAGTTTTTGTTTGAAAGGTTTTTGATTTTCTTTGAGAGGTATGGTATGCTGAATCACAGACGTGTCATAGGATTTAAGATCTTCATAGCTCCATGCAAAAACATCTTGAAATTCTTTGAACAGTTAAATATATTTCATCTTTTGGTGGGGAGGTAAAGTTTTAGACAATTTTATCATTTTAGGATTTTGCTGAGTCCCTATGTTACAGTTCTCAATTTCTGCATTTAAAGGTTTCATTTTGGGTTTCCTTGGGATGTCATTAGAGTCAAAAATATCTTCGAGAGGGGTTAATCCTGTGGGTAAAAAATTATCCTTTAAGTCAATAACTTCAGACTCCTCTTCAACAATTTCATCAAAGTCTATTTGTTTCAGCTCTTGCAACTCCTCGTTGGTAAATGTTGTTGGATGTAGTATTTGAGTTTCCGTTTCACCTGAAATGTGAGTTTCAATTTTGTCTATTTGATCATCCTCACAAATGGTGCTTGTGTCTATATTTGTGCTGAAAAATTATTCTTTTAAGGTCAGGAAATTATTAATCTGAGTGTCATTGTCAAACACTTGCCAGTTTTTAACATTGTCTGGTACAGTCGGCCTGTGTTTAATTTCAGCAGTAAAATGATGATTAGGCTCAAAAGACAGTTTACAAGTGCTGGCAAATGTTGCCAACTGTGAGCATGCAAATTGTGTTTTCTTGGAATTTTGGCAAACTGTGATTCTAGAAAGGTATTGAGTATTTCAATTGCTGCCCCTCTATAAGCTCTTAACCTGAGGTTGTTTGTGAGAAAGTTTCCTTTCATTTGTTGAATAACCAAATCAGAGTCTCCCAGAATTGATACCCTAACTGCCCCTAAACTTTTGATCAATTTGAGTCCTAGCAGGAGGGCTTCATATTCATCCATGTTATTTGTGCACCTAAAATTCAGCCTGTATGCATGTCCTTCAGCATGATCATTTTGCATGTTATGTATCCAAATTCCTGCCCCTGATGCTAGTTTATTGACAGATCCATCAAACTCTAGATACCATAGGATTTCTTGACTACAGCTATCATTAGGGGTTTTAAAAATTGCTTAGTAGGCAGATTTGGATTTTCAGTTTCATGTGGTTTCCCTTGTGCATCTGTTATATCAATTATTTCAGCAATTTCTAGATTTTGAGCAATAGATTCTTCATTTATGCTTTTTCCTTGTGCTGATGCTAAAACCTTGACATCAGTTGGGGGGCAAATTTCAGCATTGTATAGGATGAAAGAGTCCATATCAGAATGCATGGAATAGATGGGAAAATTTTGGGGCTTCTCTTGGCTGTTGACCACATATTTCATCAAAGTTTCCCAGTACAATCTCTTTGGCTGACCAAATACTGAAATGGTAGCATAGGACATGTCCAACTGTAAAGATCCCTGGAGCTTTGCACCCCAAGATCTGGACAAAAGCATTCCATATTTTGGTGGGATATCAGCTACCACTACATCCATTAAAATTGTCTTGGCAGGGTATTGAACTAGAGATACACATAAATCTTTGATTAGGCCTAGACATCTGACCTGGCTAGAATCAAAAGAGAACAAGTCTTTGTATGGCTTGGTGATATCTAGGTCCAACTTTTCCATCACAGATTTGGGCATTAGATTATGGGAAGCTCCAGAATCAAACATTGCATTATGAAGCACTTTGTCATGAATATTCAGACTTTCATAGAAAGGAGGAACTCCATCTATTGATTTTCCATTTACTTCAGGGCCAAAAATTAATTTTGGTTGGTCATCTAGAACATTCACTGCATCTCTGTTTTCTAAAATTTGAAGTGATTTGCTGATTTTTTCTCTATAGACATCATGTTTAGCCAATTCTGACAGTGGAATGGCTATTTTTAACTTGCCTATTTCGGTTTCAAGGTTGAAAGGTTTTTCTATTTGAATTTTTGCATTTCGGGCAGCAAGATTTTCTTTTTCTGCTGTGTTTTCAATGCTTTTTTCTTTATCAGGAGTGCTGTTATGAGCTGAATCTGCTTTAAAATTAATTTCAGGAGATTCCTTTGCATTTTCTTTGAGAGGAAAGGAAGTGGAAGGCTGACTGTTTGATGGTTGGCTGTCTGATATGTCCTCAATCGTTGGTTCTTTTGGGTTGAGGTCTGTTCTAGCAGGGAGTTGTATAGGGGGTTATTGACCTTTGCTTTTTTAGGCTTCTTGGCATCTTTCTGCTTGTTGGGTTTAGGGACATCTATCGTTCTGCTTCTCAGCTTATATTGCTTGTGGACCTCATAGATAACAGCATCATATCCCTCCCTAAAATCGAATGATTCCCCAGATTGGGTTTGGAATTGATTAAAAGTATGAGCTTCTTGGTCATCCTGGGTCAAAAAGATTTGCTGTTCACTATTTAGACTCATTAAGTGAATTTGAGAGTCTTCTATTGACTCACTAGAAGTTGAAGCTTCAACATAGTTCTCCTAGAATGGAGGCCTGATGTTTTGGTCAGGGCTGACCTTTCCAGCATTGGGATTCTGATTTTTTCTGAAATTTGGGTTTCTTCCCGTGTTACTTGGTTGACCATCCCAAGAGGATTTCCTCTAAATTGTTTCTACTCTATCACCCAGTCTATCCATTCCTTTAATAATTGCATCTAATTTTTGTTCAAATGCAGAGGGTTATTCTTTGAAAGATGCTCTCCTTTCAGCGCTAGCTCGAGCTCGTTTAGAAATCAGATTGGCCTCTACACTGACAGCTATACTCTGCATGTCTTCTAAGCTTGGAGGAGCTCTTTCCCTAAGCTGATAAGCCATGTCAGAATCAAATCCATCAGGGAATTTGATCAAGGCCAAGTCTGTTGGGGATCTGAGATTCTGAGGGATAACATTGTACACATTATTAAGTTTGGCGCAATAATCTTGAACAGTTTCTTGTGGGCCTCTTTTCAAGCTTTCATATTTTGATAGGATGTGTAAAGGGTCCTTCTTCTTTTCCCATCTGTTCAAGAAAGTTTGATAAAGGGCATCTGGGTCAGAAATAGTGTTTATAGGGAGTGCCTTAAACCAGGTCCTAACATCACCAGTTAAACTCTAAACAAAGATTTTCATTCTCACATCATCAGCATCAATCTCATAGTTTTCAAAATAATCTATCATCTTCTTGGTATGTTGTTGAGCTGTGTAAGTGCCAACACCATCAAAATAGGTAATTTTGCTTTGATAATCTTGGGGCATAGCCCCTGGATTTGCAGGTAACTGCAGGGGAGCATATAGGTTTGCCATATTTACAGAGAAAAGTGTGATAGCTGGAAGAACAGGGATAACAGTGGAAATATATGCTGTGGATGGGGGAGTGGAAAAGATATTTTGAAGCGCTAATGGTGAACTTGGTGAAGCAACAGTAATGGCAGAAAGGACTTGTGATTTTCCAGCGGTAAGCTTAGTTTGGGTAAGGTTCTGATGAGGTGTGTCAAGGTGTAAATCAACAGAATTTTCTTGATTATCCCAGCTTCTAAGGTTCTTAGGGATCAAATTAGGATTTTCAAAGATAGGTGGAGGATTTGGATTTGGATTTGATCTGGTATAATGGATCTTCTTCTTTGGAGCCAGCTTCTAAATATATTTTTTGGTATTTTCTAAAATATTTTGAAGGACACAACTTTTGACAGTATCTTATAGGAAGCTTTTGAAATATGGGAGTTTGAGTTTTCCTAAAGATCTATTGAAACAAGGGACTGATCAAGTCTTTGAGACAGCTGTTCAAAGCCTAAAACTAGGCTGGAGATAGATTGAAGTAGCTTCTATTTACTCCTGTAATTGCATAGCAAAAAACAATTTCAAAGGCTACCTGGCTAACTTCAGGCTCCATCTATAGCTTTAGAAAATAGACAGCAGTAACAAACAATTATCCAGTTCCCCAGTGGAGTCGCCAATGATGTTATCACTCAGGTTGTTCCCCAAAAGTTGTAGAAAAGGGAATACGGCCGAGGTAACCACAGACCAATCTTTTAGATGCAGGTTCTAGCCAATCTGCATCTAGAGAGGGCTCTCTCTTTATGATTTAGCTTTGTTTTGAGGTATATTAGGCTAGTTATGAAGTACAAGGGTTTGTTTGATTTTTGGATGGTGATATTCTATAGAACACGGATGTAAATCTGAGAATTTCAGTCCATTGGGTTAATGGAGTCCATGAGGATGAACTACTGGATATGGTTTCTTTGATAGAGGGGGTACTACAAAGCAAGGTAATCGATCACGGAACAATTTATAAGCTGGAATCAGGTGGGATGGAGTCAGTGGGTGAAGGGCAATTAAGAATCCTTCATCATGTTGACAGAGGGAAAGTGGATGAATATTTCCAGTGAGCAGTTAAGAATTCCTTAGCTATATTCAAGATGTAAGAACTAGGGGAAACAGGAGCAGTTAAGAATTCCTGCTTATGCTAATTCTGAAGAAAACATTGATAATAACAGAGATTGAACTCAAAGTGCTTGCAAACAAATTCTGAGTTATTCTTTTTCCCTATTATTCAGATCATGAAACATATATGATATAGTAAACACAGAAATAGAAAACACAAGTAAGAGAGACTTATTGATCCACAAAATGATTCAAGAATTTTGTAACATAGTCCTCTGCCATCAATTCCACAACCAGCGAGTCCAGCAACAATGTATTCCAACAACTTTTGCATTCAGAAGATTTTTAGAGTTACAGCGCAGTTCTAGAAATGTATCACCAACCCCGAATACTTCGCTTGGGGAGGTATTTGTACAAAAATGTTTACAAAATATCTCAAAGAGATAATATCTAGTAATAACTTCTTCTACCTACTTTACATGAGAAGTAAATGATCTTGGGAACAGGGAGAAATAAATGCAGAAGTAAATGCTGTTGTGTTGGTTGCTCAGTTGGTGAGATGCGTTGACTGTAAGCTCGGTGAGTCGGCCGGTGGCTGTTTTCGCTGATATTCCGTGCTGCTGCCTTGGCCTCCTCGGGTGCATTTAATTTTGATTTGATACATTGCTACCCCGCCTATAAGATTTCCAACATGATTTTCCACCACTGCTCTTCTGGTAACTGATGTCTTTGTAGCTTTCTGAAAGTCTCATCAGCGTCTGTGTACCTGTAGAAGTTAGGCTGGACTGAAAAAATATGTTTCAGTTCATGCTCAATATAGAAGAGATTTTCCAAGTTGTTGTAGAGAGTTTGGCCAGATGGAAGGGCTTTCTCTGCTGAAGTACTTGATGATGCATTTAGTTGATCAGTAGCATGTTTATTCAACCTGTGCATGTACTCAGCTTGTCTCAACAGGCGTTCATTGTTTCCCAACAGACTTGGAAAGCCCCTTTCATGCAAAACTGCAAATCTTTCTACAAAAGAATTTACCTCCACTTGCATGTCTTGGCTCTTCCTCTCCAAGTTCTGCATAAGGGTCTTCATGGTCAGAACTCTTTTGATTGTAAGAATGGTGCCTGTCCTATCTCTAATGTCCAGTGCTGCTAGTTCTTCACTGGTTTTAGTATTCAAAAAATGTATCAACTTGTTGGCCTGTTTGGGCATATGTCCCAATAAATTTCTGGCCTTTTGAATTTCCACCTGGGCTGCTGCTATCAAGTCAATCTGCTCATATATAATCTGAATAGATCTCCATATATTACAAATGGATTCACTGATGTTAGCCCACAAAATGCCTTTGATTTCTCCCAGAGGCTTATCTAAAGAGAGGTCCTTTTCCAATGCTTTTACCTTGTTCTCTAATGCTTTCACCTCTCTTGTCTTTTCTGCCACAGTCATTTTGGATTTGTCATAACTCACTTCCAATTTTGCCAATTTCTCTTTGGCATCTTTCAATTTTGATACTTGGAGTTTTAATTCCTCCATGGCTTTAATTAACTCCTCTATGGTCATGGTAGTGCTGCTGTTCACTGCTGTTGTTGTTGCTGAAGTACCTGCTGCTGATGCTGGGATAATGGGAGGCACCATCGTTGTAACTGTGGGAGGATCAGTTGTGGCTGTTGGAGCTATTTGAGATGGCTCGGAGGTTGACACTCCCTGATTTTCTTGTAATGCTTTCTCCAATTCCTGCTCTGTCTCACTTAATCTTTGATTCATTCTCATCAGCAAGTCCATCATGTCCTCCTCTGCTTTTTTTTGCACAACCTCTGTAGTTTGTGGATGCATAGTAATAGGCAGCTTCAATTGTTTCCTGAGGGCAGCAATGTCCTCTTCCTTTTTCTTCATCAATGCTTTTATTCCCTTGGCATCCTTGGGATCATGTCCTAGCTTAATTATAATTTATTCCAAGGACTTTATCCTATTGTCCTTGGCTAAAGAATATGCCTTCTCCAAATCTAGTTGGGCCGATGTGTTGTTCAATGAGTTCTGCAATTTGTGAGCCAACATTGCTTTGTCTGCCAATGTGGAGTATACCATCTCACTAGTTTGCTTATGTAGCTCAATTTGGTCCATAGGATGAATGTCTTTGGCAAGGACCTCTAGATTGGTTCTAATGTAGTACGCTGCTGACTGTGGCTGCTGCACTTTGGGCTTAAAGTGGTTCAAGATAATTTTTCCTTCTTTAATGTCATATGCAGACATTAGCCTTTGCTGGTTGGCAAGGGTCATCTTGAGAAATTGGTCATAAAGTTGCAGCCTCAATCGATCATTTTTAGCCTTATCTCTGTGAATGTTCTTTTGACATTTGAGGCCTGCTTGCTTGATGGTCTTGTGGATGAAACTTCCACACTATGCTGCCTTTCTAGGTCCTGCCTATGAGAGTTGGTGGATGTTTCTACCACTAGGGATGTCTGTGGGCTGGTTTCCCTCTCACCTCTTAGACTTTCTATGGTTTCCTCAATAATTTCCTCTTCAGGTAGATGATTTATTCTTTGCCTTTTTGCCCCTAGTTGCTCTGTTGGTCCACTTACTGGTGTGGTCTCTTCTTTGTCCCTTTTCTTGCCCTTTTCCTCATTTAGAGGAGTCTGTAATGCTGGTATCTCTGGTGCTTTGATCCGGATAGGAGGAATTTTCCCTTGGCCTTGTTCCTCTGATGCTGCTGGCTAATCTGTCATTATGTGCTGCTCTGTATCCAGCACTTCTTTGCCCTTTGATGTCCCTGCAGCTGGTGTAGTACTTTCTTGGGTAAGTTGCAGTGAAGTTCCAGCAGATGATGTGCCCACTTCGGTTTGCTGAGGTAGTTTGAAAGACACATGTCCAAAAGAGTCCAGGTCAAGGGTCTTTTCAAGATTTTTCATAGCTTGTTCCATCCTTTCTTCCTCAGTGAGTTCTTCAATTAATGTGCCCTCTACCCACTCATCTTGATTAGCAAATTTCTCTATTTTAGGGATCCTACAATGTTTGTAGGATGATAGCCTATTTTTTACTTTTCTTTCAGTGATAAATCCATTTTGGTCATAGGGTACCCACCAAAAGCTCCTCTTTAATCTGAGTTGTTCACCCAATATCTTGTCAGCATCTTGCCATGCTTCCTTTTTGTTAATGATGAAAGGGCCTAATTGGTTTCTTAATTTCAGCTAAGCTTTTTTCTTGGCACCATAAAAGTGAGTCAAATATGAATTGATAAATTGCCTGAAATATTCTAGAGCAAACAGTCTCATAGGCACATATTTTGGCAGTTTGTAAGGGCATAGCTCACAGCCATATATCCTGATCTCAATGTGATTCTGGTAGAAGTACCAGTCACCTATTTTGTAGCTTTTGGAGAGCTATAAAATTTTCTGCATATCACCAGAGAGTCTGGGAGGAGGATTTCTCATCAGTAGAGAGGAGACCGAATGTATAAACAAATCAATTCACAATAAGTGTAAGGAGAGTTATGAACTTCATGGAAGACTGAGGTCCAAAAGATCACAGACCTCCTTTCTCCTTTAGAATCCAATTTTCTAATGGGAAACTGAAAACTGTCTGTTTGGAAGTACAGGAACAGATGATATATATAAGAGGTATACTTAAAGACTCCTTCTCTGTCTAGATTCATGAATTGGTCATGGATCTTGTTGGCAATGAAAGTAGCATAGTCATATTTGGCAGCAGGAGGCTGTCCTGGAGTAAACATGGACAACAGAGCTAAGATGGTCTCATCAACATATTCACTTGTCTTAAATCCCAGGACATAGGATATCATATCAATAATGAATTTTCCAGCTTCATTGAACCAGACATGGTGAAAGGGAGGTGGCTCTTTGGGTTGGCAATCTGGTCTCACAAATGTTTGAACAACACTGGTTATCTCTGCATTGGTTAGTTTAGAGCCTTGCTCAAGCAAGAATCCCATAGAAAGACGAGCCAGATGCTGAGTAGGTTTGAAGTGTAGCATTTCATTTATGGACTCAGGGGTTATATGAAAGAGGACAGTTCCAGTTGGAGTCATAACTGCTTTCTGAGTAGGTTCATAATTGGCACAACATAGGTGGATAACATCTGGGAATACATTTACTGAGGGGAGGTAGTATCTGGGTAGATTGGATTCCCATATCCCATAGAGATTAGTTTTTCTTAGGTAACCATTCCTAATTTCATAGAATGCTTGGAGGTGGTTTTTGTAACCAGTTAAGTCTTGTATTTGAAAATCCCTATTAGACAAGGGCAACCACTCTAACTCTTTGTGAGGCGCATTGAGGGGAGCAATGTTCAGGGCCACTGGAGCCTCAATTTTTGGTTTTTTGTGCTTTTGAACTGGGGGCGGGGATTTTGCAGGCAAATGGGAAAAATAACAGTGGTTCTAGTGCGTATATTTGAAGGCAGTACGGTGAATTGAACTTGAATTTGGGTGCTTCGGAAAATTTTGCAGAGGAAAGCTATAAAACATGGTTTTGGGAGGTGAAATGAGTAAATACCTATGTTTTTGGACGCGCACGAGAGTAATTTGTAGGTTTGGACGACGAATTGCAGAGTGGGATGCCGGATTAGGCTGGCCAGGGTGGCGAACTAGAGCTCTGGTAGCAGCTTTGACGAAATTCACATGCACTGGTCTCGTGAAAGCAACCAATAGAAATGAATGAAAATGACACTTTCATGGGTTTTTGAAAAAAATTGGTTTGGTAGGCTTTTGGCACCTTTTTTTTTTGGATGACGTTAGCATGATGTGGTGTTTTTTCGTGTAGTGGGGTGATGTGGTGCTGACGCGGCGATGATGTCACAGATGAGGTGGCGATGACGTCAGCAGGGAGGCAGCGGAGGCGGTAAGTGGTCTTGGCCCCACACCGCTTTTGGGCAAAGGTGGTATCGAGTTGGAGGGCAACGAGCAATGCGGGATGTTGCCACTTGTCCCGTGGTATGACGGGAATACCACCGTTCCTCGAGCACCAATCATCGGACGTGGAGGGGGTTGTGATATGGATCTGGGCCGTTGGATGGTCGGGCCCAGATCCGATGGCGGGCGGTGAATGGGATATGGCGGAGGCTACGGCGCGGGGCCCATCAATTAAATCAACGTTTTTTAATGTGGGCAGGTATGACCTTTGGTTATCAAGGTTGCAGGAGTTAAGTTAATTAATCAACTGGATGTTGATTAACTCTTTTAAATGGCACGACAATGGATTATTAAAAGGTTTCAAATAAACCTTTTAATTCCTTTTGTATAATAACATATGGCTTATAGTTTAGCCGGGGGTGGGATATTATATTTTTTGGGATTTTTCATATATTTATATAATACGGGGAGGGAAAACTATTATATAGGAATTATATAACAAAGTTAAGGGTTAATATGAAAGATATGTTCAAATAAAAGCACTAAGTTGAAAAAGTGAAAAACTTAGGCTTGGGGAAATGAAAGGGCGCCAAGCTATGAAGTTGGAAAACTTAGCATAATGGAAGAAAAGAATTTTTACACAAGAAATGTGGCTTCAAAGCAAGAATGTTATACTTCTTAGGTTTTTTATGAAATGGAGTGTTTTTAAGAGTATTGAGCAGATCCCAACATCTTTAGGGGGGAGGTTAGTGAGTGATTTTGGGAGAAATGTGGAGGGAAGTTAGTCATGCTTCACTTGTTTTGTAGCCAAATCATTGCCATTGTGCTTATGATATCAAATGAGATGAATCACCTTTGAAAGACAAAATTGCTCATAAACCTGCTTCTGCAACATCAAAACTGCCTACCCAGCCTATTAGACCTAACATTTTTTCTTCCTTTTTCCTTGGGTGCATTTAAACTAGCAAACCCTTACTCTTTTCTTTTCTTTTAACTGCCATCCTATCTAAGTCTGCCCTTATTTCTTCCAGGGGCTCAGATTTAGCTGTTGAGCACCTTTGCTTCTCTACCTAACTACTTATCTACCAAGCTTGAACTGTTTGGACAGATTTTTCTCTCTATCTCTAAAACAAGAAATTAAAACATGAACTGGCCAAGATTAAGCTGTTTGGCCACCCATCACTTGTGACAAAAGTCAACTAACTGCACATGATGAAATTCTTTGCAAAAATAGAATAGTAGTGGCATTTGGACTAGCACACTTTCCTGGTCTTCTTAATTTAGGGTTCATTTTCTTTCTTTTTGACCGTTTGATTCTTTTTTCCCTTTGATCTTTCTTTTAGGGCATACCCTCTTTTCATTTTTTTATTTTTTGATTTTTTTCAAAATATGGAACCTTTGCAGCATGGAAAGGATGAACATATTTGGGATTTTACCAGTCAATCATGAAATATGACACCTATTGGTATAGGAGCATAACAGGTTCTACCTGTATAACATTCCAATTAGTTATATGATATGATTCATGTGCATATTTCTTTAATAAGGATACATGAAATAAATTATGATTTTTTATATTTTTTGGAAGAGAAAGATGATAGGCAATTGGTCCAATCCTTACTAACACCTTAAAAGGTCCATATTTTCTGGTTGATAGTTTGGCACAATTACCAAGTCTAAGTTTGTCTTTGGTTTCACTTTTAGATATACATTATCACCAAAATTAAATTCCTTTTGAACTCTTTTCAAGAATGCATAACTCTTCTGTTAATCCTAAGTTGTTTTTAAATTTTTCTTAACCTGTTTAACTACTTCTTCCATCTCTTTTAACATATATGGTCGCAATACTAATCTATCCTCAAGATGGTCCCAACTTAGAGGTATTTTTCATCGCTTGCCATACAATACCTCAAAATGACTCATATTTAAAGAAGTATAATATCCATAATTATAGGCAAACTCAGCTAAGTGGAGATAGTCTTCCCATTAGTGGGCCTATCCATAATATACATTCTTAGCATATATTTAAGATCTGATTGGTTCTTTATCTCTAACCATCAATTTGAGGATGATCGATAGTGCTAGCATTTAACTTTGTTCCCCTGCCCTCAAATAAACCCTTCCAAATTTAGAAGTGAACTTGGCATCATGGTTTGAAATCACAGTTTTGGTAGACGATGGATTCTAAAGATCTCCTTCATAAATATTTATGTTATGTTAATGGATTTGAATGTAGACTTCATAAGAATAAAATGGGTTGTTTTACTGAGATTTCTACCTCTACAATAATAAAATCATGTTTTATCCTAGTTTTTGGTAAACTAGTGATGAAGTCCATTGATATTATCTCCCATTTCCATTATGGAATGGGTAAAGGTTGTAACAACCCAACTAGATGTTGATGGGAAGCCTTAACCTGTTGACATTCCAAGCACTTGGCCACATATTTTGTTGTTTATCTTTTCATTTTAGGCCAATAAAAATATATTCTTAACACAATTACTAGCTTTTGATAGCCAAGATGCCCAGTGGTTGGCTTCTTATGCAATTCAGCTAGGATAAATATTCTCAGATCCTAATCATTAGGAAAATAAATTATGTCTCTATACATTACTAGATCCTGATTATTTACTAAAAACTCACTCTCTATTTCATTTAACAAATACAATTTCTAAAGTTTTTCTTTAATTTTCATGTATTCTTGATCAAAATATACAACTGATTTGATCTTTTCTATCAAATTTGTTTTCCAATTGGTTGCAAAAATGACACAAATCTAATTTAATTTTCTACTCAAAGCATCAAAAATCTTGTTTTCCTTTCCCTTAATGTGTATGATTTCAAAGTCATATTCACTAAGGAATGCCAACCATCTTTCTTTCCTAACTTTCAGATTTGTCTAGTTAAATAAGTATTTAAGACTGACATTATCAGTGTTTAGATGAAATTTTCTTCCTATAAGATAGTGCCTCCACATATTTAGAGCATGAATGATAGTTGCTAATTATAGATAATGTGTGGCATAGTTATTTTCATGGTATTTTAGTTTTATGGATTCAAAGCTAATTACATGACCTTCTTGCATTAGAACTCCCCCAATCGTTTCTTACAGGGATATGCCCAAACTACAAAGTCTTTTTTGGGATCGACTAATTTTAGGATTAGAGTAGTATACAATAACTATTTTGATCTCTCAAATCCATCCTAACGCTTCTGATTGCATTCAAATTGTGCTCCTTTCTTTTGTAAAGAAGTGATTGATTATGCTAGTTTAGAAAATACCTAAATAAATATTCTATAATAGCCTGTAATTCCCACAAAAGAACTGATATCAATTAGATCCTTGGGTACTAACCACTTAGTGATATCCTTTATATTTTTTGGATCCACAACAATTCCTTCTTCAGATACCACATGTCCTAAGTATTGAATATGTTTCTAGTAAAATGAGCATTTGTTTACCTTCACGTACAACTCGTTTTCTTTAAGTATTTGAAGAAAAATTAGCAAATGTTGATCATGTTACTATTTACTCTTTGAGTAAACTAGAATTTCATCTATAACTACAATGACAAATTTGTCTAGAAAAGGACTAAGCACACTATTCGTCAGGCACATGAAAGTGGCTAGTGCATTAGTGAGTTCGAATGGAAGTATCGTGAATGCATAATGTTCGTACCTTGTCCTGAATGATGTTTTGTGAATATCCTCATCCTTGATTCTAATATGATGGTATCCATATCTTAAATCATTTGTTGATAAAATTGAAGTTGGCTTGACTTGGTCAAACAAGTCACCAATCTGGGGCAAAGGATACTTGTTTTTTATGGTGATTTTATTGAGCTTCCTGTAGTCTATACAAAGTCTCAAGGTTCCATATTTCTTTTTAATGAATATGATTGGTACACCCCAAGGAAATACAATTGGTCTTATATACCTTATATCTAGTATCTCATATATATGATTTTTTAACTCCATCAACTTAGGAATGCTCATCCTATATGGGGATTTTTATATTGGAACTGGTCCAAGAATGAGATCAATGGTGAAGTCTATATCTCTTGTTGGAGGAAGTCATCATATTTATTCAATATTGATTCAATATAGAATGGTCCTGTAGAGATGGTTTCTGACTGTTACTAGAAATATCTTCAATCTGGACTACAAACATTTGGAAGCCTTTTTTAGCACATTTCTTTAGTTGTAAGGCAAATTTTTTCCTCACAAAAATAGCTCTTGGAACTCCTTTGACTATAAAGATTTTTCCTTCATTATTAATACATGTAAAGGATTTTTCCAAGTAGTTTAAGCTTAATTTATGGGGTTATAACCAATCCACGCCAACAAGGACATTATAAGATCCCAAAGGCATGATGTTCAAGTTTAATTTATTATTCATTCCATTCAAAACTATTAATAAATGTTTACTTATTTCAATAAATTTTCTTTTTTTCCTATAGCCAATTGTACTAACCAGGGTTTACTATGTTTTTCCTTTTTAAGTCCACATTTTTCAATTACAGTAGGGGAAATGTGCCTTAAAGTGGAACTAAGGTCAATTAGCACTATCACATTTTTCTCATAATTTTTACCTTGTATTTCCACCATAGTGGACTGGTGATCTGCGTGTCTCCCATCCAACATTGCACTAATCCTTGGGGTACTGCAAGCAATCTAATTAGTTATAGAGGCTTATTACATGTTGTTCATTGTCATTTTTTGTTAGGAAATCTTGTCCTAATGATGAACTAGGCTGGATGGTTTGAAACACGTCGATAAATGATCTCTAATGTGATTTCTCTGAAAATATTTCCTAACACATAAGATATGGATCACAAAAGCCTAAATTCAGTCATTTTTTTGTTCACAAGATATTTTGGACAATCCCTCCACAAATGGTTCTCATAGCAACCCTAACATTTAATTGGTGATCTGGTTGATTCACCAAAATTTCTATTTCCTGTTCCTACTCCTTTCCCATTGTTCTGTCCTAAGTTTTTCTGATGATTTATAGTTCTGCTATAGTTTCCTCATTTATTGCTTCTAAAAGTGTTGGAAAATAAAATTTTCTTAAACCCCTTTTTCTTAGCATTGAAATTTTCATTTTTCTTAGCCATCCAACCTTTAGAATTGTCACTCTTCTATTTGTTCTAGTTGAAACATAATTTTTCCTTCCTTATAGTCTCATCCATGGTTTTTGGATTGTCAAATTCAATCCTCTCCCTATATGAAAAATGCAAACAACTAATGAACCTTTGTATTTTTTATTTTTCTTCTTTCAAGTATGGAATATATCTTAGAAAACTCATAAATTTATTTACAAATTTGTCCATGGTTGATTGTCATAATCTTAGCTCATGTAACTCTCTGACCTTCTTATCGAAGTATATTTCTATTTAATACTTCTTTTTAAATAGTTTCCATGTCATATTTTTGCTTCTAATTCTCTTTATGGCTTTATTTTTCTCCCACCATAAATCTACTTTACTAGTTAGTCAGTTTGTAGTCCACCTTTCCTTCAAGTTGCTAGGGTATTTGTAAACCTCGAAATTCTTCGACATATTCAAAAGCCAAGCTCCCACCCCTTCTTTAGATTCTCCATCAAAGTTTGGAGGTATGCTATTTTTGAATTCCCCTTGCAGCTAAGATGTAGTCTTGTTATTTTTGGACACAAAGGTACTACTACTAGATTTTTCCTCTTCCCTTTCATCAAACTCATGAGTTTGAATTTCTCTAGAAGTTGTAGAATTAATTACGTTAGTAGATTTGCTTCTAGATCTCTTCCTATGAGTTTCTCCATTTTTTCTACTGCCTCTTTGATCCTCTAGTATTGTAATTATGTAGTCATTAATATCCTCTTATTCATCCTTAGCTTTGGACAATTTTTCTTAATTAGCTTTAATGCTATCTAAATCTGCCGTCAATCTATGGACTACTTGTAGGATTTCAAATTCATGATTTTTTGTATTACCGATTTCTCCTCCCATCATTCCCAGCTCAACATTAGGCTCTTCACTATCCCTAGGTGACCCTATAGAAGTTTGTCCACTGTTATCTTTAGTCATTCATCAAAATTTTCTAACGTTCGTTTGATTATCTAGTTATCACACAGAAATAATATTTCAGTTTAGGACCCATAAGAGGCCCAATGCTATAACCTACAACAATAATATGACCTGTAATGAACCTCATTAAACAAACTAACTTTTTATTTATTTTTTAACGTAAAAATAGTTACTACTTATCATACCTCTCTATTTTTATAATTTTCATTTGACATAAAAAAAAATACTTTACAATCTTTCATAGTAATAAAATATGTAAAAGTGTATATTTATCTATACATGTCTCATGAGTACAATGTCTTCCTTCTCAGTGTTATATCTTGATTCTAACTAAATTTTCACTTCTCTAATTTGACAAAGGTATTTTGGTGCATTTGCAATGAGCATATCGCTTATTTCACCAAGGTGTTTTTTTCCCTTCTATAAAAGGATTCTAGTCATAACCCTTGATGTTTTTTATTACTTCGTTTTTCTATTTAAATGAAACTCTTTAAACTATATGATTTTTTTTTCTTTGTAAGTTTGGTAGGACTACATTTTCATCATGTCCAACTTCTCAACCCGATTGCGGGGGGGTGATAGCACAAGATTTGAACCCAAGAATCCGGTTCGGTGAGACTTCATTTCCATGGCCAATTGAGCTACCCCAAGCGAAAAAGCTATATGAATTCTTAATAATACTTTACTATTTTTTTTCTTTTTTTTATTTATTTATTTTATTTATTTTTTTTTAATTTTTTTTTTTTTTTTATTTACATTATGGTACACAAAAATTTGGGTAAATTGTTTCCATACACCCTTAGTTTGTATATGGGACTCAAACTTAAGCTACGAATTCAATTAGTGTTTTATTATCATATTTATGACCATTTCATACCATCATGATTTAACTCACTTTTGACCTTAAATACACACACACACACACACACACACACACACATTCTTATTCTAAGTCTCTTGCCTTGGAATTGGCTGAACAATGGTTCATTATTATCCGGTTTACTATTAACTAACACCTCGTAACGATTGATTACCAGCACATATGTTATGAAACTCTTACTATTGGCACGACATACATATGTTTGAGTTTCGAGGATTTCTTATTATATGTTTCCCAGCTTTGGTTTACATCCTACATGTGGTATATTACTAACATTGGAGTTCTGGATTCTTCCATGGATGTAGTGCACGATTCTATCAACACTTGTCACCCCATAGTGTTGAGATGTCGATTCATCCATTTGATAACATCAAAGATTATGATTAAACCCTAGAACATTGATGATGTACGTTGATTTAGGGTTTTCTTATTATTTCAAAAGACTACTCTGACTGTCGACTTGTCCAGTTGCTCATTAAATTGTTTTTGAACAAAGTGTTGAAGGTGCTACATGCCACCAACAATAAGGGGGTCTCCTCAATATGAATTCCTAATTATACCTCACATGGTTTGGAGTAGGAGCCCCCACTATAAAGTTAGGCAAGTTACAAAATATTAAAGATTTTCCTTGGCTGCAATAAATGACACAAGAGAAACACATGTACTTTCAAGATAAACAAGTGAGTTAACATTGTGATGTATTCAATTTTAAAGTGTATAATGGTTCTTTCACATAAGGGAAGAGAAAGTGAGTCTTTAAGAGAAAAGTAATAGTACCATCCTAATAAAGACACATGCATATATTTGAAAGAATCGTTAGTAATCTTGTGAAATAGTTCACAAAGAAATAAAAATTATGAAAGAAAAAGGTACACGATTCAAAGATGCATACCGAAGCTAACGAAATAGTTCATTTTCACTAGTGTGTTTTTACAAATGCATACACTGCAAACAATGAAAGAATAGTCCTACAATCATTCACGACGTATGAATGAAAAGTGTGTTGCCTCCATGAGCTTCAAATTATTAAGTGAAATTATGAAGATACACTATTACAATGATACAACATTTGTTCCAATAGTGGAACATTAAGCAACTACTTGCTTCTCAAAAGCCTAATATTCTCTCCTATGCCTATCTTGAGAAGCTAAGGTGAAAAGTCCTTTGCTTGACCTATGAGGGTTTATATAGAACAAATGAGGTGACTCCCCGCCTCCCTTGTGACTCTTGAGTTTCTCTCATGACTCTTGATATCCCATGTGAATTTTTTAAATTCCTATAAGACCCTTGAGCTTCTATATGACTATTCACATTCTATGTGTGACCCTTGGGCTTCCACACATTTGACATTTTATCATTTTAAAAATTACATAACTACATCCACAAATGATGTGGCAAAATAAAATGACACATGAGACTCTTGAAGTGACACTTGGACAATCCATGACATGGCCCTGATGACATGGACTTTATAGTGATGTGCCAATGTCAAGATTTACTCGCTACCATACCTATAAGCCAACAATCATGACTGATATTGGCCACTCATTTCCTTGATCATCATTTTTAGTAAGAATGACTACAAGAGAAGTGTTAGAAGCAAATGTATATAAAAAGAAATCTTTACCAAAATCTGGACTATACAATGTTAGGGCTTCAACAATTGCTTGTTTATTATGGGTGAAGGTATATTTCTTACTTTGATCCCACTTGTAAACTGCATCCTTATTAATCATATATTGTAATTGCTTAAAAATCTTTTCATAATCTGAGATGAAATTTCGGAGGAAGTTAATCTTCCTAAGGAAGTATTGCATGGATTTCTTATTCACCAGAAAGGGAATCTAAGAAATAGTCTTGGTCTGTTCCCGACCAACTTTAATCTTTCTCTTAGCTATAATGTGCCCTAAGAGATTACCCTAGGACACTCTGAAGATGCTCTTCTTAAGATTTAAATATAGGATATATCTTCGACATTGCTCAAAAATATGCCTCAGATGACAAAAGTGAATAGATCTTTTCTTTGAAAATACTGTAACATCATCCAAGTACACCACTACACTTTTTCCAATCATATCCCACTGATATAAGCACTTGCATTGATGAGTCTAAAAGGCATCCTCTTAAATGTGAATGTACCCCATTTAGTCTTGAACGTGGTTTTATATTTGTCAGGTTTTGCTACTAGAACTTGGTTGTATCCAGAAAATCCATCTAATAGCGAGAATATCTATGACCTAGATACCTTTTGAAGTATCTTCTCCATAGATGGAACAAGATAATTGTCCTTATCTATAGCTCGATTTAGGTTGTTTAAATCAACACTTACACATATCTCTCCAGACTTCTTTATCACAAGAACAAAATTAGAGACCTAGGTATAATGATGAACTTTGAACATGATCCAAGCATCCAACAATTTTCCTAGCTCTTTTAAAATGAGGGGTTTAAGTGTAGGATAAAATTTTCTCAACTTCTATTGAAACGACTTTACCTCTTCCTTAATTGGTATTACATGCTAGATATTTCGTGTATCAAAATTCTTCAAATCATAATTTGTCTACATGAACGCATCTTGATATTTCTTAAAAAGACAAATAAAGGCCCATCACTCTTGAGGTGTACAAGACGTACTGAGATTCACATATTTCATATCTTATTTCATACCCAAATTTACATGTTCGTGCAATACCCTTAAAACAATTTTGCAAGTCATACATCTTCTCTAAAGATACCACACCGTTAGGCATGTGGTTCCCTTTACTATCCTGAGCTACTCCCTGCAAGGTTTTCTCGTGCTCATCTTCATCGATTGTCACATCCTTAAATACGTAAACATTTTCCTTGAAATCCAGTATCTGCTGGTGATATTTGAAAACATAGAAATTAGTAACTTTGTATTAGGCACATATGGTTTATAAATAATCTCAACTAAAATTCCATCTCTCAATGGTGATAACCTAGCAAAAACAATAGCTAATGTGTCTGCGTCTGCATTATGAATTCTAGGAACAAAATTAATATTAAATGTTTGGAAGTATAAGATGAGATGCCATACCTCTTATTGGTAGTTTCTAAGATTAAGTGACACACAATGAATAGTATTTCGTACCTACTGTGTAACAATATTTGAGTCACCAATTTCCTTAAGCGCTTCCACCTTAAGGTCTATGGCTTTCTTTAAACCCAAAATAAGTGATTCATATTCGAAAATGTTGTTTTTGCAGTAGGATTCCAAGCAACATGAGATCAGATGTTTGTTCTTTTTCAAGTCTATCAAAATACATCTAGCTCTAAAACCTTCTTGTGTTTTTGAATCGACAAAATACAAAGTACAGATATTAGCAGTAATAGGGTTAGTTCCTATACTAGTACTATTTACATCTACATTAAAAAAATAATAAGCACCCATTGGATTGCAAGGAGGGAGTTCCAACTGTGTATCTGCTAGTACAAGGGACAATTGCACAAGGTAACATCCATGATCAAATTCCAGAAAACAATTTTTCAAAAATCATTCGTGCATAACTAATAGGCTCATTAGGAGCTTCAAGCACCATGACAATATGTTTCATGAATGGTTCACTCTCAAATCATATTTTATTTTTCTTGCCCATATACAAAAGCCACAAATGTGACCATTCTATAGAAAAGTATCCCTGCAACTTGCTAGATTAATCTCTACTGAAAAGCAAGTCATAAGCTTCCAAAATGTCCACAATGACAATATCAATACATTGGTGAACTCTGTTGTCTGAAGATAAACATATTATGACATTACTAAGCTCACCAATTTCCTGTATTAAACATCTATCTAATTGAATGATTTTAGCATTAGTCTTTTCTGATTTAGAATTGATATTATTTGCAACATATAGAGGCATGACATTTGTAGAGGCACCAAAATGAACTAGGCAATTATAGACATTATAATTAAATATTTCAAAATTTAAATAAAAGGGGGGCAAGTGGACCTAGCATTTACATTAATTTCACTAACAACCGATTCGAGGATGGTAGGAGACTTACTGGATGAGGCTTGAGAAGTAGAGACCATTCTGCCTGACAGATACTAAGATGAAAAATGCTTGAATGATCAACTCATGTTTCCATGCCAACTTAGCTAGCTCATATATGGAAATATTTTCCTGATTTTACTTCATATCCTCAAGAATATTATAATCCATATCTTCATCTTGAGCAGGGTTTGCTGAGGTGGTGGGTGGTGTGACTATGTTTGATGCCTCAGGGGTGACTGACTTGTTCTTATTATTTCTGGAAGCATTCTTCTATGGTTGTGTACTCCCAAATTTTTTCTAAGTGCCTTGAGCAAGATTACTAGGAGGTAATATTTTTCTTAACAATTGCTTTCTCACATCTTACTCAGGCACTGATCCTTTGCTCCTCAAGTTCTGTTTCTTCACATGTTGTTGAGGAGGAGCATCACACATTGGGGGCTCACAAATACCTTTTCAATCATTGTTGAACATAATATCAAAAGTGAGAATTGAATCACCAACATCGGATATTTCCTCTGTCAAAGTAGGCTCAACAGTCTCTAGATTCTGCTCAAAATTCTCTTTTGCTGACAAACTTTCTATAACATTTTAAACTACAACATTCATGTTGTGTTTCCATTGAGGGCATGTTTTCTCTGAATGAGCCTCTTGATGAAAGGTACAATAGTTATCCATGCCCAAGTTCTCAACATTGAATACAAAATTGGAGCTTTGTGCAGACTTAGCCGATTGATTAAAATTATTCTTAAGAAATGACTTAAAAGACTTGTTGTTATTATAAGCCTCACTCCTCTTGAGGTTTAATACTTTTTTGTTTAAGAAATTAAAAGATTTATTCAAGTTGTCTATGTCAAAAGGATATTTCTTTTTAGCTTTAGTAGAAAAGGTTTGGGACTTTTTAGAAGTGTATTTGGAGTCCTTTGAAAATTACTCATCAACAATGACCCAAATAGACCTTAAATCCTTCTCAACAACAATTTATTCTGTAAATTTAAGATCTAGATTATCTTTTTTGACATGCTTGAAAAAAACATAAATGTTAGTGGGAAAGGCAGAAACATAATAGTCTTTAGTAATAGAATCATGAGGCTGTACATCAGTGGGGAATTTGTTCAGAATACGTGTAAATATTTGATTGAAATCCTTGACCTTTTCTTTATCCCCCATCTTAATGTTTTTGATTTCTTTAACTAACATGGATAGAGTTTTATCATCAAAAAAATTTTCTAAGAATAATTTTTTAAAATGCCTCCAATTATGGATTGAATTCAGAGGAAGGTTATGGTAGCCAAATGAGGCTCTACCTTCTAGAGTGTATGGAAATAATCTACAAGAAACATCATGCAAGCATACCTCTAATATCCGTAGATGTAAGTAGAAGTCATCAATATGATCCTCGACCTTTTCTTTCTTATCAGGATCATACTTGGTAAGAAACTTTTCCATGCGCTTTGGCAAGCATGGATATTTCTTGGAAGAGCAAGAGGCCCTTGGGCCATCCAATCCAATTGGTCATCGGTTGTGCCTTCATTTTCCTTCTCCTACTCACTCTCTGATTCTGAAGAGTCTTCTCCATCACTATTCAAATTCTCATCATTATCAAGTTGTTCATCTTCCCTCAACTGCTCCTCATTAGAAAAACGAAAATCCTCCCCGTCTCTATCCATATTTTCCACAATAGGTGGTGGAGAATCCCTTTGATGAATCCCTTTAAAAGGTTTCATTAAATATTCAAGGGTTTTGTTGACCAAATCTTCCAAAGAAGAAACCAACACACCATAGTGGGTTGTCTCTTTCTTTGATTTCTTACTAGGAAGAAAGGATGTGACATGAAGCAATCCAATAGCCCTAGAAATTTGTTGAGTATTAGGCTGAAGCATATTGAGTTGATCATAAGTGACTTCGTATGCAAGCTCTAGAACTTGGTGAGATGACTCTCCTTTCTCAAAAATATTTTTTGTAGTTGGGCTCAAACAATTAATGACTTGCATAAAAGCTTCTTTATGTCATTGTGGTGAGTTGTCAGCCATAAAAAGGCTACCATCCTTCTAGTACCAAAACTATTGACAATGCTAGATGTCACCAAGAGTAAGGGGGTCTCTCTGATATGAAGTACCGATTATACCTCACACCATTTGGAAAGATCCCAAATCAGAAATTTAGGCCAATAGCCATAATCTTAAAGATTTGCCTTGGCTGTAATAAACAACACAAGAGAAACAAATTTACTTTCGAGATAGACAAGTGAGTTAGCCTTGTGATGTATTCAATTGTAAAGTGTAAAATGGTTCTTTCAAAAAAGGGAAGAGAAAGCAAGTCTTTAAGAGAAAATTAATAGTACCATGCTCAAAAAGACACATGCATATATCAGAAATACTCAATAGTAATCTTGAAAAACAATTCACAAAGAAATAACGATCATGAAAGAAAAAGACACACGATTCAAAGATGCATACTAAATCCAATGAAATAGTTCATTTTCATTAGTATGTGTTTATATATACATACAATGCAAAAAATTAAAGAATATTCTTATAATCATTCATGACATACGCATGAAAAGTGCGTTTTCTCCAAGAGCATCAAATTATTAAGTGAAAGTCCCAAGGTACACCATTACAATGACACAACACTGGTTCCAATAGTGTGGAACCTTAAGAAACTACTTTCTTCTCAAGAGCCTAATCTTCTCTCCTATACCAAGCTTGAGAAGCCAAGGTGAAAATTCCTTTGCTTGAGCTATGAGGGTGTATATATAACAAATGAGGTGACTCTCCACCTCCCTTGTGACTTTGAGCTTCCCTAATGACTCTTGAACTCCCATGTGACTTTTTGAATTCCTATGAGACCATTGAGCTTCTATATGACTCTTCACATTCTATGTGTGACCCTTGGGATTCACACATTTCACATTTTCTAATTTTGAAAATTAAATATGTACATCCACAAATGATGTGGAAAAATACAATGACACATGAGACTCTTGAAGTGACACTTGGATAAGACATGCCTTAGCACTGATGTGGCATGGAACTTCATACTAATGTGTCAATGTCAAGCTTTCCTCCTTGATGCCGTATTTGTATCTTCATGATAGTTTTTGAACATACTTCATCTTCATCCTCCAAGAGGGTAGCTGATATGGAGCCTTCCTTGAGATCTTAATCTTGAATCTTCTATTGTGATATAGTATCCCTTCATCTTCTTGCTTGATGATCTCTTTATATCTTCAACTTCACAAGTGTGTTCTTACATGATCTCCTTGGCATTCTCCTTGAGCATCATCTTATCATGTCAAGATAAAAACATTTATAGATGGAATTTACTCATGAAAGTATGACATCAGTCCATAAATATCCTAATCTATCTTGTTCTTCAGGAAACACATTGATTGATCCGAGACATAGTATTGGATTGAGGAGGGGGCTTAAGGATTATGTAGTGCACATTTCCAAGAGGCAATGATGAGGGTTTAGTCACTGTGATTTCACAATGCGCAGTTATTGAGGGATTGGAAGGTAAGACTGCATAGTCGAGGGAGTCGGTGATGGAGTGAGGCAGCCTTGCTCACTGTGATTATGTAGTGTGCAATTATGGGAGGATTTTGTTAGTGTCAGTATTTTCATACTACCATGAGTGATCAAAAATCCTCTTTTCATATCTTATTAGGGTCCCATTCTGAAATTTTTATCATTCCACTAGGTTTTCATGCAAAATTTTGGTCACTGAAGGTTGAATTAGGGTTTCCTTTACTCCTTTTAGAAATTTACCCCTTGCTGGCTCATTTCAACCTTGCTCAGTATCCATTGTCCATAAAGTTAATGACATCATGCCATCGCATCAGTCATGTCATCTTGAAATTCAATCCTTCAAGGTCTCATTAGGTTTTTTAGGGTTTTTCAAGGTTTCATTAGGTCATTAGGGTTTCCAAGGCTCCAATAAAACTCCATTCCATTGCATAATACCAACAAGTAAAGGGTGATCAAATAAAATCTCTTCACCATGTGAAGATGATTTGTAAAGAGAAATGCTTATTTCATCATGTAATTTTATGTTCACTATATGTAATAAGTACTTTTCCTAGGCTACCAACTCAATCTCTATATGCCAACTTCATTAAAGAAAAGTCAAATTCAAAGAGTTCTCAAAGACCATCAAAATATCAATTTGTCAAAGGAAATAGTCAAGAAAAAGGGTAATGTTTCAAAAATTCAAGTGAATGCCAAAGGGAGTTGTCTTTTCCCAAGGGTGTCCAAATCATAATTTTCCACAAGCACTAAACCCTAATTTCCTCTCCCATTGAGCTAGGGTTGGCTATGGAATCAGAGACATCTGAGAAGAGGAGGTCTAAGGGAGGTCATTTCAGAAAGTATGAGGCCATTCCAACTCATAAACATCATGTCTCCATCATTTTTCAAGAAGTCATTCCAAGGGACAAATCATTTGCCACACATAGGGCCAATTTTGCTTCAAAGTATGTTTCCAACCAAACAGAGATGAATTTTACAAAAGTAAGAGAGGTGTTTATCTATAATAGTCCAGGGATGAAAAACCTCCATTATTTTTTACACAGGTGTTATTTTTTTGGCGAAACGTCAAAAATACAGTTGTATAAGCGAGTTGCCACACTTATGGAATGACCTTGGGAAATCCAATTTTCTCCTATTTGGAGTGTCCAAATGACTTTATTGATGAATCCAATGATAACTAGACAAAATATATTTGCAATGAGCTATCCTGAGATCAATTTTGAGTTGAGAAGTCCTCCAAACATTTCCTATAAGAGCACACTTCATTTTTTCACCCTCATTCTAAAAGTTTTGACCAGTCTTGGGAGAATTGATTTTTTAGGGGCTATAATTGATCATTTTCAGTTCTTGATAGGTCCATTATGTAGACAAGAGAGATATATTTCCAATAAGATATAATGGGTTCAATTTAGAATTTGGGAAGACACTCAAAAGTTGGTTATAATATGGCACTTTGCAAGCATCAAAGGTGTTGCGCATAGGGCAGATAGGCACTGCGCGCACATCAAAGGCACTGTGAATAGAGCAGTCAGGTATTGTGCATACATAAAAGGCACTACACACCTATCAAAATTCATCTATAAGCTCTCAAATTTCATGCAAGTGTTCCAAACCTTCAACATAGAGTTTCTTAACCTCCTAGCAAGTAAGTAAAGCCTTATCTATACTCTCCTTGCATTTTAGAAGTCACAAATTCATGGTATTAAGTTTATTGTGTGAAATTTGGAGTTTTCAAAACTTGAAAACCCTAGTTTCATTCCCACACCTCCAAATTTATTCCTAAGACCCTACTATCCTTCCTGCATCACAGTAAACCCTATCCCTACCCCTGTATTGCTAAATCCCTATCCAAAATTTATTCTCCCTTAAACCCTAAGTCCTAGGCAGTGAATTCCTAGGAAGCCATATTGCCTACCTATAATAAAATTCCAATTCCCAAATCCCTTAAATAATTCTATCCCCTATCACCTTCCTAAGTTCCCTATTCCCTAGACCTATTTCCACTTCCCATTGCCACCTAACTTATCCCTAGGGTTTCTTAACCAAACACTATGGAAGAAGAGAAACATAGATTTCATGGAGGAAGAAGAGAGGGAAGACAAAAGGCCACATAAGGGAGGAAGGATAAACCAACATTTGAAGAAGCTCCTGGACAAGGCCAACAAAGACAATGACATAAAAAGGAGGATGGAAAATTATTATTGCCAAAGAAACCAAATAGCAAGGTCAAAACTCAAGAAAGCGAAGTCAAAGCTTGAAACCCTAAATTTGCAAGAGGAGAAGAGAAAACTTGATATCCTTGCTGAGGCCTCTTTCCATGCTTGACATACCTCATCAACAGCTCATGAATCAACTTTGACAAGTTTCAGGGCATTTTTGTAATTTTTGGGTATTTTGTGCAAACTTTGACAATTTTTGCATAGTTTGACTATCCTATGTGCACCACCCTAGGTGCTACGCACCTTCTAGATGCCTAAAAATGAAAAATGAAGACCACCATTGGATTCAGAAGGTAGTAAACATGCAATTTTGACTATTGGCACATCAACATTGGGCAATCTGACAGGGAGAAATGGCCAAAACACCTCAAAAATCACATTTCTGCCCTTTTTTTTAGCTAGGCGCTGCACAGAGGAGAAGTCTTGGGAGTTTGACTCTTTTGAGGGTCAAATCTTATCATCTTTTGGAACCAAGTACATTTCTGGAAACTAGAGAGTACATGCTTTCAAATAAGCTATCCCAAGCTCAATTTGGACATCGGGAACCCCTTCAAAACTCAGCTGGAAGATGGAATTGTGCACTGACCAAAGGTGCTACACATAGACCACTGACACTGTGCATAGGACCAGTTGCCTGATTTTTCACTTTTTTTTTTTTTTTTTTTTTTTTTTTTTTTTTTCAGATTTGGTTTTCATCCTTGGAAATCAAATTTTACTAATGTAATCAATGTTGTAAATGTAATTATGGTCTTTTACTATTACCTAGGGGTAAATACATTAGGTAAATAGACTTCATCAAGTCAAATGAATCAGTTTCAATGTAATTAGGGAGAAGTCACTTAGAGTTCCCTACACTCTAGGTACCAGTTCAGACTTTTGTGGATCTCTTACTCAACTCAAGGATTCGACCCCTGAGGATGAGAGAAGGTTTTTTTGATGTCTATATCTTCCCTTTATTCACTCTTTTCAGAGGTTGGACTCAGTTGGATGTTGTAATAGTGATCAGAGACACTATTGTATCAGATTTTGGCCAGTATTAATAGATGAGTTGCAACTATTTCTTTGGGATACATGTG
The DNA here is from genome assembly GCA_031772625.1 of Pinus tabuliformis. Lineage (NCBI taxonomy): Eukaryota > Viridiplantae > Streptophyta > Pinopsida > Pinales > Pinaceae > Pinus > Pinus tabuliformis. Next base: position 1,137,935,281 of record CM062809.1, on the reverse strand, counting down.
GTATGGATTTTTAGCATTATTTCTTCTTTGTTATCATTTGTATGAATGTTTTGTAAGTTCATAAACCATTTCATGTCTATTATATGGTAATTTTCAAGTTGATAGGAAAAATACATGTTTGCTCATGCTTTGTTTTGGGAAAGTTATCATAATTTGTCCATTTTTCTTTATTTTAGGAAGAATACATCTCATATGCTCTTCCTAACTCCTCATCAGTCTTAAAACATCTCACCAAATCACATTTTAAGTGCTAAGCCTCTTGCCTACTTTGCCCCTTTGAATGTCTGCAATCATATCTGATTTGCCCTAACCTAGCCTCTTTGACCTAATACCCTCATCCAGAAATAACCCCAACAAATCAAATCAAAGAAGCTCTGCAAATCATAACTAGCCTAAAACCCTAATCCATCTAGCCCTCTTGGCTACGAGTATTTGGAGAGAGCCCTCTCTAGATTGGTAGGGCTAGCTACCACGTCAAAATATTGTTCTGTGGTTCCCTGAGCTGGAATCTTCCTCAACCTTGGAGATTCAGAGGAGTGATAACAGATTGGAACAATGGATTTCGAAATTGAGAAAGTCAAGGAACAAGAGAGGCTTGAATGCTGACTGAGATTGTACAATGCGTAGTGGAAGTCTGACTGGTTAATGATTTCGCAATTTGAAAGTGTAAGAGGTAGGGACTGAACACTCGGATTTTGCAATGCACAATCCTTGGACGCAATGTTTGCACAATGTGCAGTTCCATGAGGAAGGGATGGTTTAATGGGGTTTGTTTAGTGCGCATTTCAGGAAGGAAAGATGATGGATGGTTGGTCGGCCAAGTTGCGAAGACATAAACACTCTAGAAATTTACTAAGTGTGGGAGCAATGAAATGAAAGATGAGACTATAACATGTAACAAGACTTGAACATGATAAAACACTGATAAATGATCAACCACATGAAAATGAAACACTTGACACCTAAAATAAACATACATCCATTAACTCAACAACAAAATGACCCTTGCCTCCAAGAAGATGCATAATACTTTGGGAATGAGTCTAATGCATATCTCTATGATAGATAGAACCCATTGGTACCAAATTTTCTTCTCAAGTATGTGTTATAAGTCCCTTTCGAAAGAGTTACACTTCCCTTAACAAAAGACGACACTTGGAATATTTTCACAAAGGAACTTGGAAACTTAGAAAACAAGTATGAAATGTCTTTTATTACTGGAAACAACAATAAGAAGGCTATAAATTTTAATATGGACCAAAATTTGGAGGGTATTGTAGTAGCGATGCCACAAATATTTGAGGATCTTCAACTAACTTACACTAGCTCTTTAACATCATTGCGTATGTAATTAACATCTGAGAGTCTTGGCTTTGCAAGTCTGTGTTCATCACCCTTCTAGAATAGAACTATAAATGCAATTTCTCTTGGAATTTTGTTTAGGTAACTATGTTTTATTTTCGACAGAGAGTTTTTAGTGTTTTCTTTTATATCCTTTAGCATTGTCTTCTTCAAGAGATTATCATTATTTTTTTCTTTGTGTTTGTAGGTACATTCAAGGGTTTTAATGTATTTTTGGTTCCTTTTTCGAACTTAAGTCCTTATATTGAAATTAAATTTCAAGTGTTATTCTATTTTTAGTATTTCTTGACCAATGGTGAAAGAACCTTGTTTCTTACAATTATTTTCTTCAATAAGTAAACTCTATGACCATCGCTTATTGAATTCTGTTGTTGTTAGTGTTTTACAAGTTTTTATTATCAGGGTTTTAACCCTAAGTGACTTTTTTGTAGCTGTACTCGAGCTTATTTGGTGAATACTGTTCTCAGCTTGGCTCTTAATCTCTAAGAAGTTTAAGTTTCATTCCCTATTATTCTGGTTCTATTCAAGAATGGCTTAGTTGTATTAAGGTGAAACTTCAATGATACTAATATTCTCCTATTTTTCTTTTGTATAGGTTTTCTTCATAGCTATGGTTTCTATATAACCCAAATCTTTTCAAGGCATAAGTTTATACATATTCCTCTGCGTTTATGTAGCTTCTTCAAACAAGGTCTCAGCGACTCATTTTTCTTATTTTGAAAATAGTTGTCAAATATTTCTATTTTTTGTCCTATATTTTAATGAATATGATAACATTACAGATCACTGCAAATATCTTTAATTATAACATATCATGTTCTTTTTCTTTCATCTTCAATTTAAAATTATTACAGGGTTATAAACCCTCACATGTTTTTAGTTAGGATTTTCAATGGTTTTTTCTTCAACTTAATTTTCTGGGCTTTTTACCATTACTACATATATTTCATTTCCTAATATCAACATACTTATATTTTGCAGGGCTTTATCCAGGTGCAAGATTTAAAGAAATATTTCCATGTTAATATTTTCCTAGTTCTATTTTTCCTCATAAATTATTCTAATTCATTATCTCAGTACAACATAATTAACATTTAATTTTATTGGATAACTTGTAGGTAATAACATTATCAACAAAGTTGTTTTCGAAAGATTTCCGTTCGATGCTTCAAACCAGTGTTTTCTTTGCAACTTACAAGAGATTTAGTTGCCTTTACTTGGTGATATGTTCCTGTACCCTTGGATTCTTGTTTGCTTGAATGTGACTCTTGAGTTTGAGACAAATTAATAGTCTTTCAGTTATTGTATTTCAGTTTATAATCTAATGTTGTTAGTTTACACTTCTTTTCGGGAAGGTTATGAACTCTAAGCTTTCATGCTTGCGTATGTATTGTAAGTAAGGGTATTTTGCAATGCAAGACTATTGTCAGTTGTTATTTATTGAGGTCAATTTTGACCCATTCTTCTATTAAAGTAGAATTATCTTTATTAATACAATATTTTTGTTAACGTGTTTCAATTTCATAACTATATCATTTTTCTTAATATATTTATACTCTCTTGTTTTCTTATACAATGGTTATGATTACTCGTGTTTATTTGTTTGAACTCTGTTTGTGAAGGTCTTTTAAACCTTTTGTATGACATACACATTTTTCATTCATTTCTACTAGTAATAGCTTTTAGGTGTACAAATGAAATCTCTATAGGTTTCTTAATATCCTAAGGATATTCTACTAGGAAATTTGTTTCTTTACCTATATCTCTTATTTTCTACAGGTATTTACACGACCTTTTAATTATAATTATAATTGTCATAATATATATATATATCCCCTTTCGTTTATAGTTATTTTCTCAGAACTAGAATCTTTTGAGTCTAAATACTACTAATTCTACAGTGTTCTTTACTCTACACTGATACAATAAATACTTATTATTTAAATTTTACTTTGTATGATTAATTAGGCCAGTGTAATTCCACATGTCGATATTACAAATACAAAGAAAAATAAAGTAGCAACCATAGCAAAATTTGTTTAGTAACATGTTATTTTTTCTTTTCTACACACAGAGATTATTATACATGCATTTACTATATATACATTCAATTAATTCTAAAGATCCATTCTCTTTAAACTAACTACGCAATTTTTTTGCAGTGAATATTTAGAGCATACATCTTTGCATATTTAATTGTACATATTTATAAGTATGAAACTTCATACTATTATTCATCATAAGGAAAAACATTCACTAAAAGTTCAGGGTACCAAATTGAAATTATGAGTCTAGAAACTAATGCAAGAGATGACAAGCTCCACCTAAATTTTGACACTTTTTCCTCAAAGTATCCCCCCGAGCATAGGTATGTAAGCTCTTTCTTTTTGTCTTTCTTCTTTCCTTTTCACCAATTCAACATGTTTAATTTGTACCTATGTTTGGTATTTATAATGTACATTTGATCACTTTATGTACTTGTATTTATCATTGTAAAGTGTTACAAAATTATATATTACAAAGCAATGGAACACGTAAAATATTGTAGAAACACAAAGAAAAAAAACACATAAAACACATAAAACAAGAGAGACAAAGATATACGTGGTTCACCCAATTTGGGCTACGTCCACGGAGAAACAACCAGTCCTTCCTTTTATATTATCCAACAAAATAAAGAGATACAACCTATAACAAATTCCCTATAATTTCCCCTTCACTCTCACACAATCTCCTCTCTCTTTCTCACTCAGAATACACATATACACAACTGCAATACAATTCCCTCATATACAGCGTGGGGTTTCCTTCTAAGGAAAAAAATCATAAATTAAACATAACTTCTACCGTTAGATCATCCGCCTAATGAAAGACTCATATTTACTACAAAATTAAAATATTTTAAAAGACAATTTTACATCTGTTTTTATCTTGAGGGGTGTTGCCATTGAACCTCCACCAGGTGACAGTGATCAAACGGGCGACATTGCCACCCTATTATGAATTGGGGTCTAACTCAATGATACTTATGAATATAGAAGATAACCAGGCTCTGCACCCAACAATCTCCACTTGGAGACTAATTATAGCAACTCCACCACTACTTCATTCGTTGGACAATGCTTCCACTTTGGAGCTGGCTATTTCTCATCTTCATCATCATACTTGAATACCAATTGAAACTGAGCAAAATCTATGTTTCTCCCTAGTTACAACTTTTTTTAACATATCTGCAAGATTCTGGCTAGTGTGTATCTTTTCCAGCTTCAACTTTCCATCTTCCAACACTAAACATATGAAATGGTACTTGAGTTGTATATGTTTAGTCTTAGAATGAAATGTTGAGTTCTTGGCAAGATGAATGACACTCTAGTTGTCACTGTATAACCTATCCATCTCTTTCTTCTTACCAAATTCATCCATAAACCTTTACAACCAAATCATTTCTTTAATATCCTTTGTAGCAGCGACATACTCTACTTCCGTCGTTGAAAGTACAACAACACTTTGGATTTTTGAAACCCAACTGATAGTTGTTCCACCTATAGTAAACACATACCCTGTGGGGGTCCTCTTGTTATCTCTATCACCTGCCATATCTGCATCAACATATCCCTGTAGAGAAATGTTTGAACCACCAAAGCATAATGCTTGATTTATGGTACCTCTCAAATACTTGAGAATCCACTTCACTTCCTTCCAATGATCTTTTCCTGGATTGTTCATGTACCTATTTACAACTCCCACTGCATGTGCAATATCAGGGCTTGTGCAGACCATTATATACATTAAAATTCCAATTGCTGATGCATATGGAACTTTAGACATATAATCCATCTCTTCTCGAGTCTTGGGACACATCTCCTTATATTGAAATGGAGAGCCAAAGGTGTACTAATAGGTTTTTCATTTTGCATATTAAATACTTCCAACACATTTTGTATTTACTCACTTTGAGACAATGTTACTTTGCGATTTTTCTTGTCTCTAGTTATTCTCATATCAACAATTTTTTTGCAACACCCAAATCTTTCATTGCAAATGAATTTGACAATTTCCTTTGAGCACATTTATTTCCTGCATGTTAGACCTTGCAACAAGCATGTCATCTACATACAATAACAATATAATATAACTTCAATCATTTTTCCTTTTGAGATAAACACAATGATCAAAGTAACATCTAGTATTATGTTGTTCAGACATAAACCTGTCAAATTTTAGAAACCACTGCCTTGGAGCCTATTTTAGGCCATACAAGTTCTTCTTCAACCTACACACTAGTTTATCCTTCCCTTTGACCTCATATCCTTGCAGTTTTTGTATATAGATCTCTTCCTCCAAATCCCCATGGAGAAAGGTTGTCTTCACATCTAACCGCTCAAGAAGAAAATCTTCTGCTGCTACTAGACTTAAAATAGTTTCGATTGAAGTCATTTTAACAAGAAGATAAAATATTTCATCAAAGTCTATACCTTTCTTCGACGTAAACCCCTTCACCACAAGTCTAGCTTTATACCTTTTTCTACCTCGATATTCTTCCTTCAACCTGTAAACCCATTTATTCTGCAATGCTTTTTTACCTTGAGGAAACCTGACTATGTCCCAAGTCGGTTTATGTACTAAGGAGTCCATCTCTTCTTTCATGGCTAGCTCCCATTTCTTTCTAGTTTCTACCTTCATTGCTTCTTCATAACATTATGGTTCACGAGAATCAGTTAAAAATACATAATGTAATGAAGGAGAGTATTGTTCAGGGGGTCTACTTATCCTGGTATATTAGTATGATTTTCAAGGACCTTTAGTTTTTCTGTGATCTCATCAAGCACTGTGTATTCTCTGTTTTCCTTTTTTGTTTCTTTTCTTGCATTTGATCCTTATACATGAACCTTTCCTTGAATATGAAATCTCTACTCCTAATGATTTTGTGATTTTCATAATCATAAAAATGATAACCAAAATCATTAACACCATATCTAATAAAGGTACATTTTTATTTTATTTTATTTTACCTCAAGCTTTGTTTTATATTATTTATTAATGTGGACAAAGGATTCACAACCAAAAGTCATTAAAAATGAGTAGTTTACATTTTTATCTATCCATGCCTCCTCTGGAATACCATCATCCAAGGAACTTGAAGGCCCTTTGTTTATTAGATAAACAATAATATGTATAAAATCTACCCAAAATTGTAAAGGCAATCCTGCATACAATATCATGCCCCTTGCACGCTCCATGATTTTGCCTATTCATCCTTTTTGACACACCATTTTTCTGTAGTGTTCCTGGAACTGTCTTCTCTCTATGAATTTTGTGCTTTGAACAATAATTATCAAACTCTTTACTGCAATATTCATCTCCATGGTCTAATCTGAGATACTTTAAATTCCTTCCTGTCTCATTCTCAACCAAAGATTTCCATTTCTTGAAAGTATCAAATACATCAGATTTATTTTGAATACAATAAATCCAAGTTTTACTGGTTGCATCATCAATAAAGTAACATAATAATGAGAGCCACTAAGAGATAATAGTTGAGCAGGTCCCCATACATCTATAAGCACAAACTCTATTTTTCCGCTCTTCTTTTATTTCCCAACTCTAAGGAATCTGACTCTCTTCTGTTTTACATAAACACAATTCTCACAAAAATCCAAATCAACATGCTTCAAACCTGGAAACTGATGCAACCATAAGGCTACTACACCCTCACACCTTATCGGGACTATTTCACCCTTAAAATCCTTTAAAGCTCCATGCCCACATATGCATGTCGGAAGCGTATCATAGTGCTTTTCCTTTAAAAACAGGACGACTTAAGCTATTAGAAGTGTTCATTGAGGCTTTAAGCCTTTAAACCATGTAATTACACTTTATTGGAGCCATTACATTATCAGGAGCATTTAAATATGCGTTGTAGCCTTGAAAACCCCGATTTTAACATAAAAACTCGAGACAATACATATATCAAAAATAACATGAACAAAGGAAAGACAAAGAAAAAACCCTGTCGGAACCTTTGGGCCGGATCTCAAATATTATAGGCCCGCCTCTATAAATATAGAGTGGATCCATCCTTTGGTCCATCACATTCCTGCTATCATTCCACATCTCCAATCTTCGATCAGCTGATCTCTGTCGTCCGATTCTTCTCTGATCTAATGGTAAGGGTTGATTCTGAACTTTTAAACTAACACCAATTCTCCACCATTGATCTGTGCGTAGCGGATTTGATGGTCCATATCTTATTTCAGGCGGACAATTTATATGGGGATTAACCACCTGATAAGGCGATTTCCCTGTTCACCCTTACTGTTATGTGTCAAATGGTGAATGGGATCAGGTGGCTATCCTTCAATATATCTTACAACTCTTGAGCAACCTAAATTACCATGTATTGTTACGAAACCGCTTCCGTGATCCAATGACCATGGTTGAATGCGATCTATCGACAAAGATTTAATCGCATATCGCATAGTCGCATTCCTCCAAGATAGGCTCTGTTTGCTTGAAAGTTCCAATCTGATATTCTTATGGACCCGATAAAGTATAGAGCCTCGTCTATAAATGGTTCAAGTCCAGATTCCAAATCTAACTATGTTTTGCGGTCATTTTTAGTGTAAACTGGGTTTTCACTTGCGGAACTAAAACTATGTAAAAAGACTTTGCCGACCCGCATCAAACAATGATATTTAAAATAAAGCAACCACTGTTATCAATCACACGATTTAGGTATTTAAACATAACAAAACAAAGGGATAATCACTCTACCTGAATACAAAGAATCTGAAAGTATACAAGGGTTTCTGCAGGCCCGATAATCAATCATAAACACAAAAACATTCATTCATATTAAGATAATCACAGAGTCTTGCCTTAGCCCGATTACACAAATTAAAAGACCTCTGTTTCAATTAAAATCCACACACTATTATTCTCTCTTGAATCCTTCTTATTTGGCATGATTCTTCAATTAGTGGCCTCTGTTCCTAATCTTCCCGTAGGCTTACAATTCCCTCATGAATCCTCTCTCTCTGTCTCTTGATTTTTCCTTCCAAAAAAAGAAATGAAATTACATATATGTTCTATCTAACAATTTCCTTCCACAAATGAAGGAATTCACTATATTTTAAGAAATCAAATCCTACTCTAACTAATCAATATAGCTATTGGCTTGATCTCCACGCAAGGAGGATCACTTGCCATTTTATTCCCAATTCTGTTCAGAATTAGGCAACAATTAACCACTTACATAATTTGAAATTAATACAAATTAATACAAATTAAATAACCAATTCTTCCTCCAAAATTTCATTAGCCACAACATGTGACCACACCATCACATTGCTAGCTAGGCCTAGACACTCCTACATCAGACTCCTAAGGCTAAAAATAATCATGATCTCCTGATCATGTGCTTCTGATCTATGTCCTCCTGGATCCCATACTTTATTCAGGAGTCTGTCCTTGGTTACTGCTATTATTGGTTGTCCTTCAGGTCTCCATACTTTGTGTTGCATTGTCCCATTAGCTATTCTCTCACTGTCTACTACTATCTTTTTCATATATCTTACTGCTTTTTTCTCATCATCACAATTTATGTTAGGCTTCCACACTTTAATTTTCAATTTACCATTACCTTCACCTGTTCCATTCTTTCCAGCCAATCTTCCTTCCTTCTTTTGTCCTCCATTTAGTTTATTGGAATGTTGATGTATGAGTTCCCACTGTTAGTGTCAGTCTTTGTAGCCTTCCTCCAGTGATCAAACATGCTCTTACAAAGTGATTTTAAGGTGTCAAGGTCAAATTTTGTCATTTCAGTGAGTCTTCAAGAAAAATTTGGTCACTAGGCATTAGGTCTAGGGTTTGATTTTACCCTTGTCAAAGTTGTCCAAATGAAATTCCATGTCACCATTCAACTGAGTGTACCATCATTCAAAGGGTTTTCATCATCATTTCAAGTTCCACTGGGTCATTTACACCTTGTTCATGCTTCAGTTGTGCCTAAGCAAGGTTCATTTTCCCTCTCCTAGGGTTTTGAAGCTAATTTCTCTTGGACAGTCAAATCATCGGCCAAAATTGTATCCTGAAGTTCATACACCTTCCCCTATCCTTAAAGTACCTTATCAAACACTTCCCATCACTGAGATCCCCCAAATTCCTCATTTTCGCACAAACCCTAGTTTCTTGCTACAACCTGGCAATTTTCTAGGTTGGACCTGTGTTTTGACTTTTTTTACCCCTTCCCATCACTCAATATTTGAAATTCCACTTTCCCCTACTTCTTAACATCCCTCCCTACTTCCAGGAATTTTCCAAAGAATTTAGAAGCCGCTTATCCCCTTCATTTCGCTTCATTTCGACAAATCCCTTGTTCCACACATCGGGATAGGTTTCACTCAAATGATATTTCTGAGCAATAAAAGATGAATTTTTGAAAAATGAGAGACGTTTTTGTCCAAAACATGCCAAGGACGAAAACCATCCTTCACTTTTTACACAAGTGTCATGGTTTTAGAGAAATGTTAAAAATACAATCACCTCGGGAGAATTGATGCACCTCTGAAGTGACCTTGGGAAAATCAAGTTTTCTCCTAGCTCGGTTGGCCAAATGACTTGCTTGATGAGCCAAATGATAACTAGACACAAATTTATTTACAATGAGATATCATGAGCTCAATTTGAGGTTGAGGAAGGCATTCAAAAGTTGACTGTAACAGCACTCTGCCTTTAGGCAGCCTCATTTGGCACATTTTGACCAGTCTTGGGCAATTTGATTTTTGACAGGGAAACTGAACTCCAAATTGAAAAATTCTGGTTGGGATGGAAAGTAGACTCAAATACCTTTCCAACAAGCTATCCTTCACCCAATTTGGACATCGAGAAGGCCTCAAAAGTTCACCTGGAAAAGAGCGTGATGCACATAGAGAGCACGACACACTAGGAGAAATTTTGCAGTGTAAATTTACACTGCCGCGGCGCACATGGGAGGCGCGGTGCACAGGGCTAAAAGGCCTGAATTTCATTGAAATTTGCCTCCAAATTTCCAGGTAGGTTCTAAATCATGGCTTTCTCATCAAATTTTATGGATGATATGGTGGTTCTTGGCTATGTTCAAATGCCACAAAACTCATAAGACCAACCACTCAAAAAACATCAAAACCATGGTGGCTAGGGTTGCATAATTGAGGTATTGAGGCCAAGGTTCTGTTTTCCTACCATTTTTCCCCCCTATCCCATTTTTCCCTATTCTCCCTACCCTAAAACATTACTAAACCCCTATTCCCTTACCCCTCCTCCTATTACTCAATACAAACCCTAAAACCCTACCTTACCAAAAAACCCAAACCCTACCCTATCAAAATACCCAAAACCCCCTACATATCCCCAAAACAAATTCTCCTATAACCCCTATTCCCATTTCATTACTCCCCTCCTAATAATCCCTTGTTTCATTGTCCCCCTTGGTGGCAGATTATCAAAACAACACCCAGCTTCACCATCATCAAAGGGCAGCCTAAATACAGTACACACAGCAGTCATGGCATCACAGCATTCATCAGAGCATGAGATAGGTGGTCCTTCTTATCAATATGAGCGCCATGAGACCACTACTATGCCAGTATCCATCACCTATCAGAGAGGCAGTAGGCACTTGTTTGCAGCAGCAAAGCGAGTGTTATATCCACTTGGGGTGGAAGGGGCCTCGCTTCCTACATCGACAACACAGGTACAGGACAAGGAAAAGAAGCCCACGCATGATGAGGGCCATCAGGTGAAAAGGAGGCCGATTTCATCCTCAATCAGGATGATGATGCAGATGTGGAAAGCGCCCGACTTAGGATGACTATTCAGGAGCAGAACACGGAGATCCAAGAATTGTCACTCAATGTGGAGAGGGCCAAATGGATCATCAAGTATTTGGAGCAGAGAAACAAGTAGCTTGAGGACCAGCATGAGATCATGGAGCTGGAAAACATCCGTGAGAATCAACAAGCTGCCTAACAAAGGAGGATCGAGCTCACTACCTTGGAACAAGAGATCAACAATGATCGAGAGAATTGGCTCGATAGGATCAACATCCACTTAGAGGAGTTGTTGGTGAAAGTGAACAAGGACAAGTACATGCTCAGGAACATGAAAAACCATTATTGGGCATGCAATCATGTTTGCAAGGCACGAATAAGGAATTTAAAGGCAAAACTAAAGAAGGCAACAAAAGAGGCAAAGAGGCAAAAGAGAAAGATCGGCTTTGAATCTTGGTTGAGGCTTCCTTGGTCCACCATAACACCCCATAGAGAACCTCCTGCCCAAATTTCAAGAAATTTGGGGAATTTTTGGTCACATGACAAATTTTTGGGCAAAACACAAGGTTTTTCTCCCTGTGGCGCGACGCTAAAAATATAGAGCTCCAAATGGGGAATGGTTTGCATTTTTGGATTCAGCATGGAAAATCACGACTACTGGTGTCCAGAAAAGAAATTTGGGCAAGATCTGAGTCTCCAGAAGGTCAAAAACACCCAAACAATGGCCTCTGTGCCCCTTTTTTGGCACACAGGAAGTAGTCTTGAGAGAATGGAGATTTGGAGGGGCAAATGAGTACCAAATTCAAAAATTCTAGTGGGGTTAGAAAGTAGTCAGGACAGGCTTTCCAACAAGCCCACTTGGGCACATTTTGGACACCTGTAAGTACCCCAAAACAGGCCCCAAAGTAGCGTGATGCACAGAGGAAATGGCGCGGTGCACAGAGGAAAAATTGCCAAATTTGCTTCTGTTTCGCGAATTTTCGATTCGTGACTTCTCCAAGTGGGCCTGCTCATCTACACTTCGGTTTTTTGGCACCAAAGGTGGAATTTAAAGCATTTTATTTCCAGATGGACTTCTATCCAAGTGGCGAAGGAAGGCAAACGGTCACCCAAGCCAAATGTCATGTTTGTAGCGCTACACCTGTAGCTGATGGTTGGCTCTTCATCTCCATTTTGTAATGATTCGAGTAACTCCCCAACCCTTGGGTGTTCTATCTCTTCATGGCACATTCTATATATTGTATGTAAGCTATTTGCAAAGGGTTGGTTGGCTTGTAACTTCTGGGAAGCTGTGGGAAAGAAACTCTGTTTCTTCACTGTGTATTTTTGACAGAGAATTAATGAAAGGCAGCGGCTCTATTTCATGAGATTCTTGTGGTTGTGAGTATAGCAAATGTGTCTCTTATGTTTTCATATGTATTTCGTTATGTTTCATAATTCAATTCATGTTCATTTCCAGTGAAATTTTCTCAGTGAGATTAGGTAGAATTCAATTTTATTGCTCTGCCTGTGGGAAAATTTCATGTTCAGTGTTCTTCTTCTGTTGAAAAGGATTCATGTTCCTATGCCCTTTTCACACTCCTCAGCAATCTCTCCGTTCCGCGTTATTCCAAACTAAATTTCTACAATTTCCGCCTGCCTTGCCTCACGAAGTAATCTGTGCCTTTGTATTAAATTCTCTGTTCTTTGCTGACCGTTGGTCCTATACCACCCCGGAAGCTCGGTCATTCATAAAATTGTTTCTTGTATCCGTATTCACTTACTAGCCTAAGATCAATATTTCATTGTAAGTCATCTCAGACCATTTTTTGCTTATCTATCCACTGAGCGTGACTCGGAGAGAGCCCTCCCCTGTTCTGGTAGGGCTAGCTACCAGACTGAGCGTGGTTTGTGGTTACCCTAAATTTTTCCTTCCTTCAACCTAGGGCAGATTTAGGTGCTAACACCCACAACTCATCAATTTCTTTGTCCACTTCACTTCTCAGATGATGAATACTATTCTTCTGAAACTGGATGTGTTCTTGCATAAGAACATCATAATCCCTGTGCCAATACCTTTTCCAATGATCCCCTGCAATAATTCCAGTTCCTTCTTCTGGTTTCTCATTCATGGCTTCACCTCTTCTTAATTCAATTCTCAGTATACCTACAACTCCACAAATTTCCTGAAAACTAAGAATTCCTCCTGCTTGCTTAGGTACTTGGAATACCTCTTCTTCTAGTAACTTAATTTATTCACCCTTAAGGATCATGACATCATTTTCAGCCTCTTCTTCATCAATAACTCTTTGTAGTACAATAGTAATCCTGTTACTATCATCTCTTGAACTCATCTCTATTTCAACAATTTCATTCTGTAAATTCAACATCATTCCATATTTCTGAAACATTCTGATCTCATCCTTCCTTACTTTGATATGATCTTCAAAATCAACTCCTTGTTTCAAATTGACTTCACATTGCCTTTTTCCAGCATACAAATATTCACCAGAATCAATCAATTCATCAAACACAAATGCTTTATCATGTTTCCTCATTATGCCAACATTTCTGACATCTTCTTTCCCATATTTGTCATCCATGACAACTCCTTCATTCTTATTTAGTTCTGGTTGTACAATCGGATCACCTATTCCTTGGTTTCCTTGCCTATTCTCCAAAAGACTAGACTCATGCCACAAATCTGCCATCTCATTTGGAATTTCTCCCAAGAGCTCTGCACGATCTTTACTAACTTCATTGTCTAAAACATATGTCTTTAGTCCTTCTTTACTCTGGCTTTCTTCAAGGTCAATAATCTTCAGTAACTGTTTAATATCTACAAAGTCTTCTATATCAACCTTTAATAATTGTTCTCCTTTGGCTTCAGTCTTCAATAGTTGTCTAATATTTGCATAATTCACTACAGCTATGTTTAACATTTTCCCTTTCCCTTGCAGCACAAGATTATGTGAATTTCCTTCTTCTAACTTCTGAGAAATCATATCTTTACTTTTCCTTTCCCTTATGACAACACTAAACAATTGCCTTACTTCAGTGTATCCCGCATTTACACACAAAACATTAGTTTCAAAACCATGAGACACCAAGGTCTTCATAAGATTCTCCATTTGGTTTGTATTAGCTTCATCAGTTTTCCTGAGAAAACTCTTTGTTCCATGTTCATATGAATGGATCTCTTCATTTCCAAACATTCCGTTGATCTCAATAATTACTTTGCCATCCTCCTTTTGACTTATCCTTTGGATGTCATCTGACTGGACATCTCCTTTCACTTGGTTGAAACTTTTCTCCTTATTCTTCATATGAATGTGAGTAGTCATCTCTTCACCTGTTAATATGACAGTTTCCAATAACTACTTATTTTCCCTCAAGTTTACATGACCTTCAAACACAAAACAACTTTCAGTTTTCAAAATACAATACCTTTCATCCTCTTTTGATGCTTCAAGCACCAATCTTCCATCATAGATCTTCTAGATTTCTGCAAATCCTTCTTGTTGTGACTCCATTCCTTTGATTGTCTTCTTCTTTAACAAATCAATATGAATTTGTTCAAGTTCCCTGAACTCGTTCATCAACTTTCCATTCCACCTCTGTTGCAATAACTTCCACTTGACTCTTTTCTTCATTCTCCATCTGTATCTTTGGTCTTCACTTGTCTTCCTTTGTACTACCAGACTAATATCTGATTCTTCATTCTTCTGCCAGTTACTATACTTCTGCAATCTAATTCCTTCCTCAAATTCACTCTCATGTTGCTGATCATCTCTTTTAAATTGCCGGTTCCTTCCATCTTTATCTTGCTGGATTAATACTTCTGTTTCCTTCATGTCTATGAGGACATAACCTTCTTGTTGCTCTTGACATTCCATTTCACCTTCGAATAATCTCTGCTAAATTTCTCTGATTTCTGCATCATATTTATTAATGCTGTCCCCCATACCTATAGTTACATCATTAACAGAAGAATCTAAACATTTACTTAACTATATAAATGTTAGAGACATTTCATCCTTATCATGCATAGTAACCATAATCTCTTCTTTATCAGGTTCTGAAAGCTTCATTTCTCCTTCAAGTTCCTTGAGCAATCGTTCCAAGAATTCTAATTCCATATGAAATCTTTCCAACAGTTCATCGCAACTTCCATTCTAAACTTCATTCTTTTTTGGCAATGCCCTTCAGTTATCCTGTTTTCCACATTATCATATTGCAAAGTTCATTCATCAATTTCATCAGACAAATTCATTCGATTACCTTCTTGGAATACCACTATGGCATTTTCATTAGACTTCTAGTCCATATCAGCTTCATCTGACTGTCTTATGCCAAACAGAAATTCATCTATGAACTCTTTCTCCTGCAATAAATCAACACCTTCTTCCTTTAAAAGGCATTTTCCATCATACTTCACCTCAAGAGCTTCATTGTTGTTTGTGACAGTTTCACCAGACTGCCCAACATCCTCTGCATATCCTGCAAACATACAGAAACTATGAGATTTAAAATCACAAGGCTTCATTGCCTCATCTGCTTCCCTTGTCAACATATCTTCGAATTGTTCTGAACTATTCCAATAGTTCATGAGATCTTCAGCTGATCTCCCATTATCCTCTTCACCCAAAATTTTACCCTGTTCTGGTCTACAAATGGAAACTTCCATTTCTGCCTCTACTTTTCTGAGGTTTTCCATCAGCCACTTTACCTGTTATTGCTGCAGTGTTCTCTGCAACTTAGGCCACTTCACTAGCTCCCTCTTCAAGACCTAACCTAGTCTTTGGTTCTCCTCTAGCAGCATCACTAACACATCGAGTTCTTTTCTTATCTTAGCTATTTCCTTGTCAATCTCTACTTGACTCATCTGTTTCCTATGGATTGTTTGAGCATCCTTCTGCATCATCTTGTAGCCTTCTTCTGAATCTTCCATATGACTTTCCATAGCCATCTTCTCTTCTGTGTGAGCTCTACACCTGCAACAAGTTAACTTCCTTCTACATTGATCTTCTCACCAAGCTTCTCCTCTGCCTGGTCTCCAAGTATTCTTTCCTTAGAACTTTCACTGAGCACTCTTGCTCTCTCTCTGGTTGCTCCACTCACTTCTCTTAAGGACTCCTATGTCCCTATCTATTCCAAGCCTCAGTTGGAATGAGGTTCTGCTACAATCTCCAAGAAATTCCCAAAATTTCTTCTATAGTCTTACTACTATAGTCTTGTGCCCAATGTTAGGGCCTAGATCGACCTCAGGTTGAAGGGAGGCAATATAGGGTAACCACAAACCAAGCTTAACCTGGTAGCTAGCCATACCAAGTTGGGAGAGGGCTCTCTCCTTGTCAATCTCAGTTGAGATGACTGAATTAAATATTGATTTTAGGCTAGGTATAGTATCTCTATGGTTTTTGGTTGACTTTGAAATTTTTGTTGCTGGATCAAATGGAGCAGGCATCTTTGGGTTCGAGAAATCAAGTCGAAATTGCAGGGTGTTCTGTGGGGTGAGGTAGGTAGGTGTTTTGGCACTTAGAATTGAGTGAGATGGTAGGTCTAAGATTGGTGAGAAGCTAAGGAGGGCATGCAAGGATCACGAGTCATCTTCAGACAGCTAAAAACATAAAAAACTAAATGTATTCCCAAGGCATAGCACTGTTACCAATGTATTCCACCTATTTATCTTGATTTCATTTAGTTAAGAAGAATGAAAGAGATTTGGGCAATATAACACATGAGAAAAACTAAATGAATAAAGGGGAAACAATGAAAAAACATATTACCACAAGAATCCCACAAAAATAGTTGCAAATCTTGGTTTATTTCCTTGCCAAACTGCTGTAGAGATGTACAATGTAGCTCAAAGCATCCACAAGAGTCCAACCTTTGATAATGACTAAAAAAATACATAATATAGACATCAAACCGCCTATGCTAGCCATCAGGGATCGAATCCATGAGAAGAGGGGCAGTTTCAACCATTTCTAAACTAAGAACAGGAATATAGGTAGTGGAACAACTTGCCTCTAAAACCATGGAAACTGATTCATTCACCCCCAAACCACCTCAAAATGATGAATCTACCCTCTAGAGTCATTTTACAATTACATTTACATAGCATAACATCATTTACATTCATAAATTCATCCAAAATGAGAGTAAAAGTCAACTTGTAGAAAAACTAGGCAAAATTTTGATTTTTGAGCAAAACTGGCAAAATTCATCCTATGCGTAGCGCCACTGATCCTATGCGCAACGCCTTTTCAAACCCAGTTTTGGAGGCCTTCCCCTTGACCAAATTGAGCCCAAGATAGCTCGTTGGAAAGGTCTTCCTATATAGTTTCTGGAACGTCTTAAATTTTTTCATTTGGAGGTAATTTTCCCCCTTGAAAGTGAAATATCCCAAGGTTGTTTCTTGTGTGTCCAAAAAGTGGCAGAGAGGGCATTTTTTGATGGTTTTTTGACCTTTAGGTGACCAAGATTTTCTCCAAATTTGCTGAAACTTTCTGGGTTTGCTTATTTTTTCATGATGAATCCAAATATGCAAGCCAATCTTCCAACAAGAGCCCCAGTCAAAAGTGTGGCACCGGTGGCATTGCGGACCTATGCCAATTTCCTGTGTTGCAAAATTTAAAATTTGAAAATTACAAAATTTTACCAAATTTTTCCCAAAATTGGTAAAAGGCACCCTCATGAACTGCTTTGATGAGCTAATGAGGCATAAGCTAGGATTTCCAAATTGTTTTGCTCCTTTTTGCTTCTCAAAGCCTTCCTCAACCTTGCCTTAAGCTTCCTCATCCTTATATTGCATATTTTGTTCCGGGTCATATAGTGATAGGCCATGTGACGAAGCATACTATTTTCTTTATTGGCCTTCTCAAGCAGATTTTCAAGGTACATGTTGACCCTTTCAAGCCAGGTTTCCCGGTCATTCTCAATCTCTTGCTCAATGGAGGTCATCTTGACCTTTGCCTTCTTTGCCGTTTACTGGTTCTCCTTGATCATTTGCAACTCCATGAGGACTTGCTTGTCGGTCAATTGCTTGTTTTCTTGCTCAAGGTAATTGATGATCCACTTTTCTCTCTCTAAATTGACTAGCAAGGCTTGTATATCGGCCTCTTACTCTTTGATGATCATATCTTTAGTTATATTTGTACCTTGAGTCTCCAAATCAATGACATCAACTCCCTGTGTCTCCTCATGATCAACAAGGACAAAATACCTCTCTTGCTCATCACTAAGATCCTTCTCCTACGTTTTTCCTTTTCCTTTACCTTTTCCCTTACTGTGCTACCCAACCTGTACCTGTTTTGCTGAAGATGAAGGCAAAGCCCCTTCCACTCCTTGTGGAGATAGAATTTTCCTGTGGCTTGAAGATGAAGGAAAGATCCCTTCCACACCTTGTGGAGATAATACTTGCATGGAAACTACAAAGAGCCTCCTAGTGCCTCTCTGATATGTCACAAACACTGGCACTCCAACAGTTTTAGTTTCTTTGGCTTGTTCATGTCCTGAAGTTCCACCTTCCTCCTGATGTACCGATGAAAATACTTGTGGGCCGTTGAACACTTCATGAGAAATAAAGGTCTCCCATGGTATATTAAGTAGATTCAGCTGATGTAAGACAATGATTTTGATCACAGAGAAGTGGTAAATGCTGTTTAACTGTTGGGGATATGGCTTCTTCTTGACATAGAGTGACATCTTCTCAATATTTCGGAACATGAAGTAGGGAATATTCATCATCCTCACTCTACTAAAATGCATCAACAATCTAATCTCGTAGGCATACAAGCGAGAAAACCTACCTTCACAAGTAAAATATTTCATGATTATCTTCATAAGTGGAGCAAGCCTGTCCTCCAAGAATTTGAAGGGGAACACTCTCTTCAATTTGCCATGGTATTTAGCCTTGATGTAAGGCTCATAGTACTCCCTGTCAATATACTATCCTTTGTTCCATTTTTCACCTACATTTGGAATGCCTGTAGCCTCTGAAATAATAGCAGGTGACAAAGTGAATGTAACTCCAACAAGGTTTACTTCATTGTTGTCTAGATGTGTCACAAACAACCTTGCTAATTCATGATGAAACTTAACCTTCTCCACCATTTCACAGAAACCAAAACATGACTGATGTTTGAAACATGAGATGGAAAGTGGACAAGCAAGCAATTCCCTCAAACTAGTGGGCTACTCCCTGATTATCTTTCCCCCTTTGTGAGGCTTCTTCTGCTGCAAATTTCATTTCGTAGAACTATCACTAAGGGTTTCTTCTTCCAACTCATACTCATTGTCTTTTTCCATTGCTCTTGATGACTGTGATCCCTTGTGGTCAATGATGGGAGGGGTGAATGAAGATGAGTATGAAGAGATTTTATAAATGAATAGAGTTTTAGGGAATGGTGAGTGGGATAGTATGGTGTTTGGGGATAATGTAAGTGGAAAATTGGGAATAGGGAAAATGTATGAGGGGGATGGAAAATAGATAAATCGGAATATGGTTTAGTATATGGAATGATGGCAAGGGTAGGGTAAGCAAGTAACAGAGTGATGATGAAGACTATGTCTTACCCTAGAAACTAGGGTTTCAATTTTAAAAATAATGCTAACAAACCAATTTAGCAAAGCAAACCATAGCTCATGTGATATGGTGATGGAACTTACTTGCAAGAAGGCGGAATGAGTGATTTTGAGAGAAATCTGCAATTGTGGAGCTTTACTGGGCAATCTGGAGCTTGACTGCATAGGTGCGCAGCGCTCCACACAGGTGCACAGCGCTGATCCTATGTGCAACACCCATGTAAAATTGCACTGTGGAGAAAACCCAAGTGCGTAGCACCGATCCTATGCGTAACGCCAGGATTAGGCGCGTAGCGCCAGGCGATTTTTATCCAAAAACACAGAAATCGCCCTCTTTTGTTTAATGACACCTCAAAATCACATTTTCTCTCCTTTGGCACTTTAACTTCATAATGAAATGATCAATAAGGATGGGCTTTATATATCTCCTCACTTTTTGATTTTTGATGGTGAAAACCCATGTTCATAATGTCTATTTGCTTTTTCCTTTCAAATACTCTGTTTTTTGGATGCTTGACCTTTTTGTATTTGATAGGTGGACTGATGTTCATATTTTTGACTTTTGCAGTGGCAGGTACTAGGCAATATCACCGGGTGACCAGGAGCAACATGAGACTTAATTATTACATATAAGAAATGATGAAATTACATGAAATTACAAATAAATACAAATGATCTGTTTTTCACCTCAAACTGGTTTTGAGGTGAAATACTTGTTAAATTTACAAATTATGACTTTAAAGCTTTCCTGATGGTTATTGTCATCCTCATGTGTCTGCTGACCCTTCTTGGTCAATGGTTACTAAAAATTTGGCATGTTGAAACCCTAATACCTAATGAAATTAAAAGCCTAAGACCTACGACCTATTTGATGAAATAAATTGAAAAGGAAACTCGACTTGAACCATTGATTGAATCACACATGGAAAATGGTCAACAAATATGTGTCATGAGGGAAAAAATTGAAATGTACCTACCATTAGTTGATCCATGACCTAATGGAATGCAACTCATTGAGAATGGGACTCCTAATATGAATGCAAAAGAGTGAATTTTGATCACTGATGGCAGTGTGAAGACATTGACACTAACATTGGCTCCAATGGGGATGGTAGCTCCTTGGAGGTGCCAAGAACGCCATAGACCTAGCAGCCTCATCCATTGGGCATGGAGTAAAAAAAAAACTCAAACTGAAGTGACACTATGATAATTGACTCAAGACACAAACTGACTCAAGACTCACAGACTGAAACAAATCACTCAACTTTATAGCCTTCACCTCGGGCCCCAAGTTGAAATGAATTGTAACTTTTGAACACTTGCAATGAAAGGAAAACGATATATACAATGATCACTTCATGACTTCAGAAATCACCTTAGAAGAAGTAGCGCTTCAGGAGCCTACCATTGACTGGTCCTCCTAAACAATCTTGTCCATCCATCTCTTTGAGCAGGAATGCATTTTGTCCTCTATATGCAACAATCTTATAGGGTCCCTTCCATAAGTTTTCAAACTTGCCATGCTTGCCTTTATCTTCATTCCTAGCATCCCACCGTAACACCACATCTTCAAGCTGGAATTTATCTACCTTAGTTTTCTGATCATAGATCTTTTTGATATTCTCCTGCAATCTAAAAGTATTTTGGAAGACTTCCTCCCTTGTCTCCTGTAAATGGATCATCTGATTGATTCTATGCTGCAAATCATCTTCCTTACTTCTAGCCTCCTGTAAAAGTTTCACAACCGGACTGCTAGAGATGTTGGAAAGACTGTGTCAATGCCATACACTATTTCAAATGGAGACATACCTATAGACTTCTTTTGGCTCACCCTGTCCGCCCACAAAGCATTAACTAATTTCTTATGCCAGCCTTTCTTATTTGTTTCCAGCAGCTTCTTGATGATGTTCACCAATGATTTATTAGAGGATTCGGCCAAACCATTACCTTACGGATAATATGCTATTGAGTGACCCAACGTAATCTTATATTTGCTGAAAAAGTCAATCATCTTCTTGGATTTGAATGCATCTGCGTTATCTGTGATGATTTTACTAGGACAACCAAAACGAGATAAAATGTTTGATTCCAAAAATTGATTGATTACTGTGTCTATTGCCTATCTGGTCAGGATTGCTTCAATCCACTTGGTAAAATAATTGGTTGTTGTTAGGATCCACTTGTGCTAAGCTGATGATGTTGGATGGATCTCCTCGATAAAATCGAGTCCCCACTGCTAAAATGGTGCATTGACTTCAACCAGTTTTAGCGGAAGAGGAAACAATTTTCTTTTCTCCTGAAAAACCTGACATTAATGACAGCTCATGCCTATTTTATAGACATCTGAAAATAAGGTTGGTCAGTAATAACCTACCCTCAAGATTTTGTTTCATGTTGTCTTCCAGAACATGTGACCACCATAATCACCCTTGTGAAAGTCACTCATCACCTGCTTGGCTTCATCTTCAATTAAACAATTCAACAAAACACCTCCTGGATCCTTCTAGTAAAGAGCATTATTTAAAATACAGAATTTAGCAGCTTTAAGTTTTAGAGTTATACCTTTGTTTTTTGACATTTCCGGAGGCATTGGGAGGTGCTGAAGAACATACACAATATCTGAATACCACGGTGACTGAAGGAAAATTTCTGACACTTGAATCAGGGAGATTTCTTCTTCATCTTTGGACATGGCAGCAATAAGGTTTCTATCTAATTCATGCAAATTTGATTCCACCATCAACCTCGTGAGGTCTTGTCCTTTGATCAACTTTGTAGGCTTGATCTCCAGATCGTATTCTAACATTGCTGCAATCCATTTTCCGTGCCTTCCTTCCGGATCGGTTTGTACCAACACATCTTTAACTGTTGCATTAGGAACGTATGCTATGATGTGGGAGTGTAGAATATACACTCAGAAATCCTTCAAAGCTTTGACAAGAGCAAGAGCCTATTTCTCAATTATGTTGTACCTCAAAGCTACATCTCTAATGGTTCTGCTGAAAAATGCAATGGGATTTTCTAGCTGATCTCTCTTTTGCATTAAAACTACTGCCATGGTATGCTCAGATGAAAATGAGAATAAAATGAAATCTTGAGTATAATTGGGACTAATCAAAACCAGACCTGTAGATAAAGCATACTTTACCAAATTAAAAGACTTCATAGCATCTTCTGTCCATTTTACCACACTGTCCTTCTTTAACATATTAGTAATTTCTCTCAAATGCTCAGCTAGATTGGGTACAAATCTTCGTAGGAAATTCATCTTACCGTTAAATGCTTGGATTTCCTTCTTGTTTCTTGGAAAATTGATGTATTGAATTGCTTCTACTCTTGATGGATCAATACGGATGCCTTCCTTTGAGATAATATGGCCAAGCAGCTTCCCTTCTTCCATGGCAAAGAGACTTTTCTTCGGATTGAGTGATATCCCAAATTTCCTACATCGCTGAAACAAAATCCTTAAATGGTGAAGGTGCTCATCATATGAATTTGAAAACACTGTCAAATCATCCAAATATGCAACCAAAAATACATCCTTTTCATTGGCAAAAGCGATGTCCATTATATGCTGAAATGTGGCTCCAACATTTTTCAATCCAAATGGTATTTTACCATAATGAAATGTTCCCAAGGTGTGGTGAATGCAGTCTTATCTCTATCATCTTCATGCACTAAAATTTGATTATACCCAGAATATCCATCGAGCAGTTACATGCACGATGCTCTAGCCACTCTCTGGAGGATATGATCCATCTTTGGCAGTGGGTAATTGTCCTTCAATGACGCTTTATTCAGATTCTGGAAATCAATACACAATCTGATCTCTCTGGTATTCTTTCTCACAGGAACAAGATTAGAAATCCAATCAGAAAATCTGATTGGGATAATTATACCAGCCTTGTACAATCGGTTTACCTCTTTTTCAATTGAAGGCAACAACTTGGGATTAATTCTTCTCAGCTTTTGACGGAATGGCCTCTAATTTGGCTTGATGGGAATCGGGTATTGAATTATATCTTTGTTATACACCTTTAGATCTAAATAAGCCCAAGCAAACACATTAGAAAATTCAGACAATAATTTGATATATTTAGACTCTACCTCAGGAGACAATGTTTTCGACAATTTTACAAACTTGGGCTTCTCGGCTGTTCCAAGATTCACATCCTCAACACCTTTTTCTGTAGGCACCAAGCTTGGCTTTCTAGCTACATCATCCTGATCGAAAAATTTCTTCTAAAGGTATGAGACCTTTAGGAATGACATTGTCCTTCAGTTGCAACACTTCCATCTGATTCACCTCAATTTCCGGTTCATCGGTGTCATAATCAACATCTATGGATGCATCTTTGTAGTTTCCTTCATTCTGCAAGAAATTATTGATCTCCTTATCATCCCAAAACACCTACCAATACCTTAGATTGTCGGGAACAGTTGGACGATGCTTGACATGGATCTCAAATTTGTTGTTGGAATTCATCAGAATCTTCAAATTACTTGCAGCAGTAGCAAGTGAATCTGCAATAACATTTTGAGCATGAGGAACGACTGTCAAGGTATAATATGGAAACATCCTTAAGATATCTAAAACTACATTATGGTAGGCCCTCATCTGTGGATGTTTGGCTTGATATTCACCCTTAACTTGCTTGATTATCAACTCTGAATCTCCATAGACTGATATTCTTTTTGCATTTAGCTTTTTGAGAATTTTCAAACCTGCAATCAGTGCTTCATATTCGGCTTCATTGTTAGAACAGTCAAAGGCCAATTTATATGAACAAATTCTAACATTACTAGGGACTTTATTTGGCTGGAAAATAGGGTTGCGAATCCAAATCCCTATGCCGACACCATCCTTACCCACAGCTCCATCAAAATCCATGCTCCATAGGCCTGCTTCGTCTTCTAAGTGCTGAAATTCTGTTTCATCCTCTTTCTTATCTCAAATGATCTCTTCAAACTATTGTTTTTCCTTACCTTTCTGTTGCTGTTGGAATGTGGGCTGCTCAGAGGTACTTGCAAGTTTTTGTCTTTCTGGATCAAGGACCGCTCTGAAATTTTCTGAAATCTCTGGCACATCTTCTACTTCAACTAACTAGCTATCAATATCATTCAAACCACTATCAGAATATAATATAAATGACTCTAAATCTGTATGTACAACATTAATTAGATGATTTAATGGTTTCTCCTTGCTTGTGATCATGTACTTCACTTTATTTTCTCTATATACTTTTCTCAATTGGCTAAACACGGGAATAGTAGCATAGGAGAAATCTAGTTGTACAGTCCCTTTAAGCTTTGCACCCCATGATCTGGACAAAAGCATACCAAACCATGGCAGAATGTCTGCAACAACCACATCCATGAGAACATTGTTTACTGGAATTTGGTCTAAAGACACCACCAAGTCTTTGATAAGACCAATACAACGGACTCTACCCAAATCAAAGGAATACAGGTCATGGTATTTTCGGGTAATGTCAAGGCCCAGTTTCTCCATAATGGATTTTAGCATCAGATTATAGAAAGCTTCGGAATCGAACATGGCATTATGGAGGACACACTCGTGCAATCTAAGGCTTACATAAAATGGAGGAACTTCACTATCCTCAGACTGACCTTATAAAGCAGGGCCAAAGATGAGCTCAAGGTGATCATCTTCTACATTAACCATATCAGATAAAGGATCTACATTCAAAATTTTGGACACTTGATTCTTATAGCTGTTGTTCTTCATCAACTTAGTCAAAGGAACTGAAACCTTTAATTTAGCAATTTCATTTTCTAAACCAAAAGTTGAAACTTTATCTACCTCTTTGACTGGAGGGTCCTTCTTTTCGAGGTTTTCCTTTGCTGATTGGTCTTCTCATTTACGAATGGTCCTTTGCTGGAAGTTGGATCAGCAGGCTCCTTCCCCTTCTTCTGAATATTC
This sequence comes from Pinus tabuliformis, assembly GCA_031772625.1. Lineage (NCBI taxonomy): Eukaryota > Viridiplantae > Streptophyta > Pinopsida > Pinales > Pinaceae > Pinus > Pinus tabuliformis. The sequence goes on along the minus strand of CM062809.1, from coordinate 1,137,909,598 downwards.
GAGGAGTCATTCTTGGGTTGCGCTTCTTTTCTATTTTTAACCGGGCTGATTGGTACATCTCTGCTTCTCAATGAATATTGTTTCGGCTGAGTCGTCAATGAATTCATATATCCACGCTAATAATCATTTGACTCATCCTCCAAAACTGATTCATTTGCCAATATATAATTTTCATTCTTTTGCACATCAAGGATCTCTGAATATTCTTCATCTTCCGTGAGATAGAGAGGTAAACCATCAACAGTAAAGAAATGATTTGCCTCAACAACCGGATCATCATCGTCTTCATTCTCCATTCCATGTACATAGTTTTGCTGCAAGGAGTTTTGACTTGCTGCTGTGATGACTGATCTTGTGCCTTCTGATCCCTTTGTTTAATTCTAAACTGAGGTTGTTGCTATCCTCTGAAGTTTCGATTTCTGATTGTGGTTTTAGCCTTGCCTGCAGTTGTTAACCAATCAAACATTTTCTCAATTTTCTGGAGTATGTGATCTACCTTAACATCTGACGAAGATGCTTCTTCATTTATAGGCACCTTCTTTTTAGTTTTCATCCTTGCTCTTTTGGCCAACAGATTTGCCTCTACACTCACTGCATTCTTCTGCATATCTTCAAGTGTGGTAGGATCTCTTTCTCTCAACTGATATGCCATATTAGCATTGAAACTGTTGGGAAATTTGATCAATAATAACCCCATCGGTGGCTTAATGTCAGATGGAATAACATTATAAACTTTATTGAACCTTACACAGTAATCTTGGACACTTTCACCTACATTAATTTTAATATTTTCATACTCGGATAGAATTTGGAGCAAATTTTTCTTTACCTCCCATAGGTATAGGAATTGTCTATGAAGAATTGGCAAAGTATTGATAGATCCCACTAGTAATGCTTTGAACCACTTTCAAACCTCGCCTCCAAAACTTTGCACAAATAACCTCATGGACACATTTTCGGCATCTACCTCATGAATATCAAAGAAGTTGTTCATCCTATCAACATGCTGCTGCATCGTAATACTTTGAGCGGCATCAAATAGAGGTATCTTACTTTGGTAATCGACAGGCAGGTCATCCAAATTCTGAGGCAGAACGAGAGGTGCATATCTGGCAGCCATGACTTGAGGTGGATTTGAAACTGGTGTTGGGGAAACAAGAGCAGTTGATATGACAGAGGTGATGGGTGTTTGAGGGATAACGATAGGTTGATGAGGGAGTGAAGGTATAAATGGAGTTGTGGAATGAATTGAAGGAAGATGGGGAAATGATGATGAGGCAAAAGATGTTGAAGCTGAATCAGAGAGTTTAGCAATTCGATTGGTGGTTATAGATGATTGAGGAGAGTTTTGAAGATTTCGATTACTTATCAAATTAGCTCATTGGATTTCAAGCTCTTTAGTGAATTCTAGGTCTGCGACTATGTCCAGAAATTCACTATCAAATGTGGTTCTAAATAGGGAGAGACCAAAGTATTCGTCAAAAGGAAGATCTTCATGGAACAACCACTCTATTAGGCATGAATGAGATCTGAAAACCGGTCTAGGACTTGATACACTTTCTTTTCTGAGTATCCGAGGGATAAGATTGGGATTTTCAAATATGGGAGGAGGATCGAGATCAGGATTGGACCTGGTGTATCTTCTTGAAACCAGTGTGTTCAAATTTCTCAAAGTTTTGATATTACTTTACAACTTTCCACTTTTCAGCCTACTGAATTCTAAACTTGATCATCCAAAAGTTCAGAACTTCTCAATTGTACTAGGGTGATTTGTCTTTCATCCCCAGTGGAGTTGCCACTATGTTAGGGCCTATATAAACCTCAGGCAGAAGGGAGGATATCTAGGGTAACCAAAAACCAAGCTTAACCTGGTAGCTAGCCCTACCAGGTCAGGAGAGGGCTCTCTCCTTGTCAATATCTGTTGAGATGACTGAATTAAATATGGATTTTAGGCTAGGTATAGTAGCTCTAGGGTTTTTGGTTGATTTTGAAAATTTAGTTGTTGGATCAAATGGAGCAGGTAGCTTTGGGTCCGGGAAGTTAAGTCAGAATTGCAGGGTGTTCTATGGGGTGAGGTAGGTAGGTGTTTTGGCACTTGGAATTGAGTGAGATGGTAGTTCTAAGACTGGTGAGAAGCTGAGGAGGGCATGCAAGGATCATGAGTCTTCTTCAGACAGCTGAAAACATCAAAAAACACATATTTCATTAAATTTGGGATTTTTTTATTAGGATGACTCTACTAAAATTCTAATTTAATATTATCCTTATTTTGAAAAATAGTTCATCATAATAATTTTGTCACAAAAAATGGTGAATTTATGCATTAAAAGTGGTGAAATAAGTGATTTTCCAATTACTCATTTTGAAAAAACTCAATCTAGTTAAATTTCTAAATTCTAGATCGATTGTATAATTCCAAATTTAATGAAATATGTGTTAAAAGCCAAATGTATTCCCAAGGCAGAGCACTGTTACCAATGTATTCCACCTATTTAGCTTGATTTCATTTAGTTAAGAAGAATGAAAGAGATTTTGGCATATATAACACAAGAGAAAAACTAAATGGCTGAAGGAGAAACAATGAAAAAACACATTGCCACAAGAATCCCATAAAAATAGCTGCAAATCCTAGTTTATTTCCTTGCCAAACTGCTGTAGAGATGTACAATGTAGCTCAAAGCATCCACAAGAGTCCAACCTTTGCTAGTGACCGAAAAAATACATAATATAGACATCAAACCACCTATTCTAGCCATAAAGGGTCAAATCCATGATAAGAGGGGTGGTTTCAACCATTTCTAAACTAAGAACAGGAATATGGGTAGTGGAACAACTAGCCTCTAAAACCATGGAAATTGATTCATTCACCCCCAAACCACCTCAAAATGATGAATCTACCCTCTAGAGTCATTTTAAAATTACATTTACATAGCATAGCATCATTTAAATTCATAAATTCATCTAAAATGAGAGTAAAAGTCAACTTTTAGAAAAACTAGGCAAAATTTTGATTTTTGAGCAAAACTGGCAAAATTCATCCTATGCGCAACGCCATTGATCCTATGCGTAGCGCCTTTCAAACCCAGTTTTGGAAACCTTCCCCTTGACCAAATTGAGCCCAAGATAGCTTGTTGGAAAGGTATTCCTATATAGTCTCTAGAACATCTTGAATTTTTACATTTGGAGGTAAGTTTCCCCCTCAAAAGTGAAATCTCCCAAGGCTGCTTCCTGTGTGTCCAAAAAGTGGTAGAGAGGGCATTTTTTGATGGTTTTTTGACCTTTAGGTGACCAAGATTTGCTCCAAATTTGTTGAAACTTTCTGGGTTTGCTTATTTTTTCATGCTGAATCCAAATATGCAAGACATTCTTCCAACAAGTTCCCTAGTCAAAAGCGCAGTGCCACCTATTCCAATTTCCTGTGTTGCAAAATTTAAAATTTGAAAATTGCAAAATTTTACCAAAAGTGGTACAAGGCACCATCATGTACTATTTTGATGAGCTAATGAGGCATCAACTAGTATTTCCAACTTGTTTTGCTCCTTTTTTCTTCTCAAAGCCTTCCTCAACCTTTCCTTAAGCTTCCTCATCCTTATATTGCATATTTTGTTCCGGGTCATATAGTGATAGGCCATATGATGAAACATCTTCTTTTCTTTATTGGCCTTCTCAACCAGCTTTTCAAGGTGCATGTTGACCCTTTCAAGCCTCATTTCTCGGTCATTCTCAATCTCTTGTTCAATGGAGGTCATCTTGACCTTTGCCTTCTTTGCCTTTTGCCAGTTCTCCTTAATAATTTGCAACTCCATGAGGACTTCCTTGTTGGTCAATTGCTTGTTTTCTTGCTCAAGATAATTGATGATCTACTTTTCCCTCTCTAAATTGACTGAAAAGGCTTGTATATTGGCCTCTTGCTCTTTGATGATCATGTCTTTAGTTATCTTTGTACCTTGAGTCTCCAAATCAATGACATCAACTCCCTGTGTCTCCTCATGATCAACAAGGACAAAATCCCTCTCTTGCTCATCACTAGGATCCTTCTCCTGCATTTTTCCTTTGCCTTTACCTTTGCCCTTGCTGTGCTACCTAACCTATACCTGTTTTGATGAAGATGAAGGCAAAGCTGCTTCCACTCCTTGTGGAGATAGCATTTTCCTGTGGCCTAAAGATGAAGGCGAGATCCCTTCCACACCTTGTGGAGATAATACTCACCTGGCAGCTGCAAAGAGCCTCGTAGTGCCCCTCTGACATGTCACAAACACTGGCACTCCAACAGTTTCAGTTTCTTTGGCTTGTTCATGTCCTGAAGGTCCACCTTCCTCCTGATGCACTGATGAAAATACTTGTGGGCCTTTGAATACTTCATGAGAAATGAAGGTCTCCCATGGTATATTAAGTAGATTCAGTTGATGTAAGACAATGATTTGATCACAAAGAAGTGGTAGATGCTGTTTAACTGTTGGGGATATGGATTCTTCCTGACATAGAGAGCCATCGTATCAATATTTTGGAACATGAAGTAAGGAAAATTCATCATCCTCAGTCTAGTAAAATACATCAACAATCTAATGTGGTAGGCATACAAGCGAGAAAACCTACCTTCATAAGTAAAATATTTGATGATTATCTTCATAAGTGGAGCAAGCCTGTCCTCCAAGAATTTGAAGGGGAACACTCTATTCAATTTTCCATGGTATTTAGCCTTGATGTAAGGCTCATAGTATTCCCTGTCAATATACTATCCTTTGTTCCATTTTTCACCTACATTTGGAATGCCTGTAGCCTCTAAAATAATAACAGGTGACAAAGTGAATGTAACTCCAGCAAGGTTTACTTCATTGTTGTCCAGATGTGTCACAAACAACCTTGCTAATTCATGATGAAACTTAACCTTCTCCACCATTTCACAGAAACCAAAACATGACTGATGTTTGAAACATGAGATGGCAAGTGGACAAGCAAGCAATTCCCTCAAACTAGTGGGCTCCTCCTTGATTATCTTTCCCCCTTTGTGAGGCTTCTTCTGCTGCAAATTTCTTTCCCTAGAATTGTCACTAAGGGTGTCTTCTTCCAACTCATACTCACTGTCTTTTTCCATTGCTCTCGATGACTATGATCCCTTGTGGTCAATGATGGGAGGGGTGAATGAAGATGAGTATGAAGAGATCCTATAAATGAATAGAGTTTTAGGGAATGGTGAGTGGGAAAGTATGGTGTTTGGGGATAATGTAAGTGGAAAAATGGGAATAGGGAAAATTTATGAGGGGGATGGGAAATAGATAAATGGGAATAGGGTTTAGTCTAGGGAATGATGGCGAGTGTAGGGTAAGCAAGCAATGGAGTGATGATGAAGACTATGTTTTACCCTAGAAACTAGGGTTTCAATTTTAAAAATAATGCTAACAGACCAATTTAGCAAAGCAAACCCTAGCTCATGTGATATGGTGATGGAACTTACTTGCAAGAAGGCGGAGTGAGTGATTTTGAGAGAAATCTACAATTGTGGAGCATTACTGGGCAATATGGAGCTTGACTGCACAGGTGCACAGTGCTCCACACAGGTGCATAGCGCCGATCCTATGTGCAACACCCGTGCAAAATTGCACTGTGGAGAAAACCTAGGTGTGCAGCGCCGATCCTATGCGCAGCACGAGGATTATGTGCGTAGCGCCATGCGATTTTTCTCCAAAAACGCAAAAATCACCCTCTTTTGTACAATGACACTTCAAAATCACATTTGCTCTCCTTTGGCACTTTAACTTCATAATGAAATGATCAATAAGGATGGGCTTTATATATCTCCTCACTTTTTGATTTTTGTTGGTGAAAACCCACTTTCATAATGTCTATTTGCTTTTTCCTTTCAAATACTCTGTTTTTTGGATGCTTGACCTTTTTGTATTTGATAGGTGGAATGAGGTTCATATTTTTGACTTTTGTAGTGGCATGTACTAGGCAATATCACCTAGTGACCAGGCACAACATGAGACTTAATTATTACATATAAGAAATGATGAAATTACATGAAATTACAAATAAATACAAATGCTCTGTTTTTCACCTCAAACTAGTTTTGAGGTGAAAAACTTATTAAATTTACAAATTATGATTTTAAAGCTTTCTTGATGGTTATTGTCACCCTCATGTGTCTACTGATCCTTATTGGTCAATGGTTACTGAAAATTTTACGTGTTGATACCCTAATACCTAATGAAATTGAAACCCTAAGACCTAAGACCTATTTGATGAAATAAACTGAAAAGGAAATTTGACTTGAACCATTGATTGAATCACACATGAAAAATGGTCAGCAGATATGTGTCATGAGGGAAAAAATTGAAATGTGCTTACCATCAGTTGATCCATGACCTAATGGAATGCAACTCATTGAGAATGGGACTCCTAATATGAATGCAAAAGAGTGAATTTTGATCACTGATCACAGTGCGAAGACACTGACACTAACACTCAACATTGCCATTCATTCAACTGCTGCAACTTTGATACCTTTTGTATCATAAATTTTCATAAGCAAAACATCCTTCTCGCAGGAAATTTTCTTTCTTTTTCCTGCTCTGATACCAAAAATGATGCAACCATAAGGCTGCTACACCCTCACACCTTATCATGACTATTTCACCCTTAAAAACCTTTATAGCTCCATGCCCACATATACATGTCAGAAGCATAGCTTAGTGATTTTCCTTTAAAAACGGGACCACTTAATCTATCAGAAGCATTCATTGAGGCGTTAAGCCTTTAAACCATGGAATTACACTTTATCAGAGCCATTACACTATCGAGAGCATTTAAATATGCGTTTTAGCCTTTAAAACCCCACTTCTACCATAAAAATCCGAGACAATACATATATCGAAAATAACGGGAACAAAAGAAATACAAAGAAAAGCTCTGCCAGAACCCTTGGCCCGGATCTCAATATTATAGGCCAACCTCTATAAATATTGGGAGATTTGTCCTTTGGTCCATCGCATACCCACTGTCATTCCACATCTCTGATCTCCGCCATCCAATTCTTCTCAGATCTAACGGTCAGTGTTGATTCTGAACATTTAAATTGACACCAATTCTCCACCGTCGATCTGCGCATAGCGAATTTGATGACCCATATCTTATTTCAGGCGGACAATTTATACGGGGATTAACTACCCGATGAAGCGGTTTCCTTATTCACCCTTGCTACTATGTGTCGAATGGTGAATGGGATCGGGTGACTATCCTTCAATATAGATTACGGCCCTTGAGCCGCCCGAATTACCATGTACTATTACGAAACTGCTTTCCCGATCCAACAACCATGGTTGATCATGCTCTAACGGCTGCTATTTAATCGCATATCCCATAGTCACATTCCTCCAAGCTAGGCTCTGTCCACTCTAAAGTGCCAATCCAATATTCTTATGGACTCGATAAAGTATAGAGCTTGGTTTATAAATGGTTCGAGTCTAGATTCCAAATCTAACTATGTTTTGCGCTCATTTTTAGTGTAAACTGGGTTTTTCACTTGCGGGACCAGCACTATGTAAAAAGACTCTGCCAACCCGCATCAAACAATGATATTTAAAATAAAGCCACGACTGCTATAAATCGCACGATTTAGGTGTTTAAGCATAAAAAAACAAAGGGATAATCACTCTACCCGAATACAAAGAATCTGAAAGTATACAAGGGTTTTCGTAGGCCCGATAATCAATCGTAAACACAACAACTTTCAATCATAATAAGATAATCACAGAGTCTCGCCTTAGCACGATTACACAAATTAAAAGACCTCTATTTCAATTACAATCCACACACTATTCATCTCTTCTGAATCCTCCTTCTTTGGCCTGATTCTTCAATTAGTGGCCTCTGTTCCTAATCTGCTCGTAGGCTTACAATTCCCTCGTGAATCCTCTCTATCTGTCTCTCGATTTTTCCTTCCAGAAAAAGAAAGGAAATTACATATATGTTCTATCTAACAGTTTCTTTCCACAAATGAAGGAATTCACTATATTTTAAGAAATCAAATCCTACTCTAACTAATCAATATAGCTAATTGGCTTGATCTCCATGCAGGGACGATCACTTGCCATTTTATTCCCATTTCTATTCAGAATTAGGCAACAATTAACCACTTACATAATTTGAAATTAATACAAATTAAATAACCAATTATTCCTCCAAACTTTCATTAGCCACAACATGTGACCACACCATCACATTGCTGGCTAGGCCTAGATGCTCCTACATTAGAAATAAATTTCTTGAGTGGAGAGTTTGCATCCCCTTCTCACTCATGTGCTCGAGCCTATGATGCCATAATTTTGTATCTTCTCCTGTGGAGGTTAATGTATTAACACAATTAGAAATACCATTGCATAAATAAAATGTACCAACCTTTTCTCCTTTTGTTATTACTAGTGCTCGTTTAGTGACCTTCCAGGTTTTATTTGTAAAAGTAGTTACACAACCTTCACTTCACCACTACCTTGTTGAAATTATATTTTCCTTTAGATATGGAAAATACCTTACCTCCTTCAATAAACACTGGGTTCCATTCTATTGTTTTATGAAGACTTTACCCATTCCAATGATTTTATAGGGTTCATCATCACCTAAACGAACCTACCCATAATCTTCTTGAACATAATCATGAAATTGTTTCCTATCACGTGTGGCATGGAATGAGGCCCCTGAATATACCACCCACGCGTCAGTAATATTTTAAAATGACAGAATCAAAGCATCTTGCAACACATCACCTGGCACATTGGCTTCATGATTTTTTTCTTGTTGTGCGTCTCCTTCTTTTCGCTTCCGATACTTACAATATTTCTTCAAGTATCCTTTCTTCCCACATTTCCAACACACTATCCCCAATATGGACTTGGATCTACCTTTCCTTGACTTACTGCAATATCATGGGCTCTATCCTCTTTCCATTTTTCTTCCCTAGTCTTTACAGTCAAAGCATTACCTGATGTCTCACTAGAGCTTTTCATCTCATTTCCTTGCTCAGGATTGCACCCAAAACATCATGAAACTTTAAAGTACAAGATATAGAGTCTGAGTTACTAATGGGCATAACTAAACCATTCCAACTTTTTGGAAATGAGCACAAAATAACATAGTCCTTACATTTTGCATCAAAATTTACCCCTACAGAATTTAACTAGCTGGTAACCATATTAAATTCATTTAAATGATCAACAATAGATCCACCTTCTGACATATTCATATTAAATAAACACTTCATAAGAAATACCTTGTTTGAGGCCGAGGGGTTTTCATATGGTTTGGAAAATTCCATCATTAAACCTTTTATTGTCATTTCCTTTGAAATATTAAAGGCTGCCAATGTCGCCAAGCACAACCATATTGTTCCAAGTGCTTTTCTGTCAAGAATCTCAATGATTATGTGTTTATCATACTTGCTAATTTTATTTTATTTTATTTTATTTTTCATTTTTCATTTTTTATTTTTTATTTATTTTTATTTTTATTTTTTTATTTTTTATTTTTATTTTTTTTTTATTTTTTTATTATTATTATTATTATTTTTTAATTTTGTATTTTCTGCTCAATGGTAGGTACAGGTCTTTCTGATAAAAATAATATTGCCTCTGCGTCTTCCATAGCTCATAGTTTTGGACATTAAATTTATCAACTCTAAACCTACCATCTTCTGCTAGTGTTCCCACTCGAACCAGGAACCCTTCTCTCCTGCGAGTTTATCAGCCAAACAGACCTTCGGCTTTGATACCAGTTGTTAGAAAATTATATATTACAGAGCAATGGAACACATAAAATATTTCAGAAACACAAGCAAAAAAAATGCACAAGACAAGATAAAAAAAAAATTATACATGGTTCACCCAATTTGGGCTACATCCACAGAGAAACAACTAGTATTTCCTTTTATATTATCCAACAAAATGAAGAGATACAACATATAGAAAATCTGCTATAATTTCCTCTTTGCTCTCACACTGTCTCCTCTCTCCTTTTAGCTCAGAATACACATATACATAGTCATAATCAAATCCCTCATACATAGTGAGGGGTTGCCTTCTAGGAAAAAAAAACCCTAAATTAAGCATAAATTCTACCATCAGATCATCCGCCTAATGAACGGTTCATATTGACTACAAAATTACAATATTTTACAAGGCAATTTTACATCTATTTTTAGCTTCGAGGGCACTGCCCCCGAACCCCCACCACATGACGGTGATAAAATGAGATTTGTTGCTGCCCCGTTACAAAATGGGGTCCAATGTGGCGATACCTATGAATAAAGAAGATAATCAGGCTCCACACCCGACATAAAGCATATTTATAAATTCTTGAGTCAAAGTACCATTGTGAATTTTAAAAGATGTAAACTTGATTTTTTTTTAAATGAATTTTTTTCACTTCGAAAGAGATAATTTGGCTTCCCTCCAAGTAAAGTTGGCCCTGGTCAAGAGACACATCCATTCACCCTAAAAAAAGTACTATATAAAGGAAAATTGATCTCCTCCATTTGGAAATTCACATTCACACTAGACAGTTTCTAGGCAAGTGAGCAAAGGACAAGGATGAAAAGAAGGCCAAGTTTTCTCTCTCCTCTCTCTCTAGAAAATCACATGTGTGAAGTAGTATCTCTCTTTGTGGATCACAATTTTCTAGGGAAATTATTGTAAGGGGGTAAATTTTTTGGGTTAATGGGGCAACTGTTACAGGGTTGAAATTTTGGGGTAATTGGTTATTGCAGGAAGGCCAAAATTCTGAAGTGCAGGATCATATTAAGTGACTTGATTTGGAGGAGAAGAACAAGTTTGAACATAGGTCTAGGTGTGTCTCTCGTTGAACAAGAATAATTTATCTATTGAAACGGTTGCTAGGCTTTCCCAGGCTAAATCTTGTCTTCTCTTGTGTGTTGTGATCTCTATTGTTCTACTATTCTTTATGGTTGATTTTCTAAAGTATAATTGTTGAATATTATATTGGAATAAGCTAAAATAATTTATACATCATAAGTAATTATCAAAATTTCATAAATATTGTGATAACTCTAATTTCACTAAGAAAGGAGCTTTGGTGAAGGAATAAAGGAACATTAAGATCACTTTGACAAAATCCTAGAAAGAATTGTATTCAAGTTCTTCTCATAGATTGATTTCGATGGCTACATCTATGAAATTTGAAAACAAGTTAGAGGGAACTACAAACTTCAGAGGTTGGAAAGTTAGAATAGATATTCTTCCTGCTGAGAACAAGGTTTTGGATATTGTTATATGGAAGGTGGATGAACCAAAATATGATGTAGGAAAAACAAAGTGCAAAGAAGATGACATCAATGTTTTGAGCATCATAGTAGACTCCATTAGGGATCTATTGATTCCCTACATTGAAAAACTTGATACCGAAAATAAGGTGAATAATTCCCTAATGAATATCTACACTATCAAGAATGTGGGTCAATCAATGAGCTTGAAGAATGAACTCCAAAGTACAAGGATGACTAACAACGACACCGTGGCTTCTTACTTATTGAAATTGTAGCAAGAAAATGTTTCGTTTGATTACTGCCTTAGTCAAATGGATCAAATTTGATTTTCCACATCAATCGGATGACTTGGATTTTAGTTCGCTAGAGTGACATGGTCTTGTCTCCTAGTTAGATGAGTAAATTCAAGTTTGTAGGCTAAGAGTATAGTTGTGCATGTATTGATTACAAATATTTAGCAATCTAGTTGAGTTATTTTTAGTTGAACTCAGTTAACTGAGCTCAAGCCATTAGTTGAGTTAGTTGAAGGTGAGTTGAGTAGTTATTTCTGTTGTTAACTCACTGATCTCTCAGTTAACTAGCCAATCAATTAAAAATATACCTAGTCATGCATGGAATTTGAATTTCCTAGTTGAGTGGATGGAAAAGGCACATTTGCATTTATAATTGTAGACTTTTGAGTGTATAATGCTTTTGCACTAAGCAGGTGATCAATTCCTCAATCTATTGTGTAAGGAAATAGGAAATTTCTCATATTTTTTAGGGGCTAATTCCTCCATAATTGTGCAAGGAAATAGGAGGTTGGATGAGGATTAAATTGGCTAAGTGTTGTCTAGAGTAGGTCATGAATCAAGATAATAGGATTGTAGTGCAATGTGTGCTTAAGAGTTGAAGCAAGACATTGCAATTATTTCACTTTTTATCTAAATTAATACAAAGCAATGAAGGGGCATTTCCCAGTTGGGTTCCCTATAAATCATTGTTTTATTATGATGTTGATGGTTGTATGTCATTGCATGTGTTTCTAAATTGTGATTTCCATTTCACAAAATAGTAGACGAAATTTGTAATCTCTTGTTTTAAGTTTGAATTCATTAGTAGTAGCAAATTTATATTAACTTATACATGGTATTATAATAGAAATCACACTAGAAACTAGTCAATAGATCTTCTCCTTCAGAGATTTCAATTTGCAGATTTAGTGAAGAAGGTTTTCTTCTGTGCAGGAAATGTCTTTCAACGGATTGAGATTGGAGTATGCCCTGGAGGGAACCTCAAATTTCATAGCTTGGAAGGATAGGATGGAAGTTGTACTTGATGATAATGGAGTGTTGGAGTACACCAAAACTGACATTCCAAAACCAACAATATCAGATGCACAACAATTAGCCCAATGGAAGAAGGATACCACAAGAGCTAGGAGGATCATCCTGGAGGGTGTGAGAGACCACATAGTCTCAAATTTACGAGGTAAGGAGACTCCATTTTCTATGTGGAAGACCATCATTGAGATATTAAAAAATAGTTGTGATGCCAAAAAACTTGGTTTGACCAACAAATTTAGGATTGAAGGCAAAGGGTGTGATGTAGTATTCAGTAATAGGAAGGCCTACCTCGAGCATGTTTCTTCAGGTTAGGTCAAGCATATTGGTATAATGATCGAGAGCCTTTATAAATTGGAGGAAGATGCATATGCAGCATTGATGATAAAGGAGAACATTCATCAGAGTAGGGATGTGGTGGTTGAGCAAGAGTAGGATAGAGATCTCAAGATGGAGCCTCATTCAATATCTCAATTTCAATCTAAGCTAGTTGGTAGTTGGGTTGACTAGTAGGATGATCACTAGTACAAATGGGGCCAAAATATCATGGTTGTTAGTTGGATATGAAACTTATTGATGTCAGCTATCCAACACATTGGTGCTCATCAAATCATCACTAAAATTTTGTCGAATAGTTGAGAGTTTAGTAACCGTTGGATATTTGATGGTACAAATGTTGATTATACGACCAAAAAAGGTTCGAAATTACCATTAAAAACTGATGTTTTGAAGTCATTTTGCGATGCTATAAAGTGTCGGATATCTGATGCATCTAACGTCGAATATTTGATAAGTCTCATGTCTGTTTGTCGTCATATATTCGACAAATAGTTAATTTTATCTGATAGGAAAAACCTACATTTAGGCATCAGGTAATCAACGGTATAGGTAAATTGTGCGAGAGGAGTGTTATCGCTTTGACACTCCCTTCCATTGGTCTTGAGCAACCCATTCAATGTATACGCGTCAGATAATTGACGTCAAGTTGAATTAGTTCAACATGAGTTTTGAGTATTAGACATGTCATTCCATCAGTTTGGGACATGCATGTTGACAATGACACGTTTAATATTCGACCGGTGAGAGTTTTGTCCAATAAGAGTGTCAAACAACTCACACTTTTATCCATCAGTTGTGGCATTAATTATTCGACGAGTATGCTGACTGATAATCGTCGAATATTCAACAACCAACCTATGTTGTTGAATACTTGACAAAAGGATGTGTTTTAAAAAAATATATAATTTTCACCTACTTTAATTCCTGGGTGAAGAGTAGCATGTTTTTCATAGGGTAAGTGATGTACCAACCAACTAAGCATTCATTAAGAAAGAATCAAGTGTTTTTTAAGGCCTATCCGAGGTCTATTTTTTTTCCATCAAACGAGGCTCTCTGACCACCCACACCACATAATCCAAGGCACCATTCGACAATTCAACACTAGAGGAGCACGCTACTACAAGTATTCCCTCAGATAATCAACGATCCATCCATCCGATTCTTTATAAGATAAGGTCATGGGGCATCATTCCCTCAACTAGGATGAAGCAGTACAAAAAGTAAATAACATATGGAGAACATGCTTGTAAGTAGTAAAGAGTGTGCCTACTAAGGCTAATATTTCTAAAGTAAAGTGAGATAAACAAAGCATATTCCGGAGCCCTGTCTGGGCATCATATGCTTCCTATAAATATCTGTTGGTCCCATCAGACCTCTCTAATGGCCTATAATTGAGTTGTAATAGTAGCCATCACCCTAATGCGTGTATTGAACCTAATGTTGAGGTTTGTGTATATGTTCCTATAACATAGTGGATAGGCTTGTGCCACGATACAAGCCAACATATTACTATTCCATGCATGTAAGTTTTCCAAAACAAATAAAACATACCATAACTAGAAAATACATATAAACAAATAAAATAGAATAACTATATACTTTTTGTGTGTTGAAAAAAAAATATATTCACCAACAATTGTCAATATATGACAACAACTCATGCCTCAATATAATTTTGTATGAGTTGAATAACTTCAAGAACCAAAAACAATAACCCAATCATTGACTTTGAACATTATTTTTTATGTGATGTATACATATTTTCCTAGTGAAAACAATAACATGACATGTTAGTATTCTAATCTAAGAAAACCTACTATATCTTACAACTCGTTAAGACCTCAGTTCTATCTTATACCTATGCTCATTAATGTAATATAACAAGATTACAAACAACACCTTGGTTGACATAGTGAGCATGCTATGATAAGATGTTTGAATTTGACACTTTGACATAGTGATACATTACTATTGAATTCACAATTTGACTTATTGTACAATGACCTTGATATATTAAACTTGACATCGAAATAATGACTTCAAGACAATTGCTAACTTAACATAGTGACCTTATGAGTTGTAAAAGTAGTTTTTGAGTATAGATATGCACACATGAAAATGCCTTGGATAGTGGTACATTGACATGGTCTTGTGTTAACGTGACAATCATAGTGCATGAAGCAACAATACCTTTGGACTACATTGTAATATAGAATATTGAGCAATGAAAATATGAATTGATAGAACTAACATTGATGCCTTACCATGACAAGTACTATGTTGAGTTTCTTTCTTTGACTTAACTCGTTTGACTCTGACATTGACAATGAAAAAGTTGACAAGTAATGTACTGTGACACAAGTGAAATAGTCCCACTTTGTAAAATATGTGAGTTGAATACCTCCACCTTGGGAATAATGGGAGTAAGGGGATGGAGTCCTTATTTCATAATTATGATACAAGATATGCATTATTGGTGTGTAATCCTTACTCCCCAACACTAATCCTTCAAAATTCTACTTACCCTAGTACAAATGTAAGTGGACTTGTTGATATTAATTCACTTAAAAATTACCCACTTTTGGAGTGAAAATTAATATATTATTATTTAATTTGTTAATTAGGAATAATATTTATTTGGAAATATCCAAAAGGTGACACATAGGGATTTTGAGTAATCCTTTGTTAAAAAATTACATTGAAAAAAAGGGAAAGGATGCCACATAGGTTGTTAATAATGACTAATTTTAGGAAATAAGATATTTTTTTTGTTTTTGTTTTTGTGAGGGGTTATATTGCTAGGCTTATATATTTTACATATAGATGAGACCTCTATGGGATTTTTTTTGGATGGGGAAATAACAACATATAGAAATACTATTGAAATTCTATTAAATCATAGTGAAGTTTGAGTCACTATGTTAGTTCGCTCTAGAAGGAGGTTGAGTAATTCAAAACTAAACTCCCTTGTCAAAGGATGGAAAGTACAATAGGTGAGAAAAACCATCTATTAAAACATATTATATTATTGTTTTTATCCTAGTTCTTCGTTGATCCCACATAACTTAGTCTTATTAATGGAAAAATGTTTTCCCTGAGGGTGGTCGGCCAACCCATCAAGTCAGCCCCATAAAAAGCACTTGAACCCCACCAAAAGAATATTTAAAGGATGTTGAAGAATGTAACTCGTGTCAATCTTCATAATTGTATTTGAGTAATAAGGAAGACTACATCTTGTGTTCTTGTCTTTGTGATCTTCATGTTGGAATTTGTTTGATTAAAGGAACACTGACTTAATGAACATATGATTTCATAAATAAATGTCAAAAAAAGAGAAATCAAATTGAAGAATCTAACTCACATAATTCCCTATATTTCTCAACATGGTATTAGAGCTAGGGCTTTAAACAGAGGGAAGAGGGAAGAATGAAGATCGTTTTGGCATCATTTCATATCAAGGAAAAGGACTACTCTAGACTAAATTTTTGAGGCTAAAAGCTCAATTACACTCGGCACATAAACTAGCACAAATAACAAAGATATTTTCTATTATAGAGGACCAAAAGGATAATTTGGTAACCTAAGGCAGAGTAATGAAGGTCCTAGTCTAATCTCCATTAGAAGAATCTGAATAGGTGGGAAATCAAATCTCTCCAAACCAAAATTCCTGGGCTGTAGATCAAAGTTTTGAGGACACTTGACATGCTCTGAAATCACTCCAAAAGATATGAATTATGTGTTGTTTAAAAAATTCAAGTTTTGTGTTGTTTCAAGAGGACTTAAACCCATTCTGTGCATAAAATAAACTCAAGTTCAAGACTTATAAACTGATCTATCACTCTCCTTCACATCATCATCTTGGAGCAAGTATTTCATTGATATTACAATAGTATGTCACATCAAATTTGGTGGTAAAGACCCTTTGTTCTAGGAATATATATACATAGTACTATTTTGAAGATTATAAGAAGTGACATCGATCACCATAAGACCACCTTCTAAGCATAAGTATATTAAAAGGATTCAATCATACGAACTGATATTTCCCACATTATTTTTGAGCATAAAGGAGACCAAGAGAGAAGGCTCATTAGGCCTATCATCTAGCTACAGTCACCTTAGAAGATAAAATTTGGAGTATAAGTTTTATGCAAAGTTGAAATGTCGAGATTGATATATATGTATGCGCATCTCAAGCCTATATAAGTTAGTGAGCCAAGAAAAGCTACAAGTATCTCTCTTGAAGATATCTACAAAGAAGTTTTGATGAAATTAGTTAATACACCACATAACCAAAAATGAAGGGTGTCTAGAGTTATAATTCTTGGCACGAGATTAATAAGAGTCACTGTACCCCTTGAAGACATTTTTCCTTACCATTACATGTAGGAGTAGGCCTAACAACAATCTCAATGATCATAAAATAAAACGATACAATCTTTAAGAAGGAATTATCTCCTTTGTTCCATGATGGGAAAATTCAAGTTATGTAGCAATACATATATGATGAAAAAGAATAAGTCTTCAAATAACCTTCATGAAGTCCAATTCTAATCAATAGTGAATAAGATATGTGTATTTATATAAATACGCAAAAAATAACCATGGAACAAACAGTTAGAAGGATCAAGGTTTAAAAGCAAGAGATGTAGATCATGAAAATGTTATGAGGAATTCTCTCTAGTATCCTTGGCACTAAAACCTAATATATCTCAGGTAAGTACTTCCTTTATCTTTTATGTTTTGGTTATCCAACAACTTGTCTTCAGTTTGAAAAGGGAAACAAGCTCAATGAAACAAACAAAGGAAAAGGTATGTATTTATAAGATATGTATGATCAAGATTTGAGTCATATTAGGGTTTAGAAAATTTAATATTGCTAGTTGCTATCCAATAGTGTAAAACCCTAGGTAAATCATGAAGAACCCTAGTCATAGGGTTTCTAAAAGATATTTTTATTTCCATAGTTTGTAATTGGAAACTTTAATTGCTTAGGAAACCCTAGATTGACTTCATAGTCTTTGGTTCATATAGTTTTCTTTGTTGTACTTTTCATTAAATATTGCAGGTATAAATTGTGATTCATGAGAGAGAACAATCCAAGGGAAAAACCTACAAGGTTTGTAAAAGGATCAACTCTAGGTATTTCTATTTGCAAAAAATCATTTGTTAAAATTATTTTAAAAATTTTCTTGTATTACTAACTATTTTATGTTTAGGATTCTGAATCGTAAAAGATTCTTGTTAGGAATATAAATCACTAGATTGAATATACCTCTGTCATATCTCTTGTCACTTTTACACTTTTATGGAAACCCTAATTTTAAGGGTTCACTATAAAACTCTAACTGTTTGATGCCTAGAATATATTGTTGATAATATTAAAACCATATGCTACTTGGGGTTTTTAGGTATAACAATATTTAGGTTTTTTGGTAATACTTTGGTAAAACCCTAATATTTTAAGGTTGTCATAAAACACTAAACCTTTATATTTTGGTGAATTATTGAAACCCTTGTAAAAAATGCTAAGGTTTAATGTTTGTGTCGATGCAGAAGATTAGTATGAATGAAACCCTAGGTGTACGATATTTGATTTTGTGGGTGTTGAGTCTAATTACTGGGACTTAATGAATTTGTTTCATTATTAAGTTGTTGATACATAAGATTTGACTTTGGAATCTAGGGATTATGTCAAAAAACCTAACAAAAGATCTCGGGTTTCATATGAAAGATTATTCAAGTTTAAGCTATGAGAGCTTGACTACTTATGATTGATACTCTATTCATGTTGATATGGTAACCATGTATTGATCTCATACATCTGTATATTTTTATTTGGTTATTATATTTGTAGGTTCACAATCTTCACAATGTTCAAAATGTTGAAGATGTTCACCTTTGTGTAGGTGTTCGCCCTACTGTGCAAATATGTGAAGACAAATCATTATCTCATCAATTATCACCATAAAATATTATCATTTGTTAGTACCTTGTTGCATAATAAAGCAATTATAAACCAAATTTTAACACCTAAACATTAATTTAGTTAATTTTCTAAAAATCATTATGAGAACCCCTTGTGGGAACTCTATTCATGGCTAGTCATGGGTCGACCTTAATTTTTTTATGGAGGAACCCCTTTCCAAGTTGGGTCAACCCACCAACACGTTTCATGGGCACCCCTGTCAGGCAGGTGCTTTTTACGCATGCTAAGCATGCGATGCCCCCGTGGGTACCTAGGCGCCACATCTTTGTGTGGGCATGCCTAGGGTGCAGAGATTCGCCCTACAATGAAAATAAATGAACAAAAATCATTATCTCATTAATGATCACAACAAAATATTATGATTTGTTAGCACCGTCCTACATAATCAATCAATTATAAATTGAATTTTAACACCTAAACATTAATTTATTTAATTTTCTAAAATTCATTGTGAGACCCCCTTATGGGAACTCAGTTCACTGGTAGTCATGGGACGATATTACTTCTTTTGAGTGGGTGCCCCTTTCCATGTCGGCTTGACCCACCAAATCATCAACACAAGTGCCCCTGCTAGGTGGGTGCCCATCATGTGATGCCCCCATTGGCGCTCGAGCACCCTGGCTTTTTCAAGGGAGCAGGCATTTTCCCTATTGTGTAAATTAGTGAACACAAATAATTAGCTCATCAATTCCAAAAAAAATGTTATCATTTTTTATTTTCATGTTGCATGATCAATCAATTATAAACTGACTTTTAACACCCAAGCATTAATTTAGTCAATTTTATAAAAATCATTATGAGACCCCCTTGTGGGAAACATTTTCATGAGAATTCATGGGCTAACATTACTTCTTTTGTGCGGGTGCTCCTTTCCAAGTTGGTTCAATCCACCAACTTGTTGCATGGGCACCCCTATGGGGTAGGCGCCTGCATGCTCTGCCTTTATGCTGACACACCTCACCTTCATGCAGGTGCACCTACGGTGCATGAATTTTCCCCATTGTGCAAATTAGTGAACACAAACCATTAGTTCATCAATGACAAAAAAACAATATCATTTGTTAGTACATCCATGCTGCATAATCAATCAATTATAAACCGAATTTTTACACCTAAACATTAATTTAGTCAATTTTCTAAAAATCATTATGAGACACCTTGGTGGGAACTCAATTCATAGGCAATCATGGGTTTACCTTCATTTTCACGTCTACCAGATGATCATGTCGCCTGGTTCACATGTCACCCAACTCGCCAGATACGTTTTTTTAACAAACCAAAGTCAAAATTGGAGATGATGGTATAAACATAAATGAGCTTCTCTTAATTTCAAGAATAATATATTCTTGTTGACACCTAATCCTTGTGATTGGGTGAATTTATGTAAATAGATAAATAAGAAATATGAATAGTCATCGGGAGATGAATTGAACAGTCTCTTCCTCATGTATATAATGAAGACCTACCTGATGGAATAGAACACACGAATCATTTTTTCCTTATGGAGTTACTGCCTGGCCTGACATGGTATCAGAGCCAGCTCCTTTTTTTAGCCTTTATGTCCTTTGTAACTCCCTAGTCTGCTCCTTTGCTCTCCATATAATTCAGTGCCTGACATTTTCGTTGTCCATATAATTCGCTGTCCATATAATTCAATGCCTGTACGCCTATCTGCTACATTGCCTGCGCTCTCTGGCTCTCTGGACTGTCCATAAACGTTAGTGGCTGCACCTCCTTTCAGATAGGCTATGACCTGACCCGCGTAGTTGTGACTGTTCCCTCAAACCAGTGGTCAGACCCGCGTGGTTGTTGGTGCGCATCCGGGGAATGGTTTTGAAAGCCTCCGCATTCTCTTTCCCATTTGGATACAAGTCTTTTGGTAACTCTTGTGAAAATCTACAATTGTACATTGTGATAACCTATACCGTAGAAATCTCAGGTTTGCAAGTGTGTTCTCAGAGTGAGTTGTTGTATATTATATATACGCTATTCGATTTATGATGTTTCATGCCTATTGAATGTATACGCTCTCATTTTTTTTAGAGCATGGCTTGGGTCAAGAAAATGGGCCCCTCGATTTGATTATATTTTAACTCAACAAGCTTTTGTGGCTATCGATGCGGGCTCACCCATTAACAGAGATCTCCACAGATTGAGATCTTGAGGAAGAAGGGCCATTCATAGTCGGAGAATATTAATGAGAGTGTGATTGAAGCCGTGGAATCTTTAAATCCTTTCATGCATACACGGGGGGTTTCCTTCATGGTATCTGCTGCTACTTGTGGAATCCGTCCACATTCAGAAGTGGGATATACACTGCTCTGTTCAAGACTCGCCAGAAGCTGAGTTTGAACACTTATTTAATTATCACGTGATGTCTTACCAAGCATCAAGCATCATTGAAGACTGAGAGACAGAAAAGGAAAGAGATGTATTTTTCCAATGAGAAAGTATGCAGTCAAGGTATAAAGCATAGGATTTGAGCATAGGGATTTATATTTCTGTCCAAGTGTTTGGCAAATTCTGATTTGCATCAGATTTCTGATTTGCTTTTCAGCAGTTGATACTATTTCTCTTGAATTGCAACCATATTGTAAAAAAAAAATAAAAAATATGGTGATATTCTATATGCATAGAATAAAGTTTTGATCTTTGTATATTAATTCAAGAAGGAAGAATAAGGTTGTATTATTTTTGAAGTACATTTTCCCAGCAGAAGTATTTTTCTATCAGCAAAAGTTTTTTTTTACAGAATGCATTCAATCATATCCATGGTGGGAATAGTTCTCACTGGCAAGGAGAACTATCCTGAATGGTCCTGGATGATAAAACACACCCTCATTTTCAATGAGTTGTGGAAAGGAGTGCGTGTCGGAGACGAAGACAATGAACCAGTACAACCTACCTCAGACAAAGAGCTCATCATTTGGGAAAACAAGAACAACAAATCTTATGCATTAATTGCAGCATCTGTAAATGAAGAGGTGAGTCACCATATTTCGTCATATTCAACTACCTTTGAAGCCTTACAAAAGCTAAAAGAACTTTATGACTCACATTCTGCACTTGAAGTTGTTCAACTCATGATTAAACTCTTCACTCTTGAACTGAAAAATAATGATCCTCTTGCTCTTGCATCTGAAGTAAAGTCTATAATGCATGATATCAAATCCACTAAGGTTGAAATGGATATTCCTCTTATCGCTTTTCTCAAGGCACTTTATCCTACTTACTCCAATTATCTTGAGTCATTGCAAGCAAATGGAAATCTCAAAGATATAACCTTTGACTCTCTTGTGAAAAAGTTTGTTGAAAGAGAGAAAGCTTTTGGAAAGAAGACAACCCTTGAATCTTATGAAGAGGCTATGTGCCTTGCTCATAAAGAAAAGCATCCTGCTCAAGATTCTACAAGAGGAAGAGGTGATCGAAGAGGAAGAGGAAGATATTTCAGAGGCAGGGGGGCAGACATTCTCAAGGAGAAAAGGCAGATTTGCATTGCATATGCTGCAAAAGAAATGGATCACATGATGCCTCTACATGCAAGCTACCATGGGACAAAATTGAGCAGAAAAGAAACCAACAAAAAGGCAAAACTGATGATACAGACAAAGGTAAAGCACCTGAATCCTCTCACTATGTTGTGGCACAATGTAACATTGGAGTAAATGAAGATTTATTTAATACTTCACTTGCTTCTTGGAAAAATGATTGGTTGCTTGATTTAGGAGAAACCTGCCACATGACTCATAGAAAATATTGTTTTGAAGATTTCACTGAAAATGTTGATGGAGTAGTATACTTTGTATACCAATAAAAAATAAAGCCATCAGGGCTTGGCACAATCAGGCTTAAATTGCCTGGTCTTCCAGAGTTTCTTCTGCATCATGTTCTATATCTCCCATAGCTCAAGAGAAACTTGTTGTCCTTGGTCCACATCTGCCAGTAAGGTCACTCCATTCATATGTTTGATGGCAAGCTTGAGGTAAGAAAAGCATTTGATCACTCACTTGTCATGAGGGGAATAGAAGAAGAAAGGCTTTTCAAGTTGCAAGGAACCTCTACTCGTGCACAAAATTTCTCATACAATTCTCATCATGAAGAAGGTACACTTCCATCAAGTTTATTGTGGCATGCTATATTTGGACATTTAAACTATGATAGTTTCCGCTTGTTGAAGAAAAATGGTGTTGCTGGTTTTCCTACAATTCCTAGGAAACTTAAGCAATGTGATGCTTGCATTCTAGGAAAGCATAGCAAATAGTCTTTTCATGATTCACATTCAAGAGCACATAGAAAAATTGAACTCATTCATTCAGATTTATGTGGTCTAATTCCCATTCCTTCTGCAAATGGAAATA
Source organism: Pinus tabuliformis (assembly GCA_031772625.1). Taxonomy (NCBI): domain Eukaryota; kingdom Viridiplantae; phylum Streptophyta; class Pinopsida; order Pinales; family Pinaceae; genus Pinus; species Pinus tabuliformis. The sequence continues at coordinate 1,137,886,318 of CM062809.1, read as the reverse complement.
AATAGATCATGACATTTATTGATGACTACACCAAAATGTGTTAGGTTTATTTATTGAAGAACAAATCTGATGCTTTTCAAACATTCAAGAATTTTCATAAATGGATTGAAAATGATGCACAATCTCATATTTGGTCTATTTGCACTAATAATGGAAAAGAATACACATCAAATGAATTTGAAAACTATCTTTGCTAACATGGGATCAAACATCAAACAACTGTGCCTTATAATCCCCAACAGAATGGTATAGCTGAAAGAATGAATAGGACAATCTTAAATATGGTACGATCCATGCTTTTCTTCAAAAATGTAAAGATAATGTTTTGGGCTGATGTTGTTCGATGTGCTGCATATATAAAGAATAGATATCCAACTAATGCTATAAGAAAGAAGACTCCATATGAAATGTGGTACGGACATGTTCCTTCGATAAAGCATCTCAGGGTCTTTGGTTCCACCTGTTATGCCTTGATACCAAAGGTACATAGAAACAAACTTGGTGCTAGAAGTCATAAGTGTATATTTCTAGGGTATTCAAACACCTCCAAAGCATATCGCCTCTATGATGAAGTAAATAATAAGTTTGTTGTATCTAGAGATGTAGTTTTTCTTGAATAATCCAAAACTGACAATGTTGTTGAGTGGCAACTTGATTGGTTGGATAGATTCGCAAAAGAAAAATCATTTCAAGAATTTGATAATCAGATTCCACATCTTGAAGGGGGGATTCCTATACTAGATCAACATGTGGAATCTTCTTCTGAAGAACACTCCCCCCCACATGAAACTCCAACAACGGATGATGCTTTAAGTGATGTGATTGATAGAATTGGGAGACTCAACCTTGATTCAGTCCCAACTCAATCAACGGAGCAACCTAGACCATCTGAGAAAGGTCCCCCAAAGTGGCTGACAAAGACAATTGAAAGTGTTCATCCTGATGAAGTTGGAAAGACAAGAACTAGAAATTCAAACTGGAAAAATGGAGGTGATGTGGATGACTCTAATTCACCTGTTGATATGGATGTTTCTTATGATTATGAATTGAGGTTGTCTACAGATTTTGAACCAACTTCCTTCAAAGAAGCTACTTCTCATGATGAATGGAAAGAAGCAATGCAAAAGGAGTATGATGCCCTCATAAAGAACGACACTTGGAAGCTGGTTGATCCTCCATCAGGAACCAAACCAATTGGCTGCAAGTGGGTCTACAAGAACAAGTATAAAGATGATGGCTCACTTGACAAGCACAATTTTAGGCTTGTGGCAAAAGGTTTTGCACAGAAGGAAGGGGTCGATTATGAGGAGACTTTTTCCCGCACAACAAAGTGGGCTACCATCCGGACACTCTTTGCACTAGCAGCTCAGAACGGTTGGAAAGTCCACCAAATGGATGTAAAAACCGCTTTCTTAAATGGATATCTAAAAGAGAATGTTTTTATGTCCCAGCCTGAAGGATTTGCTATGAAAGGACATGAACATAAAGTATGCAAACTGGTGAAGTCCTTGTATGGCCTCAAACAAGCACCACGAGCCTGGTATGAAAAACTAATTGAGCATCTTCTGGAACTCAATTTCAAACATTATGATCTTGATGATGCAACATTATTTGTCAAGAAATTTGGCAAAATAGTTGTATATCTTATGGTATATGTAGATGATCTTTTGATGACAGGGAATAATGAAAGCTACATTGCATCCATAAAGAAGGAATTGGGGAAAAGTTTTGAAATGACTGATTTGGGATATGTTCATTACTATCATGGTATTGAAGTAACTCAACATCCGAAGTCCATATTTCTTTCTCAAAAGAAGTACATTGGAGATCTGTTGAACAAGTTTGACATGACAGAGTGCAATCCTCTTACTACTCCAATGGAACAAAACTTAAAGCTCACATCTATTGAAGGAAAAGAATTTGAGGATGCAACAAAGTATAGACAACTTGTAGGAAGTCTCAACTACCTAACTACTACTAGACCAGACATTTCATTTGCTGTTGGAATCCTCTCCAGGTTTATGCAAAAGCCTTGTGAGGGACATTGGTCTGCTGCAAAAAGAGTTCTAAGGTGCTTGAAGGGAACTCAAGACTTTGGAATCAAGTATACATAGGTGGATGACTTCAGCTTGAGTGGATACTCTGATTTAGACTTCGATGGAGACAAAGAAACTGGGGTATCAACTTCAAGATATGCTATGAGTCTTGGATCAAGAGCTATCTCCTGGAGATCACGCAAACAATCAGTTCCAGAAGATTCCACAACAGAAGCAAAATACGTGGCAGCAACTGAAGCAACAAAAGAAATTGTGTGGCTCAGGAAAACTCTTGAAGATTTGCAGGTAAAACAAGTACAATCAACTCCAGTCATGATTGACAATACCTCTGAAATAAAGTTGGCCAAGAACCCAAAGTTCCATGATTGAACGAAGCACATCAATAATAAATATCATTTGAATCGACATGATGTTGAGGCCAAAACAATCCATCTCCATCATTGTTCCACAAATGAGAAAATTGCAGACATCTTCACCAAAGCGCTTGGAAGAGAAAAGCTTGAACGATTCAGAATGATGCTAGGACTCACCAACGTCCTTTCAGATTAAGGGGGGGAATGTTGACACCTAATCATTGTGATTGGGTGAATTTATGTAAATAGATAAATAAGAAATATGAACAGTCATCAGGAGATGAACTGAACAATCTCTCACTCATGTATATAATGAAGACCTACCTGATGGAATAGAACACACGAATCATTTTTTCCTTATGAACTTACTACCTAGCCTGACAATTCTCTACTTAACAAGGCAAACCACATGAAGGTGGAAGATCATATTGCCCCTCCCCTCCACATCACTCTTAATTCCATGATGCCCAATCTATCTACTATAATATATTTGAAAGAAACATAGTAACATCCAAACATAAAAAATAGGAAAATAAAAACTAAGGTGAACGAAAGAGAACAAACTGACTGAAAACATATAAATACATACCTCGTACTTTTCAAGATTTTGATATAATTAATATTATTCCTTATCCATCTCATCATCTATATCATCCAGTTCATAATTCATGTATAAAAGATGCACCATATCAACATCATCACCATCATCTATATCATCATCTAGAACATGCTCTTCTACATTTGGTTCAACTTCTTCAGGTTCTTCATCTAACACAACGTCTATATCATATAGTTAATCCAAATGAAAATTGTATCGATTAACATATATTCCTTGAAATTCTTCGACATCTTCATCTAACACTGCATGAACCCCCTAATCCTCTACATCATATTCTTCTTCAATTTCATCTTCTTTCGCTACATTATATTTTACGGGCCTTCCTCTAGGATCATATCTAACAACATATGACCAACCTGCTTTACCAAGAATGTTTACATAAAATACCTATTGACATTGGCTTGGAAGCACATATCACCCTGATCATGGCTCAAGATTCCTTTTATCAACCATGGTAAATCAGTTAGCATGCTCGATAATAGTTCTATCCGGGTCACATTCATGGATTCATAGCCTAAACCATTTGACATTGAACACAACTATTTTGAAGTATTCAAAATCACACTCAATTATATCATGTAGATAACCATAGTATCAATTGTCAGAGAGTTTTGGATGTCCGTCACCTAAAGGGGAAACATTGATAACTTGAAATACTTCACTTATCCCACTATTAGAAGTTTTCATATTTTCATCCAACCTTTTAATGCAGAATTTGTGGTCATTGTACCACATTTTGTCGTGGCATTTCAACTACAATACATCAAACACATTGAAAATGCATTGTCAATTGATAAGCATGCATATTTATACTTACAAAATTTGAAAATTAAGAAAAAACACGCCATATGCATCAATATACTTGTAAAAAAACTAAGTACTATGGGTGAATATGCTTGCCTGATAATCTCTTAAAACATATGCTAAATCAATTTCCCTCTGTGTAAGATTGTCATCTCCACTAAATTGAGCCCCTTTTAACCAACTTAGACACACCATACCATGATAACCTACCATTATTATCTTGTTTGCATCATTCAATTCATACCTTCATCCAATATTTATTGTTCACAATGTATAAATGTATTGCACCCACTCTCGACTGGCTGTATTAAAACAAAACAATTCACATATATATAATTAGTTACCATGTTATACCTTCTTAATAATGGATATTGTAGGAAGACTAAAAATTAAATAAGTACGATATACATAAAAACAAAAAATTCAAATGTGTTATAAATATCCACTATCTACTTACATCTCACTTTGCTCATTCTACCTTTCCCCAATAGGTTCTCCCCTTCAAAATCATCCACGGAGTTGAAATCCCAAATACGATCTAATACATTAATACTTTTTCCTATTTCATCACTATATTGATGAATATAAACCTTTGTTTGATATACCATATATCCCTCTACCATAGAACCCTTAGGACATGCTCTTTGTATGGCCAAAGCCTTAAGTGATTTCAAGTGCCTCTCAACCATCCACATTGATCTTGTGTGTATAGGTCCACACTTTTCAATCTCCTTGACTTTGTGTATGAGGTAGTGTTCTGGTGCATTGAAAATGTCAGAGGTAGATACTTTTTCATTTCACACATTAGACAAAGACTTTTTCTTCTCCAATAATTTATAACTTCTTTATCAATTTCTTTAGATGACAACCATCTACATATGAAACAATAAAATCATTGGTTCCAACAAAAAAAGTATAATATAGTACATGATGACAAGGAAAACACATGTAGTAAAAAATATGCAACATGGCAACTTATTGAACAAACTACACTTTGCACAAAAATCTCCACTTACCTCATGTATTTTGCAAGATCATATACAACTTGTTTGACATTGTTGTCAAGGTTTTATGGAAGAGATAAAGGTAGAACACACTGTAACAAAAATAATGATCGATCATTGTTTTTTCTCAAATTAGTAGAAAAAAACACTAATTAACAACATGTTTCACCTATGTATAAAATATATATACACCAGAATAATTACCTTAATGAACGTATGCCAATCATGAGTTTTTACCCCACCTAATTCACCTTTATTTGTTAGGATATTCTTTATGTTTGAAGAAAATCCAGTTAGAAATTTATTTTTTTCAATAACCTCTTTATCATGCTTGCTTTGCTTCTCTATCAATAACCATGGAAGGATTCTTATATTTTGGTCATCTCCATTGCTATTTGAATGAATCACACTTTACAATGCATGGTCAACCTCCTTAATGTCATTACAAATCTTGACAATTTTATCTTTATCTCTCCTTTGTTGGGAACGGGTCCCCTAGGGTCAATTTTGGGGCTAAAGACCCAACTTTGTATGAAGAATGTAAAGTCTTTGCATTATGTGTTCGCGGAGCATGAAGGTGTAAATAGTCAAAAAGGGTTTCCTCCCTTAGTATAGGTAGTTTGTGTTAGTTTGATGAGATCCACCCTTGGTCCACCTAGCCATGGGAATGTATAAAAATAGAGTCTTACATGAGTCTAAGGAAGTTTTTAGTTCAGTTCTTAGTAAGATTTTGGGCAATTGATCAATGTAATGGGTCTGTGAGAGATAAGAGCGAAGAGTCTTAGCGTAGGAAGAGGCTTTGCAGCTATGTGTGTAGAGGCCTAGGGTAGAAGTCTACAACTAAGTGCACGGACCCCTATAGCTATGTGCATAGGGAAGTTAGAGTTTGTACTCGAGATCTAAACCATCAATAAAGCAAATTATTCTACAGATATTTGTGTTTTGGCTTGAGGGGGCCTGACCCAGGTTCAACGTTAGTTAGCCAAACAAATCCCTACACTACTGGTCCTTTCGGCATTAGCCCGTGAAGTGCAGAATAAAGTCTCACCTAAAGCAGTATGGGGGGATACTGGAACCAAGTTTCCACACCCTTGGGATGGTTGTGATGTTGGTTTATTCCAACTATACCTGCCTTTGTGCAGGTTGCTTATCCCTCAGCTCTACCCTTCAGTACCTTTGTGAAATGCTACAATCAGCTTTCGTGCAACCCTAAATAGGGGCAAAAGTCCTTTCGCGCTACTTGGGCAGTGAATTGCAATATCTGCCAAACTAGGCTAAGTACCTTACTTATCTTATTAATAGATCTTAGTTAGCTTCATGTAAACATATGTTCTTACTTGCATTCACTTAACCAATACAATTATACACATTCACACATCACATAAGCATTAGAAGTGAAATTCATACCCAATATATCAGATGCATAAACAAGAAATAAAGACGCATAAATGATAGAATACTCTTCTTTATTGATAATTCCAGATAATTGTAGACTCAACTCGCCCTGTGCACTCAGCTGCAGGGGTCCGTACACTTAGCTGCGTACTTCTAGGCCTCTGCGCACTCAGCTGTAGAGCCTCTACCTATGCTACGACCCAAAACTTAGACTTCTACTTCAGAGCTATCTCTCATACATCATATCTTCATTCATTCCATTATTCTTCGATGTCTTTAACTACTTAGAGCTTCACTCTATTTATACAATCCTATGGTCTGTGGACCATGGGCAGGTCTTCTACAATTGACATTACATTATCAAAATAAGGGTAGACAACCTTATGACTCTTTAACAACTACGTGCTCCATGCCCACAAATGTAGAGTCTTTACATTTGTATTATAAAATTGGACCCAAATATGGGCTCTTAGCCCCAAAATTGACCTTGGGGGATCCTGTGCCCAACAAGCCCCCAACACAAACATCATGACTTGCCCCCGAGTCACTCTCCAGGTGCGGAGTTCTTAGCGCAAAGACCTCCTAGCTATGTTTGAATCACTGCAACTTCGGCAGTGCACTAAGCGATCGCCTATCAGACTTCTTCCACGCGCTAGTCGATGACCACTGCTATTGAACAACTGACCTGAATCCTTTGCTGAGTTGCTTATAGTTGCACGAGCTTTGCTTCAATGGAGGCTATAATTGTATAAGCCTTGTCGATCCAGGGTTGTAGGCGTGCTTTTAAGACCGCTTCTTTGTGCCGAGCAACATCCACCTGTTCCTTGAGCGCCTTTGCCTGCTACATCTGTGCAAGCCTTTGTGTAAGGGAAACCATCTATGTGGTCCCTTTTACCTCGTCATACCTCTACTGTAGCTCATGTGCCTGTGTTTCTAGGCACTCTATATTTGGGTCCTCCTGCAGGGTGGTTAGGACCTCGAATGACTGTTCGAAGAGCTGCATGCAGTCTGCGACTGCACTGTCAATCACCGCCATTACTATTTTGGCCGCGGTGGTACGCTGTTCTCTAACCTCTAGTGGAGTTGAAGGCTGAGCCCTCAACTACAACTTTGTGATCTGCAGGTTTAACTCCCGCTGAACCATAGCCATCTTTGCTCTTGCGTCGCACACCCTTGTAGCTAATTTATGGACACACGCCTCCACTGGTTCTTTTGCCTGAATGTCAAACTCTGGGACCATTGTGCAGGCTTCCTCTATGACCTGCATTATCTTTTTTTTCTACTCCATTCCCTTGTTGCGTTGCAGACCCAACTACTCAATGTTGATGCGCTGCTCGCTCATTACTTGTAGAGCGCAACTCTCCCTGGCCTAAAGTTTTGCGGTGAATCCATCCTGTAAGAGGAAGAGCGTCACCCGAGGGAGCACAACCATGTTCAACCCTACCCCTTTCAAACTACTCACCATGGGTTTGTTGACCTCCTGCTCTGTAGTAAGTGCCCCATGTGGTAGCACTATCGTTTTGGTCACCCTTTTGCGCAACATCTCTTCAGTAGCCGAAGTGCCGATTGCGAGGATGGTGGACACTGTGCTAGCCTGTGGAGTGCGAACCTACAACTCTTGTAACTCTCTTCGAAGAGCCCCCAATACTAGCTATTTCCGTTCTTCAAATTGTTGGAGGGCCTCCGCGGTGACATACCTCACCATTTCGCCGATATCATGCAAACCCCCTTGAGTGAGGGTGAATGGGTCGAAATATGTCTTCGATGCCTTTGTTTTATTTCATGGCACCATCTACTCTCATGGCCACGGATGCTTGAGCTAGGTGGACATCGTCTGCAGGTCCGCGCCACCTTGTATTATGTTTGTCTCTAGTTCGCATGGAGGTGACTTCTGTCCTCCGCACTCTTCTTCTCCTGTTTTCTACTGTTCTGCTAGCTTCACAGCATCGTGCGCTTCCTAGGCCTTAGCCACTGCTTCCTCTTTCCTTCACTTTTCCTCCAGTTGTGCCATTCGAAGCATTGTCTCTTCCTTCTTGCGCTGCGCGGTAGACTTGTTTGTGTCCACCACGGAGCCAGCTGGAGCGCGCCACTCTGGTGGCCAAGACTCAAGGACTGCAAATATCACATCGTTGGTTACCAAGTATGGTAAATCATGCCACGTCTTTGTAGGTTCCTTTCATGCCCTGATGCATACATGGTGGAAATCTATTTTGAACTCTGCAAAGCTCTGCAAACTGTTGTATACTGTGGGTGTCAACCGCGCTTACGATTGATCCCCATCTGAATATTCATCTCCATTAGGACCTAGAAGATCTTACTTTCTCTGATACGTTGTGCATCCTTGGTCACCCACATCGAAGCGTACTTCACTGCCTCTGGAAGGTCCGACGTGATCGAAGGGAATTAGCTATCTTCGGGTAGCTCCCATGCCACCAATACTATCAATAACAGGAGTCACTTGTAATGAAAATTGTTTCCCTACTCCTGTGCCTCGTGATAGTTTGCAAGGAACTAGCCGCATAAATAATTTTCCCAGTTGAACTAGACTCCTTCTGCGCATTGAGCTGCTAGTGCAATCACTGGCATGGGCACCTCATCCACATGGCACTTCCGAATCACCTTCCCTGTAAATATTTGTGTCGTAACCTTGACTGTAGGGTTTTTAATGCTGGAGATGGCATACCCTCGCTTCTTTCTCTCTAGCTTGAACTTATTCTTCATTGATTCTGTGAGGGCCAACTCGCCACCTTTTCCCTTTGAAATGTTGGCTAGATCCTCTCCTGAGTAAGGTAGCCATGTAATCTGGTGAATCAGATGGTCTATGATGGGGATGGGCTCCTCTAGCCACAAGCACCTATCATGCACCAAGCAGAGCAACTACTTGATGATGAAGGCGGTCACTGGGGTGCGTTGGTAGTGTGGCACCCATAGCAGGTTTAGCAACTCGACCTTCTCTACACCTTTGAGCCATGTCCACGACTCCAATTGAATTGTTCCAACAGTCGTGTTGATCCTCTAGTGCATCAGCTTCTCAGTTGCCAAATGCGGGAACTTCTCGTGGTCTACAAGGTCCCAATCTTCAAATTTCAACACAGGAACCTGCCCCAAGCGTGGTCCCTCAAAAATAATATCATCTGGGAGCAGCGGAGTTTACAGAGAGCTCTTGCTCTCATCTGTATCCTTCGGCACCTCGTCTTTACCCTTATGCGGATGAACATATTCAGGTAACTAGGTAATAGGATCCACACCATGGGTTTAAACTTCCATCTCTACATCCTCCTCATCCACCAAGATTTCTTCAAATTCCTCCTCTTCTTCGACCTCCAGGTTAATGGCCTTCCCCTTTTCCTGCAAGGTGAGTTTATTCCTTTGTGGGTTTCTGGGCGAGACGCGCATCGGGATCATAGCCTCCTTATCATTCTTAGGTCTCGGTGTTCTAGGTGATTTAGGGACCTCAACTATCTCTCCAATTCTCTCTGGGGCTTCTACTTCCGCAATTTCCTGTGCGACTTCCGTGGGTGTCGAAATTAGTCTAGTTAGAAGGTCCTATGTCTCCTCTGGAAATGTTTCAAACTCTGAACTTGCTCTCAAAGCCTCAAAGTTCAAAAGGTCCATATACACTTGATAGTGCAACAACTTAGTTCTCAAAATACAAAATTTTTTTCGCTGGACAACCACTTGTAATTTATAGGGCCTTTTGAATTTCAATTCAACCATTCCCCCCATAGTCGGCCCATTAATGCTAGATTGGTGGCAGATTTTCAAGAATCTAACCCATAAAGTTTGCCTTAAATATCTGCGGCCCACTACATTTTTCCTGAAACCAACCATGAGATCATGAATAGTGACTTTAATGGTCACTTTCTGGCAGACTTTCGTGCTAGTGCAACTCTCTTTGCACTGTCGTGGACCTTGTGACACTTTGCTGCTTCGTGTAGCCCTGACATCGCGTAGCCCCCGGGCAATGTAGTTTATAGTCACACACCTCCTTTCAACTGCCTGGGGTGCTAAAACTATGCCATTTTCATATAGTCACATCATCGGATCGCCAGTGTAAAGGGTTCTCCATTTAACTTGACCAGTTGTACCACGCCTCTGTCGGTAATTTCCTTAATAATATACAGCCCTAACCAGTGCATCCTAAATTTTCTAGGGAATTTATCAAACTTTCTATCATACAACAAAACCATATCATTTACCTTGAATGTGTGCAACTTGATGTGTCGGTCATGCCATGCCTTTTCATGCTGCTTTTGGACTTGCTAGTGAAATCTTGCCAAAAATCATTCTTCTTTGAGCTCACCCAGCTGCGCGAGCCTCTCTTCTAGGGCTCCGCGATCCATCATACCTGTGAGCGCTGCTATGCACAAACTAGGCATGATGTATTCCATAGGTATTATGGCTTCCACTCCATAGACAAACCTAGAAGGTGTATGTCCCGTCAGCTTCTTGCATGTCGTTCGATAAGCCCATAACACTGCAGGTATGCATAGGTCCCAATCACTTCATTGAGCATTACATACTTTTGTTAGTGTGTTTTCAAGAACTTTGTTGAATGCCTCTATTGTCCTGTTAGCCTATGGGTGATAAGGTGTGCTTTGTTGGTGATACACCTAAAATTCCTATGTTAGTTTGCTGATAGTCTCATTCAGAAAGTGCATACCATGATCACTCATCAAGATCCTTGGACATCCAAATCGCGTCAGTACATGTTCAAATAGAAATTTCACAGTAGTCATGCCCGTGTAATCCTTCATCGGTTGCGCTTCTTCCTAACAAATCAAATACTCTGTCACAGTGATAATATACCTCACTTTTTATTTTGAGGAAGAACCTGTGAACAGTTTTGAAACCAACGTTTTAGACTAGCTTAGTGAGTCCATCATCAGGGCAATGAGGTTTGTTTTGAGAAGAGAGAGCATGAAAAATACTGAGCTTATTAATAGTTATTTGAAAAGCATTGTTGTTGTCTTCCTTAGTAGTCGACTTATAAGTGGTAAATTAATTAATACTTATTTAATTTATTTATTTACATAGGTATTTATTATATTTATTATCATTTATTTATTTAGTTATAATTTTGTTATATAATTGTTTATTTATATGTATATAATTTATTATTTGAATTTCAAATAAAGTAAATTTATTATCTATTTATTAATATTTTTATTATTTTTATTATCATTATTATTTATTGATTTATTTTTATTTATTTATTATAAATAAATAAAAACAATTTATTAAATACCTATTTATTTAGATAGGAATTTATTATGTTTATTATATATTATTATTGTTTATATATATATATATATATATATATAATTATAATTTATTATTTATATTTCAAGTGAAGAAAATCTATTATTTATTTACTATTATTTTTAATAAGTACCTATTTGTTTAGATAAGTATTTAATATATATTATTCGTTTAGATAGATATATTATTATTTATTTATTATAACAAAATAAATTAATAAATACCTATTTATTTAGATAGGTATTTATTATATTTACTAAAAAATTGTTATTGTTTATTTATTTGTTTATAATTTTATTATATATATGTATAACTTATTATTTTTAATAAGAACCCATTTGTTTAGATAGGTATTTATTATATATTATTTGTTTAGATAGGTATTTATTATATTTATTAAGTATTATAATTGTTTATTTATTTGGTTATAAATTTATTATATTATATTATATATATATATATATATATATATATATATATATATATATATAACTTATTATTTAGATTTCAAATAAAATAAATCTATTATTATTATTATTATTATTAATTAATTAATTATTATTATTTTTATTATTATTATCGTTATTATTATTATATATTCAGTTATTATTATCATTATTGCTTTTTTATTTTATTTAATAGGGATTTCCAGGAGTCACTTAACTTTAGTCCGTCGTCTCTATTCATATTATTGGAGGATTTTTCGATTTCAATTGCTTCTTTAACTCTTCTTTTTAAATAATGGTCTTCTTTATGGATTAATTTTGCTTGTTCCATGCAAATATAATGTGAGGAGGAACAAGCATGCTCAGCTAGCCCAGATTTTTCTGACCTACTTCTAGAGATATCACTAATATGCTCTTTTAGCCTAATGCCAAAGGATCTTCCTGTTTCACCTATATATACTTTGCCACAGGAAAAAGGAATTGAGTATACACCTTTTTGATTCTTTGGGTCAATATGGTCCTTGGCAGAATCTAGCATGTTTTTTATGGTGTTAGGGGGTGTGAAGGCAACCATAATGTTATGCTTGGTGAGAATTCTAGCGATTTTGTCAGTGGTTCCTTTAATATAGGGTGAGGAGATTCTAGGGTTTTCCAGAGTCTTCCTTTTTTGGGGGTTGGTTAAGGATTCTTTGAATATTTTTTGGATAATGTTTTTCTGATAGCCATTGTTGATGAAGACCTTACAGAGATGGTTAAGTTCTTCTTCTAAATGATCAAGGTCAGAGATTCTTGAAGCTCTGGTAGCTAGGGTTTTGATGACTCCTACCTTTTGCTTCGGATGGTGGTGGGAATTGGAGTGAAGATATTTGTCGGTGTGAGTTTGTTTTCTGAAGACCTCGTGGCTTAGTTTGCCATTTTTCTTGGTAAGTAGGACATCTAGGAAGGGGAGCTGGTTATCTTTTTCAATCTTAATAGTGAATTTTATGTGTTCTGAGACGCTTGTCTTTGCTTGAGGTTTAATCGGTCCTACAAAATCTATTTCCCACTTTTCAAAAGATTGCAACATCATTTGTGGATTCAAAGGCTTTTCATTCCTTCATGGTTTCCTGCCTATTCTTTGACATACATAACATGCCTTGTAATATGATTTTGAATCCTGATGAAAGGTTGGCCACCACAACGCTGTGTGTAGAATCTTCTGCACGGTTTCTCTTCCTGCATAATGTCCTCCTGTAGTGCCCCCATGAGTGTCTGTGAGGATGCTAATTCGTTCAAACTTAGGTACATACCTTCACAGTACTTCATCATTCCCCATCTTGTATAGATGCCCAACAATGACAAAGAAATCTGCCGCGTGCACCACTAATTCCTTCTTTTTCTCAACAGAGTGTCCTTCCAGCATAGTTCCAGTTGTTAGAAAGTGCATTATATCTTCAAAATGTCCATCCATGATGCGCACAACAAAGAGTTGTGCATCACGTAATCCTTCCTCCAAACTAGTAGGTTCCTCCCTTGTCTCGATGCGTGACAGGTGATATGGTCCCACATTCAATCGTCCAGGCTTCACAACAACTTCAAAATCATATTCTTGGAACAATAAAATCCATCCGCAAATGCGTCCCCCCAACACAAGCTTATTGACTAGGTACCTTAGCATGGAGTGATCTGTATACATCTTAAAGTGGCCTCCTAGCAAGTAGTGTCAATACTTCTGGAGCACATATACCATAGCTAGCCCCTCACGCTCAGTGGTGGAATAGTTCTTCTTTGCATTGGATAATCTACGGCTTGCGAACACGATAGGGTGATCCAAGCCTTCTCCACCATCCTGTGTTAGTACTTCCCCCAATGCTATACACGATGCGTCGACATGTACATGGAACTCTTTCTTCCAATTCGGGAAGACAAGAATCGGTGCAGTGACCATCTTTTCTTTCAATATATCCAGGCTTTTCTTACAGTCATCATTCTAGTAGAACATGCGTCCTTCTTCAACAATTTTTCCATCGGTGTTTCTGGGAAAACTAGTGTCTTTTCGATCTGCTAGTCCCACTAAGATTGGTAGCTATCTTAGAAACAAACAATCAAAGAAATTTGTGATTTCCTTTATGTATGATAGATAAGAGAGAAGCAAAGAGGAACAACCTGGATCTTCCACTTGACTCCTTGCTTGATTTCTCTCTCCCTTGATAGAGCTTACAAATTCTCTCTTGCTTGTCCCACTTTAGAGAATACCTATAGAGACAAAGTAACAAAACTCCATTAGTGCATCTCGATCTATAATATCATAAACAATGCAGAATTAGAAATACATTGAACATACAATTGCATTCACAAATAACAAGATTCACAAATACATGATTGTATGGAGGAAAAATCAAAGAACTTTATTAATAGTAGAAGAGAGGATTACAACCCAGCTATCTGATCTAGCATCATCCTCCCGGCATCAAAGCCCTCTTCACCTCATGTAAAGCAAGATCACCTAACAATGCAATGCTTCTTCTCAAAGATAAACTATCAACACTTCCTTACAAATTACAAAATTCCATCCCCCTAGATCTATCAGATGAGGGATCCATTTATAGATGTTTGTAAAGGTGTGAGTCATCTCTGGGTTTTTGATTAGTGTCATTCCACTTGTAGTTCTTGGTTCCACTTGGAGATTTCATTGATCTCTTACTCATCCCTGGGTGAATTTAGAGAGGCAACTGTCATAAGAGAAGTTTCTAGAATATTCTATGAGCATCCACTTAGCAAACTGTGTCAGCCATTTGTCCATTCTCGCTCATCGCACCCCACAGAAGGCCTCTTCAGTATGCATCACACCTGGTTAGTGTAGGAGCCAATATGCATCGCACCTTGACCAAGGAGCAATCAGTATGGTCCAGTTTTGGCCAGTTCTGAGTGGTTTTTTAGGTGGAACTTCTGGGAAATGATGTAATCAGTTGACCATGATCATTTAGGGTATGAAACAACACTTTTAGGGGTCAAAGAGCCCTTGGTTTATTGACATATATGATTGGGGTTGAAGTTCCCAAATATGTCTATAACAGTTGCCCCCTAAAGCATGAGGTTGTAAATCTTTTGATGTCGGGTGAAATTCTTTATCATGAGGTTCTGAGGTATTCAAACTGAAAGGTGACCTATATGAGATTCAATACAATACATCATCATCATATTATTTTCATGATCTAGCTGAGGTGGGCATTCCCATGCTCAACTTTATAAATTCATTCTCATGTACATAGGACAGATAATCATCTGCTGTTGCAGACTGGTGATTCTTTGTATGTTGAGTCATCATCCCTTAGCTTGGATGATCATCTATGCAGCTTCTTTGTACATTTGATGTCTTTATATTCTTGAATATATCGTAGCCTGGATGGATGAAACTAGATCCAGGGTCTTCAAACTCTTTCAATCTTCACCCGATATTGTTACCGAGAAAAGTGTCTATTTAGAACTGCTCTATCCCACTAAGGTGTGACAACTGCCTTAGAAACAAACACAGAAAACTACTTTTGTATTTCCTTTATGAACTATAAATAAAGAGGAATAGGAAGAACCAACCTGTGTCTTGCGCTAATCCTTTGATCCGATCCCTCTCCTCTTTTACAGCTTCCAGCTATCTGCTCCCTTACTTGCCTAGCTTCACCAAGTACCTGTAAGATCACAGAAGAAGAAAACTATACAAAGACACGGATTTATATTCATAAATAACTTAGGATCAGATTTAAGTTAACCATACAAATGTAACAAGCATCAATGATACAAAAGCATGGAGGAGAAACTCAAATAGTTTTTATTGATATACAAGAAGATCCAGGAGGAGTTACAACCGATGATTCCTGACCCAACATCAACCTCCCAGCAAAGAAGCCCCTCTTCACCCCCAACAAAGCATAGATCACCCAATTCTCTGATGTTTATCTCAAAACCAACAATAATTCCTTACAATGTGAAAAATTCCAGCCTCTGGATCTCTGGGATGAGGGATCCATATATAGATGTATGCAAGGAGGATGAGTCAGCTTGTGATTTGATTAGTGGCTTCTCTCTGTCAGTTCTTGCTTCCACTTGGAGAATGAAGGCCTCTTACTCATCCTTGGTCGAATTCAGTGAGTCAAGTGTCATAGGAGAAGATTCTGGAAGCTTCCATTGTCTCTCCACCTCGCGGAATGACACTGCCATTTGTCATTTCTCACCCAACGCACCTTGGTAGTACATTTAGGTGCGTTGCAACGCACCTAGCCAGTGGATTTAGGTGCTATGCAATGCACTTAGCTAGTGGAGCAGCTGGAATGATCCTGTTTTGACTTATTCTGAGCAGTTTCTGGTGGAGAACTTCTGGGAGAAGCTGTAATTTGTTGACCTTGTTCCTTTAGGGGTTAGAACAACACTTTTAGGGACTTAGGAGCCCTTGGTTTATGGATATTTCATGCTTGGAGCTGCAAGGCACAAAAATGTCTATAACAGATGTACAAGTCGATTCATGTGAAAAGATGTTTTGAAGTTGAACATGGAAAGACATCGCCTGATTACCAGCCAATGATGTAAGCTGTTAACAAGCGTGAGAGGAATCACCGATAATGATAATGACCCTAAAGGTACTACAGTACAATTCACGTGGTGTGAATATATGATCTGATGTTGAACACCACGTAAAATCTTTCGGTCGAAGGCCATTGATGTAAACCTATCACCGAAAGTGAGAAACTTGCCATTGAGGCATGCAAGCTTCAAAGTACTGAAAGGGTGGTTTCTAAGTCAACTTCTTGGATAATGAGCTGATGTCGACAAGAAGTGACCTATCGTAGGAGGGCCTTAATGTATCCCACATCTACGACATGAAATGAAGCAAATTATTTTCTAGAGGTGAAAACGATATGATGATACAAGGTTCAGGAATGGTGGTCATGAAAAATGGAGGGTGAAGGTATTGCAGTGGATGAGGCATTAGCTGGATGGTGAATTCTCTGAATGAATTCCCTTGAACATATCGGCGACACTGAGATGGATTGGTAGTGTTAACCCCAAAAGATGGATGGTGTGGAGGACCAATGGTGATATGACCGGTGAACGGAATAACCCAACTCGACTCAATCATGGTGATGGAGTTACAGTGTCATGTTCAAGAGCGACCCGCTACCAATAAAGTTCTTCAAGTTTTCTTCCCTTTTTCCCCAATCATTGCTGACCAGTACCTCTTTATTTTTTTCAAGATTAAGGAGGATAACATATGCTTGTTCTATAATTTTCCCTTCAAGAAAACCTGTCACTATATTTTAGCGAGCCTAATGATAGTGAAACCGATTCTTGTCTGGGTGGACAAGTTTGTCGCTATTGTTTTAACGAGTTTAATGACAAGGATAACTCGATCCTTTTCATGTTTAGAGAGTTTGAAAAGGGATGAAAAGGAAACCAGTAGTCCTTTTTCATAGCATAATCCCTCAAGTTTGAAAAAGTATAAAATAATACGAAAGGGATGACTTTTCGATTGCTTTAGCGAGTTGAAAAAGACAAGCGCTCAATCTTTTTGTGGGATAATCCCTCAGGTCCAAAAAGATTAAAATGTATAAGAGGGATGGAACTTTCCCTTACTTTAATGAGCTGTAAAGGCTAATAGCTTGGCAATCTTTTCATATTTAATGGGTCTAAAAAGAGCTTAAAAGAGACTCATTTTTGAGGAACGAGTGGTGTTTTCAGGTAGCAATTGGTTCCAGGTAAGTTTTGAACTTCTAAAAACATGGCGGTGTGAAGAGGGTGGCTAACAAAATCACTCAATGCAATTGTTCTTGAAAAAGGTAAATAATCAAGTGGAAGTGTATGATTGGCCAAAAGAATGGAGGTGATGGTAGGAACACAACCAAGGCTCAAAAAGGCTGATAGCATGGCAATCATAGAGGTCGTTTACTGAAGGCGGGTTTATTTTTTAATGAGCTTGAACTTGCGTTAACATATGCTCAGTGGCTGGTTTATTTTTTAACGAGCTTGAACCTTGCGCAAACATTGCTCATTCCAGTCGTTAAAGATGTCTCTCATTGGTAGGTTCATTTTTTAGTGAGCTTGAACTCTACGATAACATATGCTCATTGCCCTTTTTCTGTAGGCTAGAAACGACCAAACTACAAAGCTAGAAAATCTAAAAAGCTAAGGAACTACTAAGGTTAGGTAGGATGGTTTTGTCTTCTCTAGATAAAACCCTTCCTTTGGTCCGTCTGGTGTGCAGACGTTTCTGGACCAACTGCCTAACCTAAGAAGTTTAAAACTAAAAAGCTAAAAAATCTAAAAAGCTAAGAAATGAAATTGGTCAATTTTCGCTTGCATAAAACGGTTTGCATGCCCCCAGGAATTGAGAAGAGGAGAGTTTCTAGCTAACCATATGGAACTCACTACGGTTAAGCAGGATTGTTTCGTCCACAGAGCAGACAAAACACTTCCTTGGTTTTGTCCCTGGAATGGATGGACAAAAGTGAATGGTGTGAGATTACAGTTCCAATCACATAACCTATAGGGAAACCTAACTTTTCGCCTGGGTTCATTTGAATGGACAAGGGTGTATGCCCCCTAAACTTCGTTACATTCACCGGACTACTGGCCGCAATCAGGTGGATGGAATGAAGGTTGAAGAGACATTCTCGATGAAAAGAGACCATTTAAGGATGATGTTTGACTCGTAGTTGTGTTTGAACCGGGAAATGAAAGCTGGTCGATAAGCTGTACCATTTTTCCTTCATGAGGGAAACACATCACTTGAAAGAGTGTGGAAACAATAGCTTCCATGCTATAAACATAGTCACACCCAAGGAGTAGATTGTAATCTAAAGGTCCTTGGACTACCATCACGTTCATTTGAATTGTTTTCCTTTTCAAAGTTATCGGCAACTTTGGAAGGATCCCTAACGATCGACTGGTTCCTTTGTTAAAGCCTGACAAATTTTTTGTCTCAGGCATAAGCGATGGTGAACCAAGCGCTTTCCAAGTAGTTGAGGAAAGGATACTCACTGAAGCCCCTTCATCTATGATAGTGCCAGACACAATCATTTTGTAAACTTGTACTATGATCTGGAATGGTACATTAGATGGAAGGCGGGGTCTTTCTAGTTGATTCCAATCGAAGGAAACGACTAGACTGCTTGGAGGGGGTACCGGATAAACGGCTGGATGAACCCCTTGAACAGGGGAATTTTCCTCCTGTTGTAAAGGAACGGGCGGATTGCCCCCAAGTTTGTCAGACTCTGTATTGACAAAAAGAATTTGAATGGTGTCGTTCTCATTCTCTTTGGAAATTGTATCATCTAAAGGTGGACCTTCTGAAGGCAAGACTGGGTCAACTGCCATCTCGACCTATTGACTTTGGTCCGGTATGGACTCAAAAGGTTCACTCTCAACGATAGGCATTTCGACCAACGATTGAGTTACGTCAGTCGGATTTTCAACTAGTGAAGGACTTGGTGAGAGTTTCTTGTATCCAGGTGGAAGTCATTGCGGCGAAGAAGGATGGTTATCCAAGAATCTTTTGGCTTCATCCAAAAAAGGACAACGGTGAAGAGCATGATTACCTTCACATAACCTACATGGAAATCTAACCTTTCCTTTTTGTCCATTGACTTCATTTTCACTAGTTGATGGTGTGCTGTCAACATGATCGCCAGAGGTTGATGACACCAGATGGTGTGAACAGGGAGACCATTCTCTCAAGATCCGCAAAATGCAAGGACAATCTCGATGAAAATGGTTTCCTTTGCAAATTATGCATGGAGATATGGGTTTAGAAAGTTTGATGTGTGATTTTCACTTGATGCTGCATGGTTGCCCCCTTGCTTAACTGACTTCTTCTTCTTCTCAGCTACTCAGTTACTAGCATCACTATTTTCACCAAGAGAAGAGGAAGAAGGGGAGGGAGAAACAAATTAAGTAGAAGGTGAAGGGACAACTTCAGTATCATCTGGTTGCTGATTCGATTGCTGAGGAATCACGGCATTTTGAATGACAGAGGTTGAGAATAGCCATACAAGCAGGCCAATTGTGATTCCTGGAAGGGACAATGTAGCCATATACGGAGCACCAATATCTCCCCAAGAAGAGAAAGGACTAGGATTCCCCCCAAGAGGGATTCCTTGATTGGTGGGCTCCATTACCTCAACCTAAGATCAACGAAGGAACATGGATGTTATTCCGAATTTTAATGACGCTTTGTCACAACTTTGCTTGATCTGGACTTAAACAGGAACACAAAAAATTACATAGATAACCATAAACATAGATATGCAGTGGAAATAATACTTCATTTCATTAATGTAAAATACTAAAATATGCTTACAAACAGTAATGGAAATAAACTAGCTAGGGCGATGGTAGCTTATCTCTGAGAAGAGATGTGGTGGCTACATGCCTCTGAACTGTTCTGAACTGTGTTACAATGAGGCTCGAAGGCCTATTTATTGTTGAGAAACAATGGAAAACCCTTAACATTCCAAAACCTAATTCGAGAAGATGAAACACCAAACTGTGGGCCCCGTTTGGATAAATTGGTACACCAACTCCCCAGGGTCGTAACTTTGGCATACGATCTCCATTTGACGCGTGCAATAGCTCGTTAGAAAGATCTATCTGAGAACTACCACTTTGGGAGGCAACATGGGTCCATGGACCCATGTTGCCCAAGATTTCCCAAAAAACGTTGTTTAGGGCCGCAAAACGGCTCCGGAAGTTCAGGACCCGAAAAACTACTAAAAATAGTAAGTTGTGCTACAATTAAGGAAACTGAAAATGCTGAGAGAAACAGTGGTGGGGGTCCAGGTGGACTTGGTAGGTGGCCACCAATATCCACCTGGGTCATTCCTCTCCCCTTAGGAAGCAATGGTCCCCATTGCGTTGAGTTCCTCCATGAGATGAGGAAACTTTTGTTGAACTTGTTCCTTGGTGAGCCACTTGCCCTAGTGAAGGAGTTGGCCTACTTTGACAACTCGATACAATTGGATATTCTGTTGGCAAGTGTTCTTGATTGTTGGCCACCTGCCAAGTCCACCTAGATCCCCACCACTGTTTCTCTCAGCATTTTCAGTTTCCTTAATTGTAGCACAACTTACTATTTTTAGCAGTTTTTCGGGTCCTGAACTTCCGAAGTCGCTTTGAGGCCCTAAACGACATTTTTTGGGAAATCTGGAGCAACATGGGTCCATGGACCCATGTTGCCCCCAAAGTGGTAGTGCTCAGATAGATCTTTCTAACGAGCTATTGTACGCGTCAAACAGAGATCGTATGCCAAAGTTACGACCCCGGGAAGTTGGTGTATCAATTTACCCAAACGGGGCCCACAGTTTGGCGTTTCATCTTCTAGGGTTAGGTTTTGGAATGCTAAGGGTTTTCCATTGTTTCTCAACAATAAATAGGCCTTCGAGCCTCATTGTAACACAGTTCAGAATAGTTCAGAGGCATGTAGCCACCACATCTCTTCTCAGAGATAAGCTATCATCGCCCTAGCTATTTTATTTCCATTACTGTTTGTAAGCATATTTCAGTATTTTACATTAACGAAATGAAGTATTATTTCTGCTGCATATTTGTGTTTATGGTTATCTCTGTAATTTGTTGCATTCCTATTTAATTCCGGATTAGTGGTATCAGAGCGGTCTGCTTTTTCTCTGTTTTTCTTTGCATGTCCCCAACGAGGTCAGGATATAAGGAGTTAGGGCTTGAACTGGTCGAACCTTTGCAAGACCAACCTCACAAATCCCGACGACCTCCCATGGCGGATGAGAAGAAAGACGAGGGGGCAGGATATCCTATCAAAATCTTGCTCGAAGAAGCCCTCGAGCGACAACAGGAACGCAACAAATTACAGAGATAACCGTAAACACAGATATGCAGCGGAAATAATACTTCATTTCATTAATGTAAAATACTGAAATATGCTTACAAATAGTAATGGAAATAAACTAGCTAGGGCGATGGTAGCTTATCTCTGAGAAGAGATGTGGTGGCTACATGCCTCTGAACTGTGTTACAATGAGGCTTGAAGGCCTATTTATTGTTTAGAAACAATGGAAAACCCTTAACATTCCAAAACCTAACCCTAGAAGATGAAACGCCAAACTGTGGGCCCCGTTTGGGTAAATTGGTACACCAACTTCCCGGGGTCGTAACTTTGGCATACGATCTCCGTTTGACGCATACAATAGCTCGTTAGAAATATCTATCTGAGCACTACCACTTTAGGAGGCAACATGGGTCCATGGACCCATGTTGCCCCAGATTTCCCAAAAAACGTCGTTTAGGGCCTTAAAACGGCTCTGGAAGTTCAGGACCCGAAAAACTGCTAAAAATAGTAAGTTGTGCTACAATTAAGGAAACTGAAAACGCTGAGAGAAATAGTGGTGGGGGTCCAGGTGGACTTGGCAGGTGGCCACCAATATCCACCTGGATCATTGCTTCTTCAATTTTTAAGAGTTGAGAAAAAGCTAAAGATGAATCTAGTCCCCTTCGATTTTTAATGAGCCTGAAGTGACAAGTGATTAGATGGACCTTTTCTTTTAAGGTGTCAAAAAGGAACGAAAGTGACTACTCTGGAAATATAGACAAAGGGATTACCAAACCAATCGCAAAACTGCAATATACACCTTGGTGGTAAATTAAAAAGAAATTACCAAGGACTTATGTATGACAGTCAATCTTCCCAAATGCTGTGTTTAGTGCATTGCGATCGATAGGGCGGCAAACATGACTTCCTATGGATAAAGGATATTAGCCTATTGTGGTCTCCCAATATATACTTGATGGTACGGGGAGCACAAGTCTGTACTAGCACTTGTCGTATCAAATAGGAGGAATCACCCAACCTTCGATGAAAATGATAGTTACCAGGTTTTACGACGCTGGAACACGTCTCTAGCCTAGACTTCTAGATGTGTTGTGTTAGGTTCCAAAGCGTTGTTAAGTTCATTGAGATTTATTTTAGAGTTGATCTTGTTTAGAAGTTTGTCTTTCAAGGTTCATCGCATGATGTAGATGTAAAATTCCTAAATATGCAATCTAAAATGATAAACAGTCGTTTATTTTTTAGCAATGAAAATCCTAGCTATTAAGGAAAGAAGATAATGACTCTTTCAACAGAGAGCAAAGAGCACACACTAAATGCACTTTTCCTAAATCATTTTCCGCATATAGTCTAAATGCAAATGAAAATGCATGTATTTGTTTTTTGTTCCCTTTAATTTGAAGAATGCAAAAAAGGAAAGCTAAGTACAGATCTGAACTATTTTCTTCAAAGCGACATTTCGACAATTTCTTTTCAAAATGAAAGGAAGACTAAAATGACACTTTTCAATTTCGAATAGAAAATTTCTTTTGACACTTCAAATATTAACAATTCAAATCAAATACAATGACAAAAGTACAATCATCTATCTAGAGGAGGAAGACTTTACGACACTCTTCTTTTTGACTCAAAATGACAATTACGACACTTTTTTGCATCAAAACGACAGTTCGATTTAAGCTACTTTTTGACTAAGGATCGTAAATGATGGACAAATACATAAAAGCATTTACTAATCCTAATCAATGGAGGCTGAACAATGTAAAGGAAGGAGGCTTCAGCAATGAGATACTGATCATAAGCAGCAAAACAACTGAATAGAGCTGAAAACAAGGAGGAAAAAACCAAAATTTAAAGAGAGAAATAGTATCACTCAGTCATCGCACCTATCCTTCATAGAAATAGGGATGCATCTCACCTGCTACACACGGGAGGTGCGATGCATACTGGCTTCCAGTTACAGACAGTGCGATGGGCCAGGGAATGAAACTGAGTTTGGTTTTTGCTCAAAATTTGCAGCTAAGTTCAGTGATTTAAGCTGAGCTATGATGAACAGTAAAAAGCAAAGTATAAAGGTATGATCTTAGGAGGCTATTGAGCTACCACAAGGGAATTTAGAATGCTTGTAAGTCAAATGTTCAGTTCATAAACCAACCCAGAGATTGACTGAAGGAGCATTCATCTACTTTGCAATTGCATAGCAAGAGTAGTTCGAAGGCTATCTGGCTAACTTCAGGCTCCGTCTGTAGTTTATAAAGAAAAAAACGATAACAAACAAACAAACTATTCGGTCCCCAGCGGAGTCGCCATTTTGTTTCCAGGAAAACTAGTGTCTTTTGATCTGCTAGTCCCACTAAGATTGGTAGCTATCTTAGAAACAAACAATCAAAGCAATTTGCGATTTCCTTTATGTATGATAGATAAGAGAGAAGCAAAGAGGACCAACCTGGATCTTCCGCTTGACTCCTTGCTTGATTTCTCTCTCCCTTGATAGAGCTTGCAACTCCTCTCCTTCTTGTCCCACTTTAGAGAATACCTGTAGAGACAAAGTAACAAAACACCATCAAAGCATCTCGATCTATAATATCATAAACAATGCAAAATCAAAAATAAATTGAACATACAATTGCATTCACAAATAACAAGATTCACAAATACACGATTGTATGGAGGAAAAATCAAAGAACTTTATTAATAGTAGAAGAGAGGATTACAACCTAGCCGTCTGATCCTGCATCATCCTCCCAGTATCAAAGCCCTCTTCACCTCATGAAAAGCAAGATCACCCAACAATGCAATGCTTCTTCTCAAAGATAAACTATTAGCACTTCCTTACAAATTACAAAATTCCAGCCCCCTAGATCTCTCAGATGAGGAATCCATTTATAGATGTTTGTAAAGGTGTGAGTCATCTCTGGGTTTTTTATTAATGTCATTCCACTTGTAGTTCTTGGTTCCACTTGGAGATTTCATTTATCTCTTACTCATCCTTGGGCGAATTCAGAGAGGCAAGTGTCATAAGAGAAGTTTCTAGAAGATTCTATAAACATCCACTTAGCAAACTGTCTCAGCCATTTGTCCATTCTCGCTCATCGCACCCCACAGAAGGCCTCTTCAGTATGCATCACACCTGGCTAGTGTAGGAGCCACTATGCATCGTACCTTGACCACAAGCAGTTAGTATGGTCCATTTTTGGCTAGTTCTGAGTGGTTTTTTAGGTGGAACTTCTGGGAAATGATGTAATCAGTTGACCATGATCCTTTAGGGTATGAAACAACACTTTTATGGGTAAAAGAGCCCTTGGTTTATCGACATATATGATTGGGGTTGAAGTGCCCAAATATGTCTATAACAATCAGTGTAGTGATCTGGGCATAGCCTTTGATAAGCTTTCTGTAATATTCTGTATGTCCTAGAGTAGTGCGCAACTGTTTCATACTCCTCGACGCTTCCAAGTTCAGAATCACCACAATCTTCGCGAGGTCTACCATCAACCCTTGTCTATGTTATAGACATTTTTGGGAACTGCAACCCCAATCATATATGTCCATAAACCAAGGGCTTCCAAGTCCCTAAAAGTGTTTTTTCATGCCCTAAAGGAACAAGGTCAGCTGATTACATCATCTCCTAGAAGTTCTCCATAGAAAACTACTTAGAACTGGTAAAAAATGGACCATACAGGTTGCTCAATGCAAAGGGTGTGATGCATCTCACCTGCCCAGTGTAAAAGGTGCAATTCATACTGGGAAGCCCTTCTGTAGGGTGTCATGGGCAAGAATGGACAAATGGCAGAGACAGTTTGCGAGGTGGATGATCATGGAATCTTCCATAAACTTCTCCTGTGACACTTGCCTCTCTGAATTCGCCCAGGGATGAGTAAGAGATCATCAATCTCCAAGTGGAATCAAGAACTATCAGAGATAAGAAACTAATAAAAATCCAGAAGCTGACTCACCTCCCTGCAATCATCTATATATGGATCCCTCATCCCAGATATCCAGAGGCTGGAATTTTGTATCTTGTAAGGAAGTGCTGTTGGTTTCCTAGTGGAATATCATAATGTTGGGTGATCTAAGCTTTTCATGAGGTGAAGAAGGGCTTTCATGGTGGGAGGATGATGCTGGGTCAGATCAATGGGTTGTAATCCTCTCTTCTAATCTTTACATCAATAAAGCTATTCAAGTTTTCCTCCACATTCTTGTATGTCTGATAGTATATGCATTTGTGTGGCCAATATATATCTGGTCGTATATTGCTTACGATTGTATTTCTCTGCACTTTGAAGGTATTGTGCTGCTTTGATTTTACAGGTACTCTTTGAAGCAGAGTGGTCAAGGGAGAAGCGACAAAGACCTGTCGGTGAGGAGAAGGAACAAGAAAAGAACCGAGCAAAAGATCGAGGTTGGTATTCTTTGATCCTATCCTATCTACTTCTCATAAAGGAAAACGAAAGTAACCTTAATCTGTTTGTTTCTAAGATAGCTACCCGTCTTAGTGGGACTAGCAGCTCTGCATAGACACTAGATTTCCTGATAACAAAATGGCGACTCCACTGGGGAGCAAATAACTTGTTTGCTTGTTTATACTTGTTTGCTTTATAAAATTACAGACGAAGCCTGAAGTTAAGCCAGCTAGCCTTCGAACTGCATTTTATTTGCAAGTGCAAAGTACATCAATGTTGCTTCAGTCTATCTCTGGGTTTTGTTTATAAACTTCACAATCGCTTTGCAAACATCCTAATTTCCCTAGTGGTGGCTCTAGTAATCTCATTAGATCAACCCCTATGATTTCTATTTACTGACTATCATTAGCTCAGCCTAAATCCCTGAACTAAGTTGCAAACTGTGACCAAGAACCAAGTTGAAGTCTCGTCCCTGGACCATCACACTTTCTCCTCTTGGGCATTTGGATGCATCGCACCTCCCGTGTGCAGTAGGTGTGTTGCATCACACTTTCCCTGTGTTGTAGGTGCACTGATTAGATAAGACTCTTTTGCTTCCAGATTTTGGTTTCTTTATTCACTCTCTTTAGCTTTATTCAGGAGTTTTTCTATCTGTGATAGGTATACCACTGTGGAAACTCCCTTCCTTTGCATGACTCCGCCTCCATAGTACAAAGAATTGTGAATGTTTTTATGTATTGTGCACCATTTACAGTTCTCTTTTACAAAAAGTAGCGTAATCAAACTGTCGTCTTTTGATTTGGAAGTGTCGCAAGTGTCGTTTTTAGTCAAAGAAAAGAATCCTATTGTTCTTGATGGTCGATTATACAATTACTCTTGTATTTGATTTGAATTAGTAGCTTTTCAAGTGTCAAAAGCAGTTTTCAATTCAAAGTCGCAAAGTGTTGTCATTATCTTCGTTTTGTTTTTGAAGAGAAATTTGTTAGTACTATCGCTTTGAAAATATAATTTAGATTTGTACTCAACATTCTTTATGTCATTCACACATTAAGAAAGCGGAAAACAAATACATGCATGTGCATTTGAATTTAGACTTCTTGTTGGTTTGATTTAGGACAATGCATCTAGTGTGTGCTCTCTGCTCTATGTTGAAAGAATATCATCTCTCTTTCTTTAGTAGCTAGGATTTTCATTGCAAAAAGAAGATTAAACGATTGTTTATCATCTTAGATTGCATTTTAGGAATTATATATCTACATCACGCGGTGAACCTGAAAGGAAAATTTCTTAAGAAATATCAACTGTAAAATAAATTCAATGAACATAAAAACGCTTTGGAACCTAACGCACAACATCTAGAAGTCTAGGCTAGAGACGTATTCCAATGTCATAAAGCCTGGTAACTATCGCTTTCATCGTAGGTTGGGTGATTCCTCCTCTTTGAGATGACAAGTGCCAGTATGGACTTGTGCTCCCACGTACCATCGAGTATATATTGGGAGACCACAATAGGTTATATCCTTTATCCTTAGGAAGTCATGTCTGCCGCCCTATCGATCGCAATGCACTGAACACAACATTTGGGAAGATTGACTGCCGTGCCGTAAAAATTATTCTGCAGTTTTGCGATTGGTTTGGTAATCTCTCTGTCTAGATTTCCAGAGTAGTATCTTTCATTCCTTTTTAGACTCCTTAAAGGAAAAGGTCCATCTGAACACTTGTCACTTCAGGCTCATTAAAAATCGAAGACAACTAGAGTCATCTTTTGTTTTTTCTCGACTCTTAAAAATTGAAAAAGCAAGTTGTGTCAAAGCGTCTAAAATTCATTTAATTTGGAGTCATTTTCCCCTTTATTTTTAGTTGATCGAGTAATCCACAATCATGGAGGAAAGTCAATCGAAACCCTGTCATTCGCGGAGACTTATGAGTCAACCGTCTTTGTCTCTGGAAACAAAACTATTCCAGAAAAATAGAACTCGTTTAACCGGATCAAAGTCCCCTGGTTTGGTTGGAACAAGTGTTCTGACACCCTCAGAGACTCCGGTTACTCCAAACATTTTTGGTATCCTTGCCTCTACAGAAGAAGTTCCACATCCACAAGAGGACAATAAAAATGATCCTATTGTGACGGTAAACACTTCTATTCCTGAACCGGCTCCATCTACAACTAATTTGGAAGGTGTTATTCCCAAAACATCTGTTGCTGCAGAATCTATACCTTCTTCGGCACCGGAAATATTTTACGTACCTGACGGTCTACCTCTTCCACCTAGATTGATTGCTATAGAAGATATTGTGGAGGATCCTCCATCTAGTACTCCATCACATTTTGGAGTTGGGATCACCCTATATCCTTCTTCGTCAGAAATTAGTCTCCTATCATCGAAAGTTCCTGTAGAATCGCTAGGAAATATTTTGGATAGACTAGATATGTCTGAACAGCTGTCGACATCTAGGACTGTGTCATCTGACACAACAGCGGCAAAACTTCCTGCTATTACTCCAACATTGTTTGCCGGCGTACCGTCTATCCCGACTAGCTCTCAATCGTTGGATGGAATCCATCTAGGGGCTATTTCGACAGTATGGTCTGTTCCCGTTTGTTCGCCCGGAATAATATCTAGAATCTCTTATGTTGAGTCTCAGCAAATTGATCCTTCGTAGTGTCAATTTGGGTAGTTCTGGACCTCAAAGGCAAATCGTTCCTTTGAGAACTGGATTACCATCATATGGGGGGCAATATACCCTTTCATTGTCTCCTCCGGGAGAACAAACATATGAGAGTTCACAATAGAATTCAGGTTATGCTAGAATTACATCTAGCAGTTGGGTGCCGATACTGCCTCAACAACCAAGAGTTGTATACTCAATGCAACAAAGTCTACCTGTGTCAAATATCCCCACTATGCCAGCTATTGTGACTGTGTCGCAAGTACAAGCGTTGCTTGTTGTATCCCAACCTCAAGCTTCTCAGGTCATAATACAACAGCCTCTTGTCTCTATGACACCACCACAATCATCAATTAATGGCTCCTTAACTAGAGTGACCCAGGCTCAAATGGGTACCATCACCTCTCATCTTGGTCAAACATTGGAAAAAAAAAAATGGTTTCACAACCATGGTTGGTGCAATATCAACAACTGCAATTCCAACAAGTTTACCAAGGATCTGAGCACCAAATCTTTGCAAGTAATGGGTAGCCGTATATTCAAAATGGTCAACATCAACCATTTCATAGTGGTTATGCTCATCAACCTTACCAAAGTTATCAGCATCAAATTCACTATGCTGGTATGCAAAGACCCACTTCTCAGGAAATCCCATCTTATCCTAGGTATGCTTCACTGAACCTAAATCAACAGTTGCCCTTCGTGGCAACTTTCGAGTTACCAGATCTAAATCAGCTGACAAACAATCCAATTGCTTATGCCCCTTGGTGGCCAGCGATTCCACATAAACTTCCATAAGATATTCCTAAATTTAATGGAAATTTGGGTGAAGAACCGTCGAATCATGTGATGACCTTTCATCTGTGGTGTTCATCTAACACTCTAAATGATGATTCAATTAGGGTTTGCCTTTTTCAACGAACGTTAACTGGTCCGGCAACAAAATGGTATATTGAATTGCATAGAGCTTCATTCGATAACTTCAGCACCCTAGCCACAACCTTTCTAACCCATTTTCAGCTACCCATAAGGTACGAAACAGGAACAAAGCTTCTTACCAATTTCAAACAAACGACGGCCACTCACATATCTGATCATATTCATGAGTGGCGACGTCGTCGTAGAATGGTAAAAACATATGTTCCTGATCAGCTGCTAGCTGAATGGTTTATTAAGTCATTATTACCTTCTATTACGGAAGATGTGGCAAAGGGAGGAGTCGTCACTGAAGAGCAAGTCATTGCTCATGCGCAATATCTAGACTTGATATATACTCAGTTTGGCACGCTCTACGATAAAATCCCTGATGCTAATAGACCGGAATTCTCCATTCCTCCCCCTCCTAAATTAAGCAAAGACTCTCATGCTGGCGATGGCGTGATAGGTGCAACTAGCACGAAAACCGTAAAAGCTACATCAAAGAAGGCTCGTATGGTTTCAAGTCAAAATGAAAATGAGGAACTTCTTGCCTCAGAGGTAAATGCTGTGTCGACTGACAAAGGCAAAGAACCAAAGCAACTAGGGGGCAAGAAGAAAAGGAAAGGGAAGAAGAAAAAGCAAGAGGAGTCATCTCCTAAAAAATCTTCTGCAAACCCTTCTGGAGATAGGAAACCAAGTCATCCATGCTTCATATGTGATGAGGATCATTGGATGAAAGATTGTCCACATAAAGCCGAGCTTAGAAAATTCTTTAAGAATTCAAAAACCTTGGCGGTATTGACTGATCCGTTTCTGAATCCAGGAACAAATCTGGTTGCTAGTGACAATGCTTCCCCGTCCCAAGTGCTAATGTTGTCTGTTTCGAAGCAGAAAAATGATGCTTTGATATCGACAAGGAATAAATATTATGGGTCAATCCACAGCTGTCGGAAAATAAGGCTAATGATCAACCTAGTAATTCTACAACAACTTCGACCGGAGTTGTGCCACCCATTATTCCTGAACTAACGAGAAAGCCATCGAAGGGAGTAGTACACAAATCGAAATTTAATCCTCGTGCTAGAGTAGCACAACATTATAATATAGTGGAGGATCTGGCCCAATCGCCGTCCGCTATGTCAACACTTGAGGTACTGTAAAATTGCCCCTCCCAAAAGCAGGCTTTATTATCAGCAATAGGTGGGATTGACCCAACGGATTCCAATCTAACGGACAACTCTACTCCGTATTATCCGCAAGCTAACGGACAAGTTGAGGAAATCAACAAGGTCCTAAAGTGCATGCTGCAAAGGATGATTGGAGTCCATAAACGGAGTTGGCACCTGATCCTATACTCGGCCTTGTGGGCATACTGGATTTCGGTGAGGAATGCAACTAGGTTTACACCCTTTCAACTGGTGTATGGCCTGGAAGTGATCTTACCAGTTCAATGCGAAATCTCGTCCCTCAAGCTCGCAGTCAACCTTCTCCCCGGAACTTCAAAAGAGGAGGCTCATTTCTTGGAACTAATCTGATTGGATGAAACCCATCGTGATATTGCTTTGGCTAACGAAGCCCATAAGAAACGAGTCAAGGCATAGTTCGACAAGAATGTCAAACCCCGTGTCTTCTCAGAAGGTGACCTGGTCTTACTTTACGACTAGGAGTCCGATAAGTTGGGAGTAGGTAAGTTCAAGTCTTTATGGATGGGCCCCTATATTGTCAAGCATGTACTAGCAAAAGGAGCCTACGAGTTAGTGGATTATGATGGGATTCCATTGGTGCAACCCCGCAACGGGTTGTACCTTAAGCGTTACTATGCTTAGCTCAGTATAGTAATCCTTGTGCTTTTGTTACATTTTTGTTTTCGCTAAGGGTATTTTTTTTGGTTAGGTAATCCACTTTTGCATGTGTTGCAGATGTCGAACCTATTGGAATCATTTGTTGGATATGCCGATGGAGCGAGTCGTAGTTCGTGGAACCTATCTTCTGCGGCCTGGGCCATCTTTGATCCAAGCGGCGAGTTAGTAAGTTTCAAAGGGGTATGTATTGGTTGGTCAATGAACAACATCGCTGAATACAACGCATTGATGGAACTCCTCTCTGATGCCATTACGCATGGCATACGCTGACTGGTCGTCAGGCTAGACTCACAACTCGTCATTCTACAACTCACCAGTATCTACTCCGTACGGAATCCAGCTATCTATCGCATGTTCCTAAGGGTCAAGATTTTGGAAAGGTAGTTTGATTCTATTAAATATCAGCATATTTCTAGAAACTTAAACACATTAACAGAATCATTGGAAAATTATGTGTTAGATAGACATTTGCAACATTTATAAAAGAAGCATTTCATCAATATTTGCATCAAGATCATGTAACTTAACCAAAATAAAGCTTTGAAAATAAACAATATATCTATATATCTATATACACACACACACACACACACACACACACACACACACATATATATATATACATATATATACATATATATACATATATACATATATATATATATATAACTGTTTATGGTTTGTACATAATGTTCTACGATCAAGAAAAAATCGGTCAAATGACCCAAAACTCAAAATGCTAGGGGGCACCCTAGTCTAATGATGTTGGTGATAGCAAGTCACCACCTGTGCAATCATGCGTAAAAGCCTAGTCCATCGACGTGGCACACCAGTAGTATGTCGCTGCAGCTTCAAAGGCAACTCATCGGTCCTCACGTCCAGGATACCAAGAGTGAGACCCTCGACCTACTCCTGTAATGCTGCAAGAGTCTCGGCCACATCCAGGTCGCGAAGGATAGCCCTCCCTACAGCCTCTCTTGTTGGAGTGGCAGCTGGTGCTCTCAGGCATACTGCTAGTCGCACTAGTCCGATATCTACATGAGCACAAGAGTTTTTGATTAGCCTTGATAGAAGAAAACATAAGAACATTATAAAAACAATAAACAGGGATATGGTCAGAGAATTTACCTATAGCACCCCACTGCTCACCAGCCGGCAGCACCAAATCTGGATCACCTTGGAAATCCATACCAACATATGGACACTTGGCATAAACCATCTCCTGACGATTAAACCACTCGAAGAAGGTATCAAAGAAAGAAACCTGGGACTGACCAGCATG
This sequence comes from Pinus tabuliformis, assembly GCA_031772625.1. NCBI lineage: Eukaryota > Viridiplantae > Streptophyta > Pinopsida > Pinales > Pinaceae > Pinus > Pinus tabuliformis. Next base: position 1,137,853,420 of record CM062809.1, on the reverse strand, counting down.
TCGGGCCATGAGGTCAACCCAACTCTTCATCCATGCCTCAGTTTGTGGAGGTAAACCAAGTGAAATATACTGCGGCTGCATCAGTGGGATCTTTTCCAAGGCGAAAGTGGTCAAAATAGAACCATAGCCGAAATTCTTGGATCTTCCGCTTTTTACTTTGCTCAGTTATTCTTTCATCACAAGGAGTACTGTGTCACACCAGTTGAACACCTTTGGTTCGAGGCATTCCAAGGCATACTACATATAGGACCTGTTAGCCATGTGAAGAGCCACACTACCAGCTAGTCTAGCAAAAGTGAACAGAATGGTCCTCAAGGACCGGTCAGTGACAACTCGGATGTTGATCTTGCCGTCCCTACTTGGCTAAGATCCCTTTCTGCAGTACCGATGAATGTAATCTCTCACGGATTCGCCCCCACGGGCGGAACCTGATAATGAGAGAGGGGAACCACGCCTCAATAAACCGGTCAAAAAATAGATGTCCACGACAGTCAAGGGGATGGATTTGCCTCTGATCTAGAACACCTGGTTGGTAGGATCCCATGCATCGAGGAAATATTGCAACAAGTTGATTTGTTGCCTCATGCTAGAGATGCGGAAAAACTTGAGCAGGCCACAGTTCCATAGCGTAGTTACCGTACCCAGATCATGTAAAGCAACCATGTCCTCTTCTTCATGCTCGCGTTCTCGCCATGTAACAACCATTTTTCTTCGATGAATCTCTGCAAAACAAACAAGAGAAGAGTCAGGGTCCTGATTTGGCAAAAAATAGGAAAAATTTCCATGAGAAAACAGTGCACAAGTTTCCCTTCTTGCGCCCATCGCACCCCAGTAGTATATTGGGTGAGTTGCATACTGACTGGCCAATGGCCAGGCTAGTATGCATCGCACCTTTCGATATAGGAAGAGTGCAATGGAGCCAAGGTGAATTTTTCAAACCCCAGGGGCTTAGAAAAACAAGGAAACATGCTCAGAATTCAAAAAAGAAGGAATGCAATTGAAGAGCTCAGGTTTAGCTCATACCTGGTCCAGACGGTGCCGAGAATCGTCCACAAAATCTCCCGGAATCAACTAGTGAAAATCAAGGGGGGAAGGCACCTCCAAATCTCCAACAAACCAAAGTTCAAATGAAATGGTAAAATTAGGGGTAAAAACCAATTTTAAATTACTTTTCACGTAATTCGAGTAAGGTATTAGTGTTTTAACTCATTTTTCAAGCATGTATTGTTCATTTCTAATCGGTTTGATGAAGCAATTGAAGAGGCAGTATGACCGTCACAAGAAGAAAGTGTTAGCAGTGAAATCAAATAATCGATGACCATTATCACGAGCAGTTTTTATGCGAAGTTCAAGCTCGTTAAAAATTAAACCTAAGCAATGAGCAAATGTTTCCCCCCAGAGTTTAAGATCATTAAAAAATGAACCAATTTTTGGTAAATAACCATTGTGAATGCATTCTTCAGCTCTTGAGCCTTGGTTGTGCCTTCATCATCACCTCCACTCTGTTTTAGCCGATCATATGCCTCCATTTGGTTGTTTACCCTTATTAGAAACATCTTCGGTGAGTGATATTGTTAGCCATCCTTGTGACACTGCCGTGATTGGAAAATTCCAAACCTTACCTGGAATTAGCTGCTACCTGAAAATATCACTCGTTCCTCAAGAAGTGAGTCTCCTTTAAGATCTTTTCATCTGACTCGTAAAATATGAAAATATTGTCAAGAAGTTGGCCTCTCCAGCTCGTTAAAGCTACCGGGAGTGCTATCCCACCTCTATATTTTAATCTTTTTGGACCTGAGGGATTATTACACAAAAACATCGAGCGCTTGTCTTGTTCAGCTTGTTAAAACTATCGAAAATTCATCCCTTTCGTATTATTTTATACTTTTTCGGACTTAAGGGATTACATGACGAAAAAGGATCATTGGAGTTTCCTTTCCGTCCCTTTTTAGACTCTCTAAAATTGGAAAAGGACCGAGTTTTCTTTGTCGTTAAACTCGTTAAAACCAATAGTGACAAACTTGTCCATGCAGACAAGAACGAGTTTCACTGTCGCTAGGCTCGTTAAAACATAGCGACGGGTTTGCCCGAAGGGAAAATTATAGAACAAGCATATGTTATCCTCCTCAAGCTTGATAAAAATAAAGAGGTATTGGTTAGCAATGACTGGGGAAAAATTGGGAAGAAAACTTGAAGAAACTTTATTGGTAGCGAGTCACTCTTGAACATGACACTTTCACTCCATCACCATGATTGAGTCAGGTTGGGTTATTCTGTTCACCGGTCATATTACCATTGGTCCACCGTACCATCCATATTTGGGGTTAACGCTACCAATCCATTTCAGTGTCGCCAATATGTTCAAGAGAAGTCAATCAGAGAATTCACCAACCCATCTTGTGTCTCATCCACTGCAATACTTTTACGCTTCATTCTTTCATGACCGCCACCCTGAACCCTGTATCATCAGATCGTTTTCACCTCCAAAAGTCATTTTCTCCTTTCCATGTCGTAGATGTGGGATTCATTAAGTCCCTCCTACGATGGGTCACTTCTTGTCGACATCAGCTCATTATCCAAGAAGTCGACCTAGGAACAACCCTTTCAGTACTTTGAAGCTTGCATACCTCAATGGCAAGTTTCTCACTTTCGGCGACAATTTTACATCAATGGCCTTCGACCGAGAGATTTTGCGTGGTGTTCGACACCAAGTCCCATTTTCACACCACATGAATTGTACTGTCATACCTTGAGGGTCATCATCATTATCGGTGATTCCTCTCGCGCCTATTAACAACTTACATCATTGGCTGGTAATCAGGTGATGTCTTTCCATGTTCGACTCCAGAACATTTTTCACGTGGATCGACTTGTACTTCGGGCGAAGATTGGATGAGTTTGAAGACCCCGGATCTAGTTTCATCCATCTGAGCTGCGATATATTAAGGAAAATAAAGACATCAAATGTACATCATTGCTGCACAAATGATCATCTAAATCAAAGGATGATGTCTCTATCAGAATCATCAGTCTGCCACACAGACAGTTGTTTGTCCTATGTACATGAAAATGAATTTATAAAGCTGAGCATGGGAATTCTTGCCTCAGCTAGATCATGAAAATTTTATGAAGATAATGTATTGTATTGTATCTTATTACAGGTCGCCTTCCAGTTCGAAAAACCTCGGATCCTCATGATAAAGCATTTCACTCGACATCAAAAGATTAACGACCTCATGCTTTAGGGGGCAACTTTTATAGACATTTTTGGGCACTGTACCCAATCATATATGTCCATAAACCAAGGGCTTCCAAGTCCCTAAAAGTGTTGCTTCATGCCCTAAAGGAACAAGGTCAGCTGATTACATCATCTCCTAGAAGTTCTCCACAGAAAACTGCTCAGAACTAGTCAAAATTGGACCATACAGGTTGCTGAATGCCAAGGGTGCGATGCATACTGGGAAGCCCTTCTGTAGGCTGAGATGTGTGAGAATGGACAAACGACAGAGACAGTTTGCGAGGTGGATGATCATGGAATCTTCCAAAAACTTCTCCTATGACACTTGCCTCTTTGAATTCGCCCAGGGATGAGTAAGAGATCATCAATCTCCAAGTGGAATTAAGAACTATCAGAGAGAAGACAATAATCAAAATCCTAGAAGCTGACTCACCTCCTTGCAATCATCTATATATGGATCCCTCATCCCAGAGATCCAGAGGCTGGAATTTTGTATCTTTTAAGGAAGTGCTGTTGGTTTCCTGGTGGAATATCATAGTGTTGGGTGATCTAAGATTTTCATGAGGTGAAGAAGGGCTTTCATGCTAGGAGGATGACGCTGGGTCAGATCAATGGGTTGTAATCGTCTCTTCTAATCTTTACATCAATAAAGCTATTCAAGTTTTCCTCCACATTCTTGTATGTCTGATAGTATATGCATTTGTGTGGTCAATATATATCTGGTCCTATATTGCTTATGATTGTGGATCTCTGCACTTTGAAGGTATTGTGCTGCTTTGATTTTACAGGTACTCTTTGCAGCAGAGTGGTCAAGGGAGAAGTGGCAAAGTCCTGTTGGTGAGGAGAAGGAACAAGCAAAGAACCGAGCGAAAGATCGAGGTTGGTATTCTTTGATCCTCTCCTATATACTTCTCATAAGGGAAAACCAAAGTAACTTTAATCTGTTTGTTTCTAAGATAGCTACCCATCTTAGTGGGACTAGCAGCTCTGCATAGACACTAGATTTCCCGATAAAAGTCTACAAACCACATGCCCCAATAGGTTCCCAAAAGGAACGAGAAACATACACTTTTTGAGGTTGAGCATGATTTGGTATCTCCGACAGGTATCCAACATCAAGCTCAAGAACAAGGGAAAAACAGGCCTTGAATATAGCTGCTAATTGAACCTCCTCTGAGTGATGACGACGAAGTAGTACATGCATCTCCAAAGAGCACTGTTTAGTTGATAAAGTAAGGGTTCTTTTGAATACCCCATCCACCCACACTGCCTCCATCTTCACCTCTACTGCATACACCTTCACCTGCACCACTGCCACCATTCAACATGATGAACTCCATAAAGCTACCTGTGTTCAAGAGTGTGGGAAATGAAGATCCGAACCAGTTTTGGTTCGTTGCGAATGTTGTATGGGAAGCTCAGGGTATCATAGATGATCAAATGAAAAAATAAATGTTGGTTAGTGCTTTGCATGATCATGCACTAACGTGGTACATTAAGTACTACACTAATAACCCGATGTCCATGTTGGCAGATATCCAGATTGTGCTGAATAAGGAATTCAATATACCTAAGTGTGAAGTGCAATCAATTGTGGGATTTAAAGAGATAATGATGAAGCCTAGTGAGACACCCTAGGATTTGGATCATAGATTTAAGTGTATGATCTATGAGGCTAACATGAATCTGATTGATGGGCAGCACCGCGAATGTTTTGTGGCTTCGCTCCTGCCTCATTTAAGGGTTGCGCTATCACAACAGAAGATTGGGACCCAGGTGGAAGCTCTGGAAATTGCGATGAGATTGCATGAGATACCGATGCAAGATGCTAATCAGGGGGTTTAGTAGATTCATGCGTAGTTGCAGAACCTTTTCCTAGAAATGTAGAGTCTGAAGAAAGATAGGACAACTCGGACCGAGGTGCACGAAGAAGTTTGGTGCCTAAAGTGAAAAATGCAGGGGCATGACAAAGATCACTGTCTAGTTTTCACAAATTATGTTGTAGTAGGGGGGACCAATGCCTCTGAGGTTGAAATCTCCAGCAGGGCCAAGTATAGGGCCCGCGCTATGGTGTGCTATATGTCAGGTAGCTGGAAAACATGTGATAGAGAATTTCCATTTGCTACAGAAATTCGTACAGACACTGCAACAACTCTTTTGTAACTTCTGTCAATCAGTGGGTCATGATGAGTGCAATTGCCACAGTGACGAAATGATGATGGATAGAATGCTTGCATATAGGGTGTAGGCAGAAACGAGGCCTCCATAACAAGGTGCTGGGGGAGTGCGAGGTGAGTATCAGGGGCACAAATGAGGCTGAGATGGAGGAAGACTTGGTAGAGGTTGAGGGTAGGTCATTTGTTACAACTGTGGGGGACCAGGACACTACGTGCAAGACTACCCACATTCAATGCATTTGTCATGCTGCTATTATACTCAATTTGACCATGCGATGGAGGATTGCCCTATATTGTTAGCTAAGATATGTGAAAAGGGGGCACAGCCTCAGTAGCCAACTCACAACTTGCAGATGATGACGGTTGAGCCTCGTGAGGAAGATCCTAAGGTAAATATTGTGCTATGGAGTGGAGCGACAGATGGTGAAGATAAGGGGAAGTATCCTGAAGAAGGTGAGTGGGTCTGGAAAGTGCCACAAAAAGAGGCTGAGTTTGATCTAGAATTCACAAAAGAAATGTTTATGGAAGCGAAGAAAAACTTCATTGAGGCCTCTACCTCAGGGAGTCAGGAGAAGCTGGCTGAAGAAATGGACCCATCCATGCTTACCATGTTCTTAGAGACCTGTATGAAACTGCTGCATGATAAAAAGGTTGTGAAGGGACCACAGGAGTTGATCAATAGGGGCGCAAGGAAGGAAAATGATACTAACAGGCCGTGCGTAGTCAGAAAGATTGGTAGGCATAAGACAAGAACGAGGTTTGAGATGAGGCTTACTGCACAGATAGGAGAATATGAGATGGATCAAGTTATTTTATATTTTGGGTCGAACACGATTTTTTTGCTAAAATAGACATGGGAGAGAATGTGGAGACCTACGCTACAGTGGTCTCTGATTAAGTTAAGGATGGTGAATCAACATAAAATCATCCCAATGGGGAGGTTTTAGGGGGTAATGGTCGATATTGAAGGTGCGAGTGCACTAGATGATTTTGAAGTGATAGAGATTGTGGATGACAACAATCTCTAATTCGCGCTCCTTGGGATAGACTAGGCCACTGACATGAATGGTGTATCAATTTGAAGAAGCGGAAGATGATATTTGAGAAGAAATTGCTCCATGTAGTGGTTTTCCTTGACCCTGCAGAAGGACTCCACTATACGGAATGGTCTGTGATTATGAAAGTGATGATGACTTGGACCAAATTTACAAGATAACGACGTGCGATCAAGATTGGGTGAATCTTTTAGCAGATGGATGTATTGCATGGGATCGTGAAAGTTCCTGCATTTCAGATTTAGATGAAGAAATGGAGAACTGGCAGAATCGACTGCATGAAGTATCTACATTGCGCTGTAATATGATGACCAAGTCATTGTGTTGTGTATCATCAAAGGTAAGAAATCCACCTTACTATGATGGTTTAACTGATGTTGATCACTTTTTGGATGAATTTGAGAGAGAAGTTCTAGAGAAGCATTGCTTCCAGGCCCTGGACTAGGTGCTGTGTGCTATACTCGCAAGATGGTGGGGCACACACAAGGACAATTTTGATGATTGGTGCGTATACAGAAAAATGATGAGAGTGCAGTTTGGTCACCCACAAGGGCAGCTTATTGAAAAATATGATGGGAGGAATGACCCGCGCAACCATTTGGCCAAATGGATAGAAGCATATGGAGGGGAGCCTCAGCCAAAGTGGGTACATCTGTTTTGTCATACCTTGGATGTTATACCGATGAATTGGTACTTGGAGATAGAACTCCGCCATGGCACTAAAGAATGGGATGTTTTGTGCCAAGGATTTTTGATGACGTTCAACATTGAGGATGGGTTTGAATGTATCGACAAAGCATTGTAGGAGGTTAAGGCAGTGATCTTCAGGATACCGAAGGATCCTTTGGATGTAATTCAACCTGATTGGACTACCCAACTAAGGCACGTGCTGGAGTACTACAATGTAACAACGGAGGAAGAAGTCAAAGACCTGGGGAAGATTAATATTCTAGAGACTGAAGGTCATCGTGAAGTTGAAGGACTGCAACTAGAGAACCTAGACATCACCAAACCGCTCAAAACTAGACAGGTGAACATTGGCACGGAGGCAGAGCCTAAGTTTGAAAAGATTGGGGAATACTGGGACGATGCGATAGTATATAATGTCGCTGAATTACTCAGCAAATATCAGGATCTGTTCCCTATGAAGTTTTCAGATCTGAAAGGGATAATAGGGGACTTGGGTGTCATGAAGATCACTCTAAAACCAGACATGAAGCCAGTTAAGCAAAAATCTTATTGCCTCAATCCAAAGCACAAAGAAAGGGTTTGATTGGGACTGGATAAAATGCTTGTAGCAGGCATCATTGAACAAGTAGAAGAGTTTGATTGGGTTAGCCCAATGGTAGTTAAGGACAAGAAACAGAAGGATGAGATACAAAATGTTGGGTTGTGTTATTCTTTCCATGACTAGTCCATGTTGGGTGGACCTACCTATGGTTTTGTGCATGATTTTCGCACATGGTTTTGGACGTGATGGTTTTTGGTCCATGGTTTTGGACGCGATGGTTTTCAGTCGATGGTATTGGATGCTTTGGCATGTATAAATATGTATTGTAACATTGAAAGGAACATAATGAAAAATCAAGCTGGTAGTCCTAGTTTTGGGATCCAGGGGAAATATTTGTGTATATGTGTTTTACGTGTTATGCTCTCACATTGTTTATTTTCTGTGTTTTAGAATTCGTATGTAGGTAATTTCTATACGGGGTTAAAACCTACATTTGGTATCAGAGCTGTTTTGACTTCAAAGGGACCCCTTTGTTGTTGAGGGGTTTCGCTCGGAACTATGCTAGACCTCGTTCAGTGGGAGATATGTGGGATCGATTCTGGTGGTGAAAGAAGATGGCGAGCAGTGGAAAAATAGAAATCAAGAAATTTAATGGTCAGAGTTTTGAGTTGTGGAAAAGCAAGATGGAGGATCTGCTGGTGGATAAAGATCAATGGATCACAGTAGATCCGGGTACTAAACCAATGGGAGTGTCTGATGAAGAATGGAAGAAGTTGGATCAGAAGGAAAAGAGCACAATATGATTGTGTGTCTCAGATTCAATATTGCTGAATGTATCAGGGGAAGCTACGATGAAGGCTTTGTGGGACAAGTTAGGGACTTTGTACCAATCTAAGTCTCTGGTGAATAATCTGTTCCTACGGAAAACGCTGTATAACCTGAGGATGAAAGATGGAGACTCAGTGACAGAGCATCTGTATGTGTTTAATACTGTGGTAAGTCAGTTATCATTTGTTGATATCAAAATTTCAGATGAAGATAAGTGCATTAGTTTTTTGTGTTCTCTACTAGATTCATGGTATAGTCTGGTTATTGCAATAGGTAGCAATTCAAATGCCTTGCAGTATGATGAAATAGTCTGATCCTTGCTGATGGAGGATATGAGATGGAAAAATATGGAGAGCCAAAATGGAATTTCCTTGTCTATACGAGGACGGTCCCAAAACATAAACAAAAATAAGTCATCGAGTGGGAGATATAAATCTAGAGGGAGATCTAAATCTCCTGGAAAAGCTGTAAAGGTGGTGTGCTAGAAATGCGGAAAGGATGGGCACTACAAAAGGGACTGTAAATCTAAAGCTCCTAACAAAGGAAAGGGATCTGATGATGCTCCTTCTGCAGAGGCGAAAACCACTTCAGATGAAGGTGGGGATGTGTACTTGGATTCTTCAAGTACACATGTAGATCATGAGGCATGGTTGATTGACTCAGGTGCATCCTTTCACTTCACTCCCCATAGAGAGTGGTTCTGCAAGTATGAGAAATATGATGGTGGTGATGTCTTCTTAGGGGATGATAGGAAGGCTAGAATCGTTGGTCATGGAAAAGTAAAGTTGAAGTTGCAAGGTGGAAGGGTTAGGACACTTCCGGGTGTTCTACATATTCCTGCATTGGCCAGAAATCTTATTTCTGTAAGCAAGCTAGATGATGCAGGTGTAAAAACAGTGTTGGAGAAGAATGTCTGCAAGATGGTTTGGGGAGAATTGGTATTTATGCAGGGATTTCAGATTGGAACTTTCTACAAGCTGTAAGGTAGCACTGTTGTTGAATGGTGCAACAGTTCTGTGGTTCCTGAAAGTGGAGTAGAAAATCTAGTGGTCTCTAGAGAGAAGACCATGCTGTGGCATCAAAGGCTTGGACATACTGGAGATAAGGGCCTTCAAATACTTCATGGTAAAGGTATGGTAGAAGGTATGAGTAATAGCTCTATGGATTTTGATTTCTGTGAAAATTGTGTATATGGGAAGCAGAATCGAGTGAATTTCCACCTTGGTGGTAAGAGGGCGAAACATATATTATAGCTTGTGCACAGTGATGTGTTTGGACCTGTGAATGTTCCATCACTAGGTAAGTCTGTGTATTATGTATCATTTATAGATGACTTCTCAAGGAATACATGGAAATATTTACTTAAGAAGAAATTTGAAGTCTTTGACAGGTTTAAATAATTTAAGGCTCTGGTGGAAAACCAGATAGAGAAGAAGATAAAGGTTCCGTGGACAAATAACGGTGGAGAGTTTTGCAGTAAAGAATTTGAAGAATTCTGTAAGAAGTGTGGTATAGCATGGCAGAAGACTACTCCATATACACCTCAACAAAATGGAGTTGTAGAAAGAATGAACAAGTCGTTGATGGAAAGGGAAAGAAGCATGCTCAGTGGTGCCGGGTTAGGATAGGAATTATGGGCAGAGGCGATGGAGACAACATGTTACCTGGTCAATAGATCACCTTCATCAGCGTTGGAGGATAAGACTCCACATGGGGTATGGACTCGTAAGAAACCCTCTCTTTCACATCTGAGGGTATTTGGATGTGATGCATATGTATATGTTCCGAAGGAGAAACAAACCAAGTTGGATAGTAAATCTGAAAAGTGCATATTTATTGGGTATAAGGATGGTTTAAAGGGTTATAAGCTTTGGAACCCAGTAACAAGGAAGGTTGTGTACAACTGAGATGTGGTGTTTAGAGAGGTAAAATATGTTATCAAACATGAAGTCTAACCAAAGTAACCTGAGAATATAGAGTTTGAGCTAAAGGAGGAAGAATAAAACTCTACAGCAGAGGAGGAATCAGAAGATGAAGAGCCACAAAGTCCAGATGTGAGAAGATCAGTTCGAGAAAGAAGGTAGCCAGAAAGGTATAGTCCATCTGCTTTCTATTCAATTTTTTCTTTATCTATTACTGATGATGATCCCAAAACTTTGAAATCAATAGATTCAGAGGATGGAAAACTTTGAAAAGAGGCCATGCTTGATGAAATGGCATCTTTTCACAAAAATGAGGCTTGGGATCTGGTGGAGTTGCCGACTGGAAGGAAACCCATTGGAAGAAAATGGGTGTTCAAGAAGAAGACAAATGTAGAAGGACAGGTGGAGAAATACAAAGCTTGGTTGTAGCAAAAGGTTATTCCCAGGTGCTAGGAATTGATTTTGGTGATATTTTTTCTCCTATTGCCAAGGTAGCTTCTATTAGATTACTTTTATCTGTTGTTGTTGCTTTTGATTTTGAGGTAGAGCAGATGGATGTGAAGACAACATTTCTTCACAGGGATCTGGAAGAGGAGATCTACATGAAGCAACCTGAAGACTTTGTGGTGAAGGGTAAGAAAGAACTGGTGTGCAAGTTAAAGAAGTCTCTGTATGGGTTAAAATAGTCACCAAGGATGTGGTATCCTAAATTTGACACATTTATACAGGGACTTGACTTCACCAGAAGCAAAGCAGATCACTGTGTGTATTTTAAATTAATTGGTGATCATGTTATTTATCTGATCTTGTATGTGGATGATATGTTGCTGGTTGGAAATGACAAAGAAATTATCCAAGATTTGAAGAGCCAATTGTCCTCCAAATTCGACATGAAAGATCTTGGTGTTGCAAACTATATGTTGGGCATGGAAATTAAAAGAGATCGGGCAAAGAGGAAGCTATGGTTAAACTAGAGGAAGTATGCTGAGACAATATTGTAGAAATTTAATATGTAGGATAGTGAACTGGTGAAGGTTCCTATTGCTGTAGGTGTAAAGTTATCTACTGAACAGTGTCCCAAGACACAAGAAGAGGAAGAGGATATGTCCCGTATTCCATATGCAAGTGCAGTCGGTAGCCTGATGTATGCGATGGTATGTACTAGACCAGACATTGCACATGCAGTGGGAGTATTGAGCAAGTTTATGTCAAAACCAGGGAAGGATCATTGGACAACCGTGAAACATGTTTTCATATATTTGCATGGCACTAGTGATTATGGTTTGTGCTACCAAGGAAGACTAGGATTGGATAGAGTTTTGATATCCCTGGCTTTGTTGATGCAGACTAGGCTAGAGACCTGGATTAGAGAATATCTATAAGTGGGTATGTGTTTAAACTATTTGGAGGTGCAGTCATTTGGATGAGTAAGAAACAATCTGTAGTGGCACTATCAACTATAGAGGCAGAATACATGGCAGCCACTCATGCAAGCAAGGAAGTAGTTTGGTTGCAGAGATTGTGTTCAAGTATGGGGTTAGTACAGGAAGCTATAAGGATAGATTGTGATAGCCAAAGTGCAATTTTATTGGCAAAGAACCCTACTTACCATTCAAAGACAAATCACATTGATGTTCAGTATCACTTTGTGAGGGATATGATAGAAGACAAAAAGGTGTTGCTGGTAAAGGTGGACACTTTAAAGAATACTGCAGATGCAATGAAAAATTTGTGAGCTCTAAGAAATTCTCTTGGTGTAGAGAAAAAATGGGAATTATAGGGCTAGTGTTATAGACATTTTTGTGCCTAACAGCATGGAGCATGAAATGTCGATAATCTGAGGGATCCAAAGTCCCTAAACATGTTGTTCTTACCCTTAGAGGAACAAGGTCTGCAAACCACAGCACTGAAAATCAGTTCTCCACTCAAAAACAGGCTATTTTTGGATCATGTCAGCTGCTCCACTGAGCATCTGCGCTGAATGTCAACTGCTCCTCCTTGTACCTGCGCTGAAGGTCAAAATCAATGAAGGCCACCTGCGCTGGGCGAGATTGGCCAAGTGGCACAGTCATTCTGCAAAGTGTCAACTGCCCAGGAAGCTTCCAAACTGACACTTGGTTCAAGGAATTCGCCTTATGATGAGTAAGAGGGTCTTGATCTCCAAGTGGAAGCAAGATTCTCCAAGTGGACTCAAGAACTGAAGATTAACTAAAGTGGGAGAGGACACAAGTCAGCTTCAGGCCAGTCTCAAGATGACTCATCCTTTCTCCCAAAACCTATATATAGAGCTCTCTCATGAGGTCTATGGAGGCTGGAATTTTGCGCAAGTAAGGAAGTGTTGTTGGTTTGTGATTAGAGCTATTGGGTGTTTGCTTGAAGGAGGTGAAGAGGAGATTTCTTTCAGCTAGGAGGTGTTGCTGGATTGGGCCCATTGTGGTTGTAACTCTCTCAGAACTTTACTTCTATTATCAATAAAGTATTCGAGATTCTCCTATGTGCATATGTCTTTATGATGAATAGATGTTTGTACATTTGATTTATGCTAATCCTATAATCGATTATGGATTTATGCTTCTTGTAGTTTCCTTTTCTTGTGCTTTTACAGGATCTGTGTGTAGCTGGGCCGGTGAAAGGGTAAGGAGCTAGGAGCAAGCGGCAAGGAGTGAAGACTAAATCGACTATTAAGCGCAAGATAACGGTTAGTAGATCATCCTTTTCTTCCCTCTCTCATCTCATAAAGAAGAACCTTTGAATAGCTTTGCCTTCAGTTGTTGCTGGAGTACTATCACCTTCAGAGTAGGGATAGGGGCATTCTGCATTAGATACTTTTCCCCCCAACAAAATGGCGACTCCACTGGGGAAAGGATCTTGGTAGTTTGTTGTGTTTCTTGCTATTCATTTCATAAACAAGGAGAGTACCGAATCGAACTGTGTTTGAATCTATCAAACACAAATTAGAGGGCAGCTACTCTGGCTCAGTTTCTGAGCAAGTTTATGATTTGAAGAGCTGAGCCACAAGGACTCTAATAAGCTCTTAGTGATAGATTTTCATCCTCCTTTACATCCCTTAGTGTGTCCTTGACTGATAGCTTCTGATTTGAGCAAAAACTGTGAATTTTTGAGCAATCTGTGACTCGGAAACCAAGACGGACGAAAGTCTCGTTCTTCATTGTAGGCTGTACACTAGCAGTCTGCATTTCAGCGCAGTTCCCGAAGGGGCTACCTGCGCTGAAGGTCAAACAGGCAGTGTTGCACCTGCGCTGGACCAGTCTTGGCTTGAGTTCCTGTGGTTTCTTGCTGTGTCTTGATTTGTTTTCACTGTTGTTTTTGCTGTTTGCTGCCAGTTAGTAGGCCTATCTGAAACCATCTTCCTTTGTCATTATTCCGCCTCAGTTGTATAAAGAAACTGTATTTGTTCTTTTGTATTTCTTATGTCATTTACAGTTTCCCATAACAAAAGTGAACCAGTCTTGCATTGACCTCTTAGATCTAGACCTGTGATTAAGTGTCGTTTCTGATCTTAAGAGTTAGCTTATTTGCTGTTCATAGCTGATTGAGTTTGTCGCTTTCGTTATATGGTTTGAATTTACATATTTCTAAGTGTCGAAACAAGTAAATCGTAAGGTGTCATTCGATTTTGGACAAACTTGTTTGTTTTCGCTTGAAATTGAATTCGAAATTATACAACAGCTTTCTTTTTGTATTTCATCAAACATTAAGAAAGAGAAAAGAAATACTTGCATTGTGCATGTACATTATGACAGTTTGCATGTTGATTTAGGAAAGTGCATTAGTGTGTGCTCTATGATCTGTGTGAAAAGGTGTTATCTTCCTTCTCCCTCAGTAGTTAAGGTTTTCAAAGTTGAAAGATTAAAAAGCTTGCTTATCATCTTAGATTGCATTCATGAGTGTTTATATACATCTCGTGGTGATCCATAAAGGCAAACTGCTAAACAAGATCAACCTTAAAATAAATTGAATTTACATAACAACGCATTGAAACATAACGCAAACATCTAGAGGTCTAAGCTAGAGACGTGTTTCGGCGTCGTTAAACGTGATATCTTAGCGTTGAGTGGTTGGGTGATTCCTCCACGGTGAAGCGATAAGTATCAATACGGACTTGTGCTCCCACGTACCGTCGCGTATATATTGGGAGACCCCTATAGGATCAAAGCCTTTATCCATAGGAAACCGTGTCGACCGCCCTACTGATCGCAATGCAGTGAACACAGCATTCACGAAGATCGACCACTCGTACCGTAAAACGTATTCTGTGGTTTTGCGAAAAGTTTGGCACACCCTCTGCCTAGAACTCCAGAGCAGTTTCTTTTGGCCTTTTTCAAACTCTATAACTGAAAAAGTCCATCCGAGCATTTGTCACTTCGGGCTCGTTAAAACATCGAAGGAGACTAGAGTCATCTTTAGCTTTTTCTCGACTCTTAAAAAGTGAAAAAGCAAGTTGTGTCTAAGCGTCGTTATAAAATTTATTTTAAACGGAACATAATCACCTCCTATTCCCGCGTTGATCTTAAAGTTGAGAACATGGAACGCCCCAACCAAGGAACTCCACATGATGGAAGTCCTAGTCCATTCTCCTCTTGGGGAGAAGTTGGTGCGCCCCACATGGCCACATTGTCGCTTCCAGGACTGACAATTGGCCTACCTGTTTGGCTATTCTCAACTAGTGTAGTTCAGAACACCATGGTTCCTGAGCAGTCGAGTCAACAGTTAGATGAGTCTAGAGCATCCCACCAACCTTCTACTTCCTCTAACCCTTCCTCCAATCCTTCATCTTCAAAAGGTAAAGCTGGCAAAAGCCAAGCTCCCACGGAGAAGAAGGAAAAGAAGAAGAAAGAGAAGAAGAAGAAGGAGCCTAAGGCGGCTGGGGGCAAGCAAAAGACATCTGACAAAAACCCACACATAGCACAGACCGAGCCTAAATCGCCATGTGTCATATGTAGAGGAGACCACTTCCATAGAGATTGTCCCTGTATTCCTCGGATACTAAGGGACTGGTCACCTCGTTTGCACAATTCGGGAGCATCAACCTCTGATAGCCATGTTGATTGCTTACCGTCAACCAGTGAAAGTGAAGGTTCAAGACAAAGAGGGGGAGCAAGAGTCCCCTGCAGACTGTGTGAAGGCGGTCACGCCATCCACCGTTGTCCCTTCTTAGACGAAGCGAAGAGAGTTTTGGAAGATCGTCTGGTTTCTCCGGTAATACTTCCTCCTGGATACAAAAAACTCGTGCCAAGTCCTTCGTTGGTTGAAAATACAGCTGGCCCGCTCAAGTGGTCAGCTGAAGCGTCAGTCATTGAAAATGAACCTACTGAATCCAGACCAGACGAAAGTCTAAAGGTCGATACGGCAGTTGACCCGGTTCTTCCTTCAGAGGTTTCATCCTCAAATGACACCGTCACTGAAGATTCATCTTCAAATGACACCCTCACGGAAGAGAATAAGGATGACACCATCCAGATTCTTTTCGTCAACACAGATTCTGATGAGCATCAGGGCAATGCGCCCATTCCTTTATCGCAGGAAGGAACATCGTCAGGATCGTATCTGGCCGTGTATTCGGTCCCACCACCAAGCAACCTGGTTGTGTCCTTTGATTGGAACCAACTGGGCAGACCCCGGTTACCAGCCAGTATACCATTCAGAATCATAGTCCAAATTTATAGAATGGTGATGGTTGGAACTATCATTGATGAAGGGGCATCTGTGAGTATCCTTTCCTCTGTTGGTTGGAAAGCACTGGGTTCCCCGGCGCTTTTGCCTGAGATGAGAAATCTCTCGGGCTTTGATAAAGGAACCAGTCGACCATTAGGGATCCTCCCCAATGTGCCTGTTACATTGAAAGGGAAGACCGTTAATATGAACGTGATGGTCGTTCAAGGACCCTTGGATTATAACCTACTCCTTGGACGTGACTATATATATTGCATGGGAGCTATAGTCTCCTCACTCTTTAGAGTAATGTGTTTTCCACACGAAGGAAGGGTGGTCAAGCTCGTAGACCAACTTTCATTTCCGGGATCACGCATCGCAAATAGTCAAATACCAATCCTCAATGGTCTATTCACCCAAGAAATGTCTCCACCCCCAGTCCTCCTTCCCGATGAATGCGAGTGATTCGGAAAGATAGGACTGGAACCCAGGGGGCATGCATCCTGGTCTGCTTCGGGCATAGGAAACCTTGGGTATAAAGTAGAAATTCTGCGAAAGAATATGACTAGTCCGTACCCCATCTGTGGATGGAAGAGGGGTTGTTCTAGAATAGGATTATTTTGATAAGGTTACTTGTCTGACAAAGTGTCACTCATCTTTGTCTAAACAGGTAGGCTACCAAGGAAAGAGATTCTATTGCGGCAGCAAATGGTAACCGTCTTTGGGTAAAAGGTAAGCCTTACCCATTAAAACTATGTTTTAGAGGATAAGTAGGGGCAGCCCCCAAAGAAGGGGACTCTTTTGCTGCAACAAGTAGTAACCATCTTTGAGTAACCTAATGATAGACACCGCCGAAGAAAGAGTTTCATTTGCTGCAGCAAATAAAACCATTCTTTGGGTAACCAGAAAGAGGCAAGCCTCACCCTTTAAAACAAATGTTTTATCGGATAAGTAGGGGCAGCCTTGAAATTTTACTTTATACCTGGGGGCATGCAAACCTTTTGGAGTGCAAGCAAAGAGCGGTTATTTATCTGCTTTTTGGATTGGTCGTTTCCGAACTTGCATAAAGAAAGGATGAGGGGCAAAGGTCAAAATTTGCCAAAGGGCATAGCTTTGGTAAGGCGCAAGCTCTATAAAAAATGGGATCTTTCAGGAGACATTCTTATCTTATGACTGGTATTTCGAGCAGTTTTAGCATAAAGTTCATGCTCGTTAAAAAATAAACGCAAGATTCGAGCAGTTTTAGCATAAAGTTCATGCTCGTTAAAAAATAAACGCAAGATCCGAGGAGTTTTATCGCGGTCTTTATGCTCGTTAAAAAATAAATATAAGCAGTGAGCAATGTTTCCTCCAGAGTTTAAGCTCATTTTTAAATAAAAAATGAACCTATTCCGGTAAATAACCAGTGTGATCATAAATTTATTAGCCATAAAAGCCTTGGTCGTGTTTGCACCCGCCACCTCCATTTCATTTGGCCTATCGTTCACCTCCATATGATTGTTTACCCATTTTGAGGAACAGCTGCGAAGAGTGACTTCACTTAGCCATCCTTGTGACACTGCCGTGATTGGAAAATTCCAACTTGTACCTGGAATCTGCTGCTATCCCTATTTATCACTCGTTCCTAAAAAGACGAGTCTTCTTTGAGCTCTTTTCATCTGACTCGTAAAATATGAAAAGTTTGCCGAGTTTTGGCCTTCCAGCTCGTTAAAAGGACCGGAAGAGCTATCCCTCCTCTAGATTTTAATCTTTTTGGACCTGAGGGATTATTGCACAAAAAGGTCGAGCGCTTGTTTTATTCGGCTCGTTAAAGTTATCGAAAATTCATCCCTTCTGTATTGTTTTATACTTTTTCGGACTTAAGGGATTAGATGACGAAAAAGGAATTTTGGAGTTAACTTTCTGTACCTTTTCAGACTCTCTAAAAATGAAAAGGACCGAGTTGTCTTTGTCGCTAGACTTGTTAAAATGATTAAATAGCGACAAACTCGTCTTTAGACGAGAACGAGTTTCCCTATCGCTAGGCTCGTTAAAACATAGCGATGGGCTTGCCCGAAGGGCAGGTTATAGAACAAGCATATGTTATCCTCCTCAAGCTTGACAAAAATAAAGAGGTACTGGTCAGAAATGACTGGGGAAAAATTGGGAGAATCTCGAAAAGCTTTGATGGTAGCAAGTCGCTCTTGAACATGACACTTTGTCCTCCGTACCACATCGGGTTGGGTTGTTTCATTCACCGGTCTCATCACCATGGTCCTCGCCAAACCATCCGTATTTGGGGTAATGCTACCGATCCATCACATTAGTGTCGTTATATGTTCAAGAGATGTGTTCAGAAAGAGTCAACCGTGTCCCATCCACTGCCATACATCATCCTTCATCCACCCATGATCGCCACCCTGAATCATATCTCACAGTTTGTTTTCACCACCACTAAAGTCATTAGCTCCGTTCCGTGTCACTGATGTGGGATTCATCAAGGCCCTCCTTTGACGGATCACTTCTTGTTGACTTCAGCTCATTATCCAAGAAGTTGATCTAGGAACACCCCCCCCAGTACTTTGAAGCTTGCATGCCTCAACGACAAGTTTCTCACTTCCGGCGACAGGTATACATCAATGACCTTCGACCAGAAGATTTTTCGTGGTGTTCGACGCCAAGTCATTTATTCACACCACGTGAATTGTACTGTAGTACCTTGAGGGTCATTGTCATTATTGGTGATTCCTCTCGCGCTTGTTAACGGTTTACATCATTGACCGGTAATCAAGCGATGTCTTTCCATGTTCGACTTCAGCGCAATTCTCACATGGATCGACTTGTACTTAGAGTGAAGATCGAACGAGATTGAAGACCCCGGATCTAGTTTCATCCATCCGGGCTGCGATATATATTCAGGATATAAAGACATTTGATATGTACATTGTTGCAGCAGATGATCATCCTACTCAAAGGATGATAATTTCAGCAGAGAATTATCAGTCTATCATCAGACGGTCGTCTGTTATATGTACCAAAATGAATTTATAAAGCTGAGCATGGGAATGCCCACCTCAGCTAGATCATGAAAGCAGAATGAAAAATAATGTATTGTATTGTATTTTATTGCAGGGCACCTCTCAGCCGATTGAATGAACTTCGGATCCTCCTAATAAAGCATTTCACCCGATAAACGACCTCATACATTAGGGGGAAACTGTTATAGACATTTTTGTGCCTAACAGCATGGAGCATGAAATGTCGATAATCTAAGGGATCCAAAGTCCCTAAACATGTTGTTCTTACCCTTAGAGGAACAAGGTCTGCAAACCACAGCACTGAAAATCAGTTCTCCACTCAAAAACACTCAAAAACGGGCTATTTTTGGATCATGTCAGCTGCTCCATTGAGCATCTGCGCTGAATGTCAACTGCTCCTCCTTGTACCTGCGCTGAAGGTCAAAATCAATGAAGGCCACCTGCGCTGGGCGAGATTGGCCAAGTGGCACAGTCATTCTGCAAAGTGTCAACTGCCCAGGAAGCTTCCAAATTGACACTTGGTTCAAGGAATTCGCCCTATGATGAGTAAGAGGGTCTTGATCTCCAAGTGGAAGCAAGATTCTCCAAGTGGACTCAAGAACTGAAGATTAACTAAAGTGGGAGAGGACACAAGTCAGCTTCAGGCCAGTCTCAAGATGACTCATCCTTTCTCCAAAAACCTATATATAGAGCTCTCTCATGAGGTCTATGGAGGCTGGAATTTTGTGCAAGTAAGGAAGTGCTGTTGGTTTGTGATTAGAGCTATTGGGTGTTTGCTTGAAGGAGGTGAAGAAGAGATTTCTTTCAGCTGGGAGGTGTTGCTGGATTGGGCCCATTGTGGTTGTAACTCTCTCAGAACTTTACTTCTATTATCAATAAAGTATTCGAGATTCTCCTATGTGCATATGTCTTTATGATGAATAGATGTTTGTACATTTGATTTATGCTAATCCTATAATCGATTATGGATGTATGCTTCTTGTAGTTTCCTTTTCTTGTGCTTTTACAGGATCTGTGTGTAGCTGGGCCGGTGAAAGGGTAAGGAGCTAGGAGCAAGCGGCAAGGAGTGAAGACTGAATCGACTATTAAGCGCAAGATAACGGTTAGTAGATCATCCTTTTCTTCCCTCTCTCATCTCATAAAGAAGAATCTTTGAATAGCTTTGCCTTCAGTTGTTGCTGGAGTACTATCACCTTCAGAGTAGGGATAGGGGCATTCTGCATTAGATACTTTCCCCCCCAACAGCTAGATAAGTGACTAAGCTCTCTTGTGGCCCCTTGTGGAAAGAAAACAATAAGTGGGAGAATGTTGGATTGTGTTATTCTTCCACGACTAGCCCACGTAATGTACTAGGGGGTTAGAGGGTGGGCGGAGCTCCCCCTTCGTTGCACTGATTACGAAGTGGGGGGGTCAAAGGGGGGTTTGCGGGGAGCGGGTAGCCCCCCTCTACAGGGTCCAGGGCAACACCCGGGAAATTTTTTTTTGGACCCTATATTAGGTTGGGCGGACCTACCTATGGTTTTGTGCATGATTTTCGCACATGGTTTTGGATGCGATGGTTTTCGGTCCATGGTATTGGATGCTTCAGCATGCATATATATGTATTGTAACATTGAAAGGAACATAATGAAAAATCAAGCTAGTACTCCCGGTTTTTGGATCCAGGGGAAAATCTTTGTGTATATGTGTTTTAAGTGATATGCTCTCGCATTGTTTATTTTCTGTGTTTTAGAATTCATATGCAGGTAATTTCTGTACGAGGTTAAAACCTATATAGATATACGTAGATCTCAGGAAGTTGAATGATGCTTGTGTGCATGATCCTTTCCCAACTTCATTCATTGGTGAGGTGCTGGATAATGTTGTTGTCTAAGAAGCATATTCATTTACTGATGGGTTCTAAGGGTACTATCAGATCAAGATTTCGCAAGAGGATAGGAGTAAGACAACCTTCACGACTAAATGGGGATGCTTCCAGTATACTGTGATGCCTTTTGGGCTGAAGAATGAGTCGGTGATGTTCTCACACATAGTCATTACAACATTCAAATATTTCATTTAAAAATTTCTATAGGTATACTTTGACGATTAGACAATGTTTGCACTGGTAAAGCGCCATGTAGCAAGTTTGCGCTTAATGCTAGATACATGCTGGAGGTACCAGATCACACTAAATCTGAAGGAATGTTTATTGTGTCCCTTTTGGTATCTTGCTAGGTCATGCGGTATGTAGACAAGGCTTGATGGTAGACCCTGCGAAGATTGCGGTTATTATCAATTTGGAGGCACCAAGAAGTGTGGAACAACTGCGTGCAATGTTGGGGCATATAGGGTACTATAGAAAGTTCATCAAAAGCTATGCCCAGATCATTGTGCCGATTGAGAAACTATTAAAGAAGGATGCTACATTCTTCTGGAATGAGGAATGTCAGAAGAGCTTGGGTGTGCTCAAAGAGAAAATGGTCACTGCATTGATCCTAGTCTTCCCAGATTCGAAGAAGGAATTTCATGTGCATGTGGACACATCATGTATTATGCTCGGAGCAGTACTGACATAGGCTGGTGAGGGAGAATTGGATCATCCTATAGCATTCACAAGTAGGAAGCTATCTAAAGCTAAGAAGAATTATTCAACGACAGAGTGCAAAGGTCTAGCTATGGTATATGCACTCGAGAAGTTTAGGCACTACTTGCTAGGTGGACACTTTAAGATGTATACAAACCATTCTGCATTGAAGTACTTGGTGAACAAGCCTGTGTTGGGGGGGGGGGGGATATACAAATGGTTGCTGCTATTACAAGAATATGATTTTGAAGTTATTATGAAACCAGGATGATTGAATGTTGGACCAGATCATCTTTCGCACATTGAAATAGGAGAGGATCCCACTAATTTGGAGGAAGGTCTACTTGACGCACAACTCTTTGTGGTACGCATCGCGGACAGTCACTTTGAAGATATTATACACTTCCCGATGATAGAAATGGCTCTAGAAGGATATACTAGCCAACAAAAGAAGGAATTAGTGGTGCGTGCGGCACACTTTTCTATCATTGCAGGGCACTTGTATAAAATGGGATTAGATGAAATACTGTGACGTTATGTGCCAGAATTTGAACGAAACAAAATCCTTGTTGAGGCTCATGGAGGATCTTGTTGAAGCCTCGAAAATCGCTGCTTCAACATGGGGGAAAGCCACCCAGTCCAGACCTTGGTTAGCAACTCCTTTTCTGTTTGGTGTAGTGGCTCTGACTGGGGATAATGGGACTAGTTTCCCAATCTAATTTATAATAGTGCTGATGGGGTGATATGTGATATTTTGGAATAATGTAAAAGTAAGCTAATATAAACTAATAATCACGTCCAAAAGCAATTGGTAATAAAGATCATTCAGTTGCAATAAGAAATGAAATCATTTAACAATAATCGTTTCGTATAAAAAGTTAGCTGGAACGATTGTGAAAGATGTATTCAACATAAAATATAGGCCATCATCATACAGAAGTTCAATAATTCTAACCAAGATTCAAAATTTTATACATAAACAACTTGAAGAGAAATTATTGCTTAATGCATAAGTAAAAGAGAATTATGAGATAAAAGTACCATTTGTAATAAGGCCTACTCACGTGCTTCAGAAATATTGATCTACTTTCAATCCATCCAACACCATCTAAGAGTACAAAAGTGCAATTTTAGTAGAAGATGCCAGATAAGATAAAAATAAATCATGTTCCATTCATTTCATTATAACTTCCTCAAAGGGACAAAAGTGCATGTTTTGAAGATTGTTTTTGATAAAATTTCAGGACCCCTCTCTAAATGCATGAGAGGGATTTAAATACTAAACTATAAAAATAAAAATAGATTATTACAAAAATAGTTGAGGAGGTTTAAACAACCTTCCTCAAATTATGAAAAATAAAACAAAAATAAAAATGAGCATGTGACTAACTATTCTACATTTGATATTTTAGATCGAAAATGTTCGTCATGGGCTTGAGATGTGTCAATTGGCCGATTTCAGCTTTCAACTGCCCAATGAACGTGGCGTTGGTCAGTGTTGGTACCATTTTCTCCATAGAAGTGGTTAGGCATTGTAGGGTCATCCATTGGTTGTGAGGTTTCACTAAATGTCGCCAATATACTTCCCAGTTTAACCTAGTCATTTGCCTAATTGCTTCTTCTTTTTCTTCTATTGCTTGTCTCTACTGTAGTTCAAGTTGTTTTACATTAGGAAGAAAACCTGGAATGGACTCTGCCACAAGGTTGGCGCTATGTAAATTTTTGTTAATATTCTTGATAACATTGTTTGTTGCTGCTCCCACGTCTTTTGTTGCCTTTTCTGCTTCTCTAAGCCGGGAATCCCAGTTTGCAAATAATATTTCTTTGTGTGACTCCTCTAGTTTAGGTAGGTCGGATTTTCTCCCATCTTCTGAATTTTTCCAGGTGATGAAGTGAGAGACTCTTTTGAATATTTCATCATATTCAAGCCTCATTTCAATGAATTGACTCATCAATTTGTCACTTGTTTCGCAATAAGAATTCCATTGCGAAATCTTCTTGCTAATAGTTCCTTTTAGTGCATTAGTTGGGAGTTAAGGCCAAGCACTTTAGTAATAAACTGATCAATTTTTGGATCTTCTTTATGTTGATCAGTTATTCCTTGTATTTGCATTTCCTTCTCTACTAAGTTGGCTTGATGTTTTATTTGCATCTGCTTGAACTCTTATTGAATATTAGTTAACTGTGTTTCTACTTGCTGGTTGGATTTTGCTTGCTGTAATTGTTATTCAAGCGACAAAATTTTAGCTTCTTTTTCCTTAAGCAACATTTTCACCTCTGTTGCTTTGTCGATGGTCAATGTAGCATAGGCACCTACAAACTGTGACAGTCTAGTAAGGTTGCAAATGGGTCGATGGGTGAGTCTTTCCAAACAACATCCATCGGTTCATTATCAGGGGTAGTAACAGATGTAGAATCCAATTTCCTTTTCTTCCTTTATCTTTTAACAATTTCTTTGTGTTGTGGACTATAGAATACATCTAAAGGAGGAATGTCTTCAATTCTCAAAACAATTTCAGAGGTGGGAGTGACAGGAATGTGCTCTAACTATTGAGTATGTACAATCTCCTCTGTGGTAATTTCTTGAGTTGCTTTCTATTGTGGAGTTTGCAACTCTGGAATTTGTTCCTATGTACGCTTATTTTTATTAAATTTCTCCCATTATTCCTCTAAATCAATCACTAGGGGTTTTATTGGCTAGGTGGAGGTGGAATGGATTTCAGCCTATTTTCTAGCTGAAGTTTTCTCAGCTGTCTTTTCTATAGATTGGGTTGTATCTTTTTCTGATTCCCAGCTTCTGCTTTTCCCATTTTGTGATTGTTGCTCTAACTGCTCTGAATCCATGGTAGATTTATCTTGGGATTCTGCTCCAGAATTACTTTTAGAATTTTATTTGAATATCCTTCTAGACTTACACGGGGAGTAGGCTCCCTTATTTGTTCAATTAATAATTGGTCCAATGGGACCTTTGTTAGCCTCCTTTCTCTGTACTCGTAAAAGGCTTCAAGATATTCACAGTCAAAAAGTAATTGTACCATATGCTTCACCTCTGTGAAGGTTTTATTCTGTAAAAAGATGTCATCAAATGCATCTTCCTCATTACTGAATACTTTTATTTTTACCATGGTGGTAAAGTCTTTGACAATGTTGAATGGGTCATATTGCCTTCTTGGGAATTTAGGTAATTGCAGAGATAACATAATCTTTGCTTCTTTGAATGCATGCCCCAGTTCATGCAATTCAAATGCTCCACATTATAAAGGGAATGTAGGCCAAATGGCCTTTTTTGCTTCCTTTAATGTTTTGATCATCCCACCCTCTCTCGCTGTTTGATAGGCTATCTCTCTAGCCATCAATTTTTACAGAACATAGTATGGGAGGACATGGGGGGAGGCAATGCTTCCAAATACCCTAATATACGTGAATGTTTCCTCCCCAAACCATCTGGCCACTGGGAGGATATCTACCTCGGCTTCCTTGGAAAGCCTGGGGGCATCTCAGTTGTAAAGCTGTTTGGGGAGAATGACTCCATGACAAATTTTATAAAAATGTGGTTGGAACTGAGATTCGCACATGTCTTTATGGTATATGTGAATGGATGTGGATTTTGGATAGTCCACTTCCATCCCATGATAGGAAATTTTGAACCAAAACAAATTGCATCCATTACATAGGCACTCATAAAAAATGGAGGGTAAACCCTTGAAGCAACACTTCTTTTCCTTCTATACTCCATTATTTTTCTTCCAACATTATTAGACAAAATTTGTGCCCAATTCATTATAGTTACATTTATAGCTACATCTATTAATGGCAGCCATTCTGGGAAGAATTTAGTGCTATTAGGTTTTCCAAATGGTCTACATAGCATGGCCACTACAAAACTATGAGGGGGACAAATAGACGCAGTAGAGTACATACCGTTCTTGTCTTTTCTGATTTTTCCCTCATTATTTGACCAGGTCTGGGTGCAGTCTACTGGGTCCTCATTCTCTTTAGCAAAATTCTCGACGAACTTCTTGTTGTAGATGACTTGTGGCTTTGCTAGGTGGTACATAAGCCGCAGGTTGTCTGGCGTAAAAGATCCCATAAACTCTTGGCTTCTAGTCCTGAATTCTCTGTCTGAGATGTCAGCTTCAACAATAACCCATTTAACCATGTCTGTGTAAGGGACTATCTTTGGATGCGCAGCTATGCCATGCAAAAATGAGCATGATGTCTCAAACATGGAGGCATAAGAGGAATCACGACTGTCAACCATGACCTTTATTTCCAGGATCCTTGGTTGCTCTTCTTCTAGTATATTATACATGGCTTCCCACGTAGAGGTTCCTCCCTCTCTGCTGCATGTAGTATATGTAAATAGAGGAGTCATTTCTGATTTCTCAGAGACGACTGCCTTGGCTTTCTTCACCATTTCTCCCAACGATTTGCTCTATGGATTTTTCCTGAAAGTGAAGAACAACAACTATCGAATACACAAAGATGACAATGAACGTGAAATGGAATAATGCAGATAAATTGTAAAGGTGATAAAATGAGTTTTATTTGAATGCACATAAGAAGATATCATATCACGTTAAATGGCTTTACACACATAAATGTAGTTAACTCTTACTAAATGCCAACTATTGCTTTATTATATTTTAACTTTAATGCTCATAAATGTATAAATCGTAAGTCGAGAAGAAAGCTTCTAGGGTGGTGAGCCTTTGAATTGTGATAATGCCGATTTTGCGATTTGCAAAACAATATCGCAGATCATAATATGGCATTATGCCTTTTCGCTTTTCTTACCCTCCCTTATGTTTCTGCGAGATGAAAGATGTGAGTTGCTCGTTTATTGCCTCAAAATATAGCTACCTGTCAGGTTTTTATATGTAAAGACCTTTTTTAATAAGCAGCAGACCTAAACATTTGTTCACAATGTATTGAAGAAGTGGGTCCTGGTCTTGATTGTATTTCACAATATCAACTGATGGTAAGTTTGTGGTGTTCTTTTAAATGCTTGAAATGCGATGCGGTAAAGGTTACGATGCCATTGCAGTTTTAGATTTCACTTGTTTTGAGATAACCTTTTAAGGTGGGCTCTTCATAAATAGTGATATGCGATGCAAGACTTGGTTTTGATGAGAAAAGCTTTACAACCTAGTTTATATAAAAAATATGATAGTTTTAAGGTATAAAGCGTGGAGTCCTATTTTAATCGTTTTTTACTATATTTGGTGGGTTATAAAGGTTTTTGATGATGTTTAATCATGCGATATGTGGGAAGGCAAGAATTTAGTAGTTATTTTAAAAAAGGGGTTTGATTGACGATCCAGGTGGATATTGGTGGCCACCTGCCAAGTCCACTTGGACCCCCACCATTGTTCTTCTCATCATTTTCAGTTTCCTTAATTGTAGCACAACTTACTATTTTTAGCATTTTTTTGGGTCCTGAACTTCCGGAGCCGTTTTGAGGCCCTAAACGACGTTTTTTGGGGAATCCGGGGGCAACATGGGTCCATGGAATGGACCGATGTTGCCCGTTCCAACAATGATAGTGCTCGGATAGATCTTTCTAACAAGCTATTGTATGCATCAAACAGAGATCGTATGCCAAAGTTACGACCCCGGGAAGTTGATGTACCAACTTACCCCAAACGGGGCCCATAGTTTGGCGTTTCATCTTCTAGGGTTAGGTTTTGGAATGTTAAGGGTTTTTCCACTGTTTCTCAACAATAAATAGGCCTTCGAGCCTCATTGTAAGACAGTTCAAAGGCATGTAGCCATCACATCTCTTCTCAGAGATAAGCTACCATCGCCCTAGCTGGTTTATTTCCATTTCTAGTTGTAAGCATATTTCAGTATTTTCCATTAATGAAATGAAGTATTATTTCCACTGCATCTTTGTGTATATGGTTATCTCTGTAATTTGTTGCGTTCCTGTTTAAATCCGGATCAGTGGTATCAGAGTGGTTTGCTTTTTCTCTGTTTTTCTTTGCATGTCCCCAACAAGGTCGGGATATAAGGAGTTAGGGCTTGAACTAGTTGAACCTTTGCAAGACCAGCCTCGCAAATCCCGACGGCCTCCCATGGCGGATGAGAAGAAATACGAGGGGGCAGGAGATCCCATCAAAATCTTGCTTGAAGAAGCCCTCGAGCGACAACGGAACGCGATGATGGACAACTTTGCCCAGATCCTTCAGTGGCTACCCAGAAGCAACGCATCGGCTTCCAGCAGCTACTCTAGAAACGCCACACCCTTTAAGGTAAAAGTTAATTTTGAAATCCCCGTATTCGAGGGTCAGATAGACGCAAATGCCGTAGATAAATGGTTAAATCTGCTAGAGGGATATTTTTCTGTTCATGAATTTTCGAGTCAGGAAAAGATTGTTTTTGCTCTTCTCAAAGCAGCCCCCCATGTCAAGGATTGGTGGGAAACCTACTGCGAGCAGAAGGATGAAAGTACTAACTCACTATTTTCAGCCGCACCCACCTGGGATTCATTCCGGGATGCCATCAAGGAGCAGTATTACCCTGTTGGAAGTTATGAGGATGAATACATAAAGTGGACCACGCTGCGGCAGGGAAGGGACCAAGATGTGCCGGAGTTCACCAATCTTTTCCATACCCTTCGCACAAAGTTGGGTATCAAGGATTCGGAGCAACATTTGATACTCAAATACCGTGGCTGCCTGCACAAGTACATCCAGGAAGAAATACAATTCCTACACATCTCCTCGCTCGGCGCAGCATACCGATATGTCATCAAGGTCGAGCAGAAGTTTAAACAAAAGAAGCGAGACTTTGGATCTGCGAATCCAAAGCAGGGGAAAGGTGCCCCTAAACCATAGAACAAAGGACAAAGCCAAGGCGGAACAGCCCAAGACAACCAGCCGAAGCTGCAAGCAAAGAACAGCGCTGCGAAGCCGAGAAAGGACACTGGAAAATGGTGCGAGTTCCATAAGAGCTCCACTCACAACACAAGTGAGTGTCGGGCCAAGCAGTCACTGGTGGCTGAGCCAAAGGTTTCAGAATCAGATGCATGTTCCGACTCTGAGTCAGAACCCGATAAGGGGAATGAAAAATGGAAGCAGATCATTGATGCGGATCCCAGCGCCACTGTTGCTACCGCAAAGATCCAGAAAAATGAACCCGAAGATCCAGAGGAGGAGGAGCGTCTCTTCCACTCCCAGATGTGGGTAAAGGGCTCCCCGATATAGTTCATTGTTGATAGCGGGAGTCAAAAGAAGCTCATTTCCGCAGAGGTCGTGAAGCGGTTGGGCTTACAGACCACAACACATCCACAACCATACACCATTGGTGGCTTCACCAAGGACGAGATCTTCGCGTGAGCCAGCAGTGTCGCCTTCCATACAACATCAAGCCCTTCACGGATGAGGTATTGTGTGACATTGCTCCCCTTGAAGTTTGTGATGTATTACTAGGACAACCATACTTGTGGAAGTGACATGCTATGTATGAATCAAGGCCCCGTGCTGTTATTATTACATTAAGAAATAAGTTGTACAAGATACCAGAGGTAGCACCACCTACCGCAATCTCTTTGATTACTGCAAAACAATGCAGTAAGATCATTTCCAAAACCAGGAAATTTGTTTTCCTGATGATACGCCCTCAAGGAAAGAAGAAGACAGTGGTCGCGGCTTCCAGACGGGGTCCCTCTACACGACAACTACAGATGGACAAGGTTGTGGAGGAGTACGAGGACATCTTCACCTCCCCGGCAGGGGTTCCTCTGCACTGTCAAGTCAAGCACTCCATCGATCTGGCCCCAGGTGCACCGCTACCCAATGGACCAATTTATCGGCGCTCCGTTCTGGAGAACGATGAAATCAAGAGGCAGATTCAAGAGCTCCTGTAGAAAGGTCACATCCATCTGAGTTCATCGCCCTGTGGGAGCCCGATCGTGTTGGTATAGAAGAAGGATGGGACGTGGAGACTCTGTATTGACTATCGGGCGCTGAACAAGATCACTGTCCGTAATAGGTACCCGATCCCGCAGATTGATGACCTCCTAGACCAGCTAAAGGGGGCGAAATATTTCAGCAAGATCGATCTGAAGTCAGGATATCACCAGGTACCAATCGAACCCTCTGATGTGTGGAAGACTGCCTTCAAATCCAAGGAGGGCCTCTTCGAATGGTTGGTTATGCCTTTCGGATTGACGAATGCTCCTGCAACCTTCATGAGGCTAATGGATGACATCTTGCGGCCATTCACCAACTCCTTTGTAGTAGTATACTTGGATGACATTCTGATCTTCAGCCAGAGCTGGGAAGAGCACCTCCACCACATCCGACAGGTTCTCCAAACACTGCGGCAACACAAGCTATGTGCCAATTTGGAGAAATGCACTTTTGGCATGACCCAAGTTCAGCATCTGGGATACATCATTGATGAACAGGGGGTGCATGTCGATCCAGCGAAGATCCAAGTCATTCGGGATTGGCCCTCTCCAACCACTCTAACAGAGCTCCGCAACTTTCTAGGTCTTGCCAACTTCTACCGCAGGTTTGTGTTGGGGTTTTCTCATATTTCTTGGCCCTTGAGTCAAGTCACCAAGGGAGGGGCGAAAGCAAAATTATTTTGGTCTGAATCTCAACAGAAGGCATTCATGGAGTTGAAGGGTCGCCTCTGCACGGCACCAGTGCTCGCGTTACCAGATTTACAACAACCATTTGAGGTCGAGACAGATGCCTCTGACTATGCTATTGGGGCAGTCCTTACTCAACATGGACATCCAGTGGCATATCACAGTGAAACACTTTCAGACACAGTCGGGAAGTACCCCACTTATGATAAAGAGATGTATTCCATTGTACAGGCCTGCCGACAATGGAAGCATTACATTTTGGGGAAGGAAACGGTCATCCACACAGACCACCGACCCTGCAGTTCATACAGACCCAAGGGAAATTGCAGAATGATCGCCATCAGAAGTGGTCTACATACCTGCAACAGTTCCACTTGAATATCAAGTATAAGAAGGGCAGCACCAATAGTGTTGCAGATTGCCTCAGTCGACCACCGATCATGGCGTTAACCACCGTGCTCAACTCTTGTGGGCATGAGACTTCTGATTGGCCACTTCTCTACAAAAGCGACCCAGAATTCGGCCACACATACCAGACACTCTTGGAGGGTCGGCATGTTCCAGATTTTCACCTCCAGGATGCCCTATTATGCCACCTCGGTCACCTTTGTGTTCCTTCAAGCGAGCGTGCCAAGATGATTTGGGAAGCCCACTACAGTCGGGCTGCTGGGCATTTCGGGGTCGAGAAAACAGTGGCAGTTCTGCAAAATTATTTCTATTGGCCGAATATTCGACAGGATGTTGGGAAGTACATCAGATCATGTACTGCCTGTGCCATTGCCAAACTGACCATTAAGAAGCACGGCCTCTATACCCTGTTGCCTACCCCTAGTCGACCTTGGGAATCCATCTCCATGGATTACATGTCAGGCCTTCCTTCCACTAAGCATGGAAATGACTGTGTTTTTGTGGTCGTCGACAGGTTCTCGAAGATGGGCATTATGGTGGCCTGCAAGAAGAATATCACAGCAGAAGCCATTGCTAAACTCTTCTTTGAATGAGTGTGGGTGCACTTTGGGATCCCACAGTCTATCATCTCAGATCGGGACAGTCGGTTTCTCAGCACATTTTGGTCCAGTCTCTGGTCAATGCTGGACACCAAACTCACGAAGTCCACAGCCTTCCATCCTCAAACTGATGGCCAGACAGAGGTTGTCAATAGGATGATTGTGCACATTCTGCGCATGTATAACTCAAAGCATCCACGCACATGGGATGAGAGCCTCCCCTATGTTCAGCACAGCTACAACCGAGCTCTTCACAGCTCCACTGGCCATAGCCCTTTTCAGGTGGGTTTGGGATTCCAGCCACTATGCCCCATTGATGTGGCCATGCCACTTGCAGCTACTCACATAAATTCAGCTCAGGTCCAGTCTGAAACAGATAAGGCCACCAGCTTCATTGAGCGCATCCAACACATTCTTCAGCAGGTCCATGACATTCTTGAGAAATCAAATGCCAAGTACAAGCAGCGACATGATCAACATCGGGTGCCACACAAGTTTCAGGTGGGTGACAAAGTCTGGTTGCATTTGCAAAAGGAACGCCTTACTGGAGCCTATCGGAAATTGAGACCACTCCGATATGGTCCTTACATCATTACTAAGGCTATGGGAGACAATTCATTTGAGCTCAGCATTCCCCCATTCCTTGGCCTGCACCCAGTGTTCAATGTGGACCGCCTTCGGCCATACTTTCCACCATTGCTAGACACATCCGACATTGCAGAACATCTCAAACCCACAGAATTAAATCCAGATTGCATGGAACAAGCTGCAACTGATCGGATCATGGACACACAGATCAAGAACACTCGCCAACAGAATATCCAATTGTATCGAGTTGTCAAAGCAGGCCAACTCCTTCAGCAGGGCAAATGGCTCACAAAGGAACAAGTTCAGCAAAAGTTTCCTCATCTCATGGAGGAGCTCAACGCAATGGGGACCATTGCTTCCTAAGGGGGGAGGAATGATCCAGGTGGATATTGGTGGCCACCTGCCAAGTCCACCTGGACCCCCACCATTGTTCTTCTCAGCATTTTCAGTTTCCTTAATTGTAGCACAACTTACTATTTTTAGCAGTTTTTCGGGTCCTGAACTTCCGGAGCTGTTTTGAGGCCCTAAACGACATTTTTTTGGGAAACTTCCAACAATGATGGTGCTCGAATAGATCTTTCTAACGAGCTATTGTATGCGTCAAATAGAGATAGTATGCCAAAGTTACGACCCCGGGAATTTGATGTACCAACTTACCCCAAACGGGGCCCATAGTTTGGCGTTTCATCTTCTAAGGTTAGGTTTTGGAATGTTAAGGGTTTTTCCACTGTTTCTCAACAATAAATAGGCCTTCGAGCCTCATTGTAAGACAGTTCAGAGGCATGTAGCCATCACATCTCTTCTCAGAGATAAGCTACCATCGCCCTAGCTAGTTTATTTCCATTTCTGGTTGTAAGCATATTTCAGTATTTTCCATTAATGAAATGAAGTATTATTTCCGCTGCATCTTTGTGTATATGGTTATCTCTGTAATTTGTTGCGTTCCTATTTAAATCCGGATCAATTGATATCCTACTTTATTCCAAAATTAAATAAGAAAAATGCCTAAATGCTAAGTTTATTTTTGGAAGGATTTTTTAAAGGGTCCCTATTTATTAATGTAATATTAATTACTACTATTAATAAATGGAGGATTGTTGAATAACACAACAGAGCCATGGGAGGACATTATGTGGGCAAATAAACAATGCAGAAGATTCTACACACTGGGTTGTGGTGGCCGACATTGCATAAGGATTCAAAAGTGTATTGTAGGGCATGCGATGCATGCCAAAGGACTGGCAGACCATCACGGAGGGGTGAGATGCCACTAAATATGTAGATATCGTTACAACCCTTCGAGAAGTGGGCGATTGACTTTGTGGGACAAATTTAGCCTCCAGGAAAAAATATGGGTGCGTGGTACATCATCACCACGACTGAGTATTTAACCAGATGGGCGGAGGCACAAGCTGTGAAGGACTGTACAAGTGGGAAAACAATAAAATTCATCTTTGAGTACATATTGACAAGGTTTGGTTGTCCAAATTTGTTTTTGAGCAATCGCGGTACGCATTTTCTTAATGAAACGATCAGTGCATTGATGGAGATATTTCAGGTTGACCATTGTTAAACACACACATGGCAACAATAGAATATTAAAGATAAGCAAGAAAGTTCATCTATTATTTGACAATTATATACATTTATAATACATACGTGTGATCGTTCGGTTCCATATCCCAAGGTCTCTTGGACTTCCTTAGTCTATTCAGCTTTCACATCAACCCTTAGAGGATTAGGTGTCCAACATTCCCCCCCTTCATCCAAAGGGTTATGTACGAGTCCAAGAAGAGAGCTGTAATAAAAAATGTGCAAAAATGCATGGCAGCACTAGGCTGAATTTGCTCTATGAAATGTTGGTATAAAGGGAGGTGGTTTAAGGATGACCACCAACATTGGAATGCTTAGTGCAGTTCCCAGAACTCTACCAAGTCTGGCATGAAGGTCAGGTCTTCTACTAGAGGAAGTGCTCCTGATATTTTGAAGATGGAATCCTTCAACCATGAAAGGGAGGTCTCACCCCACATAAAAGGGAGAACCTCAACCTGAAAAGGGAGGTCTCAACCTATGATGGTTTAAGGATTACCACCAACTTTGGAATGCTTAATGCAATTCATAGAACTCTTCCAAAACTGGCAAGAAGATGAAGTCCTCTGCTAGAGGAAGTTTCCCCAATTCTTTGAAGAGGTATCACCGACTGAAGGCGTGCTTAGGGGCATATTTGTCTCTATCTACAACTTTGAATCTGGTATGGCAGGTTGTGGCTCAAGCTCACTTGGTGTGACTTTGAAGCTTGTAGATTGTCGAGCTATAAAAAGGGTCTCTTTTACCTCTAATTACCTCACATTAGTTTTTCAATCCAGGAACGTTTTGTTATTTCAAAGAGTGTCTTAGTCTGAGGCTATCATTTGCCAGAGTAATGTTGGTAGTACAATGCTCAAAAATACAAGAGTAAACGGATGCTTGTTTACAACAAACTATTTTTAAAGACTAAACCATGCATTCAGAAAACTAAGCAATTTATCAGTCAAGGATTTAGTAGCAGTAACTCATCCCTTTGTAAAATGATGGAACTAAAGGAAATCAGGGAAAAAATCATCGACCTGGGAGCCAGACAGTAAATGTCAATGCTCACTACAGCCTTAGATTGCTCTTCACACCAAACAATAACGCAATGACAGGAAATGGAACAGAAGATAAGAAATAGGACAACAAATAAGAAATGGAACAACAAACCTGAAATGGAACAACAAACAGGAAACTGTAATAGCAATTAAGTATAATAAGCAGTAATAGCTTAGTCTACAAGATCAAATGCAATAATCGTGTCCTACAGGAATCAAATGGAAATCATTCACTTTTAAGGACGAATTGAACAACACACAAAAATGGAACAACACTGATTAATAATGGACTATAGAACAATGCTTGAAAACCACACATACATGCACACGACACACCTTAATAGTAATCTGATCTTGGTAATCCAGTTATCAATCTTAGTTATAAAGAATACGACTGTATTTCAGAATGGAACAACAATGTCTATAGATTCAACAATCGCAAGGAACATAATCCCTAAGATGAATTCAGTAATACCAATGAATAAGTGTACAACACAGATGCTCTGTAATTGAACAACAACAATATTCTGTAAAGACCAGCAATATTATATTAGTGCTTAAAGGAACAGTAATACGTTGCAAAATTAATATAATGGTTCTGTCTTCAGAAATGATATTACTCAGTGAATTAAATGTAACAGAGCTATGATGTAAAACAATAGAACATATCAGATTACCAAATAATGCTGATAAGAAAACCACGCATAAACCAAAAGTAATAGTACAGGAGCAAGTGTTCCTCCAGGGCCGGGCCCTTAGCCTCCAGGGGTACACCGCTTGAAGTTATTCCAGACTTAGAGATGAAATAGCAACCAAGTTTGTATTAATGCATAAGACAGAATTACAATAGATCAGTTCTCAACGAGACTCGATGATCAAAGTTTCAATCTTAAGAGAAATTACATAAAACATAATAGACTCCCTGGGCTAACAGTGCTGCCCCTTTTTATAATGGTGAAGGTGGAGATGTCTAGGTGCAAAAATAGTTAAAGCAGCGATCCCTCAGGATCAAAGGATCCTGAGGGATTCACCGAACTGTTAGTCCTCAGTTATCTCTTTTCTTTCTTGCGCCGAGCCGATATCTCCACTTCCTTTCCAGGGCTGATATGCTTTGATTTGGTTTTCCTTGTTTGCATACGGTTCCCCATCAAAGGGACAGCGGTTAACCCGGCCTTGTCCTTTCCTTTGGAACGACAGTCTTTCGTTTTTCCTTCTTCCTGCATAAGAAAATGAAAATTGTCAGTGTTTTTGATCTGCATATTAATCTTACAGGTTTTATTACAATTCCTTATCATCTACCTAGTTCATGATGGAAAAGGTTTGTAAGTTTTAATGAAAAGATGCTGAAATAATCATCAAAAACATACCTTCTTTAGTACTCCACACCCCCTGCTTACCCTTTTTCATGCCCTCATGAAAACATTGTAGTTGACATGTAAGGCAGTGAGAGAGTAGGCTGGAGATGGAATCTCATGTGGAGGTCTACAACCATGATGCATAACTAGGTGTTCAAAGAAATGGCTTGTCTGACCCTCAGGCATCTCATACAGGGCTTGGTACCCAGGTGCAGGGTGCCAAATAATTGGACTCCGGAACCTATATCCTAACTTGGATGGCCCTGCCCTCAAAATGACTTCACCATAGAGGTGCAAGCGTTTGGCGGCTAACTTAAAATTTTCATACTTAAATGGTTCCCTGAGTTCGATATTCGGATTAGAGATATGATATTGAAATTTAGCTGCATCGATGGCAAGGTCTTTAATAGTGAAAAAGTATTATATTCCCTGCCGATTGACTGCTGTATGAATGGGTCCTAATGCTTCAATTACACCTGGAGTCTTCATGAGGTTCCTATGTCCTCTCCACAACTGTACTAGATCCCTAGGCTCAGCTCTTACCCACAAGTCTAATCTGTTTTCTTGCCTTTGGAAAGAATTATAGGCTTTAAGCCATTTAATTTGATTAACCCCAAATGAAATAAATGTCTGTAATTGGATATCCCCAACAAAAGGGTCGGGGTTCAGCTCGGTCTCTTGGTCTAATACAAGGTTATGCAAATAAAACTCACATAGTAATCTTTGAATTTTTACCCCATAGTGTTTACAACAGTTTATAAAATCATCGATGGTATTAATTTGTATAGGAGCACCTACTTTAACAGCCTTTATTTTCAATTGCAAATATTGTTCCATTAAAAACAAGGCATAATTCTTAGTATGGGCTCTACATGCTAGGATGCAATTGTACAAAGAACATAAGGTATCCATCTGCTTGATAACTATATCTAACCTATGAGTTACCTTCGCGACTTTTTCTTCTTCCCTTTGCCACCCTTCAAAGGCCTGGCTTTCGAATAGATTGACGTTCCTTAGCTGTTGTTGTAGCTCTTCATACCTTTCTTGAGGGACCATTTGCTCTATGAGCTTTTCTACTACTTTCTGAGCTTGTGTCAAACCCTCTCGTAGGGTTACTATTCTTGGATCACTATCATATACGGTGGTGGAGTACGGGAGATTTACCTGAATTTTCCTATTGCGTTGTCTTGTGTTCATGGCCCGTATTTCTCCCGAGGGTTGTGCCTCTATCTGAATTTCTTTATCGCAGGTCAATATACCATCCGTTTGTATTTCAACATGGGTAACATTCAAATGCTGTTCCTTTTGATTTTGAACAGCAGACTGCTCCTCAACAACATTTGGAATAGTGGCCCGCTTTTCGACAGGGTTTTGAACAACAGGATGGACTCTGGTCCTCCGATCCTTTGCCTTGAGGGGTTTTACTAGAGTGGCTGCATGTTTCCCCCCCGAAGTCCTTTTTACCCTTTTCCTTGCTTTCAAAATCCCGATCTGCTGTCGAAGCTAAACTATTACATTCAGTAGTCTTTGCTGTTCTTTCCGTAATTTCTTAATTTCCTCAATTTCCTTAGAAGGAACAGCAGACTATTCACTATGGCTTGGACTATGATCTGGATCAATTCCCTGATTTTCTCTTTGGGGTGCTTCTTCATGGCTTTGCTCTAGTTGCTCCGGGGCAAGAACCCTAGCTAGTTTTGTTATTTCTTGGGTGACTTCATTTTCTGCCTCCCCTTCTTCTGGAATTTCTTTTGGTGTCGTCTGGCTAGGAACGGATTGTTCCTGTTCTGCATCACTTCTCTCTCTTGTCATATTTTCATCATGAACAGGCTGACTCTCCTCTTCTACCTCCTCGGCATGTAATTCTTCAGGTGCATTTCTATCCTGAGTAGAGTGTTCTTTTGGTTCTTCTTCAGCATGGAGATCTGGTGGGCTGGAAGGTTGGCCATATTCACCCATATTGGCCAAAATTTTGGCCAATTCATCTTCTCTCAATGGATTCTGCAATGTGTTGCCTTCCTGCTGTTCCGTTTCCTCCTCCTGCTCAGGTTGCTTGGTTTCTTCCTCCATTTCTCCTTCCTCGTTTTCCTGCATTCCTTTCTCATTGTCTTCTCCTTCTAATCGTGGGGGTTGCTCATCCCCTGTATCATCTATCTCTACAGGTTGGCTGGTATCTCCTTGGGAATTTTCCAGCCTCCCTTTTAGCCGTGCTAGTCGGACCGATTTCCTTTATTTTTCTAGACGCTCAGGTGTACTAGTGGCATGTTTACGTTTTGGGGATGGTGTGGTCAATCCTCCATCTATCATGGCAATTAGCTCTTCCCAGCTGCTCTGCTGCTGGGTAAGGCTATGGCTAACTATTAACCATATCAACCCATGATGACTAACAACTAATTCTACATGCTGTGCCTTTTTCATGCTCCGTGCAATGTCATGAAGTAATGAATCCAAAAATGCAGGTAAATTTACAAAGCATTTTTTCTTTAATACAACGAAAAGTTTAAGGTGTCGTGGTCTTACCACATCTTTTCTTCCTTCACAGGTGATGTAGCTTTGAATGGTATTCGCCAATTCCGCCCATGGTTCTATTAATGCTGCTGGTAGAACCCCCTTCCTCTAATTGTCAGGCTCTGGCCTTCCTCCTGGAAGGTTTCTATGATCTTCTGCAATCTCTCCTTCTTTAACGTCCATATAGGTCCAGCGGTTGGCAGTCCCGAGACCTCTGCGATTATGTCATCGGTGACTGCTATGTGTCTCCCCCTCATTGTGGAGTGATCCTCTTGCAAGTTCTGCAAGAATTCAATTGCTATAGTCTCGTTGGATTCTTGTAAGTGATTGAGATAAGTTAACCACCCTTCTCTTGCCAGGATTTCCCGTGCAGCATCATAGACTGTTAATACCTATGGTTCTCTTCGAATCGATCTTTCTCCCATGTTTATGGTTTCGCTGTAAAATCTCAGAATTTGACAATGGAACAATAGTTGTTGACGCTGTTAAAACACAAAGAGGCTAACAGACGCAGGACTCACTCAAAATCTAAAGGGATTTACTAATGCCGCAGACCATACTATGGAAATGGCTTAGGAACAACAAGCCATGCAAAAATAAAAAATAGTATATCATTGAGTTGTGCTATTCCCAAGTACGCAATTTCCCGAATAGCGGTCTGACACGTAATCCAGGGAATGATGAGGTTAACCTCCCCCCGCAATGTGATAGGCCATCCCGACCGTCAAATAGAGGAGCGACATGCCGTTCTGTTTTGAATCAGAGTCATAAAGGAACAACGTATGGCAATATGCCATGTTTACAAAAGTAGCAGATTACCAAAATCGAGGTGTAAAGTTAGATCGCTTAATACGTAAGAGACTGTTGTGATATGATGCGAGGCTAGGAGGATAGGACATCTGCCGTGCATACAGAGTCTCATGCGGTCATTGTCAATTATTATGTCATGATTGGTGATAATAGATTTACATGCGTTGTATGGTTCATGAAATAATATACATTCTTCTTATGTGATTTATTACTAAGATATAAGAAACAGAAGGGTGCTGATAACTACCTATTGGTGTAAATAATGTGACTTCAATACCATTAACAGTGCTCTGTTGTTGACAGGTGTCCATAACCTTGGCAGAGTTGTTTATTTCACCCATGGAACCATGATCCTTTGTGTATGCTTAGGAAATGTTGTGCGATGTCAAAATGTAGGCCATTATGCTGGCTTGGTGACCAGTTAGCCATAATGCCATTCACGAGGGAGGAGCGAAAGGTGGGCAGGCCGGCTCGTGATGAGACCTCCTATTCCAAGGGTTCTTTATTTGATATACCTTTTGGACCATATCCCTGGTGTGGTGGCCATAGTGGGAATGCCACTTCACTTTCTTCCTCATGATCTTGGTAGGCTGGCTCTTGATGAGACCCCCTATCCTGCATTTGACAACTTATATAAACAAGTCATTAAGACATCATTGTTTGCTCTTTTTTCTTTCTTTTTCATAAAGTACTTTCCCATTTATACACAAAGGGTGGTTCAACACTCCTTAAGAGTAGGAATGGTGGAAGAAGTCTTAACATCTCAATAGGAAGATATAAACCCTTTGCTCTTATTCTTGAATAATAATCAAAGAGGATTAAAATGAACCAACATGATAAAGTAACCAATCAAAGCAGATTTAGTGGAACAATGACAACAAAAAATAATGGGTAAGTGTGTCCTTCCCTCTGTCCTCTTACTAATTCAGAGCAATTTCTTATAAAAATAGCGATTTTATAATTCACCGATTTCAGTATGTTGTGATTTTGTATCCATTGCATAAGTGCATAACTGTATTCCAACAGACTTGAAAGAACAGGTACAGTAAGCATCCTCAATTTAGAACAGTAAGGGGAGCATGCATAAGTAAAAGGAATACAAGGATGTTGTTGTTTCAAAAAGGAAGAGCAAAAGAATACAAGCGGTGTTCTTTTTGGAAAAAGGAACAACAAAGATAAAAAATGTTGTTCCTTTGGAAAATGAACAACAGAAAACACAAATGTCTTTCCTTTGGAAAAGGAACATCAAAAAATCAAAAATGTTGTTCCTTTGGAAAAGGAATAGCAGAAAGCACAAATGCCATTCCTTTGAAAAAGGAACAACAAAAATTGAAAATGTTGTTCCTTTTCCAAAGGAACAGCAGAACACACAAATGCCATTCCTTTGGAAAAGGAACAACAAAAATCGAAAATGTTGTTCCTTTGGAAAGGAACAACAGAAACACAAATGACGTTCCTTTGGAAAAGGAACAACAAAAATCGAAAATGCTGTTCCTTTGGAAAAGGAATAACAGAACACAGAAATGTCGTTCCTTTGGAAAATGAATAACAAAAATTGAAAATGCTATTCCTTTGGAAAAGGAACAACAGAACACACAAATGCCATTCCTTTGGAAAATGAACAGTAGAACACAGCAATGTCGTTCCTCTGGAAAAGGAATAGCAAAAAATCGAAAATGTTGTTCCTTTGGAAAAGGAACAATAGAACATAGAAATGCCGTTCCTTTGAAAAAAAGAACAACAAAAAGCAAAGTGCTATTACTTTGGAAAAGGAACAACAAAAAGCAAAAAAGATGTTCCTTTGGAAAAGGAACAACAGAAAGAAAAAAGTAAAGAAAAAGAACAAAATTAAAGCAAAATGAACGGCTGATCCAAAAGGTATTGTTCCTTTGAAAAAGGAACAGCAAGATGGAAATGCTGTCCCTTTGAGAAAGGGAACAACAGAAAATAATAACATTGCTGCTGCTCGAAAAAGTAACAACAAGGTGTTAATATAGAAATAATTCAACAAAACAAAGAAATTATGTACAAAGTGTAGAAAGAAACAAACGACTTAATGAATCACAGGTGAAGAAGAATTCTCTCCCTCCCCCAAAATTTCCATATCAGAGTCTTGGCGTAGCTGTTGGCAGAAGGACTCCCGAGTGAGTGGTTTGCGATAAAGACGAACTCGATGGCCATTTGCCTTGAAGGCATATCCAGAACCGTCAGTAGTGGTTAGAGTAAGAGTACCATTGTCTTGTACCTTCTGGATTAAGTATGGTCCCAACCAATGAGTCTGGAGTTTCCCGGGAAAGTCCTGAAATCTGGAATCGTACAAAAGTGCCCAGTCTCCTTCGTGGAAGACTTTATTTTTAATGAGAGAATCATGCCATTTAGCTCACTGTTGTTGGATCAGTGCAATGTTTTGGAGTGTAGAGAGCCTGATTTCATCGAGCTCATTGATCTGCTATAATCGATTAATCTGTGCCTCAGTTAGATCTAAGCCAACTTCTTGTGCTGTTCGTAATGTTTGGATTTCGAATTATATGGGAAAAATGGGTTGCTTTCCAAACGCTAATTGATAAGGTGAGTAACGAGTGGTACTTCTCCATGTTGTTCTGTAAGCCCACAATGCTTCTGGTAGTCTGGTAGCCCAATCACGTCAATGTGACGCAATATGTTTTGTTAGGATTGTTTCTATTATTTTATTGATGCTTTCTACCTGACCATTTGCCTGTGGGTGGTATGGAGTAGTGCTTTTATGCTGGACATGATGGTTTTTAAGTGTTGCAGCTATTTTGTTCCCAACAAACTATGGTCCACCATCCGTAATTATATCTCTTGGAAGACCGTAGTGCAGAAATATATGTAATAGGAACTGTATGACAGAATCCTTTGTAGGTCTCGACAATGCCTCTGCTTCGACCCATTTGGTGACATATTCTGTTGCCACCAAAATATATGTTTTCTGGTTCAAGGGTGGGTTAATTGTTCCAACGAAATCAAGGGACCATAGTTCGAATGGTTCAATGACTAGCTGTGGATTCAGGGGCATCTCATCGGACTGACCAGGGCGTCCTGCTCTCTGGCAACTGTCACAAGCTTGGACAAATTTCTTTTCATCTTTGAAAATTGTAGGCCAATAATACCCCTGTTTGCAGCACCTTATGTCTAGTTCTATGATTGGCGAAATGTTCTTCATGGCAGGCTTTTAAAATGTCAAAAATTTCATCCTCCCGAACGCATCTTCTGATATGCATATCTACCCCTGTGTGGAACAGGTAGCCTCCGACCGAGGAGAATCGAGCACTCCGCTGAACAATCTATTTCCGCTCATTAGGGATTAGATGTTTCGGTAGTTCACCTACTGCTAGGTAATTGGCAACATCAGCATACCAGGGTGTTTTAATAGCAACAACAAACATATGCTCATCTGGAAATTGATCTTCAACTGTTGTTGCATCAATTGGCTTTGGCATTCTTGAGAGAAAATCGGCTACAGGATTTTCTCTTCCAGGTTGATCCTTGATTGTAATATCAAATTCCTGCAATAAAATCAGCCATCTAGTTATTCTGCCATTCGTGATAGGCTTGTTTGCTAAATATTCTATGGCAGAATGATCTGTATACAAGATAACAGGACATCTAGTAATGTAATGTCTGAACTTATTGACAAAATGTATTACAACTAGAAATTATTTTTCAGTAACAGTGTAATTTAGTTCAGCAGGGGATAAATTTTTGCTAATATAATAAATTTCATATGGTTTTTTATCCTCTTCCTGCCCAAGGACTGCTCCAATGGTTGTATTTGAGGCATCAGATGATATCTGAAATGGCAAATCCCAATATGGTCCTCGAAGGACTAGGGCTATGGATACCAGCTTCTTCAGATCCTGAAAAGCACATTCACATTTTTCTGTCCAAAGAAAATCAACATTACCTGTTAGTGCATACAAAGGTGCAACAATATGCAAAAAATGTTCTATAAACCTCCTATAATAACTAGAAAATCCAAGAAAACTACGTACCTCGTTTGAGTGGTAGGAGTGGGAATAAGAAAAATTATTTGGATTTTGGCTGGGTCTACCTGAATGCCAGTTGCTGAAATATAGTGTCCTAGAATAAGTCCTTTAGTCATCATCATATAGCATTTTTCATGGCTTAAACAAAGCCTGGCAGTAATGCAACGGTGTAGGACTCTTTCTAGTGTGTCCAATGTTGGATCGAAATCGTCTCCGTACGATGTAAAGTCATCCATGTATACTTCAAGTCCTTCATTTATTAAGTATACAAAAATGCTGAGGATAGCCCTTTGGAATGTTGCAGGAGCGTTGCATAAGCCAAAAGGTAGAACTCTGTAGGAAAATGTTCCCCAAGGACAAGTAAAAGTGGTTTTGTCTTGGTCTTCAGGGGCAATCTGGATCTGATTATATCCACTGAAGCCATCTAGGAAAGAAAAGAATTCCTTTCCTGCCAAAGTGTCTAATACTTGATCAATGAATGGGAGAGGGAAGTGGTCTTTTTGTGTTGCTTTATTTAATTCTCTGTAGTCCACACAAATTCTCCATTTCCCATTCTTTTTGGTACTACCACAAGTGGAGAGACCCATTTACTATCGAATATAGGATAGATGAAATTGACATCTAAAAGTTTTTGAAGTTTAGCTTTTACCACATCTTTTAGATGAGGATTAAGTCTCCT
Organism: Pinus tabuliformis; assembly: GCA_031772625.1. Taxonomy (NCBI): domain Eukaryota; kingdom Viridiplantae; phylum Streptophyta; class Pinopsida; order Pinales; family Pinaceae; genus Pinus; species Pinus tabuliformis. The sequence goes on along the minus strand of CM062809.1, from coordinate 1,137,809,533 downwards.
TTGAGGTTGGTGAACATGTATCACATCTTTTTCTATGTATATGTGGTGTGTACATAATTGGGGATCAATTCCTTTCATATCAGGGTAGTCCCATGCAAATGCTTCTTTATATTTCCCCAATAAATGGATGATCTTTGTTTCTTGTTTGGAGGTGAGGTTGGCATTAATGTTTAAGGTTTTTCCCGATTCAATTTCCACAACTTTACTATTTGCAACAGAGGTAACAGGTATTGTTTGATCATGTGTATCTTTAAGAGGATATTCTTCTAATTCGTTATCAAATGCTGCTTCTATCATGTGACATTGTGTGTGGGATCTGAGTTCAGTTTGAATAATAAAATTATTAATGGCATTGTATTCTGTTTGGTCTTTGAAGTCAAGTGCCTCTTGTATAGTTAATGGAGATCTAATGTTATCAGTAAGGTATGATACAATGTGCTTATTAGTTTTGATTATTGTGACACTCGACTATGCTGGAGGATATAAAGCTAAGTTCTTGATATTCGCTCCTCTCGTTATGGTCATATTTCCTTGTCGGCAGCCAATATAGGCATCGACAGTTGCAAGCCAAGGTCTACCTAAAATCAATGGGTGTCCATCAAGTCAGCTTTTGGGATTTATTATCAGAAAATCGGTCGGATATTCCCAGGAGTCAACAAATACCATGACATCATGTAGTGTGCCCTCTAGCCTAACCACAGATCGGTCAACTAGTTCTAGTAAGGTAGAGGTGGGTTCTACCGATGTAATGCCTAGCTTTTGGAAAGTAGTAGTTGTTAAGATGTTGATTGCAGCTCCTAGATCAACCAAGGCATTGGGGAAGGTTTGACCATAAATTTGTATGGTGACTGTTGGATTTCCTGGGTCTTCGTATTTAATGGGTGTTTCTTTTCCTCATAATAAGTCAGATAGACTGCCAACTACTTGGACTCTTGGATTGTTTGCTATATTCCTCCTTGGTTTATTTACACACAGTTCTTTGATAGTCTTTGCATATATCGGGATGTCTTGAATGGCTTGGAGGAATGGAATTTTTATGTACAAATTTTGTAATTCTCCCAGAATGTCAAAATCAGGATATTGTGTAGGTCGAGGTATGATTAATCATTCTGGGAATGGGGGAGAGGATGTGGTTGCTTGGTTATGAGTTTGTTGTTTGTTCACATCCTCTTCTTGTGACATTTGTTCTCTGGGTAACTAATTTTCAACATGGGTTGTCTTATCTCCCTCAGTTTCAATAATATGCCCAGATCTTAGCTGAAGATCATTACACTCCCTCAGATCGGCTCCTATTTCTGATGTTCATGTTATTGGGACAGATTAGACCGGTTTTTTATTTGGATTAGGGTTGGGTTGGGCTGGGAGTTGTGGTCTCAGATTAGATTGGGGATTTTGTTGTAAGGCTGGCAGTGTAGGTTGAGGGAGCGGAATGGTTCCTACTGGCTGATGTATCGGTCTTTCATAGTTTGTCTGCCAGGCTGGACTTTGTGAAGTAGGGGGAGTCCATTATGCTGGGTATGCATTACTTTGCCAATATGGTGGGGCATAGGGAAAATTTGGCCAACTAGATTGGCTTGCCTGATTTGGATACGGGGTTGATGAAGGAAACGACTGTGGTGACCAATTTGGAAACGGGGGTTGAGGTTGATTTTGCCACATATTATATTGTTGAGCATTATACTGTGGAGACTGAAAAGAAGAAGTTGGGTCCGAAAACATACCAAACTGTCGCGGCTTCCACTGACGGCACTGGTTGAGCAGATACACCGATTCGAGCTCTTCTTTTGCTTCCTTATATATTGCTTTTAATCCGGGAAGTGAGGGACAACTTTCCGTAAGGTGATCTTTTGTGCAGATGGCACATGTTTGGACTACATCTAGTGGACACTCCTTATGGCTATGTTTCTTCCTGCATTAGGGACAGAAGATTGCCAAATTCTGTTCTGCCTCCATTTGCTTCTGTTTGGCCTGCATAATATCAAGTTGTGTAGTTAGTGTCCCTAGTATATCAGTTTTAAAATTTTCCAATAAATTTCCAATTTCTACACACGTTACTCCTTCTGTCAAAATTTTATTATCCCTTACAAACCGATCATGTTCTGCCGATTTTAATCTTGTGATGCCTCTCGAACTCCTGATACATAAATCAATAATGTCAGCAAAATTTTCTCGATAAATATCTCCTTTTCCCATAATGTTTAATGTTTCAATCTGTTGTTCGTTCATACCCCTAATTAATGTTGTTTTTAACACATTTTCAGGTAAAGGTAGTGATGCATAAGGATATCTTTGAAGATTATACTGAAAACGTTCCACATAGTCCTCTAATGTTTCATTTGGTCTAGCTACCATCTAGAATATTTCGTCCTTCAGTTCTCTAGACCTGCAATAGTCCTGATATATTTTTAAAAAAGATTCTTTCATTTGATCCCAGTTATTTATAACCCCGCCACCTAATCCCATAAACCATCTTAAGGCAGCCCCTTTTAATGTAGAGGGAAATAATTTCAGTTTTTGGGGGTCGGTGGTGTAATCATATCCCCTACACAACACATCGAACTCAAATATAAATGCATCCGGATCTTCTGATGTAAGACCGTGGAATTAGGGATATGTTGAAGAGGGATTGCTTTCATAGGCACATTTGCTGCAGTATCCACTATGGGGTATTGCAATGTAGAGATTTAGGTGTTTGGCTGGTTTTGAGCCATTTGGTCAAATATAAGCCAATAACCTTCTGGGATATCTAGGAGGGTATTCCTAGGTTGAGAGGGAATGGCTTTAACAGGAATGGTTTTGATAGTGCTTCCTTTATCTGGGATAATGAGAATGCCTAATGTCTGAGGATATTGAGTTTCTTCAAAAATGATTTTTGTAGCATTTCCCTTGTCTGGGTTGTTCAATGGCTGAGTTGTCCCAAGAGGAGACCTCGGTTCCTCAGTTTCCCCTGTCTCTCCTCTTCCTTCACAAAGATTGCCGAAATTCCCTTCTTGCAATAGTTCTGGAGTAGAATTTTCAATTTCTTGAAAGTCCTGCTCTTCATTTTGACTATGCACCTCAGCAAAGGCTATAGATGGTGATCCTGTGGCCTGAAGGGAACTAGTAGGCTGTCTAGAAATAACTTTTGTGGGTCCTACTGAAGGTTGAGATTCTTCTTTCTTGAAGATTTTGTCTATGAAGGTTGATCAACCAAGAGTCACCGGCCCCTTAGCGTTTTCTGGCTTGGGTAGAGGTTTGGAATTCTTTTCTGGCTTTTTCTGCTTAGTCATCCACACAAATCAGCTTCTAGGTTCTACCCAAACAAAACAGCAGCAAATCTATAGGAAAGCGGGCAGGGGAGCAGAGCTGTTACATGCTCCACAGGTAGGTTCTTACCTTTCGTTTTTAAAACCCAATTCTTCCCTAGCAGGTTCTTACACTACTCTGAAAAGAAACAAATGGCTACACTCTTTCCCTGAAAACGGCGCCAAAATGTCGAGCTATAAAAAGGGTCTCTTTCACCTCTAATTACCTCACATTAGTTTGTCAATCCAGGAACATTTTGTTATTTCAAAGAGTGTCTCAGTTTGAGGCTATCATTTTCCAGAGTAATTCTAGTAGTACAGTGCTCAAAAATACAAGAGTAAACGGATGCTTGTTTACAACAAACTACTTTTAAAGTCTAAACCATGCATTCAGAAAACTAAGCAATTTATCAGTTAAGGGTTCAGTAGTAGTAACTCATTCCTTTGTAAACTGATGGAACTAAAGAAAATCAGGGAACAGATCATCGACTTGGGAGCCAGACAGTAAATGTCAATGCTCACTACATCCTTAGATCGCTCTTCACACCAAACAATAACGCAAATGACAGGAAATGGAATGGCAGATAAGAAATAGGAAAACAAATAAGAAATGGAACAACAAACCTAAAATGGAACAACAAACAGGAAACTGTAACAGCAATTAAGTCTAATAAGTAGTAACACCTTAGTCTACAAGATCAAATGCAATAATCATGTCCTACAGGAATCAAATGGAAATCCTTCACTTTTAAGGACGAATTGAACAACACACAAAAATGGAACAACACTGATTAATAATGGACTATATAATAGTGCTTGAAAAGCACACATACATGCACACGACACACTTTAATAGTAATCTGGTCTTGGTAATATGGTTATCAATCTTAGTTATAAAGAATACGACTGTATTTCAGAATGGAACAACAATGTCTATAGATTCAACAATCGCAAGGAACATAATCCCTAAGATGAATTCAGTAATACCAATGAATAAGTGTACAACACAGATGCTCTGTAATTGAACAGCAACAGTATTCTGTAAAGACCGACGATATTATATTAGTGCTTAAAGGAACAATAATATGTTGCAAAATTAATATAATGGTTCTGTCTTCAGAAATGATATTACTCAGTGAATTAAATGTAATAGAGCTATGATGTAAAACAAGAGAACATATCAGATTACCAAATAACAGTGATAAGCAAACCACGTATAAACCAAAAGTAATAGTGCAGGAGCAAGTGTTCCTCCAGGGCCGAGCCCTTAACCTCGAGGGGTACACCGCTTGAAGTTATTCCAGACTCAGAGATGAAATAGCAAGCATAAGAAGGAATTACAGTAGATCAGTTCTCAACGAGACTCGATGATCAAAGTTTCAATCTTAAGAGAAATTACATAAAACATAACAGACTCCCTGGGCTAACAGTGCTGCCCCTTTTTATAATGGTGAAGGCGGAGATGTCTAGGTGAAAAAATAGTTAAAGAAGTGATCCCTCAGGATCAAAGGATCCTGAGGGATTCTCCGAACCATTAGTCCTCAGTTATCTCTTTTCTTTCTTGTGTCGAGTCGATATCTCCACTTCCTTTCCAGGGCTAATAGACTTTGATTTGGTTTGCCTTGTTTGCATACGGTTCCCCGTCAAAGGGACAACGATTAACCCAGCCTTGTCCTTTCCTTTGGAATGACAGTCTTTCATTTTTCCTTCTTCCTGCATAAGAAAATTAAAATTGTCAGTGTTTTTGATATGCATATTAATCTTACAGGTTTTATTACAATTCCTTATCATCTACCTAGTTCATGACGGAAAAGGTTCGTAAGTTTTAATGAAGAGATGCTAAAATAATCATCAAAAACATACCTTCTTTAGTACTCCACATAGATGACCATCATTTCCCCCCTTGTCAGATACAAGGTGAGATGATGGGGAAAATTCAACTGCAAGACTTTTCAATACTCTAGAACAAGTCCTGACAACTAACTGGAAAATATTCTTGGCTGTTGATGCCCATTGCTAAGAAGCGATCCATCCAAGATGAATCTTTGTTCTTGCAAGAGGTTTTTTTTTTAAGCATCTGTTTGAATAATGACTGGTTTTATGACAGTGCTCACATGGATGAAGATCAAAACAATGATCTTTCATATGGCGAAATTGGTCACAGTGTTGGCATTTCACAATCTGTTCTTGTTGCTGTGGAAGAAGGTTAGAAGCTGGAGGTGAACTGTCCTGAAGGAATCCAGCACTCTGAAACTGAATGGGCTTTGAGTAGCCTGGAATGTGAAAGGACACGTCCTTTCCATATCCAAGACAAGTTCTGTGCTTGTTGTGGACAAGGTCTGATGACTGACTTGGGAAGTGTAGACTGAATTTGTGCATCTGCATGTACAACTGCTGCTTCATTGGGTACTAAATCTGAATGAATTGTAACATTATTGACTTGTTTCTAATGGGTTTCTATCTCGATGTTCTGAATAGGTTCAAAATGACGACTCCATTGTTGTAATTTTGCTTGCTGTAGCTAATATTCAAGCTGCGAAAAGTAAATTTTCTCTTGTGCATTTTGTAGACAAACCTGAATGTCTGTGAGAGAAACTTTGTTGACTTTTAATGTATCATGAGTAGTAGACAATATCAGAGTTTTGAGGAACTCTAATACTTCATTGAATCTGGCCATTTTCTCCAATTTCAAACTTACACTTTAAAATTTGTTCACAACTATGAACCAATATCACTGCAATATATTCTTAAAAGTTTTTCTCCCAGAAAACTACAACAATCAAGTGATATTCTTCCTTGAGGAATGAACTAAAAGCAAGATTTTAACTCTACAATTATTCTCCAAATCCACACACGATGGCTGGTTGCATTCATATACAAGGAAAAGTATATTATGCATTCCCAAACAATGAGACTCAAAACAGGAAATAGGTTAGTATCAAATTTGGTTACATAGACCTCAGTCCAGCATCATGGTAAGGATAAAAATATTGTGCAAAAATCGTTACAGCCCTACTTTCTTCTCGGGGAATATTGTGGCATTCAAGTAGTTGAATATTATAAAATAAACATTTTCTTGTACCTTTTCAACTTCTCATGCCATTGACTTGCTCCATATGACTAATGGAATGGCAAGGGTGTAATGCATTCAGGAGTTGAACTCATTCCAGATGAAGTCAGATGCTTTGCCATCAAAAATATGAATAGAGAGACCTTGTTGGAATATTTCAAGCTCTGTTTAGGAATAATCAATTGTGGTAACAATCATTGTTAAGCTATAGGTGACCATTCTTGGGTTGGCCTAGAAATGAAAAAGTGCAACTATAGTATGGTTAAGCTCTAGCGTGGGCTAGCTCAATCTTGTATTGTGATCCTTTAAACGAATGTCCAGGAGAGGCTCTTGGTTTTTCCTTACAAGCACAACAAGGAGGATACATGTGTACATTCAGCTAAAAATTTCCATACAGAACTCGTGCCCAAATGATAAATTTGCCCACAGTTGATATATCTTTTTATTAGTGAATCTTGGCTTCTTGAAGTGGCCTCTAACAGATGAAACAAGATTAGTCTTTTTCCATAACTCTGAATGTGAACTGTCTGATGTTAAACTCGGTTTCAAATTGAGGATGTTTGGCCAAAAAGAAGAATTACGTACAACAATGTGCCTTCCAATTTCAAATCATCCCTCTCATAAATTGAATAATTCGGCATGAACCTTGGTAGTTATTTAATTGGAAATTTCAGCCACTAGAATTTTCTCCTGGATATTTAATTTGTGGAGAGACGTCATCTCAGAAATTGACTCAAAAATACATCAGCCACACCAATAAATGCTTTGAATCCAACATACAAAGATGATCCACGACCTATATTCTCTCCAATAATAAGGAGCTCAGGGTCCCCACTACTAAAAATTCAGCGCAGATGAAGTAAGTCCCAACTTTGACCAGCAAAAGTAATACGGCCTCATCAGGCCCAAAACGTCCTCCAACGAGATATAGAAACAAATACACACAGGGAATAGTAGAACCAACTCTTATGTCCAGCAATAAATGGTTCATGGGTCTATGACTGATAGTAACTTCCAGCAATAGGCTACGCTCAACCCACCAAGCAAATACTTGGTCCTAATGAAATACATTGTCCAACAATGCACAAAGAGAGTGGCCCTCACCCAGCAGAGAAACAAATAAAAAATTGTGTAACATCAACAGGCTTCGAGACCTTAGCATCTCGTGGCCTCTTTTGCTTTGGTGCTCTGGACTTGGCGCTGGCCACAGAAACATGGAACTCTGGGCATTCCCTTGTTTGAAGAGGCCAAACCTTTGAAAATCCCTAATGCACAAGAACCTTGAAAAGACCACCTGTGAGGGAAAAGGAGAGGATCGATATGCGAATTAAATAACCGCGGAAAATGAACCTCGAAGGGAAAAATATGTGAATCTATGGTTGGGCTTCGTCTGACATGTCAATCAAATGACCGTGGTATTGTTCTAAATCTATATCACAGATTGAGTCCAAGGTGAGTTGTTGTCCTCTTTATCTTGTGTGAGTCTCTCTCCTCTCCACGTTGTTGCGAAGCTGTTCTACGATGCTTCTGAATCTCTAGACTCAGGCAACCATTTTTGTAGGAGAATTTAGTTCATCATGGGAAAGGAGAAAACCCATATCAACATTGTGGTTATTGGCCATGTCGACTCCAATAAGTCAACAACCACTGGGCATTTGATCTACAAGCTTGTGACTGAACTCTTTGAGAAAGAAGCTACCAAGATGAACAAGAGTTCATTCAAGTATGCTTGGGTTCTTGACAAGCTCAAGGTTGAATGTGAACGTGGTATCACAATTGATATTGCACTATGGAAGTTTGAGACAACCAAATACTACTGCACTATGATTGATGCCCCTAGCCATCGTAACTTTATCAAGAACATGATTACGAGAACATCTCAGGCTGATTGTACAGTTTTGAGCAGATTATCACACAGAAATGACTAAGTGAAACAACTAAGCACATTCAGAATGGCAGGACAGAAATGGCACCAATAATGCTGAGTGAAGGAGCGTTTCTCTGCATAGCAATGAAATAGGAGAATATATGGACCAGAAGGTCATAACTGATCGCCAGTGTGGCAAAGAAGGCAGAGATACGTTATGAAATGGATTGTTAGACCTGTGTTATATAAGAAAATGCTTCTATTAAAGTGGCACAACTCCTTCAACGTAGAGCTCAAGAGCAAAATTTCAGCCAATTAACTGCAGACTACAGAGTTTTTGTAAAGGAGATGCTTTTGACACGGAGCAGAAATGGAAAAACTGACATGCACAGAGAGCCCACAAAACCTATGGCTCAAATATTAGCAGGACAAGAAATCACCTGCTCTGATACCATGTTAAACACACACATGGAAACAACATAATATTAAAGATAAGCAAGAGAGTTCATCTATTATTTGACAATGATATACATTTATAATACATACGTGTGAGTGTTGGGTTCCATATCACAAGGTCTCTTGGACTTGCTTAGTCTATTTGGCTTTCACACCAACCCTTAGAGGATTAGGTGTCCAAAAAACATCATAAGAGCACACCATATCAACCATAGACCCATTGGCACTGTAGAAGCATTTAATAAGATACTAGAGAACACTAACGAAGGTTTGCAATACACAAAGAAATGACTAGGATGTGCACGTACCCATGGTGCTATGGGCTTACAGAACAACTTGTAAGAAGTTGACTGGACAAATGCCTTTTAGGCTGGTTTATGGTGTTGAAGTTGTGATGCCAATGGAATACATTGTACCTAGTCTACGCATAGCGGCATTCACAGGAATGGCGGATCATGGAGCCATGGAAGAGAGTCTCGTGCAGTTGGCAGAACTGGAAGAAGATAGGTTTCTGGCTGGAATCCATCAACAAGTTCAAAAGGAATACGAAAAATCATGGTGCGATTGGTACATCAAACTACGCACCTTCAAGGTAAATGATTTAGTGTTATTATATGACAACAAGTTTGATAAATTCCTAGGAAAATTTTGGATGCATTGGCTAGGTCCCTATATCATCAAGGAGATTACTGATGGTGGAGCAGTTCAGTTGGTGAAGTTGAATCGAGAGCCATTCCCAGGAAAGGTGAATGGTAGCCGATTGAAGTTGTACACTGGGGATCCGACCAGATGACTATATGCAGGAAGCATAATCTTAGCACCCCGGGAAACTGAAAGGAGGTGTAGGACTATAAACTACACTGCCTTGGTTGTAATGTTGCGCAGTTGGGGTATTGCGCGAAATGTAGGAGTATCACAGTGTCAGTAGAAGCGCGAGGGGAGCTGCGCTATTGAATGAGAGACCACGCAGGGCAGCTAGAAAGATATTGTTATCGTCATTGTTCATGACTTAACATTGGGAAAATGGCTAAATGGAGTGGGAGGGCGACAATTAAGTTGGAATTTAAGAGCAAGATCTTTGAAAATATACCGCCACTCTAGCATTTATGAATAGATTTTGAGGGGAACGATCGGATTCAAATTCGAAATTGTTTATAAATTACAGATAGCCGACCAATGAAAAGCACTTGGCATTTTGAGAATTGAGGTGTTGAGCTATCAAGCGTGCATGAACCTTGATTATTTCGAGGCTTTGGCAGTCAGGTCAGTGTTTGAGAAATTTCCGAAGGAAACTTAGGAGCTCTTAACTAGCATTATGCCGACACCCATGGAGACTGCAAGTGTTGGAGAAGTGATGGTAGCTGAGGGAGCTTCCCCAAAGGTAGCGAGTGTAGAGGTACCTACACAAGTACCCAAATTTCCTAGGTCGCCCAAATCGAGACCTACGCCACCCAAAGAGGGTCCCAAGACAAAGAAGGATAAGCAGAAAGCAACACAGTCGATGCGTGAGTCGCCAAGGAAACACCAGAAGAATTAAAAGCCTACTGCACAGCAGAAGGGAAAGGTAGTATACCTAGAACCTAACAAGGACATACAGGATGTTGGTGTGGGAATGGTAGATATTGACATGGGAGCAAAAAAAATTGACGTTGAGGGGGCAGACCCTATTTCCAAGCTGCCACCATATGTCCCTTCGCACCGAGGCTAGGCAAAGGTACCGAAGGACATCGATGAGAACAAAATCATGCTTTTCACCCCATTGCTGCCAGAAAAATCACATTCGAAGTACTGCACTTAGCATGTGTCCCCCTTTTTAAGCTGGAGGATTAGGATTTGGTAGATACAGAGCACTTTCCCCACTTGGTGATTGATACATTCATGCACTACATCTTCTATAAAGACTCTGGTGTGACCATGCTAGAGGCGAGATAGTGGATGAAAGGGGTAGACAAGGTAGGACTGCTGAACCTGCTATGGGTGTCACATTACAACTGCATGCCCATAACTCTGATAGTGATCAAGCAGCTGTTATGCTTAGTGCACGATGGGTGCCTGTGGTTAGGAGATCTGATACCAATCACTGACATGCTGATCCATAGGATCACTTTGCTCCCACATTTAGGCTTCAATCCAGCCATGGAATTTGGCGAAAAGACGGGTGAGCGTGACCTCGCCGAGTGAATTAAGGACAAGTTCAAGCTTGCCAAGAAGTCATGCGGCTACTCCATCTCCAACATAACCGACCTTGCAGTTAAAGTAGCCACCTAGATCTTAGCAGGGAAAATCATGAGGAAGTGTTGAGCAGATGAAGTGGCAGCACCAGTTGTATCTTTAGCAGCCCAGTGTGCAGAGGGCATACAATTTAATTGGGCATGCTAGCTCTGCAGTGAGTTCCTTGCAAACTATAGAGAATTGAAAGACCAAAGCAAGACATTCCTCTATGCATGGTTGTTACTGGTGGTTGTACTAGTTGAATGGGACTTACTGGAGGATAGTCAATTTCCTCAAATTGCACCAGAGCTACCAAAACTAATGAAGTTCGCCTCGGTCTGGGCCACAAAGGACCCCCAAAGGGTCAAGGAAAACAAGATATTATGGATTCTCATGGAATCAAGAATCCACACCACAATCAACCACAAGCCACGACTCTCACCGACTGTCTTTGAGAAATTGTCTGAATATGTGGAGTTCAAGGGGAACTTCCACTGCGTTTCCATCAGAGCATGGAACGACCCCACACAAAAATGGTATGATATTTCCTACCTGGTGATGAATGATGCAGTCGCCATGGTTCTAGAGAGTTGGCTGGTAGAATGGCATAAGGCCTCAAACTTATTAGCTGGGTCTAGTAAGTCTGACATGAAGCAGAATAAGGAAGAGGCTAGGCTAAAGATAGAGCATTTGGTCGAAAAATGGAGGAAGGAAGCTGAGGACAAAGCCAAAGCAGAGTGTGCGACCAAAACGTAGGTAGAAGGGGAGGATGAAGAGGATGACTGTGACTCTGATAGGAGTCAGAAGTCACCTTCTTCACAAATAGATGAGGAGGAGCATTGCTCAAAGAAGGGAGGAGTGGACCTCGAGACTACTCCATTTCGGGTTAAGTGCACAAGGGAGGAGGACAAAGAAGGGTTGTGGAAGAAATCTAAGGCAAGTAAATCATCCCTGGACCCAATCACCTTGATAGAGGGTGATTTGAATGATATCAGTGATACAGTGAGGGACACGACCATGGAACAACCACAATAGTTCGAGTAGCAGTAGAAATAGGCCTTGGTCGCCATTCAAATGGGTCTGCACAAGCTGCAAATCCATGCTACTCAAGTGTAGACCAATGTAGGTCAGGGTAGCATGATGTTGAGCAGTTTGCCACCTGGAACGTTAGATGCAGTAGATATGGTCCATTCAATGGATCCTCGGACTGTCGTACTACCAGATGGCGCATTGACCGCAGAAACAGAGGCTAACAAGGCTATTGTTAGTGCCATCAAGAAAGTCAGGTTAAACTTGGTTGCGCTTCCAAGTGAAGCCCTTAACACCCTACTAGATGGTGTGATTGTTGAAATATGAGCTTGGGAACAATGCGCTTTGAATGTTATCAGCGAAAAATCATCTGTGATTGATCTTCTTAATAAGATCACAGAAAACAATGAGCGCATAATAGCTATGATGGCTAAGGTAGGGTAGACTATTCCAGAGTTGAAAATCCTCGAAGATGTGCCAGTCGTCGCAAGGATCTGGAAGCTCGTTGCAGGTGTGCACGAGGCACGAACAAAGCTGGATAAGGTTAAGTTTGAACGAAACCTTAAGATCATGGAACTTGAGTTAAGGGCCCAACCTTTGACTCCACTAGTAGTCAGATAGTAGTGCGAGACCGCTGTTAAAGATGCCATTGCAACTATTGACACCGCAGTGAAGGATTGCACTATGCTCTTCGAGCTTGCGCTCGAAGTAGTTACCAATTTGCAGGAAGATCCCAACCTGTAAAGACTAGCAACTGAGGCATGGGAGTTATAGCAGAGGTACAACGAGATCAAAGTGATGGTGTGCACCATTTCCATCATGCAGAGGTTGGTGAATTTGCAGGAAGTGAAGGCACTAAAGTTGTTGGGTAGCGTAGGCCTGCGTAACAGTTTTGGGGCTCAAAGCCCGCAATTTTGGGTAAAGAGTATGGTAAAGACTCTGTGAAGTGCGCGGAGCGTGAATTGTAAGAAGTCAAGTCAAAGGGTTGTCCGCCCGAAATAATGTAAAATAATAAGAAGTAAGTCGGCCTACCCATGGTCGACGGACCAGGGGCATGTATAAGTAGAGCAAGGTTCTGTGGTTAGAAGTCAGTTTTTGGAATGTATTTTTTTGGATCTCGAATGTAATGGGTGTATGAAGAGAGAAGTCTTGAAGCATCTGTAAGTCTGAGTCAAGGGTGTTGGTAGATAGATAGAGGCTCTGCAGCTGTGTGCGTAGAGGCCTCGTAGAGTCCACAACTGTGTGCGCAGACACCTACAGCTGAGTGCGCAAGGTGGATTTGGTTAATTTATAGTTTAAATATCTGTTTGATCTGTACGCTTATGCTTATGTTGTGAGTTTATGCAAACCTATAACATTTATGGGTGCGCGCATTGGTTATCTCTATTAAATGTTTGCTTAAAGACCGTAAGAAGTAGATCTGATCTATAACAAACTCAGTATTAATAAGTAGTAAGGATTTGCCTTGTTTTGGGTCTACGTAGAAGCAGAGTGGTGCGAGGCCATAAAACAGTGCACGAATCCTCCATACCACATCAAGACATCCCAAGGGTACGGAAACCTAGTTCCAGCACCATCCCCTGCCACCTTGGGTGAGACCTTAGTCTGTGCTCTGCGGACTGTTGCCAAAAGGGCTGATAGCTGCAGGATTTGTTTGGCTAATAACTCTTCTGAACCTCGGTTAGGCCCTTATAAGCCAACAAAAGGAATAGGTGGATGTAGCTCAACGCAAGGAGGTAGTACTGAAGGCCAGATTGGGGCCTTGGCTAGAGGAAGCCTATGCACTCACTGCCTCCATTGAGGGGAAATTAGCCAGTCTATAGGCACCACAACAAAAAATACATGTAGATAACACAGAACCAATGACGGAGCAGCTGATCGAGCAGGTTAAGCAGGCAGCAACACAGTGTACCACCGAGGTTGTATTAATATAGGTGGATTTGGGAGGTCTTCGTGACAAGATCTTCACACCAGCCGAGTGACTCGGGGCGAGTCACTAGATTTGTGTTGGGCGCTTGTTGGGAACGGGCCCCCTAGGGTCAATTTTTGGGTTAAAAGCCCAAGTTTAGGGGCTAAAGGCCCACGTTTTGTATAAAGAATGTAAAGTCTCTGCATTTTTTGGTCGCGGTTTGCAAAGGTGTAAACAATAAAAAAGGTTTCTTCCCTTAGTTTAGGTAGCCTGTGTTGGTTTGATGAGATCCACCCTTGGTCTATGGGCCATGGGAATGTATAAGAAGGGAGTCTTAGAAGAGTCTAAGGTAGTTTTAGTTCACTTCTTAATAATCTTTTTGTAAATTGATCAATGTAATGGGTCTGTGAGAGCTAAGAGTGAAGAGTCTTTGTATAGGAAGAGGCTCTGCAGTTGAGTGCACAGAGGCCTAGGGTAGAAGTCCACAACTAAGTGCATAGACCCCTGCAAATGTATGCACAAGGAAGTTAGAGTTTGTACTGGAGATCTAAACCATCAATAAAGAGAATTACTTTGGAGATATCTATGTATGAGCTATTTTACTTCTGTTATGAATGTTTGCGGTTATGTTATGTTGAATACTGGGTTTATAATTTAATGCTATATTGATGTGCAAATCTGTGTTTTACTTTATTATATGAACAAAAGTAAGAATATATGTTTACGTGAAAATAATCATATTGCATGTTGAATTTATCCAATACTTAAGCTAATCGGCGTAAATACAATAGTAAGAGCAATTGCAGAGGTGCATAAGTGTCTGGATCGCCTATTTAGGGCACGCAAAAGATAGTCATAGACCTTCGTAGAGGTCTAGTAGAAAACTAAGGGAAGTGTATCGATAAACCCTAAAAGGCTTATCGATCTACATGAAGGAAGGGTTACGGCATAAAGCGACATCACTGCCATCTCAGGGTGTAGAAACTTGGTTCCTACCCCCCCATACTGCTTTGGGGGAGACTTCAGTCCACGCTCCGTAGATTTATTCCGAAAAGTCCATTAGTGTAGGGATTTGATTCGCTAATTAACGTTGAACCTAGGTCAGGGGCCATCAAGCCAACATCCTTCCATCTAAGATTCATGATAAGTTTCTTGTTACATTCTGCCTGATGTGCATTGTATTAAACAAATGAACAATTTCTAGGTGCTCATAGTAGGGGAGTCTATTGAATTTCTCAGGGTAACTTTTCATTCCTCGTGGAAGTGTACTATTATTAATGCCTTGATGACCTACAACGTGAATCATAGTTAAATATATTAGAACAAAAATATAACCTGTCAATTAGTATAGTGAAGTGTTGGAGCCTTCATTAATTTTGAATGATTTTGACCAGTTTTGACTGACCGAAGTGTGGGAAAGGACAAATGGCAGCAACAGTTGGGTGGCAGAACGAACAGTTGCAGGGGAGTGATGGCAAGGTGGTAATAGAAGGCAAAGGCAGCTGAGGAGATGGGAAGGTGCAAAAGCAACTAAGAGAGCAAGAAGCCGAGCGAGAACTGGCAGTCCAAGCAGCGGGGAAGGATATAAAAGGGGAAGAATAGGAAGGAAGAAGGTTGTTGTTGAACCTGCCAGAGGAAGAAGGAGGTGGTTACAGAAGAGGTACACAGGTACCGATGCTAAGCAGGGGGAACTAGAATCCGAGGGACTGGTTTGTGGAGCTGATATGACCAAGCTACTAAGTCGAGTATTCTATGTATTGTTTATGGCGAAATGTCAGATTTTGTTGTATTCTGTTATGCTAAGTTAATATAAACAAAGCTGATGGTTGTTGAGACTTTTAATGTATTGAGCATCGTGCTTTGTGAGCCTATTAAAATTTTAAATAGTCTACCTGTTGCATGTAAATGGTGATTCATAGATTGATGCAAGGGTGTTGTTAGTTCTGTGTTGTTTATGATGGATCTATGTGTGTGAGTTATGGGTAATGTTATCTTTGCTTCATGTACTATGGATGCATATGTGTGTTATCGCTTGTGTTTGATTGATATTCTCTCGACCCCATGCTGAACCCTTATCCCTTTTGGTCACGGCGTGCTTTGGGTGAGACTCCTTTCCCTTTGGGGTGAGGTGAAAATGCCAACACTGTCTTAGAATACAACAGACCACTGCTGGCCTTCTGTGCTTGAACCCAAGGTTTTTTCCCTGATGACTCTTTTGAGCCAACAATTGGTTCTGTTGCCGGGACCCGAATTTAATAGAACTAGTTCAAAATATGGTGTCAAGGGTATTTAAAAGAGAGATCAAAGATTGGTGGAATCACAAAGTAGATCAATTTGTGGTAGAAAGAGCTTCCCATAGGAATCAACTGATCGATAAGGTATGTGAGGGGATTTTATACGCTGATAGCTCAGATGACCAGTACAAAATTTTCTGGTGCAACTTCTTTGAGGACCTATACAATTGGTTGAGGGAGCTAAAGAGGTAGAGTTAGTCAAGTGGCTCGGCGACAGCCCGCCATAGTTGGACTTTGTCTGACACTGTGTTATGACAAGAGCTGGATAAGGATCGGAGGAGAGAAGTTGATTCGGGGTGAAGACTACAATGGAGGGGTACGTGGTTGAGTTCGCTGCGGAGAGCTACAAGTCCTTCTCAAAGGAAGATGTTGTGTTCAACGCCGAGCTAAGGGGGGAGTTGATAAGGGAAGTCCTGACATGGATTAAGATGTTTTTGGTAGAAGAAGGATTGCTACCTTTATCCACTGTCGGGATGGAATCATAAAACTCCAGTATCAGGGGAAGGAATTAAAGGTGGAAATGCTTCCTACAAGGGGATAGGGATGTTGTGAGGGGATGGATGCAGAAGGATTGAAGAGAGATAGGGATGTTAGAGAATAGAGGAGGGTGCTTCTAGTGGAAAAATGGCAGGCAAGAGAAACTCAGGCTTTAGGGAAAAGAAGGAGGGGGTCTTGCCAAATAGGAGTGGTGATGGGAAAACCTGTTGGCATTATGATGCATGTGTTGTACTTGATGGAAACCCTCTCATAGAAGATCATCTCACTTGTATACATTCAGATGAATCTACAGAAGAAATATCAGATGCGACAGAGTGCATGGGTTGCCGGACAACACAAAGGGATCAGATGACAGTTCACAAGTAAAGTTTGCCATCAAGTCCAAAGGGGGAGATTGTTGGCATTATGGATAAAGTGTTGTCCTTGATGGCAAACCATTCAGGTGATAGATCACAGTACTTCAAGTCAGCAGCAGAGATTGATGATCAGCTATCAAATATTGAAGAAAATAAGGGGTATGCAGGTACACCTTACAGAAGGTGCATACACGCAGGCCTGTGTTACATAAAGTGCGTACATACCCGCAGTTATCCCCTTCAGGAGGTGTGTACCCCCAGTTCACTTACTTCAAGGCAGAGAAAAGCACACGTGGGGTTTCTTATGTTTAACCCTTGGTATTTAGCCGACGGTATTGTGTTATTATGGTTTTGGCCCGTGGTATTGATCCATGATTTGAGGAAGAGCTTACCTATATAAAGCAAAGGAGATCATTTGGCTTGAGTATGCTTTTGGGTTGAACATCTTATGGGAGCTATATCTGAAATACTATGATCTCTTGGGAGTAATTTCTAGATCTAAATAAGGCGAATCTACTGATGGGTTGAGATCTCTTCGGCGCATGATCAGATCTGTAGATCTGACAGTCTGGGTTATTCTTGAAGTCTTGAAATTATCTATACCTGCAGGTACGCAAGTGCAGTGAAATAAAAGTGCGGAGATACGCAGGCGCAGAAGTGCTGCAGGTGCACAGATACGCAGAACCAGAAGCGCTGCAGTTGTGGAGGTGCGCAGGAAGTTCAGTGGACACAGAGTGCAGGTACGCAGGAAGTCTTTGAGGCACAGTGCGTGGGTACGCAGGTGCTCAGTTGGGAACAGTGCGTACTGTACACAGGCATTACATGGGTGAAGCTGCGTACTTCTCTTGAAATATATTTAGCTGTCCATGTTTATCATTGCTGTGTTCTGGGTTTTGAAGTGATGTCTGGTTTCTGATATTATGACAGTATTCTGAGAAGTGATAGAGTATGTTTCAGTTTTGATAGATGAATGGATCGGGTTCATAATGACTTATCTTCATGTGATCTGAGGGACTAGATCTGGTTGATGACTCACTTGTATATGCGCTTGGGGGATTCAGAAGCTTGTTTATGTTGTTGTTGGGTCCAGTATGAAAATTGGATGAAATGTGGCCTTTCAGATTATGTGTTGTGCTTCAGTATATCCAGTCTGAAAATTGATGAAACATGGTACCTGGAGGAGAGAAGATTGTAGGTCAGCACCTACGTACTAGTATCTAAGCTAGTACAAGAGCTAAAGGAAATCTTTGGAGCATTGTAGTAGGTAGCAGCCTGCGTACTAGTAAATGGATCGGCTAGTACAAGAGCAAAGGGGGTTGTAGCTCCCGTACTGGTATAAGACTGCACCAGTACAAACATTGTAAAAGGATTTTCTTATTAAGAAGAAGATTGAGATGACTTGCAGCAGGTGGTTTTCTCCCGCATTGGGTTTCCACCTTATATCATGGTGTTCATGTGTGTGTCTTATGTGTGATGATCTATTCCATGTTACTGCATCTGTTAACTGATAATATGATTGATAATGTTCTAACACACTCATTGAAGATCAATTAACTTAATCACAAGAAGTTGTGGAAGTAGCATATATGAATCTGATTATGGAAATGGAAAAAGTTTTATTAATGTGATAATACTGATTCACCCCCCCTCTCAGTATTATTTCCAACAATTGGTATCAGAGCAGGTCCTTTGATAGAAGCTTGATCGCTTGAAGGAGATCCGTGGAACAATTGGAAAGAAGCTTAAGAAGAAAGCATCTAAGAAAAAGAAGTCATCTTAGAAGAACTATGACCGTGGGAGAATCGATTGGGGATTAGGCATAAGAAGCTCTTCAGATTCGGAATCAGATTCAGAATCATTATCAGGTATGAATGTGTTATCCTCTGATGTTCCATCTATATTTCCTTGTGAAAGAGATGGAAGTGATAGTGAAACTACTGAACTTGCTCTTATGGGTGAACAAGAAAGATATCAAATAGAGGCAGAATTTAAAAGGCTGACAGACAAAATTAGAGATCAACAAGAAATATTGAACAAAAGGGAATGTGACTTCAAAGAAGAAGCTACCAAACTAAAAGCCCAACTAGAAGAAGGAAACAAGGTAAGAAAACTACTCAAAGACAAGGAAGACCAATGTCAAAAATTGCAACATGAAGTGACATCATTAAGAAAAGAAGTCAACGAAAGAAGCACAACCATCAAGAAACTCAAAGATAGATCCAGTTACTATGAAAATCTTGAAGCTACAATCCTCTCACTAAAGAGAGATCTTGAAGAATCAAAGAAGCAGAATGAAGATCTACATCAAGCAATTGAAAAACAAGACAACAAAGTCATCAACTTAAAATCCCAGCTGGAATGTGCCTTCCGAGTTCGTGAAATGCAGCAGGATCTGAATGAAGAACAAGAAAAGGAGATTCTCAAACTAAGGGAAAAAATGGAAGAAGGAAGAAAAGTTGAAGAAGATTTGAGAAAGAAATCTCTTGAAAAGGAAGAACAGCTTCAGGTTGAGGTAAATATCTTGAAAGGTAAAATAGAAGAAAAGGATAAGCTTTTACGATTTCAAGATAGCTCTAAAGTCTTGGATGATATTCTTAGTAGTCAAAGGTCTCCTGCTATAAAGACTGGTCTTGGTTTCCATGAATCTGTTGAAGGTGAATCTAGTTCACAAGGTGAGGCAAGGAATTCTAAAGAGAAATCTAAACTGATCAATGAAGAAATGAAAGATCAATCTCATCATCAACCAAGGAAAGAAATTCCTCAAAGAAAATCCTTTACTCCTCCTATGAATAATGTTATGTTATGTATGTCATAATCTTGGACATGTTGCAGCTAGATGTAGAAGAAGAAGAGTTCAAGACCATTATGTAGACAAGTCATCTCAATCAAGGTACTTTTATGGATATTGCTTTGCTTGCAATATGTTTGGTCACAAAGCTGCTGATTGTTACAGGAGGAATATGAAACATGTAAGATGTTATGCATGTAACAAGCTTGGACATATAGCTAAGGAATGCAGGAACAAAGTGTGGGCACCATATCAAAAGGAGAAAATGTCATCATCACGCTTGAAGATATGGAGGAAAAAGGAAGTACAGTCAGAAAAAGGTGGCACAGCACAATGTACAGACATACCAGAATCAGAGGGAGCTGAAAGTACAAAACTTCAGTGTCCTGAATCTCATATGCAAACTCCATAAAGGGAAGTCGCATATATACGCGAGTTGGATACTGCACAATCGCGTATATGATTGTTTGAAGAAAGGCAGTAGGGAAAGTAAAGTTGATCTATGAAGAATGATCTCTCGAGCACAAGATCAAATCTGGGCATTAGACTAACTGTAGCACATGGTGAACTGCCAATTCGGCCCTAATCAGAAGTACGCAGGTGATTAACGGTGCAAGTGCGTGGGTACGCAGAGCCGAAACAGGAGAACTGCGTGGGTACGCAGCACAACAGAGGTTCAGGTGTGTACGCACAGTAAAAGTACGTGGCGCGATAGTATCTTGAGTGCGTGGCTACAGTAGTAGTACGCGGTGCGATAGTGTCTATGGGTGCGTACCTACAGTAACAGTACACAGCGAGATTGAAGAAACAGTGCATGGGTACACATTGCAGCAGAAGGCTCTCTGCGGGTATATGCAGGGGAGCAGAAGGTGAAGTGCGTGGCTACGCAAGGCAGATAAAGAAAAACTACGTACCTGTCTTAAGGCAGTTATTGGCTGACTCTTCTTATTGATATGCATGATCATATCTGACAGATGGCACCAGTTTAGGGGGAGCATATATTCTTAATGCATTGTTGGCATTATGGTCCTTGATGACGATGCTTATGATTCATCTTGCTATGGTTATGAGTTGTTCACATGGTTCTTGGATCAGATTTGTGGTTGATTCTCTAATGGCGCTTGCATGGAGCCTTTATTGTTCTTGGCACATATATGGATGAGGATTGTTGGCTGGATTCATGGTTGATTATTCAAAGTTGCATTGTTGGAGACATGATGATGATAAACTCTTACCTATATGATGATAGGTTGTTTCGTACATATGTTGATTGATGCAGATATTCCCAAATGATGATACTTGAATGAGTTGATGCAGACATACCTTGATGATTCATGCACTAATGCAAGTTGCTGATCTAGTTGTTGTTGACAGATACTATGGAGCAGATCATACAGTGTTGTTGTTGATGCTTATCTTAGGTGATTGGTCTCTGTTATGAATATCATATCACGACTCATGATGTAATAGTATGTCTCTATCTATTGTAGTCATCTCTTCGGGTCATGTAACGACCTATGTTGGTTTCCCCACTATGCCTGGGATGAAGATGTAATGAATTTATTTCCTGATGTATCCCCACTTGATCGGGTGATGGATGTATTGAGTCTTTTGGTGATAGGAAGGTCATTTATGATATATAGAGTCATGTTCTTCTTGTAGAACATCTTTTTGCAGTCAGGGGGAGCTTGAGCATGAACAACACTATATAGCAGAGCAGACATCTCAGCTTGTTCTCAGAAAGAGAATTATCAGATTGGAGCACCATGGCATATACAAAAGGGGGAGTTCATTCAGAGACTTCAGCAGATCTGGTTTATAGTCAAGGAGAGTATGTTCTTAGGGGGAGCATAACCCTTTGCCCTTGATGTCAAAGGGGGAGAGTGATTTGGTGTTGTTGCCATCAAGTCCAAAGGGGGAGATTGTTGGCATTATGATGCATGTGTTGTACTTGATGGAAACCCTCTCATAGAAGATCATCTCACTTGTATACATTCAGATGAATCTACAAAAGAAATATCAGATGTGACAGAGTGCATGGGTTACCGGACAGCACAAAGGGATCAGATGACAGTTCACAAGTAAGCTTTGCCATCAAGTCCAAAGGGGGATATTGTTGGCATTATGGCTAAAGTGTTGTCCTTGATGGCAACCCATTCAGGTGATAGATCACAGTACTTCAAGTCAGCAGCAGAGATTGATGATCAGCTATCAAATATTGAAGAAAATAAGGGGTACGCAGGTACACCTTACAAAAGGTGCGTACATGCAGGCCTGTGTTACATAAAGTGCGTACATACCCGCAGTTATCCCCTTCAGGAGGTGCGTACCCCCAGTTCACTTACTTCAAGGCAGAGAAAAGCACACGTGGGGTTTCTTATGTTTAACCCTTGGTATTTAGCCGACGGTATTGTGTTATTATGGTTTTGGCCCGTGGTATTGATCCATGATTTGAGGAAGAGCTTGCCTATATAAAGCAAAGGAGATCATTTGGCTTGAGTATGCTTTTGGGTTGAACATCTTATGGGAGCTAGATCTGAAATACTATGATCTCTTGGGAGTAATGTCTAGATCTAAATAAGGCGAATCTACTGATGGGTTGAGATCTCTTCGGCGCATGATCAGATCTGTAGATCTGACAGTCTGGGTTATTCTTGAAGTCTTGAAATTATCTATACCCGCAGGTACGCAAGTGCAGTGAAAGAAAAGTGCGGAGATACGCAGGTGCAGAAGTGCTGCAGGTGCGCAGATACGCAGGCCCAGAAGCGCTGCAGTTGCGGAGGTGCGCAGGAAGTTCAGTGGACACAGAGCGCAGGTACGCAGGAAGTCTTTGAGGCACAGTGCGTGGGTACGCAGGTGCTCAGTTGGGAACAATGCGTACTATACGCAGGCATTACATGGGTGAAGCTGCATACTTCTCTTGAAATATATTTAGCTGTCCATGTTTATCATTGCTGTGTTCTGGGTTTTGAAGTGATGTCTGGTTTCTGATATTATGACAGTATTCTGAGAAGTGATAGAGTATGTTTCAGTTTTGATAGATGAATGGATCGAGTTCATAATGACTTATCTTCATGTGATCTGATGGACTAGATCTGGTTGATGACTCACTTGTATATGTTCTTGGGGGATTCAGAAGCTTGTTTATGTTGTTGTTGGGTCCAGTATGAAAATTGGATGAAATGTGGCCTTTCATATTATGTGTTGTGCTTCAGTGTATCCAGTCTGAAAATTGATGAAACGTGGTACCTAGAGGAGAGAATATTGTAGGTCAGCACCTACGTACTAGTATCTAAGCTAGTACAAGAGCTAAAGGAAATCTTTGGAGCATTGTAGCAGGTAGCAGCCTGCGTACTAGTAAATGGATCGGCTAGTACAAGAGCAAAGGGGGTTGTAGCTCCCGTACTGGTATAAGACTGCACCGGTACAAACATTGTAAAAGGATTTTCTTATTAAGAAGAAGATTGAGATGACTTGCAGCAGGTGGTTTTCTCCCGCATTGGGTTTCCACCTTATATCATGGTGTTCATGTGTGTGCCTTATGTGTGATGATCTATTCCATGTTACTGCATCTGTTAACTGATAATATGATTGATAATGTTCTAATGCACTCATTGAAGATCAATTAACTTAATCATAAGAAGTTGTGGAAGTAGCATATATGAATCTGATTATGGAAATGGAAAAAGTTTTATTAATGTGATAATACTGATTCACCCCCCTTCTCAGTATTATTTCCAACAAAACCCCGAGTTGAGATGAAGGGAGAGGACAATGCTAGGAAACCCAAATGTTGGAAGAAGGTATGTTGGAATCGAGAAGAGGAGGAAGGATGTTTCTTGTATATTATGGAAATAGGATTGTAGAGCCTCTACTTTACACTTGATTATCCATCATTACCTACAGTTTTCCCTCATTCATCTCTCTCTTTTGCTTCATTTTCCTTGCAAACCAACCCAGATCATTACATTTAATGTCTTTAAGCATGATTAAGGAATTTTTCTAATGTGTGACTGTTTTGTTTAGATTTTGACATATTTACAGGAATTCCGCAGCCATCTGATGATTCCGTAGCCTTTTTGTTAATCTCAAGGTTCCACGTGTCATTTTGCCAAACGAGCCACATGGGCACTTAGGAATCAAGGTGCTCGAGGTTCCTGTGCTATTGGTTCAGCCAGCCACGTCATCTGTACCTCCGGTTAACGAGGGTCAAGTTACGGTCAACAAAGGCAGCTTAACGGTGATGCGTAAGCTATTGGGTCACGTCAGTTCAAACGGTGAGTTGTCTGTCTTACGCAGGCTGTGGGGGACATAATCCAACTCTGGATTCAATGCCCATAATGACCAGAACCTCCAGTTCATCCACGAGGCTTATGACGTGTTATTGAACCTTAATTACGCATGACAGTTAGTTTATTTTTCAAGTTTTAGCTGTACGCATTAGGCCATCTTTCAGATGCCTATAAAAACTTGCGTCTGCGTACGCTTATGGTTACTTTTTAGTTGCTGTGTTTTATGAACTTGTTATCATTTTAGTGCATTCCAAGACTCTGTTTTAATAGTGTTGTTCTAGCACTCTTGACTGTAATTTTCTGCATATGGAGTAATAGAAGACAGCGTTGTTCTGAAGTTTTCAAATCCTTGAGTCTTCTTTGGGTATTATGAATGGAGGGCCCCTGTTCATGACTGCCCTTGTATAGTATTTCATGTTTATATTCTTGCTATTTCTTTATTTTCCATTCAGCATTTCCTTTTCTTGAAACATGTACAGCTTAATTTACTTTCATTGTTATTTCATTTGCAGCATTCATTTTGACTGATCAGATTTGTTTTTCTGCAGGTTTTTAAACCCGGGATTGTGTGTGTGTTTGTGTATTTGCTTTATATCTAGTGGTAGTTTCAGTTGACAGATTCAAAGTTGCTGCCTTTACTTTACTTTCATAGCTGATTTTTAGTTTAATTTCTCAAAGTTGTCTGCTAACATATGAATGATCTCTTTATCACAAATTGTTTATCTTTTAGAGATCGGAATACTAATAACTTACAGCTGGCTTTGAGTACTTTTTAGACTAATATTTAACTACTTTCTAATCGTGCTTTACATAGTACCATATGATAGAAGCAGAGAGTTAGAAAGAGCAAAACATTATAACTAGTCTTTAAAGTAGATTTTTCTCATTTTTGATCACTTTTCTAACTCATCTTTAGCTACTTCCTAATCGTGTTTTACACAGTACTATGTGTTAGAAGCAGGGAGTTAGGAAGAGATAAACATTATCATTGGTTTTTAAAGTGATTTTCTTACCTTTTATTTGCAGCAGCATGAATGGTGTCTAATTCCATTAGAAAGTGGTTCTTTGCTTTCAAGTCATTTCAAGTTATTTATTTCTTTCAAGCTTTTCCTTTTCAGCAAGTAGTTAGAAACCACTAATCACACACTCTCACTCATCTAGAACTCACCTTACACACACTATCACTCATCTGTTTATAAATCACCACTCCATCTTAGGAAGATAAATTAACCACAAACAACACCCCAAACGACAAAAAGCTCTAAGAGGTTGCTTAAGTACATATAGTACACCTTCACTTCATCAGCTTACGAGCCCCGGGTTGACAATTAATGACATCAATTTAGAAACACTAAATTGACTAAACAAGGATCACAACAGGAAACCAGAGGAGGACCATCTCGAGATGTTGTGGAAGTGGAATCGCAATAGGGAATGGATGGGGAATCCTCATTGAAGGTTGTAGAATTAGGATCGCAAGATTAACACCCATGTTGGCATGAAGACGATGATAATGTGGGTGATGGGATGAGGAGGTTGTTTGAAAAGGAACAAGCATCCATCAAAATTCAGCAGTCCCAACCCCGAAATATAAGTGGCATTTTCCCTGACCTTCCCCTGGTACTTTATCACAAACCAGAAGAATTTATCATTAACTTAGCCAAAGTGGCATGAGTATACAGTGTGCGGGAGAAATACAAGACTGGTCTCAATATTGGAAGTAATACGAGAACCGACTATAGCAGTAACATGGGACTACACAGATCCCTATAGTCAGGAAGAAAAGGTTTTGTGTTGTTAGCCCAAACTCAGATCAGTATGGCAGGATCATTTACTAGATATCCGGAATTTGCTGGAAAGGGGAATGAGAATGTGGAGCAACACTAGTGCCTCTGTGAAGCCATCTGGAGGGCCCATCGGACTCTAGATAATGTTCGGGCAGTGGAATTCTAGACCATGCTAAGAGAGCGGGCTCTACGATGGTTCATAAAGTGGGCGGAACAAAACCAGAACCCCACCATAGATGATATTAAGAGGGGATTTGTGCAGGAATTCAAGGTACTGCAGACAAATCAGCAGGGGTTATTAGAGCTGTGGGAAATTAAGCAGAGGGAGGGTGAGATGGCTTAGGAGCTCATTCAAAGGTTTAAGGATGCCATTGCCAAGCTGAGTTACACCTTGGACCCAAACCACTAGTGGGACTGGTTCATCAAGGAACTCTTGCCCTTGACCAAAACATTGCTGATACAACAGAAGATAGGAACCCTACACAATGAATTAGAGCAAGCCTCTTAGATAGAGGCAATGGCAGGATATCCACATGAATAATGGAGAGGCATGAGTCTACAAGATCTGGTGATCATAGGCCTGGAAAGCTAGATTGTGAACCTGATCGAGAAGTTGAGAGATCTCCAGCCCACACGACTAGCCAGGTCCAATGTTTGGTGCACCCATTGCCTGGTGGAAGGGCATGTTGCGATGGAGTGCCTGCGATTGTGGGGTATTAACCAAATGGGGGGGGGGGTGGTGGGGTCGTCAAGAACCCCTCCCACCACAGGAGTTGCAGAAATTAGAGCGCAAGGACCCTTCCCATGAAGAAATAACATAGACTTCTGTGAAATTTGTAGAATGTATGGACACCTGCCGCAGATGTGTCCAATTCTAAAAAAGTATTCTAATGTCCCCAATAACAACTACTGCGAGTTCTGCACATCAACCACTCATCACATTGATCAGTGTCGAGCACTGGATGCTCTAGCAGAAAGACTGGACAGATCCACATTCAGGGTCAATGAAGTGAGTCGAGGGGGGCGAGGAGGAAATGGATGTGGAGGAAGAACGAGAGGTAGAGGACCCTTAAGGTGCTACAATTGCGATTAGGAGGGACATGTCACAAGGGAATGCCCACTTCTGAGAAGACCATGGTGTTCACAGTTCAGAGTTAACACCCATGCGATAAAGGATTGCCCAAAGCTTATTGCGAAATGGGAAGAGAGAACCGGATAGCGAGGGGCCAACCTGGTGAATGGTGAGCCTCAGATCGACGAGGGTTTCCCCGTGACAAATATTAATATAGTCACCCGAGGAGGGAAGAATACATGGGAGGATCACCACACTGAGGAACCCTCCGTGATCGTTAAAGCAGCGTCACCATGAAGAGCATATCAACCCGAATGCCAAAAGCAGTATTATCAAGAAGCAACCAAATTTTTCAAGGGAATGACTGAAGATAGGGACACCCAAAGATTGCAAGTCCATGAGCCCACTCCCACCTAGCCCATTGGGGAATGGTTCAAGTTATTCTTGAAAATTTTTGAAGACGAGGTCATGCTAAAGGAATTACAGAAAAGCATAAAGGTTGCAGTATTTGTGGAAAAAGAAGAAGCGGAACAATGATGTGAAACCTAGCTAGAAAAAGCCTCTAGGAGAGTGAAGTGGAATAAGATAAGAAGTGGAAAAGGAATTATGAATAAATTCACAGGTGGAAAGATTCCAGATAAGGGACACCATGCTAGATTTAGGGTCAGATGTAAACATCCTACCCTGGAAGACCTGGGAGGCAATGGGGAAGCCACAACTGAAGTACTCGCCAATTAAATTAAGAATAGTGAATTAGTATTGTATATTTCCTATCGGGAGACTAGAAAATGTAGAGCTTGATGTGGTAGGGGTGAAAATGTAAACTGAGCTTGAAGTAATAGATATTATGAGGGATAAAGATCTGTATCCAACACTCTTGGGGACTGACTGGGCATACGAGAACTATGCTGTCGAAGAAGGAGTTGATGATTTTTGAAGTAGAAGGGATGAAGGTGATCCAGCCATTGGACCCTTACCAAAGACCCAGGTTTATAGAGCCAATGGGTGACAGAGAGGAATCAAGGGTGTTAGATCAGTTGTATATGCTCACAACAGGGAAAAGGGAGGACTATATAAATCCTATAGTCGGAGGATCAGTTAGCTGGAGAAGCATCCAAAGCTCGAAAGTTGGTTGATAGGTTGCATGGGAACCATGGCAACAGGGTGGATATGAATTGACAACCTGGTGATGTGCAATGATAAGCCGAGTAAACTGTGGAGACATGGGAAGGGACAATGGCCCAAGGTACTGTGGCCTTGAGCCAATAGATCAGTTCTTGGATAGGGTGGACCAGGATGTAGGAGAAGACCAGAGAGTTCCCTTGCTAGACATTGTGCTCATGGAAACACCAACAAGATGGTGGAAGGCACACTACCAAGTACTAAAATACTAGAAGGACACTAAGCAAGAAATGAAGGAGAGTTTTAGCAAGAAAGAAGATCGGCCATAGGAAAAAAAGGAATACATGGGGAATTGAAGTCCTGAGGAGCACATCAAATATTGCACGAACAACTAGGAAAGTCAGGGACTGCCATGGAACCTATGGGTACATGATTTTATGCATACCCTCAACACCATCCCCCACACTTGGTATATCCAGGAGGAGCTACGATGACAAACAGCTAGTTGAGATGCCTTGGAAGCATAGTTCGTCGATGATTTTTCATTCAAAAGAAGTGAAGCAAAAGTGTCAGAGGTACTTTAGGTGATAAAGAGGGTTTTGTTCACCCCATAGACGCTAGTTGAAGGGGAGCACAAAGAAAACTTTCTGCAGTGCTTGTATGATATGGAATCGCCAGGATTTGTGACATGCGACAAAATTGATGCAAGACCAGAAGAGGATGGATTGGATGGGCTTAGACACCTAGCCTATGAAGAAACAAAGGGAGAAATAAGAATTTGGGAGAACCCCTCGACGGAAGGTGCCCATCTCCTACCAGTGAAGTTGAGAAAATAGATCGTAGGAATGGAAGATAAGCCCAAGATGGCATCAATAGGAGACTACTAGGAAGAATAGACCACCAAAGAAATTTTTGATTTATTACAAGAATATCAGGACATTTTCCCAACTTCGGTAGCAGAACTCAAAGGGATAAAAGGTAACCTGGGAGAGATGAAAATTGTTCTAAAACTAGGTGTGCAACCAGTAAAGCACAAACCATACTGACTGAACCCAAGGGTAAAATAGAAAGTTAAGAGGGAGATTGACAAAATGTTGGATGCATGGATCATATTTATGGTAGATGAAGCTGACTGGATAAGCCCCATAGTTATTCAGAACAAGAGGGATGTGACTGAGATTAGGGTATGTGTTGACTACAGAAGCCTAAATAATGCATGCGTGCATGACCTGTTCCCCACGCCATTCAGCGACGAAGTCCTAGAAAATGTTGTGGGGAATGATGCATACTCATTCACAGATGGGTTCTTAGGCTACCACTAGGTTCGGATAGCTGAAGAAGATAAAAGGAAAACAAATTTCAAGACGGAGTCGGGGTCATATGCATACAATGTAATGCCATTCAGATTAAAGAATGAGCCACCAATTTTCTCAAGGATTGTAATAGCCGCATTCCGGGATTACATTCATAAGTTTCTAGAAGTTTACATAGATGACTGGACAATATAAAGCTTGCTGAAGAATCATACCAACCTATTGAGAGTGATGTTTGAAAGATGTAGATAGTTACAGATCTCTTTAAATTTGAAAAAATTCTTTTTTGCAGTTTCCTTTGGAACTATACTGGGCCATATTGTTTGCAAAGATGGATTCTGCATGGACCCTGCCAAAATAGCAACAATTGTCCACATGGAACCACCACGTAATGTGAAGCAACTAAGAGAAACTCTAGGCCACATGGGGTACTACAGAAGGTTCATCACGAACTATGCAGCCATAACAGCTCCAATGGAGAAACTAATAAGGAAGATGGAGGAATTCATTTGGACCATGGATTGTCAAGCAACACTAAACAAATTGAAAGAAAGGTTAGTAAGTGCCCCCATATTAGTGTACCCCGACTGGAACAAAATGTTCCACGTATACATCGACGTGTCTGGAATAGCACTAGGAGCAGTCTTAGTGCAACCAGGAGAAAAGATGGACCATCCGGTATACTACGTAAGCAGAAAGCTCTCCACGGTGGAAAAGAACTACACAACAACAGAATGAGAAGCTCTGGAAATGGTCTACTCTCTCCAAAAGTTCAGGCACTACCTGCTAGGTGTGCCATTCAAATTCTTCACAGACCATTTTTCGTTGAAGTACTTAGTAAACAAGATGGTATTAGAAGGAAGAATATGTAGGTGGTTGTTACTATTTCAAGAGTTTACATTTTAAGGGGTTGCTAAGCCAGGTAGATTGAATGTATAGCCAGATCACCTGTCTCGGCTAGAAACAAGGGGAATTACAGAGAAATAGATGTGTGATTACTCGATGCTGACTTGTTCAGGATAGAATCCATATCCTATCACCTAGAGGAGATTGCTACTTTACTAACAATAGGTAGTTTCCCACAAGGATACATGGTAACACAGAGGTGGCACTTAGTGGTTAGAGTAGCAGATTACCAGCTCATAGTGGGACACCTCTACAAAATGGGATTGGACCAAATACTTAGACACTGTGTCCTACAACATGAAAGAAAGGCCGTCCTATGGGAGTGCCACGTAGGGGTCGCGGGAGGCCATCTAGGAGGCAAGGCTACCACAAGGAAGATACTACATGTAGGATTATGGGGCCCACTATCCATAAGGATTCGAAAGCATTTGCCAAAGAATGCAATGTCTGTTAGAGGGTTGGTAAGCCTTCTCAACATGATGAGCTACCACTACACCAAGTCCATATGGTGCAGATCTTAGATAAGTGGGCAGTAGATTTCATCGGGCCAATTTCTCCACCAGTAAGACACTCCCGAGTCCGATACATAATCATGGCGACAGAATACCTCACAAGATGGGTAGAGGCCGCACCAGTGAAAGACTGCACTGTAGAAATAACGTCAAGATTCATTTTTGAAAATATTATTTCAAGGTTCGGATGCTCGAGGAGCCTCACAAGTGACCAGGGCACTCACTTTCTGAATGAAACAATTGACATTCTGTTAAAAACTTTTATGGTGAAGGATAATAAGAGTAGTCATTATCATCTACAAGAAAATGACATAGTGGAGGCATTTAAAAAATACTCAAAAAAGGTCTAACAAAAATCATATATGCCAACCGGGATGACCGGAATGAAATAATTCCAGCGACTATGTGGGCATATAGGACAATAGTTAAAAGACACCACAAACAAACTCCATTCTAGCTCATCTACGACAGAGAGGCGGTGGTGCCAGCGGAGTTTATGCTGCCCAACATGATAATCTCAGAGGCTACATGAATAAAAGATAGTAGTGCCTTGTGAAACAGGTTGAGCTAGCTAATGGAACTCGACGAAACTCGGTTCCTAGCAGAATTCCATCAATTAGTCGAGCAATGAAGACAAAAGGCCTAGAGTTTGAAGTCGGAGACCAAGTGCTCCTTTATGACATCAAGTACCTAAAGTTCCCGGGAAAACTACAGATGCACTGGTTAGGCCCATTCATAATCACATAAATAAAAGAATCAAGCACGGTAAGACTCGCACAATTGGATAAAGTCTTGCTATAGGGATGGGTGAATGGTGCATGCTTGAATTCTTCCGCAAGTAAAAAAAAAGAAAATTATTATCTTTCGAATAATAAGGTTGCGGCCATGGTTGGGATACCACAAACCATTTGTAGTCCGGGGGGTAGTGTTAGTGGCCATATAATGTTAGGGATCACATTGGTAGGCCTAGTCAGCAGGGACAGTAGCCACGTGTTCACACAAGATGCCGATGCAATCCTCACCAACTAGGACCTAGAAATTCAACGATACATTGATTTTAGGCAGAAAACAACAACCACAGTCACCAAATTGGAGCCTTTGTTTGGAATGGAGGAGCCACAAGGTCAAGAAAGGGCCACATGAACAAATTCCATGCCGCAAGCTAGGATTGAGACAAAAGAAATGCCTACTCCGCAAGCAAGTATCGAAGCAGTGAAAGTGCCGGCACAGTAGATAGTGGAAACATCACCGGGAGTAATGCAACCACCACCTGTAGAACACATGGAAGCAGCAGCAGAACTGCTAGAGGTCGAAATGACGACTCTGGGATGAGTCAAGAAATTATGGTCGAGGCCTATTAGAGCCTTCATTAATTTTGAATGATTTTGACTAGTTTTGACTGACCGAAGGGCACGAAATGACAAATGGTAGCAATAGTTTGGTGGTGGAATGAACAGTTGCGGAGGAGTGTCGGCAAGGTGGAAGTGGAAGGCAAAGGTGGCCGAGGAGACGTGAAGGTGTAGAAGAAACCAAGGGAGCAAGTAGTTGAGTGAGAACTGGTAGTCCAGATAGTTGGGAAGGATATAAAAGGGGAAGAACAAGAAGGAAGAAGGTTGTTATTGAACCCGCCAGAGGAAGAAGGAGTTGGTTGCAGAAGAGGTACGCAGGTGCAGATGCTGAGCAGGGGGAACTGGGATCCAAGGGACTGGGTTGCGGAGCTGATCTGACTTGAGCTATTGAGCTGGGTATTCTATGTATTGTTTATGGTGAAATGCCAGAATCTATTGTATTCTGTTATGCTAAGTTAATATAAACAGAGTTGATGGTTGTTGAGACTTTTAATGTATTAAGCATTGTGCTTTGTGAGCCTATTAAAATTTTAAATAGTCTACCTGTTGCATGTAGATGCTGAATCATAGATTGATGCAAGGGTGTTGTTAGTTTTGTGTTGTTTATGATGGATCTATGCGTGTGAGTTATGGGTAATGTTATCCTTTTCTCATGTACTATGGATGCATATGTGTGTTATCGCCTGTGCCCGATTGATATTCTCTCGACCCCATGTTGAACCTTTCTCCCTTTTGGTTGTGGTGCACTTCAGGTGGGACTCCTTGCCCATCAGGGTGAGGTGAAAATGCCAACAATGTTCTAGACTACAACATACCACTGTTGGCCTCCTGTGCCTGGACCTAGGGTCTTTTCCCTGATGACTCTTTCAAGCCAACATGAAGAAAATTCCATAAAAATGTAAAATAATCCAAAAATATCATGTATATTGATATATAGTCGATTTGACCCATACCTTGAGAGACTCTATTATATTGCAACTTCCATGCAAGAGGTGTCATTCTTTTTGGTCTTAATCTAGTCTCTTCTTTCCCATTAAAAATATGTTTTTTTTTTTTTTTTTTTTTTTTTTGTTTTTTTTTTTTTTTTTGGTTTTTTGGTTTTTTGGTTTGTTTTTTTTTGTTTTGTTTTTTGTTTTGTTTTGTTTTGTTTTGTTTTTGTTTTTTGTTTTGTTTTTGTTTTTTGTTTTTTGTTTTTTGTTTTTTGTTTTTTGTTTTTTGTTTTTTGTTTTTTGTTTTTTGTTTTTTGTTTTTGTTTTTGTTTTTTTTGTTTTTCCTGTACTTTGGTACCTATGGTTCTTAAAAAGGAAGTTCCTATACTCATCAAACACCCCCTTTCCTAAGCTTCTAGAATGACAAGATTTCATATTAGGACCACAAACTAGACAAACCAATTTATCCTTTGTTTGAAGACCTGCAAGAAATGGAATACTTTTTATACCAATTATTTTAAATATGTACAATGAAGGTCGAACTATTTAAAAAACATACTTGAAATGAACTTCATAAAATTAAACACTATTAAAGTGCCGGGTAACATTATAACATACCACGTAAATGTTTTATCCCTGGGGCATCGTGAATTGTCCATACAAGAATTGCATGGAATTAAAATTCCCTTTGTGCAACTATTGGTCTAGAGATATCATAAATAGTGACACCATTCCATAATTCCACTAACTCATTGATAAGAGGCTCGATATATACATTCATATCTTTGACTTGGTACTTACCTAATTGATTGAACATATAATACATAATTACTACACATATGAGTAAATAAAAATATTTATAAGACATAATTATAATCAATATAATTGAACGTATATGAGTAAAGTAAAAAAAATATAGGACATTATTATGAAACAAACAAGACAAATGAGATGTTATTGTGCTAAAAAAATATTCTAAACAAATTATAAATACCTTGAACAATCATTGTCAACATTATGTTCTCCCTCTTTATTGACTTCCACGGAGGAATGCTATTGTTGCTAACAAAAACGGGCTACGCCGAGTAAGTAGACCTGGGCTCTCCAAATGGATTAACACTGTCAGTTGCTAATGAAAGCCTAAGATTACGAGGTTCTCTTTTAAAGTCTGGCAATTTTTCTTCTATATTCCTAAATGTAGATCCATCTGTATGCATTCGAAGAACACCATCTTCACTTCTATTCATTTCATTGCAATACATAAGTACTAATACACTATTGCACCTGAATAATTGTCGTAAACGTGGAATTATGGGAATATAACGAAGAACCTTGTGAGGAACATTTTTTTTTATACTTTATCGGTTTCATATATACTCTCATCACATTTTGGGCATTTGTCTTTAAATGCATGTTCTTTATAATAGAGAACATCATCATTAGGGCATGCATGAATAAATTCATACTCCATTCCAATATCTTTCATAATGGCATGTAAATCTCAGTACGTACGAGGTAAAACATTTGACAGTGGTAACATAGATTCACCTAATAATATACAACATAAAAAAATAGTAGTGGTTAATGTACTAAACAATATTAATAGTACATCTTGCATCTAAATGTTACAAAATTAATGAAATGATGCAAATCAATGTACTAATATTAAAAAAAAAAATGGAAAAATTAATTTCTTTATAATGTATATATATAGTGGTAAATGCCACAAAAAATATTACATACATTAGGAGTTGTGTCACGCATGTGTTTGACAAACCATTCACCACCTTTAAGTTGACCAAAAACAATACAACATAGAGAAGAGATGTTTTTGAGCCTTCATAAAGAGGTTCAGTTTCCCTCTCAAGTACAGGTAAATCAAAATCAAGGTCATCATAATTAATTCCAACATTATTAAATTTCTTCCGGATCAATTTATTTATCCCATCTTCTTCAACTATGTTATCAATATCATTATCTTCTTCCATAGGATCATTAGCTTGATCCTCAATACTAATCGCTCCATGTTATTGAACAGGTGCTTGTACTACAACCACCTCTTCCTCGTTGATAAATGCCCTAGCGGGGTGATATTATACAATTAAAATCAATAAAGTAATATTTGTATATATAGAAAATATTGAAATGTCTATATAACAACAATTCACAAATATAATATATAATGAAAACAAATACAACAAAGACAAAGAAAAAAAGAAAAAAAAACGACATTTAACTTCTAACACTTTTTCTGATTTTACTCATTCTGTCGGATTCCACCATTGGAATTTCCACCCAAATGTAGTAATGGATGATGATGAATACCAGTTAGAGACTTCCAATAAAAGGAGAGTTCGATTCAAGTGGGAAGAGGACTTGGGTTAGGGATCTTAGAAGAGAATTGACTCTCGCAGCATCAAGAAGAAAACGCCCAGATACACAAGGTACATGACACCTTCTAGTTCAGAGGGAGAAATTGCAGCCATACCTCTAGGAGTGAGGTGGGGTGATGCAGTGCCCTAATCCTAGAGTTGTAAATATTTGGGCAAGGTCATAGGAGAGAAGTAGTATTTGTAGTATACTCTTCTCATGGATCATTACCCTTGCTACAGAGACCCACAATATTTAGTAGTAGAAGGATCAGTGTCAGTTGATGTAGTCAAATATTGAGAAACAATTAAAGACAATTTGCAATCAAATGTTGAGGAGCATAGAACAATATTGATAGGAGTGCTGGAGGCACAATGCAAAATCAACAACAATGCAGTTTTCAAAGTAGACAATGAAGAGACTAGTAGCAATCAAATGATTAGGAGACATTTTCAAATTAGAGAGGTAGTTGATTCAGTATTTTGGATGCTTCTCAATTGTAGTTGTTGTAGTAGAAACATCAATAGTGAGAGGTAGTGCTACAATGCATTCCACAAGATCTGGATTGGGGTTGTGTAAGGCCCTTTTCTTGCTAAGTGGGAGTGTTGAAATTGTAGCAAGAAAAATCTTTATTTGATTAGTCCCTTAGTAAAATGGAAAAAAAATTATTTTCCACATAGTAGCCGAATGACTTGGATTTCAGTTAGCTAGAGTGACATGGTCCTGTCTCCTAGTTAGATGAGTAAATTTGAGGTTGTAGGCTAAGAGTAGAGTTTTCCATGTATTAATTGTTAAGATTTAGAAATCTAGTTGAGTTATTGTTAGTTGAACTTAGTTAATTGAGATCAAGTCATTAGTTGAGTTATTTGAAGGTCAGTTGAGTAGCTAAGACTATTGTTAACTCACTAATCTCTCAATTAACTAGTCAATCATCTAAAAATAGACCTAGTTATGCATGGAATTGGAGTTTCTTAGTTGAATGAATGGAAAAGGCACATTTTTATTTATAATTGTATACTATTGATGTACCATTAGTTTGCACTAAGAAAGTAATCAATCTTCTAGGATTGCGCAAGGAAATAAGAGGTTGGAAAATACTTGAATTGGCTAAGCGTTGGATAGAGTGGGTTAGGAAGCAGGAGAATAAGATTGCGCTATAAGGTGAGCTTCAGAGTTGAAGCAAGACATTGTAATTGTTTCACTTATCATTTGAATTAATGCAATGCAACAAAGGGGTTTTCCTAGCTGGGTTCCAATCATTGTGTTCTTGTGGTTTTGATGGTTGAATGGCATTGCATGTATTTCTAAATTGTTATTTCCATTCCACATAATATCAGAGGAAATTTTTAAACTCTTTTTTTCAATTCGAATTCATCAATAGTAGAAAATTTCTATTAATTTCTACATACTTTGTAAGTATTTCTCAAATAAGAGATAAGATTCAAGAAATTGGAGAATCCATCCCTAATCAAGAACTAATGATTAAAACACTCAATGGCCTTCCTAGATCATGGGATGCATTTACAGTAAGTATGAGCAATTGGAAGGAATCTCCTACATTTGAACAAATATGAACATCATGTGCTAAATAAGGAGCAAGATTAATGACCAGAGATTGAAAAGATGAGGAAGTTCAAGCCCTTGTAGATCATTTCAAGAACAAAGGAAAGAAGAAATTTGGATCTCAACACAAAATTTAGGAAAGGGATCTTCTTCCTCTAATAATAAGAAAGACTTATCAAAGATACAATGTTATGGTTGTCAAGATTATGGACATTTCGGGAGACATTGTCCTAATAAGGCTAACAAGAAAAGAAAAGGGAAACAACATGCTTTCACAACAGAAGTTGGGGAAGATGAGAAACCAAAGAACACCAAAGGTGGAAATGATTTCTTCTATTATTCCACTTTGACAGGTTCCCTTGCATATGATGATGACATATATCTAGTAGATAGTGGAGCATGGAGGCACATGACCAGAGAGGGTGGGAATCTTTCAAGCATGATAGAAAATAACTTTTCTCAAAGGGATGAATTGGGAGAAAATAATAGCTATGTATTCAAAGGAGTTGGAAATGCATCCATAGAACTAGAATTTGGTAACAACATGCATCTTAACGATGTCCTTATGTATTAGGTTTGAAAAGGATTCTTATCTTTATTTCTTGTTTAGAAGATAAAGGGGATATGGTTTCTTTGGAGGATGGAAAATTACTTGTTTGGTCAAAGGGATATAGTATAGTTGATGCTAGGGCTATTGGGATTTGTGAAGAAAGAATGTATAGACTTGTAAGTCAACTAGATCAAGAACTAATACATGAATAAATAGATCCTAGTGAGTTATGGCACCGAAGGTATGGACACCTTCATTTTAGAGAATTGACTGAATTAAATGAAATAGTGTCAGGAGTTCCTGAACTACAAGTCAAGAATGATGGTGTTTGCAAAGGTTGTGCTCTTGGAAGGAAAATCAAGAAACCATTTCCAAATAGTGACAATAGATCTAAGGAAGCCTTGGACTTGATTCACTCTAATGTATGTGTTCTAATGCCTATAAAATTTCTTGGTGGTTCATTATACTATGTGCCATTTATTGATGACTTCTTGTGTAAGACATGGATATATATCATGAAGACAAAAGATGAGGTATTCAAAAAGTTATAGGAATTCAAAGTTGAAGTGGACAACTTGATAGGTATAAATATCAAGACAATGAGATCTAAAAATGGAGTAGAATACACCTTGAAGGGGCTTGTTTTTTTTTCAAGCAGGATGGGATTAAGATGGAGCTAATTGTTTCGATAACCCAAAATAGAATGGTGTAGCAGAAAGAAATAATAAGTCCATTGAAGAATATGTCAAGGCCATGATGCATGATTTGGACTTATCATTGTTCTTAAGGGGGAAGCATCACTGTCAACTATGTACATTGAAAATCGAAGTCTTCATAGAATTTTGGAAGGTAAGAATCCTGAAGAAGAATTCTCGAAAAGGAAGCCAACGGTCAAGCACATGAGAATATTTGGTTGTGTTGTATATATTGATGTTCCTAAGGATAATAGGAACAAGATTGAGACTTCAGGAAAGAAATACATATTTTTTGGATATAGTGAATTTTCAAAGGCCTATAGAACATACATTCTAGAAAAACGATGGATTGAGGTCAACCTAGATGTTACTTTTAATGAGAAAGTGGCATATTGAAGGTCTAAGGAAGTCTCTGTAGATTCCTTGGATGAAGTAAAGCAAGAAGCATAAAAGGAGGAACATTCATGTTGTACAAAATGTACCAGAAGGTCAGAATGACCTCAAGATCCTGCATAACTAGTTATAGTTAAAGAGATCAAGAAGAGACCAACATGGCTTAGATACACATTGGATGAGGCAGAAGGAAATGTTGGGTTTCAAATCTACTGGAAGATGGATCAATAAGGTCATCTACTATCTATTCAAAAAATTCAAGAGTCATGGATTCTTGGCTAGCCTTATAGGATTTCTTACTGATGATAATGCATGGATCATTAATAGTGGAGCATCGAGACATATTATAAGTGAAATTAGGCAACTTCAAAAATGTCAAAAGAATCATCTTCCCATGCAGTGGAATTGGGTGACAATATGTTGTTAGAGGCATGGGATCTACATCATTAAAGTTGGACAATGGATCGAAGCTGCATCTCAACAACATTCTCTATGTTCCAGGTTTGAAAAAGTATTTACTTTCTATTTCTTTTTTAGGAGATAAAGGGGAAATACTTTCTTTTGCTGATGGAAAAGTTTTGGTTTGGGGAAAGAATTGTAGTATTGACAAAGCTAGTGTTATTGGAGTTTGAGAAGGAAGTATTTATCGGGTTATCACCCCATTTCCTCAAGATCCTGTTCATATGGAAATAATTCCCATTGAACTATGGCATCGAAGGTATGGCCATCTTCATTATAGGATCATCCCTACACTTAGTCAATTGGTTAATGACATTCCTTATATGAAATTGGATCATGAAGGTGTATGAAAGGGATTCTCTTTGGGGAAGTATACTAGAAAGCCATTTCATCATAATGAATCTAAATCTAAGGAAATATTAGATCTCATCCATTCTGATATGTGAGGGCCCATGTTTGACAAGAAACTTGGAGGTCATCTCAAATATGTAACATTCATTGATGATCATTCAAGGAAGACATGGATCTATCTACTCAAAACTAAATATGGGGTATTTGATAAGTTCAAGGATTCTAGGGTTGAGGTGGAAACCTTAACCGAAAAGAAGATAAAGAATCTAAGGTCTGAAAATGGTGGCGAATACACTTCTAAAGAGTTAATTGAAAATTGTAAAAATAAAGGTATTAAGAGGGAGCTCATTGTTCCCTACTATCCAAATAAAAATGGATTGGCCAAAAGAAAGAAGAGGTCAATTGAAGAAGGCATTAGAACTATGCTACCAGATCAATATCTACCGAAATTCTTATGGGGTGAAGCAACGATGATTGTCGTGTATGTTCAAAATAGAAGTCATAAGATTTTTGATAATACTACACTCGAAGAAGTATTCATAGGAAACAAGCCGAGTGTGGATCATTTCCGAATATTTGGAAGTCCAGCATATGTCCATGTTCCAAAGAACAAGCGAAAGAAGTTGGACTCAACAAACATTAAGGGAATATTCGTTGGTTATAGTCTCTCCTCAAAATCTTATAGAATCTACATAAAGGAGGGAAGATACATTGAAGTAAGCAGGGATGTCATATTTGATGAGAATAAAGCTTACAATAAATCAAAGGATATTTCCTATTGATTTGGATGAGGAAGAAGCTCCCGTATTTGAAGAAGATGAAGTTCATGAGAAGTCAACTCCAATTGATGAAGAAGAAGGACCAAGTGAGCCTATTTAATCGATGGGTATCCAAACCACAAGGAAAAGGCCATATTTGTTGAGATCTACATTAGAAGATGTTGAAGGACATGAAGTTGCGAAAGGGTCCTCCAGGGAAAGTAAGAAACAAAAAAGGTATTCTAGTTATGCTGCATATATGACAAGGTTGATTGAAGTTGAGGCATCTACATTTTAGGAAGATGAGCATGAAGAGGTTTGGAAGAAAGATATGCAGGAAGAATGTCAATCCATCATGAAGAATGGGGCTTGGGAAAATTTTCCTAGACCTAGTAACAAATTGGTTGTCACATCAAAGTGAATTTATAAGACCAAACATGTTATTGATCGAAGTATAGACAAGTACAAGGCAAGGTTCATTGCAAGGGGTTTCTCTCAAAAGGAAGGAATTGACTATGAAGAAACATCTACACCTACTGCTAAGTACACTACCATTAGATCATTGGTTTCACTAACTGCTACAATGGGGTGGAATATCCATCAAATGGATGTTAAGACCACATTTATGAATGGGAGCATTGATGAGGAAGTGTACATTGAACAACCTCAAGGATTCAAAGTGAATAGCAAGGACTATCATGTTTGGAGACTCAAGAAGGATCTATATGGCTTGAAGCAAGTACCAAGGGCATGGTATGCAAGAATGGATGCATACCTTCTCAGGATTGGGTTTGTGAAAAGTACTTATGATCCAAATCTATATATCAAGGTCGTGAATAATGAGCTAGTCATTATTCTTCTATATGTGGATGATCTATTCATCACCGGTGTAGAACAAATAATTCAAGAATGCAAGAATATGTTGGTAGCAGAATTTGAGATGAAGGATCTTAGACTGATGCACTACTACCTAGGTCTAGAAGTATGGCAGAGACCTGGGGAGATATATTTCGGGCAAGGAAAGTACATCATCAAGTTATTGAAAAAATTTTGGATGATGGAATCCAAGACAATGGTTACTCCTATGGCCACCAAACTCAAGAAGTTGAAAAGCTCCAACTTGAGTCTCGTGGATCCCACCTTATACCAACAATTGGTGGGTTCCCTGATGTATCTGGTATACTAGGCTAGATATATATTTTGCAGTGAACATTCTTAGTCAATTTCAGCTGCAGCCTTGTCATGATCATTGGATAGTTTCCAAACATATATTGAGGTATCTCCGTGGCACTATACATCACTGCCTAAAGTATGATAGTAAGGAATTCAAGCTGAATGGCTTCACAGATTCTTATTGGGGTGACAGTGAGATTGATGGAAGGAGCACTACCAGAGGATGCTTTAGTTTGAGAGTTTCTATGATCTCATGGATGAGTAGGAAGGACGATCTCATTGCATTGAGTAGGCCCAAGGCAAAATATGTGGTTGCATGTGAAGTAGGAAAATAAGTTATTTGGTTAAGGAAGCTTCTGACAAACTTGTTCAAAATGTCTCTAGGTCCTACTGTGATTAACGGTGATAATCAAAGTTGTATCAAGATGTCTGGAGATCTCGTGTTTCATTCAAGGATGAAACATATCAATAATAAGTTCCACTTTATTAGTAACTTGGTGCGGGATGGGATCGTGAAGCTAGAATATGTTCTGGTAGACAAATAGGTACTAGACATCCTAACAAAGGCTCTTCCTAATAAGAAGTTTGAATATCTAAGGAACCTGATGGGTTTGGTAGATATTGGTGATTATATTGATGATAAAGGAATGGAAGATATTTTCTTAAGCTTTGTAAGTGAAGCATTTCTTGGGGAGACATTAGGCTGACACTATGTGTTCATGTTAGGAATCCCAAAATTGGAAAGGGGCGTTGTTTATTGAGCTCGAATTTTGGATATACACCTATATGTTTGGGTTGGTGGTTAGTAAGTAAGCCTGATGGAACCTAGAGGGGATGAAGGCATGAGTCCACCTTAGTCCCACATGGATAGATTTTCCTGGTCAGGAATCTAGTCTACGGCATTGCGGTGCCTAAATTGTTGAGTAACTGGTTGGATAGATTGCCTTAGTTAGGAATCTAGTCCATGGCATTGTGGTGCCTAAATTGTTGAGTGACTATTTAGATAGATTTCCCTAGACTAGAATCTAGTCGATGGCATTGTGGTGCCTAAAGTTTCTTCATGTATTCATATAGTTTGAGATCTTCCACTGTATTTTTACATTATAAATACCTCCCTAGTTAAGAGGGAGTGTTGGAAAAAGTAACTATGTTCAGTCTTCAATAATGTACTTGAGTCATTGTGTAATGTTCTTGTCAAAATAATAAAGAAAATCATTTCTATTATTGTACCAATGACTTTTTAAAGCATGGATTTCATGCTTGGGTCATCATGATATAAGTCAAAGTCCCCATTGTGGACTCCTAGGATTAATATTTAGTGTATAGAATCATTGTACATTTGAAGAGACCCTTCTTGGGCTTTCAAATCATGTAAAAAGGTTTTGTATCAAGCAAAATATGAATTATGTGTCCTCCACATCATGTCAGAATAAGGAATAACAAGTTAGCCTAGAGACCCTCATTCAACCCACTAGAACACTATATAAAGAAGGAAGTCGAAGTCATTTGGAAGCATCATTCTCACAAGAAATTTGATATCTTTTGGGAAGTGCTGGGAAGTGTTGGGGATGCCAATTCTGCTTCCGGGAGGAGGAAATAAATGTGAGATTTTGGGAGTCTCTAGAGAAGAGAAAAACCAAAGTTTTGGTACCTCTCTCTCTTTGTTTCATGGTCTGGTTTAGGAGATCTAGGTCTCCTAAGGTTTTGTTGCTACTGGGAGCTGCATGCTGTTGGGATCTATTGCATAGTCGAAGTTGCTGGAAAGAGGTCGAATATCTTGAATACTAACATGGTGTGGAGGGAAAGTATGGTCTTGGTCTAGGGTGAAAAGTCTCAAAGAATACTACTAAAAGGAATAATTACTTTGACTGGGTTTTCCCCTCAAAGGGGGTTTTCCCCTGGCATGTGACTATATCTTGTGTCTCTTGTTTTGTAATCTTCAAGTATGTATAATTTCTTGATGAAAGATAATATAATAAAGAAGTAAAATAATCGAACACACTC
Organism: Pinus tabuliformis; assembly: GCA_031772625.1. Taxonomy (NCBI): domain Eukaryota; kingdom Viridiplantae; phylum Streptophyta; class Pinopsida; order Pinales; family Pinaceae; genus Pinus; species Pinus tabuliformis. Next base: position 1,137,766,173 of record CM062809.1, on the reverse strand, counting down.
ACAAGTAATAATTAGGATTGGAGAAGAAAACCCTAATATAATATCTTTGATTTTCCAACAGTAGTGAGGGATAACATAGAAGTGGTATATGCACCATGAACAATCTTCAAGGGTACAATCTATCACATACTATGTTAGTAGTCAAAACACCATGACATTGACATAAAGGTGAGATGAAAGCATAGAAATGATTGATGGACAACCAAAATCACATATTTTCCATGACTCCATCTACACATTAGAGAGGGGAAACTTGATATTTGTATCTAATTGGATGATTTTGAATTCATGCAAATGATTGGGTCATTGAAGGAGTGCACCAACCATATTTATGGCATTAGGAATATATATTTGTTAGACTTAGAGGAAATTTAAATTCAACTCTCCATTTTTTAAATCTACCAAAGAGAAATATATCCTACTTATAGTCTAGATATTTTCAAAGATTAGGTAAGAAAAATAAAGCTAACCCTGTTTACGAATGAGATTTTTTCTAATGTGCCGAGGCAATGAGAAAAACTAGGATGAATGCTAAGAAATTCAGGCTTTCAGCCCAACTCTACCCACCCTTCCATGCGACTAGATGGTTAGACCAATAGCAGAAATTTTGGAAATAATACTGAGAGGGGGGGGGGGGGGGGGGTGAATCAATATTATCAAATCAATAAAACTTTTTCATTTCCATACTTAGATACATATACGCTACTTCATTTAATGGAACCCACGTGTATACTAATGGCAGAAGTGTCCTCAGACACGTAATTTTATTAATAAAAAAAACAATTACATAATTGATTTGCAAGAGCTTACACCTGAACAACCAAACACTCTTGCAATGAGCTATTTATAAGCTCCATGTCCTAACTACCTCTAATTATGGATCACTTACAAGTGTCCATTTACAATAAATGCTATTCAAACCAACTAGCTAACTAATCTCCTATAATAGAGCCTAAGATAGGACTCATTTGGAGAGTCATATCTTGTTACAACAATATGCTAATTCTAAAAATCTCCATTAAATAATTAAACATTCTAGAATAATAATTATTAATTTAATATCTTAAATTAATAATTATTTTATTCTAATTTTATAACCTATGATAAAAATTGTATTTTTGGATCATCTAACATTCCCCCCTATGATCCAAAGATACATTACAACAAATACCAAGTTCATCCCTGAACTTAGCAAATTTTATTCTGCCAAGCGGTTTGGTGAAAATGTCGGAGATCTGATCTTCGGAAGGACAATAAACTGGTTTGAGGACATCTTTGGCAATGAGCGACCTGATATGATGATACTTGGTGTCCACATGCTTTGTCTTTGAATGAAAAACTGGGTTCTTGGCAAGTTTGATGGCTGACTGGCTGTCAATGAACAATGATGTAGCTTCTCCCTGAGAAATGCCCAAGTCCTGCAAAATTCGGCGCAACCAAACAATTTCACATGCTGCTTCCCATGCTGAAATGTACTCTGCTTCTGCTGAAGAAGTGGTCACTGTAGCTTGCTTTTTACAACTCCAAGATACTGCTACTGACCCCATATTCATTAAATAACCTGATGTTGATGCTCGATCATCAATACTTCCAGCAAAGTCTGCATCAGAATATCCACCAAGTACAAAATTTTTAGTCTTTGTGTAAAGAAGACCAAAATATTTTGTTCCTTGGATATATCGAAGAACTCTTTTGGCTGCATTCCAGTGGCTGTCTCGTGGTTCCTGCATAAAACGTGAAAGAATACTGACTGCATAAGATAGATCAGGACGAGTATTGGTCAAATAAATCAAGCTGCCAATCAACTGTCTGTAAGTTGTACTGTCCACCTTTTCCCCCCCTTCAAATTTTGAAAGTTTCAAGTTTTGCTCCATGGGGGTGAGAACGGGCTTGCAATCTTGCATGCCAAATCGCTGAAGAACCTCTGCGGCATACTTACTCTGAGAAATGAAAATATGATGTGGATGTTGGAAGACTTCAACTCCAAGATAGTAGTAAAGTAATCCCAAATCTGTCATCTTAAAACCTGCATGTAACTCCTTTTTTACCTGTGCAAGATGATCATCATGATTGCCAGTGATGATCAAATCATCTACATACATAACAAGAATTACCAGATATTTGCCTTGTTGTCGCACATACAAAGTATCATCAGATTCACTGCGATGAAAACCAACTTTCTTAAGGTAATCATCCATCTTTGCATACCAGGCTCGGGGAGCTTGTTTTAACCCATATAAAGCCTTGATCAATTTGCAGACTTTATGTTCTTGTCCTTCCACTTCAAAACCTGGTGGTTGGGTCATATACACGTCCTCCTGTAAATCCCCGTTGAGAAAAGCACTTTTCACATCCATTTGATGAACTTTCCATCCTTTTTGAGCGGCCAATGCAAGTGTTAATCGGATGGTGTTCCATTTTGCTGTTGGAGAAAAAGTTTCTTCATAATCAATGCCTTCCTGCTGCGCAAAACCTTTTGCGACAAGTCGTGCTTTATACTTGTCAAGTTCACCCTTCTGATTATACTTAATTCTGTAAACCCATTTGCATCCTATGGGTTTAACATTTGCTGGACATCCAACAAGTTTCCAAGTGTTGTTATCAATTACTGCTTTATATTCTTCAATCATAGCCTGTTGCCATTCTTTATGTTTTACTGCCTCTTTGTATGCGGAAGGTTCAGTAAAATCATTTGCTATCAAGGAAAAATTGCCTTCACTTCTATGTGCCCTTCTGGTGCCAATTTTATTCTGTTCATCAGGCTTTACATCTTTCAAAAGTTGAACTGCCCATTTCGGAAGTTGGTGCTCACTTGTTTGTGCTTCTGAAAAGTCCCCATCATTATAAAGAGGATTAATATAAACTGATGTACGTCGTTCAGGTGAAGAATGTGGAGACTCACTGTCTGAAGAACTGCTGCTGCTTGGAGATGCGGATGAACTTCTAGAAGACCCAGATGATGTTGTTGATGTAGATGGACTGGATGACTCATCTTCAGAGGAAGGAAAATCAAGTTCATACCAATTTGGTGAAGTTGGTTGACTTTTCATTTGTCCATTTCTTTTACTTCCCTTAGTTTCTAATTTGTGAAGAAGATTTTCAATTTCTTCAGCACTCTTACTCTCTGTTTCATCAAAAATGACATCCCTGCTCACAATGAAATTTCCATTGGTAAAAAGACGATACCCTTTCTTCTCATCAGAATAGCCAATCATTGTGCATTTTAAACTTCTTGAGTCAAGCTTAGTTCGTTTTTCTTTCGGAACTAAGGCATAACACACTGACCCAAAAACTCTAAGATGTTTAACTCAAGGTTTGAAACCAAACCAAGCTTCATAAGGTGTGATGCCGTCTAAAGAAGCAGTTGGAGATCTGTTTCTTAAGTAGACAGCTGTATGTATTGCTTTCGCCCAATATGTTGGACTTAACCTCTTAAAGGTTAACAAGGATCTCGCCATTCCTAACAAAGTGCGATTCATTCTTTCAACTACTCCATTTTGCTGTGGAGTGTAAACATTAGTGAGATGTCATCTTATGCCATTGTCACTGCAATAAGTTTTGAATTCATTTGAAGTGAATTCTCCCCCATTATCCATCCTGAGAGTACCTATCTTTTCTTTGACTTCATTTTCAACAAGTTGGCGAAAAATTTTAAACTTATCAAAGGCTTCTGACTTGTTCTTCAAGAAGTAAACCCAAGTCATTCTGCTGAAATCATCAATGAATAGTAAGAAATACTTGCAACCACCAAATGAGGTTTGTAGTGGACCACAAACATCACTGTGAATTAGTTGTAGCCACCTGTTTGCACGCCATGAACTTGTTGGAAAACTTTCTCGACTTTGTTTCCCATAAATGCAAGCTTCACAATTTGCATTTTCCCTTTTGAATGTGGGAAGTACTTTAACCATTCCTTGTTTCTGCAATTGTGAAAGACTCTCAAAATTCAAATGTCCATATCTTACATGCCATAGTCTGATAGGTGAAATACCTATAGTCACTTCCCTTGCAAAATCAGAATGCCTTGGAATAACTGTCCCTTTCATCCGTAACAGTTTTCTATCTTCATAACCTGTCATGACTGTTTTCAAGTTCTGTTTCACTGAATTAATCTTCACTAAACCATCTTCCATAATTACCTGATGTCCTGCTTATCGAATCGTGACTAAAGAGAGCAAATTTTTCTTGAAACTAGGTACATACCATACAATGGAAATTAATTTTTCTCCAATGTCAGGGAGAAAAACTTTCACTACTCCTTTTCCATAAGGAGTATGTTTTGTATCATCAGCAAGAAAAATTGAGTTAAGTTGGCATTTTTGAAAATTCCAGAAAAAATCACGTCGACAAGTCATGTGCTGAGTTGCCCCGGAATCTAAGATCCAGGCATCTTCATAGTCACTTCTAAGATGAGATGAAATTTGTGATGCTGGTGAGGAAGTAAAAACATATTCTGAGCTGTCTTCATCTTGATCATTTGTAAATTGTACTGAATGCTGCTGAAACTTGGGAATTTTATTAAGTGAAGTTTGACAATCTTCAGCATAATGGCCAAATTTGCTGCATCTTCGACACACAATTTGACTAAAGTCTCTTCCTCGTCCTGAAGATTGTCCTCTGCCTCTGATTTGACCTCTATTTGGAGATTGTCCTCTACCTTGACTATTATATCCTTGTGCTTGAAAATTGCCTCTTCCTTGGTTGTTTCCTCTACCTTGAAAATTATTTCTTCCTCCTCTGTTAAAATTGTTGCCTCTACTTTGGCTTCGACCTCGATTTGCTTGATTCTGATTCCATCGGCCTCTTCCTTGAGAACTATCTGCTGAAGACTTACTTGTGCTGGCTTCTGTGAGAAAAACATCTTCACCAACTTTCTTCTTCTTCCCAAAATTTTTATCATGATGACTTAACATTTCACAAAGTTCATCAAACTTTAGTTTTTCTAATTTCCCAGTTACTTGTAAAGTTTCTAAAAAATGCGTATAGGAAGAAGGAAGCCCAGTAATTACAATGGTAACCATGAAGCTATCATCAATTGTGGGAAAACCAGCATTAATAATTTCCTGTTTAATATTCTTAAGTCTGGAGAGATATTCAAGAATATCACCATCTTCAGTTAATTTTTGTTGCAACAATTTTAGCTGTAGATCAACCTTCTTTGATTCTGGCTGAGTATCAAAGAGGTCTTTAAAATTTTTCAAGGCAGTCCATGCATCTGTGGCATTCTCTATATGTACATACATTTCATCATTCACAGACGATTTAATAAGAGCTAAGGCTTTAGCATTCTTGATTTCCCATTTTGCCAGTGGATCTGCATCTGTGGGTTTATTCGGCTTTACATCTTCATCACATATTCCTTGCCATAATTCATTGTAAATGAGTGTGCTTTCAATAAGACGATGCCACGTTTTATAAGATTTAGTGCCCTCAAGTTTGTCGGAATCAGAAAATAAGTTAATCAACTTAGACATTTTTAGCGATGAAGAGACGCACCAAGAAGCAGAACAGAAAGGACAAGATAGTCAGCACAACACACCACGCAAAAAACACGATCTATTGGGGCTTGGCCTTGACCCTCGAATAGTCGTCAAAACAGGAGAATATTGACTAAGCTTTGCACTTGGCTCTAGTCAATTTCTCAAATTTTTATAGGGCAACTTTCAAAATTTGACTTTTACAGTGGTGCTTTTGCACAATCTGGTAAAAAAAAATAAAAAAATTACCCCCCCTCAAAGTAAAATTACTTTGAGTTACATTTATCTCCTTCCAAAAATTACAAAAAAAAACTCCTTATTGCTCCAAAAGTTACAAATTGCTATTGCACCTTATTTCTCCACTAAAATACGAAATTTCAAAATATAATTACACCTTATCACTCCATTAAGAAAAAACAAAACTCCACTTATCACTTCATTACAAAGCTTTTAAAGCTCACCTTATTTCTCCCAAAAAAAAACACTTATTACGCAAGTAAAATATGCCTTCCAAATTACATATAAATTGTCACAAAGCCAAAGCACTGTTCGGAGAACTGAAGGCAGGAGTCGAAGACTGCTCAGTTACCTTGAGTTCTAAATTGGATCCCCTTCTTATCCGGGCAATTGTTGATCTGCAGCAAATTAAATCGAAGTGATCGGGGAAAAAATGAAGCCACACGCTAGATATCCTGTAAAAGCTTTAAAGTAAACCGGAACAGTGTAAATGTAAACGCCCCCGTGTTCTGCAATCAGTTGGGACTGTAAAATAGCGTCCTCTCCGCAGCAAAAAAATGCCAGCACTGAAAACGCAACAGCACTCGAAAACGCAACCAAATAGCGTCCTCTCTGCAACAAACAAAAATGCTAGCACTCGAAAACGCAACAGCACTCGAAAACGCAACCAAATAGCGTCATAGCTTTGAAATTGGGTTCTCAGATATAGGATACAGTACTGATTGTCACGTAGAAGCTGCAAATAACATTCTGCATAGTAGGGATGCAAGGGGCAGACAGTCATAACTAAATGAAGATAAAGGCAAGGTCCAAAAGCCATATGCTAGACCATCTGAACTATAACCTGATCAGCGGTGAAAGTAGCGAAGATTGGAACAGCAGCAGGACATTGGAGACGTAATTAGCAATATCAGATCAGAAATATCACTGTAGAGGAAATGGAAGGGAAGAAATACCACTATAACAACAGCTGGCAGAGTGCGCCTTCAACCCGGTTGTGAAACTATTCAAAACTTCCTCGCAATGGCTTCAAAATTGGATTCAAAGCTCTTAACGTGAAAATCCAGTCACATGTATGGCAGGTACAGTTCAAAGCTATGTGCGTCCTTGAATCAGTCTTAAGGCAAAGAGAAAATACATTCTTTGGAACAGTAGGAGAGAATAATAAAGAAAATGAATTTTAATCCGTGGCAACCAAGCAAATGCGCAATACGGGGAATAATACAGAGAATGATTTTTAGATTTAAAAATCTAAAATCAATGATATAAATTAAAGTTCAATAAAGTTCATTTCCAGAAAAAAAATTGATACCAAATCAATAAATTTCATACCAAATATCAACTGACCAAATTAATGGAGTTTTCCATGTGCCTGTAGAGCTGGAATCTCCTCAAATCCACTGCAGCATTACTGGAGCTCTGATACCACAATAATGGCAGAAGTGTCCTCAGACACGTAATTTTATTAATAAAAAAACAATTACATAATTGATTTGCAAGAGCTTACACCCGAACAACCAAACACTCTTGCAATGAGCTATTTATAAGCTCCATGTCCTAACTATCTCTAATTATGGATCACTTACAAGTGTCCATTTACAATAAATGCTATTCAAACCAACTAGCTAACTAATCTCCTATAATAGAGCCTAAGATACGACTCATTTGGAGAGTCATATCTTGTTACAACAATATGCTAATTTTAAAAATCTCCATTAAATAATTAAACATTCTAGAATAATAATTATTAATTTAATATCTTAAATTAATAATTATTTTATTCTAATTTTATAACCTATGATAAAAATTGTATTTTTGGATCATCTAACATATACGCAACTGTGTCTAATGCAACTAGCATATATCCAGAATACTTATGATTCAGTTAATCCATTAAATGTTGATCTTTAGTTAGTGCATCAGGACTTCATTAACCATATGAACAGTAAGCAGGTGTAGTAAAACAGAACAGATCATCACACACAAGAAGAACACATGAACACCATGATATAAGGTGGAAACCCAATGTGGGTGAAAACCACCTGTTGCAAGTCATCTCTATCTTCTTTTAATAAGAAACTCATTTTACAATAGTTTTGTACTGGTGCAGTCTTATACCAGTACGCAGGCTTCTACCTGCAGAGGGCTACACCCCTCTCTCGTTTTCCAGACTCTCCTGGATGGGAGATACAACCCCCTTAGCTCTTGTACTAGCTGATCCATTTACTAGTACGTAGTTTCTTGCCTACTGAATACTCCAATCTTCACTCATTCTCTAGCTACTAATGGAAGGGAGCTACCACCCCCTTTGCTCTTGTACTAGCTGATGTACTAGTACGTAGGCGCTAACCTACAATCTCCTTTCATCCTCCAGGGACCACATTTCATACATTTTCAGACTCGATACTCCTGAAACACAACACTATAATCTGAAGGCCACGTTTCATCAAATTTTCATATTGGACCCATAAATATCATTGAAGCACAAAAAAAATCAATTCTAGCATCCTCAATTTCTGAATCACTAAAACGCTGAAACCCTGTCAACAACACAGTCACAAGAATACAGAGCAGAACATTGAACTCTGCAACAATATTCAGAACCAACTGTATCATCAAAATCATGCATCAGAGTGCATACGCTACTTGGAAGTGCTGAAACGGCGTGTATATGCAACTTCACCAAATCTAACCAGCGTATATGTCATTAATTACTTATTCATAACTTCGTTGCACTTCCTGTAGCTTCAAACATCATAGCTCAAAATGTATACACTACTACAATGAACCAAACCCACGTACATACGCGCTTTCACCAAAGCCAACCCGCATACATATCTATAGATATTCAATCATGGCTTGCAGTGATTTCAAACTTAAGTTATACCCAGTTCAGATCATTACATGCGTAAGTATACAGATCTAGAATAAACATAATCAACCATATAGAGATAGTTCATTTTAAACTATTTGATCCCGATCTATCCTTAGATCTTGTTCTCAATCAACCGGTGAGATCCCTCCTTAGCTCAGATCAAGCAATGCATCATAAACCCATAACCTGCATACTGGATCTCATCCTTTATCAGATATTCAAGACTTTTTCGATACCCTTGCCTAATGATCTTCATCTCCTTTTATAGTCTTAGCCCTTTCTTAATACCATGGTCCAAAACCATAACAAAACAATACTCGGGACCCAATACCTGGGTTCAAAAACTTCGGACGTAATATCAAGGACCAAAACCATAGGTCTAAATACCACGGACCCAAAAATAAGCTTTCCCACATGTATGTGCTTTTTCGTGTATGAAAGTGTGTGCATACACATACGCGACTTTTGATCAGCAATCCCGCGTGTATACGCGCCTTTGTATTAGTGAAGTTGTGTGTATACCCTACTTGGTATGTAGCGAACCTGCATATATATGTGACTTGGTACATAATGAACCTGCGTGTAACCTGTGTGTATACCCTACTTGGTATATAGTGAACCTGCGTATATACTCTGATTTGCATATATACTCTTCTTTTTCATTCTTTGTAGTCTGATCATCAAATCTTTGCTACTGATCTGCTGCACTATGATCTACCATCTGTGTGACTTGCCATCAAGGACAACACTTGTCTCATAATGCCAACAAGAAACTCAACCATAGATAGAGAATATCAAGCTACTTAATCATAACATCATCAACAAAACCATTTTTTTGAACCTCCAAGTAGAGAAATATATGGATTATTCTAAGGTTGAGGCCAATGTTGTGTTCTTCATGGTGAAGGGACAATTCCACAGGCCAATAGACTATACAATCATGAATCTACTAGAAATTGTTTCCTTTAAATACCTTAGCAATGTGGAATCATGAATTTAATTCTTATCATTAGTAATCCATGGTAGAGAGATTTGGATGAAGATGGATAATGAAATCATAAAGGAGCTCGTTCATGATTTGAATGACTTGTACATGGTTTTGGATATCATCACCTATGCCTTTTAAAGAAAAAAGTGTACTAAGAAAATAAAATTTATTGAACCTATATGAGGAGTATGGCACCAAGTGAGGAATCGAAGGCATTGTGATCGAGGAAATAAATGCTCCTTAATTGAAGATGGATTGAAATATTCTAAACTTTTGAGTTACGTGCAATTCATCCAAGGGACAATGCAAATTGGATATTTTTGCAAGCATAGTATCTTTGGCATAAGGACAAGTCCACATAGATGCACATAGGCATGGGACCTAGTTCCCATATGGTTACTTCAGAGTAGCATTAGGAACACGTGTGACTAGGCCATTAAAGGAGTAAGGTTTAATAACACCCAATAAATAAATTTTGTCTTCTTTGTTTAAAGCATGGGTTGTGATGAAGCATAAGGTGGATACTAGGTATAACAATATTAAGTTTGAAACTTATTAGGAGAATCTTGTCAAGAAGAATATATACATGTAGATTCATAAAAATTTCATCAAAAAATGTGAAGGCAGTGAAGACATGGATTTCACATACAATAGACTCATAATGATGGTCAATTCCATTATCATACTACATTGAGGAACATGACAACATCACATAAATTTGTAGGTGGCTCGGTGTCACAATCATGGCAACATCAAAATCCTAGTCAAGAGTCACATTCCTAGTCACATCGAATCCACCTAGTGTGCTCATAGCAGTCTCAATTGTGATGATAGTCCCTAGGGTGAATTTAGTCCCTATTGATGGTGTTTTTGTGTGCCTTCTTATTATCAAAATGAACTCAATTTACATAATCATTCGGTATATCGACCCAGAGTCTATTGAACATGTGAGGCATTGGATGTAATGTACAAAAAAAGGAGGAATTACCCCTTAGTCTAAAGACCAACTACTACATGAGTCCAATCTATACTTCACATAATGTAAATAAAAGCAACTCAAATTTAAATCTAAAATAAGGCATAAATCAGTGGCAATAAAAGGAATCAAAAATATTCTTAATATCAACTAAGTTAATTGTACCCCTTATATTATATTAATAGGAAACCATGACCATATCTTAAAATACACATATGTCTATCAAACTTTGATTGAGAACAAAGTAATTTTGCAACACTTTGATTCCAATGTTGTCCGATAAATCAACAAAGAAAGAAACAAAGTATTATATACATGTATATATTAGCACAATACCCTTAATTGAACCCCTCAAGGGGTGGCATGTGCAAGACAAAACTACTCCTCAATTCCACACATAAACTATATAGTTAATATGTGTGTGTGCATTGTGTACACACACACACACACACACACACACACATATATATGGATTCTAATAGTCACAGAATGATTGATTTCATGCAACATACTATTGTTACTATGAGAATGACTATGTATATATAAAAAAATATGGGACCTACCATCTCCATAAATGGAGTGACAAGATCCCTATAGGTTTGGGATTATGGCTTGAAATATAATAAAAATTCAGAAATAGTCCACAATTCCATGCATAAACTATATAGTTGATATGTGTGTGTGTACATACATACATACATACATACATACATACATATATATATCTATATATATATATATATATATATATATATATATATATATATATATATATATATATATATATATATATATATATATATATATATGGATTTAACAAAGTCACATAATGATTGATTTCATGCACCATACTATTGTTACCCTACTCTGAGAATGATTAGATATATATACAAAAATATGGCACCTACCATTTCCATTAAGAGTCACTGGATCCCTATAGGTTTGGGATTATGGCTTGAAATATTATAAAAATTTAAAAACACATTACTGATACTTGGATCATGCCAACTAGTTGTCCCAATAATAAGATCATTTGGCTTTGTTTTAGTTGACCACAGTATTGAATCTCTGCTATTTTTCGATGCATAAGAAGCTAAATCCATGTTTCAATTTATTGGGAACAAGGTCTTTCATTTTTATGTCTTTTCGAAGGAATTTAGAGTAGTGATAATTATCAATTAGTCTAGGTCGATGCCATATTTCGCATTGTGACAATCAGGTGGAACCAATCATTTAAGCATGCCAAGATAAAACCTTCAAAGATGATAATTGAAATCCTCACAAATTTATTTAAGAATATGCTTGGTGGTTAAACCCTCTAGATGGCCTAGATAATACACCTTACATTAAACACTCACGATGACTTGGAGAATATGTTTGATGACTTGGGTAATATGATTGATGACCTCGATATTGGTCACACTTCATAAGTTGAACTAGTAAACCACTTTTTGCACCATACTTTAGAATAATGAAAATAATGTATTTACACATCCTAATTCTATCCATGAAAGGAATAAATAAAGGGAAATGAAAACTATATTTACCTTAAGAAAAATTGTCACAAGGGTATGGAAATGACTGTGTTTGTCATGAATAGTAGGAAAAAATGATATTTTTAGCTATTAAAAAGGGAACACTCTATTGGAAAAAATATGTCAAGAAAAATCTTCATCACCTAAATTATTGACCTCATAGTGTATCTCCATGAAGAAAATGTAAAAATTAATGTGCCCACTAACTAGCACCACTAAACGTACAACAGAAGAGTAGAAAAATCACACTTTATCCCACCCATCAAGACATCTGCATAAAATGCATGAAATATTCTAGGAAGTATATATCTTCACACTTATAATTTGTAAGTTCCCATGGAAAAGTCCTAAGGCTATGGTCTAATAGCTATGCATGGAGGTTTGGTCCCCACAAGTCTTGCGGTCTAATTTTGGGCAGGACTATGTATGTTTGATAACTACTCCAGGCATGATTTATTCAATTTAAAAAAGAAAAAGGTGCCCAAGGACTGGCATCTTTGACTTCACCTCGTTGACCACAAGATCAAAGGGTACTAATATTATCGTCATCAAGGGATATTCCCCTAAAGAGTCACAATATCCATTATTGAAAACAAAAAATGGAAACAACAAATCTCAAGGAAGGATTATAACTAAATAATATAGAGCAACCTTAGATGGTATATTACCATCAACTAACCCTAGCTATGGACATTAGCATAGGAGGTATAGGTTCACTATGAGTCCATGACAATGAAGTTAGGCCTCCCAAGGAACCAAGATAGGAACAACAAGGACAAGAAACCTTAGTTGAGGATCCAAGTCATGGCATAACTATCATATCCCTTCTCAAATCTTTGGCATGCCAACAAGAATTCAATGAAACTATGTTGCCTATGTACCGAGAAAATATGGATGATGTGTCATGCCTCACACAAGAAGTTCAATAATAGGTGTAACAACCCTAATGAAAATTCCATGTAATAAAAGTAAATACAGGGAAAAATAATAGCCACGATTGATGGGAGACGTATTCCAAGATGAATGTTGGGCAAGACATCCTAGGGGTGTTCATTTGGTTGTTTATGGCTAAGGAAATTGGCAAAGGAAATGGAAAATGCTTTGGAAAGGAAAAATGGCATTTTTGGCACATTTATTTATGAAAAAAAGGAAATTAGGAGAAAAGTAAGGTGAAAGGTCATAGGTTGCATATGAGGAGGAAAATGAAGGAAACTAATGGAAAATAAAGAAAATAGAGGCCTCATTAATAAAAAGGCTTTTGAGGATCAGTTGGAAAGCTCTTAGTCGATATAATCTCTTGGCTGAAGCTTTTGCTATGGTTATGCATGGGATCAAGAAAGGCAAAGAAGGAAAGAAGAAGGAAGCAACAAGAAAGGAAGATCAAGATCAAGAAACTACAACATGGTTCTCTGCAGGTAACACTTTGAATGCATGATTTCCTTACTAGATTTGGCATGCATGGTATTGCATGTGGTTCTTTTATGTTATGGCATGGGTTTTTCAGGTGTCACAGTGTTCTCAACCTAGCCTTGCCATTTCCGAATAGCCATGGTGTCATGGGGTTCGCATGTCTTGGCTGAGCTGGATTGCCAAATGGATTCAAAGCTGACTGGGGTGGATCTCTGAATGATAGACCACATGGTCTAATGGTCCCTCAACCAGAGTATGGATCATGGTAAAGTCACTAGCCTAGTGACCCCTTAGCCAGAATGTGGGTTGTAGTAAAGCTAGGATTGTGTTGCCTAAATGGGCCTAGGAATCCTTGCCGGTGAATGGCAGGATATACGGTAAAGCCAAGAGGTGGTATCGATTTAGGACCTAGTTATTTGGGTTTCAAATGCGATAAATCCTGGGAGACTAGGAGGCAGCAAAATTCCTCACGGTGTAGGTGGAGCAATTTGATGGCATACATGCTTGTTTGGCCTAGTGATCGGGTGGAGATCACGGTAAATCCTATTAGGGTGTGTTCATTGTGTTCACTGTTATGATTTGTTCATTGTGTTAAAAAAGTATTTGCTTTAGTACTGTCATTTCCATGTTATTTTAATCTTCTAAAGTTATCATGAAAATTTTGGCAGTGACCTAAGCTCTGGGCCTAAAAAAGTGGCTCAAATCCCGGGACACTGGCACAGAACTAGAAAAATGAGTCTCTAGACACTGGCAGACACGCCTGTGAGAGTGACTTTGGGTTTCTGGAAGTTGTCATGCCTATAGCATGAGAGTGACTGAGGCTTAAGTTGTCCAAAAGCTTAGTGGGAACCAAGGGCAGGTTGTCTGAAGTGTTGGATTGGTTCCTTAGGGTCCTGAAGCTGATGTTGAATGTCTGTATGGTGTGTTTCTATCAGCTCCACTTCCTTAACGTGACTTAGGAGGTTGAATCATATCATAGTGGCCTCTCTTCGCATGTTTACCCGGCTGGCCAGTTGCTTGGGTAGATGTGGGAGGAGGGTGTTATAGAGTGGTATCAGAGCAACTTGTGCTCTATTTGGGTCATATATGATACTACAGAGTGGTATCAGAGCATGGTTGCGCTCTCCTTGGGTGAATTTGTTGGTTATGCATGCATGTCAGTTGCATGTCTGTCTCTTAAAATTGCATTCCATGTGCTTGTTGCATTGCATCATGTTAATCATGGTTGTAGTAAGGTTATCATGAGGAGCTTGATGTTGATTTGGTGGAATGTATAGTCAGGATTATATGATTGGTTACATGATTATATGTAGCTTTATTACATTCTTGTATGTTTGATTTGTTGAAAATACAACAAGATGATGGAGCTTAGTGGAAAGGAGTCGCCTTCACTAAGTGGTCCCGCAGGCTATTTTTGGTGCAAAGTCTAGTTTTAGACTATGTCTATTTTTAGACATATGGATCATGGTCTATGAGTTGCAGGATGTTGTTTATGGATGATTGGTCATGTTGGAAAAAATAGATGGACTTCTATTTTTGGTTCACAACAGAGTGATCAGAGTCTATTTTTAGACTGCCAGGCTAAAAATAGAAACAATCAAATATTATTAGCCCTTAGTAATATTTGGACTCTAAACATTATCTTATTCTCTTGGAGCACTTTAGTTCGAGCTACGGATGTGGCACATGCAGCTGACATAAGGAATCACGTGGTTTCTTATGTGTTAGTTGAGCTATTGCATGGAGGACTTCAATTAGAACTCATGCATGTGAGTTCTGTGGAGTTGGATGTGGAGTTGATGGAGTTGTGTTTAGTTTGACTTAGTTGAACTAGTTGTATTTAGTCTAACTAGAATACACTAGTGATGAGTTGTGTGAATTAAATATTAATTAATTCAATAATTATTAACTCATAAAGCAACTAAAGCATACATCAGTTAACTCAGTGCATGGACAGTTCAACAGAGACAGGTGTTAGAGGTAAGTGAAAGGGTGAGTTGTGACTATCAGTTGTGCATGAGATTTTTCACATGCATAGATTGAGTTATGCCAATGAGGATTGCGCAGTGTGGGCCAATACCAAGGCAAATATAGCTTGTGCTCACGTGATTTTGGATCAGACAAGGTAAATAGGATTTTGGATCAGCCATTCATCATTCATTCTCTTGCAGGATTGTGCAGTGGAGGTAGGCAAAGCAGTGGTGGAGATTTGAACTTGTGACTTTTTTCGGATTTGAGCTAGTTTTGTGTGTAATAGGTGGAGATAGTACTGAGTACTTGTGAGGAGTATTGTACTATTTATTGTTACATTTTCTCAATCATTATAATATACATATAGTGTGGGGTTTTTAGCTATATGATTTCCCCGGGTTACATATTGTGTTAATGTGTGCATGCGATTGATGTTTCATTGTTTTTAATGCTGCTAAATTGATTATCAACATAGAGGAGGTTATGTATTATGCATGTATTCCACAATAGTGTATAATCGGGATAATCTCTATGAATAAGTGTCAGCTTATTCAAAATTTCTACATGATTACATGTATCAGTCTTGTAGGTTGGTTACAACAATTGATCACGTATGCTAGACTACATGCGTTCATGCGCATGTGTAGTTGATTATGAATTACATATGCATGTTGATGGTTGCATGTGGCAATGTGTACAATGGATTAATAGTTTTTGTCTTGCATGATGTCATGGTTTGTTAAGTTGATATGGTCATGCATTGATGATTGAACTCTAGATAGAATGATGTGTATATGGTTTCGTGCTCATGTGTATATGTCTATATGTAATTGTTATGCGTGTATGGTCGTGGTTATAGTTATGCATGAATAGTAGGACAAACATGCCTTGCGAAGTTATGGTATGAAATTTAGGTCATTAGGGTGATATTGGTATGTTATGATGCTAATTTGTTGGCTGAGATAGAGCAGGAGATTCATATCATCATAATGAGGTTGTAACATTGGACTTTGGGGTAAGAGCAGATCATCATACATGTATTGTATGTTTGGCATGCACGTATGTAAGTCAAGTATTGTTATATGCATTAGGTTCATATACATTAGGTTTATGTACATGTTTTTTGATGTTATGGTTATGTTCATGATGGATGTTAGTTGTTTAGTGTAGTTATATTCACATGTGTCGGATAGTCAAGAATGATAGTAACCTATAGTTGTATGCATTGTTATTGCTGTTTATATTAGATAACCTAATGATTATGTTATATGTTATTGATGAAGTATCTTATAGTTTAACTTGTTGTTGTTAAATGATAGTTATCTTGATGATTAGGGCTATAGCAATTATACCTTGATGTAATATGTACCACACTAAGCTGGATTGGCCTGTACAGATGGTTAGGTTTATGACATTTAGGTATGAGTCAACTTATTGTGTTGAATTGTGTTGTACTAATCTATTGATCCTACATATGTGATTGTTATGCATGAACGTCAAATGTTTATGAGCTTATGATGTGAACATGTTAGATAGTGACTATTATGGATATCATGATCTTATTTATGTTTGGGCTGATATGTTGTGAAGTTATATCATGCTAACTAGATTGATTTTGCAGACAAGATAGCCTCCCTTGAGATACATTAATGTACGAACATGTTTATGTCGTCTACCTTGTGCTTGATTGTTTAATTATGAAATCTATTTGGTGTTCAAGTGTTTGGTGTCTAGTTGATTTATTTAACATGGCATGTTCGCAAGTTTGTTGAATGTGTTGGGTGTGGAGCCTGATTATCTTCTGTATTCAAAGGTATCGCTGCATTGGACCCCAGTTCATAATGGGGCGGCAATGCCGCCTGTAAAATATTTGCTGCAAGGGAGGTCTAGGGGGGTGGCTGCGACCTTTTAGGAGCCCCCCCTGGTGGAGGGTTGCCCCCGAAGCTAAGAATAGATGTAAAATTGCCTTGTAAAAGTATAGTAATTTCTAGTCAATCTGGGTCGTTCATTAGGTGGAGATTTGACGGTAGAAGTTATGTTTAATTTAGGGTTTTTTTTCCCTAGAAGGAAACCCCTCACTATATATGAGGGAATTGTATTGCGTCTATGTAGATCAATATTCTGAGTGAGGAAGATAGAGGAGAGTGAGAGCGAAGAGGGAGTTACAACAGATCTACTGTATGTTGTATCTCTTCAGTTTGTTGGATAATATAAAAGGAAGGATTGGTTGTTTCTCCGTGGATGTAGCCCAAACTGGGTGAACCACGTATATCTGTGTCTCTCTTGTTTTATGTGTTTTATTTATGCAATATTTTATGTGATCCATTGCTCTGTAATATATAATTTTCTAAAAACTACTATCAGAGCGGAAGGTCTATTTGGCTGATAAACTCACAAGAGAGAAGGGTTCCTAGTTCGAGTGGGAGCAATGGCAGAAGATGGTAGGTTTAGGGTCGAAAATTTCAACGGCCAAAACTACCAGCTGTGGAAGATGCAGATGGAAGATTATCTGTATCAGAGAGATCTATACCTACCATTGAGTGGAAAGACAAAGAAGCCGATGAGTATGACAGACACAAAATGGGATATTCTCGACAGAAAGACACTTGGAACAATACAACTATGCCTAGCAGCGTCGGTAGTGTTTAATATTTCAAAGGAAATGACAACAAAGGGTTTAATGTTAGCACTTGCCAAACTTTATGAAAAACCCTTGGCCTCAAATAAGGTATTTCTTATGAAGCATTTATTTAATATGAAGATGTCAGAAGGTGGGTCTGTTGCAGACCATTTAAATAATTTTAATACAGTTACAAATCAATTAAGTTCTGTAGGGGTAAATTTTGATGATTAAGTTAGGGTTCTGTTATTTCTGTGCTCATTGCCAGAAAGTTGGAATGGTTCAGTTATGTCCATTAGTAACTCTGTCTCTCGATCTTGTACTTTAAAGTTTGATGATGTTGTCGGTGCAATCCTTAGCGAGGAAATGCAACAGAAAAGCTCCGGTGAGACATCAGGTGATGCTTTGATTGCAGATACTAGGGGAAGAAAAATGGAAAGATGAAAGAGCCCAGGATATCACAGTAAGTCAAGAAAAGGCATATCCAAGTCTAGATCAAGGATAGTGTTCTGGAAATGTGGGAAGGAAGGACACCTGAAGAAAGACTACAAGTCTTGGAAGGGAAAAGACGGAGACACGCAGCAAGAAAGCAATCATGAAGTGAATGTAATAGGTGACGCGTTGCAAGATTCTTTGATTCTTTCATTAGAAAATATTATTGATGCCTGGATGGTAGATTCAAGGGCCTCATTCCATGCCACACCTGATAGGAAACATTTTTATGATTATGTTCAAGGAGATTTTGGACAAGTTCGATTGGGTGATGATAAACCCTGTAAAATCATTAGAATGGGTACAGTTTTCATAAAACAACAAAATGGAAATCAGTGGTTATTGAAGGAGGTAAGGCATGTTCCATATCTGAAGAAAAATCTTATTTCAACAAGGATCACTAAAGGATCCCTGGTAATAGCGAAAGGAGGAAAGGTTGGTACATTGTATTTATGCAATGGTATTTCTAATTATGTTAATGCTTTAACCTGTACAAGAGAAGATACGACATTGTGGCATCATAGGCTCGGGCACATGAGTGAGAAGGGGATGCAGATTCTTCACTTGAGAAATTTGTTGCCAGGTTTGAAGCATGTTGATTTAAAATTCTGTGAGAATTGTGCTTATGGAAAATAGAAGAGAGTCAAATTCCTTAGAGTTGAGAAAGAAAAGAAGAGCAAAAAATTAGAGCTTGTGCATACATATGTATAGGGACCTACTCAGGTATCATCTCTTGGTGGCTCTCATTATTATGCTACTTTTATTGATGATGCAACTAAAAAAACTTGGATTTATTGTATTCGAAATAAATTTGATGTATTTGATACTTTCAAGAAATGGAAAGCTTTGGTTGAAAATGAGACAGGAAAAAGGTTGAAGTGTCTCAGATCAGACAATGGAGGTGAATATTGCAACAAAGAGTTTGACAGGTACTATCATGAGAATGGAATTCACAGAGAGAAGACAGTTCCAAGAACACCACAAGAAAATGGTGTGTCAGAAAGAATGAACAGGACAATCATGGAGCGTGGAAGGTGCATGAGATTGCCTTTACAATTTTGGGCAGATGTTGTAGATATTGTTGTTTATCTAATAAATAGAGGGCCTTCAAGTTCCTTGGATGGTGGTATTCCAAAGGAGGCATGGATAGGTAAAAAGGTAAACTACTCCTTTTTAAAGACTTTTGGTTGTGAAGCCTTTGTTGGCATTATGATATAAGTATTATCCTTGATGGCAACTCACACAGATGACAGATCATAGTGTAGCAGGTCAGTAGCAAAGAGTTGATGATCAGACTACAAAGAATGAAGAAAATAAGGTATATGCAGGTTCCTTTTAGCAAAGTCGCGTATACATGCGAGATCATTGATCAAAAGGCGCGTATGCGTATACACACACTTTCATGCAAGGGAAGGTGCGTACATTGGGTTTTGGTCCATGGTATTAAGTCCTTGGTATTTGGACCTATGGTTTTGGACCATGGTATCTCATCTAAAGTGTTGAACCCAGGTATTGGGTCCCTGGTATTGGCTCAACATGCTTTTGGGCCATGGTATTGAGAGAAGCCTAAACCTATATAAGGAGAATATCTTTAGGCCAAGGGGTGAGGTGAGAAGGTGATGAATATCTAATGAAGTGTAAGATCTAGTATGCTGGTTATGGGTTTGTGATGCTTAGCTTGATCTGAATCAAGGATGCACCTATGCGGATGATGATGGATGATGGATCAGGATATTAAGGCTAGGAATGTTTATGATTATATGGATTGATTATGGATAGACTAGATCTGAATTATTGATGCATGTTTATTCTGTAAATGTTATGTTCTGATATCTGAAATAGTTGCAAAGTTATAAGTTAGAATTTGCAGATCTGTACGCGGGTTTTCCTTGGTAAAAGCACATATACACGCAGGTTGGGTTCGTCTGAGTAGCGTATACAGTATGAAGTATGATATTTGAAGTTGCAGTTGGATCTGGTTGTTGTTGTAGATTTATGTTGTCTGTTCTGTGTTCTGGTGACTGTGTTGTTGACAGGGTTTCAGTTTTGGGTGATTCAGAGATTGATGATGCAGGTGTAGTTGATGATTGTATTGCAATGGTGATTGTTTTATGGATCCAGTATGAAAATGTATGAAACGTGGTCCCTGGAAGATCGTAGAATTCAGTAGGCTGGTGCCTACGTACTGGTAAACATATCGGCTAGTACAAGAGCCAGGGGGTTGTAGCACCCTTCCAGGAGCAGCTGGAAAACGAGCAAAGGTTGGAGCCTGTAGTAGGCCGGAGCCTACGTACTAGTAAATGGATCGGCTAGTACAAGAGCTAAGAAGGTTGTAGCCTTCTGCAGGTAGAAGCCTGCGTACTGGTATAAGACTGCACCAGTACTATTGTAAAAAGAAGTTTCTTATTAAAAGAAGATAGAGACGAATTGCAGCAAGTGGTTTTCACCCACATTGGGTTTCCACCTTATATCATGGTGTTCATGTGTGCTCCTTATGTGTGATGATCTATTCTATTTTACTGCACTTGCTTATTGTTCATGTGGTTAATGAAGTTTTGATGCACTAACTAAAGATCAACATTTAATAGATTAACTGAATCATAAGTATTCTGGATATATGCTAGTTGCATTAGACATAGTTGCGTATACACGCGGGTTCACTTAAATGAAGTAGTGTATATGTATCTAAGTATGGAGATGAAAAAGTTTTATTGATTTTATAATACTGATTCACCCCCCCCCCCCCCCCCCCCGCTCTCAGTATTATTTCCAACAACCTTTGTCCACATTAATAAAGAAAATAGAACAAAGCTTGAGGTAAAATCAAAGAAATGTACCTTTATTGGATATGGTGTTAATGATTTTGGTTATCGCTTTTATGATTATGAAAAACACAAAATCATTAGGAGCAGAGATGTCATATTCAATGAAAAGGTTTTGTATAAGGATCAACTGCAAGGAAAAGAAATAGGAAAAAGAAAACAAATAATACAAAGTGCTTGACAATATCACAGGAAAAGTGATGGTTCTTGAAACTCATAATGATCAACAACTAGAACAACAACCACAACAACAACAAGCACCTCAAACACCTGAAAGTGGTGTTAGAAGATCTACCAGGATAAGTGGACCCCCTGAACAATACTATTCTTCATTATATTATGTATTGTTGACTGATTCTGGTGAACCAGAATGTTATGAATAAGCAGTGCAGGTAGAAACCATGAAGAAGTGGGAGCAAGCCATGAAAGAAGAGATGGAATCCTTAACACATAACCAGACTTGGGACTTAGTCCGGTTGCCTGCAGGTAAAACAACATTGCAAAATAAATGGGTTTACAAGTTGAAGGAAGAAGATGGAGGTAGAAAAAGGTACAAAGATAGACTTGTGGTGAAGGAGTTTTCACAGAAGAAAGGTATTGATTTTGATGAAATATTTTCTCCTGTCGTTAAAATGACTTCAACCAGAACTATTTTAAGTATAGTAGTAGTTGAATATTTGCATATTGAGCAGTTAGATGTAAAGACAACCTTTCTCCATGGGGATTTGGAGGAAGAGATATATATGCAGCAGCCACAAGGATATGAGGTAAAAGGAAAGGAGAAACTAGTGTGCAGGTTGAAAAATAGCCTGTATGGCTTAAATTAGGCTCCAAGGCAGTGGTATCTAAAATTTGACAAGTTTATGTCTAAACAAGGTTATACTAGATGTCACTCTGATCCTTGTGTTTATCTAAAAATGCAAAATGATGGCAGCTATATTATATTGTTATTGTATGTAGATGACATGCTTGTTGCATGGTCTAACATGCAGGAAATAAATGTGCTCAAAAGCAAATTGGCAAATTTATTTGTAATGAAGGATTTGGGAGTTGCAAAACAAATCCTTGGTATGAGAATAACTAGAGACAGGAAGAATCACAAATTAACATTGTCTCAAAGTGAGTACATAGAAAAGGTGTTGAAAACATTTAATATGCACAATGCAAAACCAGTTAGTACACCTTTTTTTGGCCATTTCAAACTTAGTAAGAAGATGTGCCCAAAGACCCAAGAAGACATGGATTATATGTCTAAATTTCCATATGCATCAACAATTGGAAGCTTAATGTATGCAATGGTCTGCACAAGGCCTGATATTGCACATGCAGTGGGAGTTGTAAGCAGGTACATGAACAATCCATGAAAAGAACAGTGGATGGCAGTCAAGTGGATTCTCAGGTATTTGAGAGGTACCACAAATCAAGCATTATTCTTTGGTGGTTCAAACATTGCTCTACAAGGATATGTTGATGCAGATATGGTGGGTGATAGAGATAACAGGAGGAGCACAACAAGGTATGTGTTTATTGTAGGTGGAACAATTGTCAGTTGAGTCTCAAAACTTCAAATTGTTGTTGCACTCTCAACAACAGAAGTAGAGTATGTTGTTGCTATAGAGGCTAGTGAAGAAATGATTTGGTTACAAAGGTTTCTGGATGAATTGGGTAAGAAGCAGGAGTTGGGCAGGTTATATAATGACAGCCAGAGTGCCATACATCTTGCAAGGAACTCTGCATTTCATTCCAATACTAAACATATACAACTCAAGTACCATTTCATACAGTCAGCATTGGAAGATGGACAGTTGAAGCTGGAAAAGATACACACTAGCCAAAATCTTGTTGATATGTTAACAAAAGTTGTAACTAGGGAGAAAATGAGAATCTGCTCAGTTTCAATTGGTCTTCAAGTATGATGAAGAAGATGAGAAACAACCAGGTCCAAATAGGAGTCATTGTTTAGCAAATGAAGCAGTGGTGGAGTTGCTATAATCAGTGTCCAAGTGGGAGATTGTTGGGTGTGGAGCTTGATTATCTTCTGTATTCCAAGGTATCACCGCATTGGACCCCAGTTCGTAATGGGGCGGAAACACCGCCCATAAAATATTCATTGTAGGGGAGGTCCAGGGGGGGTGGTTGCGACCTTTTGGGAGCCCCCCTTGGTGGGGGGTTTCGGGGGCAACGCCGCCGAAGCTAAGAATAGATGTAAAATTGCCTTGTAAAAGTACAATAATTTCTAGTCTATCTGGGCCATTAATTAGGCAGAGATCTGATGGTAGAAGTTATGTTTAATTTATGGTTTTTTGCCCTAGAAGGCAACCCATCACTATGTATGAGGGAATTGTATTGCCTCTATGTAGATCGGTATTCTAAGTGAGGAAGAGAGACAAGAGTGAGAGCGAAGAGGGAGTTACAGCGGATCTACTGTAGGTTGTATCTCTTCAGTTTGCTAGATAATATAAAATGAAGGACTGGTTGTTTCTCCGTGGATGTAGCCCAAACTGGTTGAACCATGTATATCCGTGTCTTTCTTGTTTTATGTGTTTTTTGTGTTTTATTTCTGCAATATTTTATGTGTTCCATTGCTCTGTAATATATAATTTTCTAACAGAATGTCTGATGAATTTTATAATATGAGTATGCGTCCCAATGATCTTGTTTTAAGATGATTGTACTAATACATATGTGTTGAGACAATTGATATGTACTTGAGTATAGTAGGTGACAGTTGTAGCATTATGTCTAATGACTATGAGTTGACTATGGTCCTTGTAAAGGTTGATTTCAAATTGATAGATATGATTGTCTTGATAGTTGGAACATGTGGTTAACATGTGTGAGTAGTTGCAGGGTAACATGCTAGGTACTAGCATGACAAGGTAACACTTGATGTGTTTTAAAACTAATAGTTGGGTGATGTGACAGTACATAGTAAGCCTCGATTGCAACCAGGTAAAAAGGTAAAAGGAAGGAATTGGACAAGAATTCCTTTGGCTAGGTTTGGAAACCCTAATTCTAAATGAATGAGTGCTTCACATACAAGAAGTCTTCTTGACCTTAATATTGTCTAACATTATGTGGATATGTGCTAGATTCATGAACATGTACTTGACATATATGTTAGCTAGTCTCTAGTTATAGGTGGATCTGTCAAGTAATTGGAGTTCCATGAGAGGTGGCATGGATGTGTTCAGTTTCAAGGCAACATACTTGGCACAACGATATAAGTTATTTGGTGTATTGTTATATTTATTTATGCACTGATAGTTATGTGTTTATGGAGGTATGATGCAAGGGATTGCATGTCAAATAAATTGCCATGAAATTTTGAAGAAGGCTCTGATTTAGATTTCCTTGGGAACCACGGGGATTGAGTCATGACATCTGTGGTTAGTCTTGTTATTTTGGTATTTTGTGATTGTTGTGCTTGATTTGTGATTTTGCATGTTTCTTCTGCATAGCTATGCCACTTTGTTGTGGTGTTATTGGTTTTCATGGTTTCTTCTTGTTCATTTCTTGGCTTTCGTTGTATGTTTTGAGTCTTGGAAAATGGTTTGGGAAAGATGAAATTTAATGGAGCTCAAGGAGAGCTATGTGGAAGACACGGATGGAGCTTTAAGCATGAGTAAGCATAATGGAAGGTAAGACTATGATAGTCAGTTGGATTGGTTGGGTCCATTATGGTAGTGTAGACATGTGAAAGGTAAAGCAAATGGATCTGAGGTGTCAGATGCTTTCGAAATGTTGGGAATGATTGTTCTCAATTTTCTGCATGTTGTGCATGAATAAGGGGCATTCTCTTAACCTTTACCTTATGTTATATAGTAATTATGTGGTGATCATGACTATGTTGATGTCTATATAAGTATACATGTACATGTTTATGTATGTTGTATCTGTTAGGTTTGTCATGGATCATGGGTGTTTGATGCTAAATGTTTATATGTATATATGTGTGTATGTATGTTGTTGTCTCATAGGATGATGATTTTTTTATGCTAATGACTATATATGTATGTATGTATGTGTGTATGTATGTATGTATGTCACTGTCTGACAAGGTTGTCAGGGATTGTCCTTGTGGAGGAATGATTGCTTATGCAGACGAATGACATGAAGAGGTTCCTGGTCTTACGAGGAATCAATTGAGAAGAGTAGTCATGACAAATATACAAGGTCAATATCATATGGTTATGAGTTGATATTATGTGATTATATTATGTCTATGTTATGGACAAGTTATACTGAGGGATACAACAATGAAATGAAAGCAGTGTGGTCTGCGACATGCTGGGACAAGCATGGATAAGACATTGGAAGCAAGGTTGCTTGGTAAAGACAATGTGGTTTTGGATGTGTGGTACTATTGTTGTGCACATGTTTCATATGTGATGTTATGTGCATGTAGTGTTGTGTGGATATTGCATATGCAGTGTTATGTACAGATGATGTTATGTACATGTTGGATATGCAATTCTATGTATAGGTTGTGTTACGTGAATGTTGTACATGTGATGCTATGTACATATGGTGTTGTGTGAATGATTGTACAAGTGGTGCTGTGTGCAAGTGGTGTTGTGTACATGTTGTACAAGTAGAGTTGTGCGGTGTTGTGTACATTTCGTGCATGTGGCACTGTGTACATATGGTGTTGGGTACATGTCGTGCATGTGGTACTGTGTACATGTGGTATTGTCTACACGTTCCACAGTGGTGCAGTGTACATGTGACGTTGTACACATGTTGTGTAGGTGTTGTTGTGTACATGTGATTATGTGCACACAATGTGCAGGTGGTTGGAGTGTACATGTGGTACATATGGTACTAGTGTAGATGCATGTATTTCATGGTGTTGCATTACATGTGTAGTTGTGTGTGTGTGATGCACACTATGCGTATGTGCACATGGTTAAAGAGAAGGCACTGGGTATTTTTTAGTGTGGCAACTGATCTAGAGTGTGTACAAAATAAAGACAAAGATGGAATCTAAGGATTGATGAAAGGATAAGTATCAACATTCTAATTCAGTTTTATTTATGCATGTGATTTATGACTAAGGTATATGATGATTATATGTGATCTATGATTCTATTTTATGATGGTTACATGTGATTTATGATGGTTATGTTTTGAGCTAACAAGATGTGATATATTTATACATGATGTTTTGATCAAATAGTTAGTTTGACTTGTTGTGACGGGAAGCGAACAAAATTGCAAGTGTACCTTATTAACGAGCTACCAATGAGGTATGATTTGAAGTTATTTCAATTTATTTTGAATCTAATGGAATTTATGTGCTTGGAATAGGATTGCATGAGCATGCTCGGTTGAGTGGTTGAAATCAACTGAAAGAATTGGCATTAGTAGCAAAAGAAATTGGAAAATGCAGCAATATGTTGGTAAAGCACTTCAGGAGCAAGACCATTGTGGTACACTAGTAGCCAATAGTGTCCATTGGTTTCCATGAGAACGTTGTGACTGGTATGATGGTTTTAAGGAAGGGATATGCCTTATTTTTTGTATCTTTCGATGGAAGGAAGCCTTGCCAAGGGATGGACTTCCCAGGATTGGGGTGCCAGCAAAACTTGGAAGGTGAGTGACTGCATGGAAGGGGTGACCAGAGATCTTGAGGGACTGTGTAGCAGAGAAGAGTAGGCCAGAGAATGGATTTTTTTTGTTCCCTAGCATTTCCAGATGGAATCAGATGCACATTGGGAGTGCACCCTGGAACAATGAGTTGGTAACTATTCACTAAGGGGACAAGTGGTGCAAAATTATGGTGTTGGAAATTAGATGTAGCTTTGACTCTGGCAGTGGATTCTGGACTTCCTAGGAAGGAGTTGAATCCTGGTACTACTTTGAGGGTAGAGGTGTGAGCCTCTGAATTCCCTTGTTATAGATGCATGCATCATATCCTTTTATTTATTGGTTGAGAAAATGTGCATATGTGTATATGTGTGTACTATTGTAAATATTGTATCAAGATGGATTTATAAATCTCCACTGACAGTATGGCTATTTGTTGAGTGAAGAAAATGTGTATGTGTATACGTGGTTATTGTAAATACTGTAATGAGTTGTGTTATAAAGCTACATTAAATGATCTGTTTATCATGTTTTAACAAGTGGTCATTGCAAATATTGTAACGAGTTGTGTTATAAAGCTCCATGGGCAGTATGTTTTGTTTTCAATGGTTTTGCTGAGGTTTGGGTGTGGTTTAACACTAAGGATGGTTTTCCCTAAGGGGGAGGGTTCTGTAATAGCCCTGGTGAAAATTCCATGTAATAAAAGTAAATATAGGAAAAAATAATAACCATGATTGATGGGACACGTATTCCAAGCTAAATGTTGGGAAAGACATCCTAGGGGGTGTCCATTTGGTTGTTTATGTCTAAGGAAATTGGCAAAGGCAATGCCAAAGGCTTTGGAAAGGTAAAATGGAATGTTTGGCACATTTATTTATGAAAATAAAGGAAATTAGCATAAAAGTAAGGTGAAAGGTCACAAATTGCATGTGAGGAGGAAAATGAAGGGAAATAATGGAAAATGAAGAAAATAGAGGCCTCATTAATAAAAAGTCTTATGAGGATCATTTGGTAAGCTCTTAGTCAGTTTAAGATCTTGGCTCAAGCTTTTTCTATGGTTATTCATGGGATCAAGAAAGGAAAAGAAGATAAGGAGAAGGAAGGAGCTAGCAAGGAAGAGTAGGATTAAGCAACTACAACATGGTTCTCTGTAGGTATCGCTTTGCATGTGTATTTTCCTTGCTAGATTTGGCATGCATGGTATTTAATGTGGTTCTTTTGTTGTTATGGCATGGGTTTTCCCAGGTGTAATAGTGTTTTCAACCTAGTTGTTCCATTTTTGGATGGCCATGGTGTGATGGAGTTCTCATGTCTTGGTTGAGTTGTGTTAGCTACCTATACCAATAGGTTTCATATTTCATGATTGGCAAGGAAAGGTCCAAATATGCTCTGCTTTGATGATGCAAAGATCACATATTTCCAAGAGAATACAATCTGTGCTTATAGCTTGATGTGGACTCAATTTTGATGGATGGTCCAACAGCCTAATCTGGATCATGCCATGTTTTAAATTTTCAGTTGTAGAATAGAGAAAGAAGTCTGTCCAAACTGTTTAATCTTGGCAGACAAGTAGTTTAGGTAGAGAAGAAAGGCTCCCAACTGCTTAATCTGGGACCTTGGAAGAAATAAGGGTAGAAGTAGATAGAAAAACAAAAGAAAAAAGCCAAAGAAAAGAAAAGGCAAATAAGGGTCTGCAAGCCTAAGTGCACCCTCCAAGAAGAAAACAAAAAATGCTAGGCAAGTAGATGGGTAGGCAGTTGGGGTTGCAGAAATGTCATTTCTTACAAATTGCATGTGGGTTAGCCTTGTTCACAAAGCAAAATCAATGAATTAAGAAGGTGTTCTTCTCCATCAGGTGGCAGCAAAGCATAGAAGCATGTCTAACCTCCCTTCTTCCCCTCTTCCCATTCATTACTAACATCCCATCATCAGTTGAGATTCATGGAAGAATTGATGGTTTTATGGTGGTTCTTAGTCCTATTAGAAGCCACATTTCTTGTCTAAAACTCTTTTCATTTTGATCTACTCCCTAAGCTAAGTTATTTTCAAATAAACTTAGTGATATTTCCCTTCATCCACCCTTTTTCATCCATATTAACCCTAACTCTATTATATAATTCCCCTATGTTACCCTTTCCCTAGTATTATAACACCATGGTGTATAAACCCCAAACATTGTATAAATATCCCTCCCCTTGGTATTATAGCCATATGTTCTCTGTCAGGGATCAAAATGACATCCGGTCACTTTGATAAACCTAAGCCAAACCCCCTCCCATTTTCTGAATCCATTTGGCCCATTAAAACCTTCATTTACTAAGAAAACCTTGGAAAAAACCCTTTTTACCTATGACCCGCTTCATTTGCAAATAACACACCAAAAACCCACTTTTTGCACTTACCCAAAGTATCGGCGCATATTATTTTATTTTCAAAATACATTGAAAAACATTACAAACCACCGCATCCCAGAGGTGTCCGCCGAGCACAAATCCCGAAAGAAGTATTATTTTAATCCCCGCCCCCATTCCGTATTGACCGATCACTTCACGGACCCGTCAACCATCCGATCGAGCGCTTTAGATCGGACGGCCATGATACATATCGGGTTGGGCCCGATGTCCGATAGTTAGCACCCGAGAAACTGTCAGAGGGTGACGTCAGGCCTCTGCCACGCGTCTCCCTCACAATTTCTCGGGTTGCCCTCTGACAAAACCATCGCCGTATGGTAGGCGGTCCGAGAAAACCATTACCGCTTTTTCCATTTACCACCAGTTTTGCCATGCCCTCGTCATCACCGCGTCATCACCACGTCACTGCCACCCCGTCGCCGCATCAGCTCCTTCGTCCGCCCCCGCGCTGATATGTCTGCCACCTCACTATCCCCGTGGACCAATCATATCTCGCCACATCACCCGATGATGTCACGCTGACGTCATCCGACCTTGACCCCACCTAATGACGTCATGCTGACGTCATCCAAAAAGTGCGCCAATATGCCAAAAAATCTATATTTTGGCCAATTTTCGCGTTTTTTCATACTTTTGCCTATTCACTGTTGCTTTCTCTGCATGGTTTTTTCACGTCCAAACTTGCACCACCTTGCTGAAATCGATTTGCAGACCTCCAACGTGCCATTTCTACATAGATTTGTGACCGTTGCTTGCTGTTTACCAGGTATTTACCCTTGTAAATCCTTCATATGCCTAATTTGTCTGTGAATTCCCTCTAAAAGGCTTAAAAGACACCGAAACTTATAAATTGCCGGTAAAATTCCTGTGTCTAGCCCCCATTCGCAACTGTGAGGTCAAAAAGCACCAGCTGAGCCTTGTTTGCCCACATTTTCATAAGAAACCATACTCTGTTCGCGCAATCGCGAACCAGTCACTAAAACTGTACATACCTGCTAAAAGAGATAGATTGATACCAGACATTGGTCTTATTTACACTTCAAAAGAAAATTTCAATTGCTACAGTTGTTCATCTGCCCTCTATTCCTTGAAATTCACACTTCCATTGTAAAGAAACTCCTCCGAGTTGCTCTGATCATTCAGAACCAGTTTACATACAAATCAGAAGCCATAGTAGCTATGGAGACACCAATAGCCCTGAATATCCAGCCTCTGAATGCCCCTCAAAGGGAGATAACATGGAAAGCCCTGGGAGATGTAGATTATCAGATGTTAGATTGGTTTCCATTGGGTTCCAAGTTCAATATTCACATGCTAAATGAATTGAAAGCCCAACACCTTGGTGGAGCTGATATTTTAGGGATTTGGGACTCAAATTTGCCCATTTACAACCTCCCTCAAGTCAATGCCCTCCCAGACTTGATCCACAAGTGCCAGGAATGCTATGATCCTTGCCAGAGAGCTGTTCTCAGTCCTACAGGCTCAGTTTTGTTCTTCATCACCCCAGAAACCATAAATGAGATGCTGCATTTCCATACTGCAAGGCCATTAGCCCCTCTTTCCATGTTGGATTTAATAAAGAAGGGAAATAATCTGTCAAGTGCCCAGATTACCAAAATTAACTAGTTATTTGTACAGCCAAGCTCTGAAACTATAAGGACCCCCCCGATTGGATATCACTACCTGAATGACCTGGGCAGAATGCTCGTGGATTTGATCAGCTATGTCCTGGGATACAAGGGAATTGAGGATGTTGATGGCACTATAATGGCAATGTTGTCCATGTTTTCTCCTGGAAAGCCTCTAGTTGTACACTATGACTATGCCACCTATATTGCAGAAAAGATCCATGAACAGCTAATGAATCTACCAAGGGAAAGGGTGTTCAGATACACCTCATACATCTACCACCTGTTCTTGTTTTATCAGCCAGACAGTTTCTCCATTCCCCTCAAGAAACTTAATGCCCAGGGAAATCCAAGGTCAGTGGTGTTTTGGACTTCAGTTTTCCATGATGTTTCTCAATCACCATACACATACTGTGAATTTATAGACTTGTTCATTCACCCAGCTATGACATTGTTGTATGGTGTCCCTCCTGCAAGGTTAACGGATGACATGCAGAGAATTCTCCATCTCTCCAAATCCTACAGCATTGGTGATTGGTATTTTTACCAACACCACACAGTAATGAGAGTATATGGCTGTGAATTGGACCCTTACAGGCTGCCAAGGTATGTCCCCATGAGACTGTTCGCCCTAGAATACTTTAGGCAATTTGGAAGTGCAGATTGCTTCCATTTCCAAAGCAAAAACAAGAAGGTACAACTGAAGGTAAGGAGCCAGCTAGGCCCTTTTTTGTACAACAAAAGAGAGGAGGGATGGAAGGAGGCAGATATGATCTTAGAGGGTTTCAAATTGCAAACCAGTTTTAAATGGATACCTTATGACCGTAATCATTTTATCTCCCTCAGGAGGATAAAACACAAATTGGGTAACTATTCACATGTTAGGCTACCTCATATTGAAAAGTATGCAAATTCTTTAAGCTGGAAAGAGGGCACTCTAGAAGAGCCAATCTCTAGAGAGCAGATACTAGAGAGAGAGGCTAGGAATATGCAAAAGGAGGCTGACTTGGAAACTTGTGGACAGGTTTCCTTATCATATCAAAGGCAACTTGGAGCAGCTGCCTCTTCTTCAACAACACATTAGCAAGCTGCCATGGACACTCAACAGACAGGCAGCAAAGGCAAAGGAAAGCAGGTGGAACAAGAGCAACCACCTCCCATGACTGAAGACCAAACAGATAAAGAGATGGAACAGCAAGAAGAAGTGCAGCAGCAGGAAGAGCAACAACAACAACAGGAATCATAGCAAAGAGTAGGGAAGCATGACATAGAGTATCCCACACATCAAGAAGGGGCAGTTGAGGCCCCAATTCTCCCTGAGCAGCAGGCTCAAAACATAGTACCTCCTAGGCAAGAAGCAGTTAATGAAACCTCAGTCCTCCAAACTCCAAAAAAGGAGGATGTAAGTAGGAAAAGGGATAGAGAGACTCCCTTGACTACATCAATAAGTCATGGTGAGAAGAGGCACAGGATGAACCCCCTTTCAGAGGAAGAGATGCCTATAGGGCAATCTTTGGGTATGGGCCCGCCCAATTTGGAGGCATCTACAAGTTCCTTCCAATAGGAACAAGAGAGGACAGTGGGAGGAGAAGTCAGCTCCTCTAGCCAGCAGAGAGAGGGTGAACTGAGCATTAAACAACAGTTCATTGAAATAAAGAAAAGGAATGAGCCCATAAAGATACAGCTGTATAACCATTTGTTGAAAATGGCTCCCACCAACCAACAACGACTAATGTCTGCATATGATGTCCAGGAGGGCAAGATGATCATGAGTCACCTCATACCAACTACATTGCAGCCATAGTCCCCTTCAGATTACTTAAGGACCAATCTTGAGGTCCTAGCCAAGGACATCCACCCAATGGATAAAATTGAATTGCATAAACAAATAGGTGAGATGGTCTATGCTTCCTTGGCAGACAAGACATTAGATAACTACAGGCTAGAAAATAGCCTTAATAATGCAGCTGCCCAACTTGAGTTGGAAAGGGCATCCTCTCAAGCAAAGGACAACAGAATAAGGTCCTTAGAAGATATAATTATTGAGATTGGACATGATCCCAAAGATATCAAGGGCATACAAGAAATATTAAAATTGAGGGATGCAGATATGGCAGCTTTAAGGAGAAAGATCAAACTCCCAGCCACAATTCACACTCAAATAGATGAAGTAGCTCAACAAAGGCATGATCAAGATGCCACGGCTTTGCTGGTGTCTCTCTACAAGCAGCTTATCCAGACACAAGAAAAGCTGGGAGAATCAGAGGCTGCACAGGCAGCATTACAAGCAACTCTGAAACAAAGAGAAGAAGGTCGGACCTCCCAGCCTCCTCCTCAAATCATTAACCTTGAGGAAGCTCCTCCAACTACTGTTCCTCCTCCTCAACAGACTGAACAAGCAACACCATCTACTTCAGCACCACCAACAACAGAGTAGGCCCCTAGCTTGGATATGCAAAAACTAAGAAATGAGATTTAGGCCCTGGAAGCTCAAATGACAGAGCTGAATTAGACGAGGGAGAAATTGGCCAAAGTAAATGATAGATATGACAAATCCAAGCAGTCTGTGGCAAAAAAGGGCAGGGAGATAAAAGCCCTCAAAGATAGGATCAAAGAGCTAGAGAATGAGCTCAAATTAGATAAGGTTGTGTCTGAGCTTAAAATAGTGTTGTGGGCTAACATTGGCCAATCTATTAATGACCAATGGCAGTATATTGAAACAATCCATGAGCAGTTAGAGCTCATTCCAAAAGCACAGACTGAAATTCAGAGATCAAGAGCTGCTCTAAGCAATATGCCTGAAATTGCCACCAGGATGATTAATGTGCTTAACGATAGAACAAGTACTCAGTTGGCTACCATGGGAATTTCAAACAGAACTGAGCACATTCAGTTAATCAAGAGGGTTCTTACACTGAGAAACTTGGTGCAGACATTAGAGAGAAGAACCCAAGACATGCAGACTGAGGTAAACAGGTTTTTGGAGAAATTTCAGGTATTAGAAAACAGAGGGCT
The DNA here is from genome assembly GCA_031772625.1 of Pinus tabuliformis. Taxonomy (NCBI): domain Eukaryota; kingdom Viridiplantae; phylum Streptophyta; class Pinopsida; order Pinales; family Pinaceae; genus Pinus; species Pinus tabuliformis. The sequence continues at coordinate 1,137,732,127 of CM062809.1, read as the reverse complement.
CCCTAGCTTACTGAACAGCGCAGGGAGACTGTTCACTCATGAGCAGTATGCCAAAAGGGTTAATGCATTTGCCACAAGTCAGATCAATGAGAAGCCCAGCACCTCAGAGGAAACAGGGCCAGCCACAGGACAGACTCTCTACAATAGAGTAGAAAGTTAATTTTTTATAATGAATGAAATTAAACACCTATTTGAGGTGCCTCCCAATTTTTACAAATATACAGAGGCAGAGGAGACTATGGATGCAATTCTCAGGCATCAACTACCTACACTAGAATGGTGGACTAAGGCCATACAAATGATTTTATAAACAGGAAGCCATTCAATAAATTTTGTTCATGAAAAATGCAAATTGTCATACACAGGACAGTTTAAAAGAATCAGCATGCATTAAAGATAAAAGCTGAGCCAACTCAGCAGAAGTCCCGGCCAGCAAGTCAAGACGGACAACTACAGGTGACAGGGCCGAAAATTTACAGCGGAGCAGCCACATCAGCGCATTTTCCAGCATTTAAAGCAGATCATTCCAACCGACTCAGTAGCCTCCAAAGGCCAAAATATCTTCTGACAAGCATAAAGATGCATTTACTTTGTATTCAATGATGTGATAACTTTCTTATCTAATATATTGAAAAGTTGGTGAACGTATTCATTTCTGAGATAACTTAGCACTCAGATATTTTGTACAACCGATTGTATATATTTTCCCCTCGCACAAGCTTGCAGGGGTTTTTGTGGATTTCTCTTGAAGAAGTTCTTATGTTGTAATCCTTTCAAAGTTTAATAAAGAAAGTGATGGAATTTCTCGGAGTTCTGAAGTGTTGAATACGTTCTGGTGTCTGTTGAAAAACTGCAGGATTCCCATGTACCTCACAATACAATAAGTTTTTTTGTAACTCTCTTTGTTATGTGTTTCAATCTGTTAAGATCCATATGTGTTTCTAATTTCTAAGTGTTTAGCAACAAAGAAAAATAATAACCTTCAGGACTTATTCATGCAATACCCTGAGTTCAATCTATGTTGTTAATAAATGTTTTCTTCAGCTTTAATCTTGATAAGTGTAATTCTTAATTGCTGCGCTTTCAGAATATATCTTTCACAGTGACCTTTGTTTCAGGAATTCAAGTTTGCTCCTGAGCAACATGTTTCACTTTCATATCACCAGCTTAATGGAGAATTCTTAATTGCTTTCTGTTGGCTGACCACACATCACCACTTAAGTTTAAATTTTGTTTGTTTGAGATACCCAATAGGCCCTGCAGTCTGAACATCATCACTCCATCATTTCAAAACATTTCACAGCTCTAGACTCCATTGCCCAATGATATACTACTATCTGAACACTACATCTTAAGCACTGAAAGAAGTCCTTCAACCAAAACACAAACCAAAAACCTGAGCATAATAGCTAGCCTAAAATACTATCAGAACAGAAACAAATCATAAAGGGAGAGCCCTCTCTGATTACAGTTTGGCTAGGAACTGTGATCCAAAGATTGGTTAGTGGTTACCCCGGCCGTATTCCCTTGGGAGTCATATTGAACAACCTGGGTGTTAACATAATTGGCGACTCCACTGGGGACTTCCTCAAGATTTTCTAATTTCTGTTTATCTCTTGAAAGCTGCTCATTCCCTTTGCTGCTAGCTTTGGAAAATACACAGTAAGTTCAAAATCTTGTCTGGCCTCTGTAGACACAAAAATATCCTGCAAAATACCAAAAAGAAGTTTAGAAACTGGCTCCTAAAAGGGAAACCAGACACACTAGGTCAAACCCTGACCCAAACCCACAAGCTGTTTTTGAAAATCCTAATATAATCCCTAGAATAATTAGGAAGCAGCAAAGGCAGGAAAATCCTAGTGATTTGAGTCCTGACACAGCCCACCCTGAACCAGTTCCAACCCCTATCAAGGTTCTATTCCGCTCTACTCCTGTATCCCCCAGTTCACCATCTACATCCCAAAGCCCTCCTTTCACATCTTCACCCACTGCACATATCCCCTTGAACAACACTCTAGGTACTGCCACACCTGTTACCCCTGTAGCACACACCATTCCTTTTATCCCAGTTTCCCCTGTAAATCCCCCAAACCTTGTGAATATGGCTAACAGATATGCACCCCTGCAAATACCAGCTAATGTTGCAGCTCTACCCCAGGATTACCAAACCAAAATCTCATATTTTGACTCCACTGGCCCTTTGACAGCTGTTCAGCATGCCAAAAGGATGCAAGACCATTTTGAGACCTATGAAATAGATGATGACAGTGTGAGAATGAGGATGTTTGTTCAAAGCCTAACTGGGGATTTAAGAACTTGGTTTAGATCCCTGAATGCAAACTCCATCACAACTCCTGATGAGCTTTATCAAGCCTTTACTAGCAGATGGGAAAAGAAGAAGGATCCTCTGCACATACTTGGTGAATATGACACTATCAAAAGAGGCCCCCAAGAGACTGTTTTGGAGTATTGTGCAAGATTCAACAATGTATATAACGCAATCCCATAAAATTTAAGACCCCCTCCTGATTTAGCTTTGTACAAATTCCCTGATGGTTTTGACCCTGACATGGCCTATCAGTTAAAGGAAAGAGACCCTCAAACCCTTGCAGAGGCCCAAAAGGTTGCTGTCACAGTGGAAGCCAACCTGATTGCCAAAAGAAACAGAGCAAGGTTGGAAAAGAGAATAGCCTTCAAAGAAGAACCCTCTGCTTTTGATCAAAAGCTGGATGCAATACTCAATGGAATGAAAAGATTGGGTGATAGAGTGGAATCGGTAGAGAGAAAATCATCATGGGAAGCGCCACAAAACAACCCTCCTAGGAATCCAAATTTTAGGAGAACTCAAAACCCAGGCATTGGCAAGCCCAGTGCTGACCAAGACATAAGACCCCCTTTCCAAGAAAATTATGCAGAGACTTCCACATCAACTGAACCCAATGAAGATCCTCAGATTAATTTAATGGGTCTAGATGGTGAAAGTCAAGTTTTCTTAACACAAGAAGATCATGAGGATGATGAAATCAAACTGTTCCAAACTAAATCAGGTGAATCCTTTGACTTTAAACAAGGCTATGAAACTGCTATTTATGAAGTCCATAAACAATACAAGCTAAGGAGCAGAACTGTGAATGTAAATCAGCCTGAAAAGATAAACGATAATCAGCAGCCTAAAAGAGCCATAATCACAGAGCCTAATGACAAAACAAATTCACCTACAGAAGAAGTAATTATTGAAGAGATCACTGAACCATTGCCCTTAAAACAGCAGCCTGTGGCTACTTCATCCTCCCACCTTAATTCAGATATTTATCCTCAAGAGATGAGTAAAAAGGACAAGTCCCAAAATCAAGATAAGAATCAAGAAGAAGAGCTAGTGAACAAGGAAAGGACTATTATCCATAACCCTAAGACCCAATCTGAAAAACCCTTTGACCTAGAAACTGAAATTGGCAAACTAAAGATAGCAATTCCTCTCTCAGAACTAGCCAAGCATGACATCTATAAACAACAGATCAAGAAGTCCCTTCAACTCACTAGCAACAAAGATGATGTCAATGTGTTGGATCACACCCCAGAATTATTGTTTGGCCCAGAAGTGGATGGAAAAATGGTAGTCACAGGGGTATTACCTTTTTATGTCAGCTTACATATTCATGATAAAATATTACATAATGCAATGTTTGACTCAGGTGCCTCTCACAATCTCATGCCAAAAGTAGTCATGGAGAGATTGAATCTAGATATAACAAGACCATACAAGGACCTGTTTTCCTTTGACTCCAGCCAAGTCAAGTGTTTAGGTCTCATAAAAGATTTATGTGTGTCTCTGGTTCAATACCCAAACAAAACGATTCTAATGGATGTTGTAGTTGCTGATATCCCACCTAAGTATGGGATGCTGTTATCAAGATCATGGGGAGCTAAACTCCAAGGTTCCCTACAATTAGACATGTCATATGCCACCATCTCTGTTTTTGGGCAACCAAAAAGACTATACAGAGAAACACTCATGAAATACATGGTCAGCAGTGAAGAAAAGCCTCAAAACTTTCCCATATATGTTGTCCATTCAGACATAGACTCATACATTCTCTTCAATGATAATACAACTCTTTCAGATAATGATGTTGAAACCGAGATACTCATACAAGAGGAAGACTCTAATGAAAGAATTACCACCCATGAAACAACGGTCAATCAATCACTAGACACTGCTGCTGCTCTAGTTGTCAAGCATATTCAATCAAATGATGAGACTGTCCTAGAAGACAAGCCAGATGAAAAACCAGAACTTCAACTTACATTGCCAGCCCATGAACAGATCATTAAATCTCCTTCACAACAAGATATTCTATGGTTCCTTGAATTTGATGGCTCAGTCAACAAATTAGGGGTAGGAGCTGGAGTTTGGGTACACAATAAGGAAAACAGTCATGCAGAAGGTAGAGCCTATAGATTAAACTTCAGATGTACTAATAACATGGCAGAATATGAAGCTCTTTTACTAGGCCTCAAGTTAGTAAAGTTCTTGCAAGCTGCCAGGGTTTCAATCATGGGAGATTCAGATTTAGTTATCCAGCAAGTGAAAGGAAATTTTGTCACCAATGACAAAAGACTAAGGTCTTATAGGTCTGCTGTTGCTGAAGTACTAAACTTTTTCTCTGAATTCCAAATCACTAAAATTCCTAGAACCCACAATCTGCATGCTCATAGTTTGGCCACATTTGTGTAGGAATTTACAGGGTAAGCTCCACAGAAAGAATACCAAAAGGACACCGCTCACAACCAGATCTCAAATCAATACACCAGTATTTTTGACGTGGTTAAAACCCTCAGAGTGCAAGGAGGGAAACAGTCCACGGCCTGTCCCAACGTGGGTACTACAGGCAATTTATTAATCAAAGAATGAAAATTTACATAAGCTTCTCTCATGCACGGATTACCCGAACAATGACCCTCCATGCGCTTTAAATAGAACTCATGGACCAATCGGGTGTCAAGCCACGGATCAAGTGTCGGTAATACCGAGGTGAGAGTGAACCGTCGGATCACTACATATCATGACCGTCGGATTGTAAGTTACAAAATGTACAACGGTAAAGAAACACACTTTACCTAACTCTAACCTAACTCTATGCTAGACCAAGTTGAACTTAACTATATCCTATGTGTCGGAATATCCTAACATCCCCCCTTAAGAACAACTTGGGATAGGATTGAAGGATTTACAAATATGACACAATAGGAGAAGGAAGGAGGCACTAGAGCCTATCCCCCCTTAGTGACAACTTCCTGAACTCCAAGCATATATCAAAGTTTAGTGAACTTCGCCTCTGTGAGAGCCTTTGTGAAGATGTCTGCAACCTGATCATCTGTTGGACAATATTGCACTTCAAGAACATGGTCATGAATGAGCTTTGTGATGAAGTGCATGTGTAGTTCAATGTGTTTGCTGCGCTGATGCTGGACTGGATCTTTGCATAGCTGAATGGCACTTTGATTATCACACCAAAGTGTGGTTGGATGCTGCTGCTCAAAGCCAAACTCTGATAGGATCTGACGAAGCCACAAGGCTTCCTTACTAGCTTCCACGGCACCACGATACTCTGCTTCTGCTGACGAAAGAGAAATGGCAGCCTGTTTCTTACAAGCCCATGTAATAGGTCCTGAACCAAGAGTGAAGACATAACCGGCAGTAGACTTCCGATCATCAAGGTCACCAGCCCAATCAGAATCAGTGAAACCAACTAACAGAGGAGCTGCTTTGGCACTGTAATGAATCCCAAACTGTACTGTACCTCGAACATAACGAAGTATTCTTTTAGCTGCTTTCCAATGACTTTCACGGGGGTTTTGCATAAAACGAGCAACAAGGCCAACAACAAAGGAAAGATCAGGACGAGTATGGGTTAAATACAAGAGTTTTCCGACAAGTTGATGGTATAAGGTAGCATCAACTTCAGGAGAAGTACAAGAGACTGAAAGTTTGACTCCAGACTGAAAGGGAGAAGGGGCTGGCTTACAGTCTTCCATGTGAAAATGACGAAGAATATCACAAGCATACTTGGACTGGGAAAGGAAAATACCCTCTTGGGATTGCAAGACTTGAAGACCGAGAAAATAGTGTAAGTGTCCTAAGTCTGTCATTTCAAATTTCTTTTTAAGGCTGGACTTCACATGGTTTATAAGGTTGGGATCACTACCAGTAAGAATAAGATCATCAACATAAAGAACAAGGATGATAAGAGAGTTGCCCACTTTCTTGGTGTAGACAGTATTGTCAGAATGACACCTAGAAAAGCCAGATTCTAAAAGAAAGCTATCCATTTTGGCATACCAAGCCCGAGGAGCTTGCTTGAGGCCATAAAGGGATTTCTTAAGTCGACAAACGAGGCTGGAGTCTGTTTGTATGAAGCCAATGGGTTGTTCCATATAGATTTCTTCCTGCAAGTCCCCATGCAAAAAGGCAGATTTAACATCCATTTGATGGACTTCCCATTTTAAAGAGGCAGCAAGGGAAAGAACAAGGCGGATAGAGTTCATTTTGGCAACTGGAGAGAAGGTTTCAGTGTAGTCAATGCCTTCAACCTGTGAAAAGCCCTTAGCAACTAGACGAGCTTTATGTTTATCAACTTTCCCATCTGGTCCATACTTGGTTCTGTAAACCCATTTGCATCTAACAAGTTTGCGTCCCTTTGGTAGAGGAACAAGATCCCATGTATCATTTGTCATCAATGAATGATATTCTTCATTCATAGCTGCTTCCCAATGTGGATGGCCTGAAGCTTCTGCAAAAGTGTCAGGATCATGATTTACTGGAGCTTGAGCCAGTAAAGAAGAGGCTCTTTCAAACTGAGAACGTGTACGTCGCTGATTTGTAGGATCACCGGCAAGATCACCTGCTGCATCCCGAGTAGCACGGACCCATCTTGGAAGTTGAGGATCCTGAGAAGGTGGGGGAGGATTATCATCCTCGCTTTCATCATCAGAAGAAGAAATGTTTTCAAAGATAGAAGAGATAGGAAGAGGTGGCACATCCGCCGGACTAGGCTCGCAGGCCGATTTATTTTCATCAAATTTTACATCTCTTCTAATGATAACATTTTTGGACTTAAATGGAATAAGTCTATAACCTTTTACATCTTCAGAATATCCAACAAAAGTACATTTCTCACTCTTAGGTTCTAAAGCTTTATGCTTTTCATCTGGAATATGGGCCCATGCTTCACTTCCAAACACACGAAAGTGACTTACATCTGGTTTAATGGAACTCCAAGCTTCTTCTGGAGTGATATTCTCTAGAACCTTAGTAGGAGTGCGATTGATTATATAATTTGCACAATTAATTGCTTCGGCCCAAAAACTAAGACTGAGTCCTTTAGATTGCAGCATACAATTAGCCATTTCCTTTAAGGTGCGATTTTTCCTTTCAGCTACACCATTTTGTTGTGGAGTGTATGGAACAGTATGTTGCATTTGAATTCCATTTTCGGTGCAAAAGTTGATGAATGCGTTTTTAACATATTCTCCACCATTATCAGTTCTTAGCTTAAGAATTTGATGTCCAGATTGTTTTTCAACAAATGCTTTGAAGGCCAAAAAAGTGGTAAATACTTCGCTCTTGAGTTTTAAGAAGTATACCCAAGTGCGTCTGGAGAAATCATCAATGAAAGTTAAGAAGTACTTGCAGCCAGAGAATGAAGCAACAGGAAGAGGACCACATAAATCACTGTGCACAAGCTGTAAAGGGGCTGAGGCGTGCCAAGAGGCACGTTTGTCAAAACTGTCCCGATGATGTTTTCCGAGTACACATCCGGAACAAACACCATCTTTGCAAGATACCATAGGAAGACCTGTCACCATATTTTCTTTACATAGATGCTGAAGGGAGCGATAGTTTAAGTGACCAAACCGCTCATGCCAAAGTTTGCTCACTTCATCATTATGAGCAACAAATACTGAGGGAAGATGGGATGACCCAAAGTTGTGAAACTTATACAACCTTTTGGAATCATCAGCAAGACCAGTAGCTAGAATCTGTTTAGGATCTTTTAGATCCTTGATTACAACATCATGAGGTGAAAATTCAACAATTTTACCTTCACCTGAATGAGTTATCTGATAGACAGATAGAAGGTTGCAGGATAAGTTTGGAACACATAATACATCATTGAACTGACCATTGTCTAGATGAACAGTTCCAGTCCCTACAACATTAAGAGATCTATCATCACCAATATATATATTTTTGGTGTTACAATCATTTAAAGAAGAAAACATGGCTTGGTTTTTGGCCATGTGACAAGAGGCTCCAGAATCAATGAGCCACTCATGAGAATGAGAAGAAGAAGAAGATACATTTAATGCATAACCAGACTGAGATGATTGACGATGACATGCAGAAAGTGCCGTTCCGGAAGTTGAAGTTGAAGTAGGCTCCAGATGGATGTTATGTTTCTTCATTGCGGCTTCCAAGGCTTCCATCTTCTTAAAGCATTTAGATTCTAAGTGGCCATCTCGATTACAAAAGTTACAATGTCTATCAGTCTTCTTCCATTTTTTTTATTGGTCTTATCATTTTGCTGAAATGATCTTTCATTTTGAGGCTGAGATGGTTTAGGACCATTCTTTTGAGGATATGACTTCTTAGGATTCTTTGAATTTGGGTGCTGCTGGGCGGCTAACGCTTTCGTGGAAGAGTTTCCAAGATTAAGAAGACCAAGGTGTAAGAGTTTTTCTTGTTCTCTTATTAAGGAATCACAAAAGGAGTCAAAGGAAGGGGCCTTGTATTCTTGTCCTTGACAAATGAAAGCTTCCCTTGTAGAATGGAAAGTGGAAACAAATACAGAGTAGGCTGGTCCTAACTTAGTAAGGATGGAATAAATAAGGTTACCATCATCTTTCTTAACTTTAACACCTTCCAAGAGATATCTAAGGGTCTTGAATTTGGACAAGAAATCTTCAATGCAAGAAAAATTATTAGGATCCAAAGTAAGCAGCTCATTTTCAAGTTGATGGGATCTAATTTCATTTTTAATCCCAAAAACTTTAGCAAGTTTTTCTAATGCTTCATGAGGAGTCTCAAGTCCTGCAATGTGGAATCTAAGATCAGGAGAAATAGACATCCCTATCAAACCACGTGCTTGATCTTGTCTATTTTCCCATTTTGCCGCCTTGTCTTCATCTGTTGGTTTCTTCTCTTGGTTTGTGGCTATTCTGAAGAGACCTTTACTTCTAAGTAAATCTTCCATGTATTCTACCCATTGGAAGTAGTTAGTGCTGTCAAGAATGACTTGGCATGGACTTTCCATTTTTTTTTTAAAAATGAAGCTGAAGATGCTGAAAGTAAGTGTACCAACAGATAGATCTCGAAAAAATAGGCGGTTTTAAAAAAAAGGGCTCTGAAAAAGGCTTCCGGATGAAGAAGTTATGGCTTTTTGAAAAAAAACTTGTTGACGTTGCCGGCAAAGTGCGGGAATGAAAAAATCCGCCCCCACAAAATGGAGACTTGAACCCAAGACCTCTACTCTCTAAAAATAGCTTTGAACCAATTGATCTATACAAAAAATTTGAGAGAGAGAGAGAGAGAGAGAGAGGGGGGGGGGCCTCGGTTTGCATGCTTGCCTTGAGAAAGCTCTTTTTCCCTACAAAACACAAAACACAAAACCCAACACGAATATGCAAAGAAAAACGAACCTTGCGGCTCGAAGTTAGCTTTAGCCAAAAAACTAGAAATTTAAAAAAAAAATCTCAAGGTTAGCTTTAGCCGAAAAACTAAATATTTTTTTCAATGTTTCTGATTTTCCGAGATCACACTAAGGTGCAGGGAAAAGAGCATACGCATGAGAAAAATCCTTCCTTTCTGTTTTTGATTTGCCCAGATCGCATAGAGTCGCAGGGCAAAGAGCATACGCAGAAATGAAAGGTATCGAGTCGGTTAAAAAAAGGCTAAATAAACTGAGACCGAAATAAGCAGAGAGAAATTAACAGTAAACTGCAAAAAAAACAATGTATACCTCCCGATCTGAAAAATGACGCAGCTAGGGCTACCGGAAACCTTTTCGCATGAAACGAAAGGGGTTCCTCACTGGAACAGATGCTCCGAACGCAACAGAGCAGTCCTCTCGGCCCGAAAGCAGTCAGAAACAACAGATCTAGGAAACGACAGCCGCATGCAGTTCTACCGGCTTCAGATTTGGATCACCAACGGACGCGGCCCTCAAATAGCTCTGATACCATGTAGGAATTTACAGGGTAAGTTCCATAGAAAGAATACCAAAAGGACACCGCTCACAACCAGATCTCAAATCAATACACCAGTATTTTTGACGTGGTTAAAACCCTCAGAGTGCAAGGAGGGAAACAGTCCACGGCCTGTCCCAACGTGGGTACTACAGGCAATTTATTAATCAAAGAATGAAAATTTACATAAGCTTCTCTCATGCACGGATTACCCGAACAATGACCCTCCATGCGCTTTAAATAGAACTCATGGACTAATCGGGTGTCAAGCCACGAATCAAGTGTCGGTAATACCGAGGTGAGAGTGAACCGTCGGATTACTACATATCATGACCGTCGGATTGTAAGTTACAAAATGTACAACGGTAAAGAAACACACTTTACCTAACTCTAACCTAACTCTATGCTAGACCAAGTTGAACTTAACTATATCCTATGTGTCGGAATATCCTAACAATTTGCTAGTACTTGCAAATTACCATTGGAACCTAACAATTGATTTCACAGCTGAGATAAAACACAGACCCTCCATTCCAAACAATGTTAAAGATTGGCAAGTATTTGAGGATGATATGCAAATAAACCATTTTTTAACGCTGCAACAAGAGTTTGCAGGATTAAATATTGACACTGATAGAGCAAGTCAACCACAAATACTTGACAGAGAAAGTCAATCACAAATACTTGACAGAGCAAGTCTATCACAAATACAGTTTGAACAGATCAACTACCCAATATCACCTAGAACAGCAAAACAAATGCTAAATCCAACTATTTTCAACAAGGAAAACATTCAACAAATTCAACCAATCAGTTGTGAAGAAGTGGCCAATGCTGAAATTGAAATCATAGAGCTGAAAGACAATTTTCTGCCAACAGGCCTAACTCCACTAGAGGACATCTTTGATTCAAATGATATTCCCAGAAAACCAAAAATGTAGCCCTTAAATGCAGCCATTGAAGAATGCAACATTGGTACCATTGACAAACCCAAAATAATAAAATTGTCTGCATCTCTACCTCCTGATAAAAAGCCTAAATACATTGACCTCTTTAAAGAGTTCCATGATGTTTTTGCATGGAGTTATGAGGACCTAAAGTCCTATGATACCTCTGTTATCCAGCATACTATCCCTCTCAAGCTTGATAAAAAACCCTTTAAACAAAAACTGAGGAGAATCAATCCTATGCTTCTCCCAGCAATGGAACAAGAGGTACAGAAAATGTTCAAGGCAGGCATCATAGCACCTATCAGATTCTCTGAGTGGATTTCAAACTTAGTCCCTACAAGAAAGAAAACTGGAGAAATAAGGCTTTGTGTGGATCTTAGGAACTTGAATCAAGTATCCCTCAAAGATAACTATCCCTTTCCCAAGATGGATCACATTCTCCAAAGAGTGGTAGGGGCCTCAAGGATCTCATTACTTGATGGATTCTCAGGATTTAATCAAATCTTAGTACACCCTGATGATCAAGACAAAAATGCATTCACAACCCCATGGGGAACTTTCAAATATGTAAAAATGCCTTTTGGATTGAAAAATGCAGGGGATACTTTTCAAAGAGCAATGGATATTGCTTTTGCCAAAGAGATTCATGACTTCTTTGTCATTTACTTAGATGACCTTACACCTTTCTCAAAATCAGATCACGAACATTTGAAACATTTAAGGCAGATTTTCCTAACATGTAGGAAATATGGAATCTCCTTGAACCCCAAGAAATCCTTATTTGGTTTGGAGGAAGGTAAGCTACTAGGACATATCATTTCAAAAGATGGCATTAGAATTGATCCAGACGGGATACAAGCTATCCTACAAATGCCCACCCAAGAAATATCAAAGAATTGCAGGGATTTTTGGGAAAAATCAATTTCTTGAGAAGGTTTATCCCAAACTTAGCAGAACTAATCAGATTACTAAATAACATGCTAAAGAAAGATTCAAAAGTGAAATGGACAGTTGAAGCAAATCAAGCCTTTGAAGGTATAAAGTTGGCCCTTACCCAAACCTCGGTCTTGACCAATCCTCAATTTGACAGAGAATTTATCATTTTCTCTTTTGCCTCCCAGCATAGTATTGCTGCTGTTTTGTTACAGAAAGATGACCAAGGAAATGAGAAGCCAATTGCTTTCTTTAGCAGAGCTCTTAGAGATGCACCTTTAAAATATCAAGTCATGGAAAAGCAAGCTTATGCTTTGGTCAAAGCCATTAAAGACTTTAGGATTTACATCCTTTATTCACATGTTATAGCTTATGTACCAAGTCCTATTGTCAAAGACATTCTCACCCAAGAAAATTTAGAGGGCAGAAGAGGAAAGTGGATTGCCAACATTTTGGAATTTGATATTGAGATAAAACCTACAAAACTAATAAAAGGGCAAGGTTTGGCCAAACTAATGATAGAAGCAAATTTCCAAGCCTTAGACATCAACCAGCTGGACAGTGAATCGGAGCTGGCGACTCCAAAGATCAATGTAGCCTTTGAACAATCCCCTTGGTACTCTGATATATGTTATGTATTGCAAAACCTGTGTGCTCCCCCAGGATTTTCCAGAACTAAATGTAGGTTCCTAAAAATGAAAGCTTCTAAATTCTGTGTTATGGATGGAAATTTATTTTGGAAAAACCATGAAGGGATATTGCTAAACTGCCTAATTGAGAATGAAACTGACAATATCATAAAAGAATTTCATGCAGGTGACTGTGGTGGACACTTGTATTGGAAGTCCACTGTGGATAAAATACTAAGGGCTGGTTACTACTGGCCCACCATGTTCTCTGATGCCAAGAAATTCACCACCTCATGTCATAAATGTCAAGTGTTTGAGGGAAAGAGACAGTTACTGCCACTTCCCTTCAGGCCTATTGCAACAGAGAAACCTTTTCAACAATGGGGCTTGGATTTCATTGGGGAAATTCATCCCTCATCTTCAGGCCAACATAGATGGATCTTAACAGCCATAGACTACTTCACTAAGTGGATTGAAGCTGCTCCATGCAGACAAGAAAATGATTCAACAATCATTCAGTTCTTGGAGAATAACATATTGGCTAGATTTGGTTGTCCTGACAAAATAATAACAGACAATGCTGCCGCTTTTAGATCCAAGAAAATGGTGAATTTCTGCCACAAATTTCACATTACCTTAGGCCATTCTACTGCATACTATCCACAAGGTAATGGCCTTGCTGAGTCATCAAATAAAAGCCTGGTAAACATTTTAAAGAAAGTGCTAGAAGAGAACAAAAAGAATTGGCATAAGAAGCTTGTGAATGCTCTATGGGCAGATAGACTAACAACCAAGAGATCAATTGGGACCAGCCCATATGAGTTGGTTTATGGATTAGAAGCCAAATTCCCTTCATCACTAGGGGTGCCTGTTATGAAACTTCTTCAAGAAAGCCAAGCTGAACCAAATGATATGCAAAGAAGGATCAATCAAATAATATGTTTACAGCAAACTAGAGATCAAGTTTTCAGCAGAGTTCAAGTTCTACAAGAAAAACTAAAGAAGGCCTTTGATAGGAGAACTAAGGCAGAAGATTTCAACATTGGTGACAAAGTCCTCAAGTGGGATTCAAGAAGAGAGGATAAGGGAAAACATGGAAAATTTGATTCCCTTTGGAGAGGACCATTTGCTTTCCAATCAGTACAAGGAAACAACACTTATTTCCTTAAAAGTCTTAATGAAACTGATTTGGATGAAGGTCATGTGAATGGCAGGATGCTCAAGCACTATTTTGACTACCACCCATAAGTGCAGCCTGAGTTCTCCCTTGTACATATCCAGATGTATATATTATTTTCTGTTAAGATGTAAAAATGCAATTTCTCAAAATTTTATTGACTATCAGCAAAAGGTAAAATAGGTTCAGATATCTACCAAGAAAGGGAAGATCACAATTTTGGCATCTCAGAGCAGCATACTTCAAGTTTTGATAAAGGCAGTCAAGGGGCCAAGGCAATCTGACCTGCTGTTCTTGGTCTTTCAAATGAAAAACCATCCCCATGTGGAGCCACTGTTAGCTACCTATACCAATAGGTTTCATATTTCATGATTGGCAAGGAAAGGTCCAAATATGCTCTGCTTTGATGATGCAAAGATCACATATTTCCAAGAGAATACAATCTGTGCTTATAGCTTGATGTGGACTCAATTTTGATGGATGGTCCAACAGCCTAATCTGGATCATGCCATGTTTTAAATTTTCAGTTGTAGAATAGAGAAAGAAGTCTGTCCAAACTGTTTAATCTTGGCAGACAAGTAGTTTAGGTAGAGAAGAAAGGCTCCCAACTTCTTAATCTGGGACCTTGGAAGAAATAAGGGTAGAAGTAGATAGAAAAACAAAAGAAAAAAGCCAAAGAAAAGAAAAGGCAAATAAGGTTCTGCAAGCCTAAGTGCACCCTCCAAGAAGAAAACAAAAAATGCTAGGCAAGTAGATGGGTAGGCAGTTGGGGTTGCAGAAATGTCATTTCTTACAAATTGCATGTGGGTTAGCCTTGTTCACAAAGAAAAATCAATGAATTAAGAAGGTGTTCTTCTCCATCAGGTGGCAGCAAAGCATAGAAGCATGTCTAACCTCCCTTCTTCCCCTCTTCCCATTCATTACTAACATCCCATCATCAGTTGAGATTCATGGAAGAATTGATGGTTTTATGGCGGTTCTTAGTCCTATTAGAAGCCACATTTCTTGTCTAAAACTCTTTTCATTTTGATCTACTCCCTAAGCTAAGTTATTTTCAAATAAACTTAGTGATATTTCCCTTCATCCACCCTTTTTCATCCATATTAACCCTAACTCTATTATATAATTCCCCTATGTTACCCTTTCCCTAGTATTATAACACCATGGTGTATAAACCCCAAACATTGTATAAATATCCCTCCCCTTGGTATTATAGCCATATGTTCTCTGTCAGGGATCAAAATGACATCTGGTCACTTTGATAAACCTAAGCCAAACCCCCTCCCATCTTCTGAATCCATTTGGCCCATTAAAACCTTCATTTACTAAGAAAACCTTGGAAAAAACCCTTTTTACCTATGACCCGCTTCATTTGCAAATAACACACCAAAAACCCACTTTTTGCACTTATCCAAAGTATCGGCGCATATTATTTTATTTTCAAAATACATTGAAAAACATTACAAACCACCGCATCCCAGAGGTGTCCGCCGAGCACAAATCCCGAAAGAAGTATTATTTTAATCCCCGCCCCCATTCCGTATTGACCGATCACTTCACGGACCCGTCAACCGTCCGATCGAGCGCTTTAGATCGGACGGCCATGATACATATCGGGTTGGGCCCGACGTCCGACAGTTAGCACCTGAGAAACTATCAAAGGGTGACGTCAGGCCTCTGCCACGGGTCGCCCTTACAATTTCTCGGGTTGCCCTCTGACAAAACCATCGTCGTATGGTAGGCGGTCTGAGAAAACCATTACCGCTTTTTCCGTTTACCACCAATTTTGCCATGCCCTCGTCATCACTGCATCATCACCACGTCACTGCCACCCCGTCGCCGCATCAGCTCCTTCGTCCGCCCCCGCGCTGATATGTCCACCACCTCACTATCCCCGTGGACCAATCATATCTCGCCACATCACCCGATGACGTCACGCTGACGTCATCCGACCTTGACCCCACCTGATGACGTCATGCTGACGTCATCCAAAAAGTGCGCCAATATGCCAAAAAATCTATATTTTGGCCAATTTTCGCGTTTTTTCATACTTTTGCCTATTCGCTGTTGCTTTCTCTGCATGGTTTTTTCACGTCCAAACTTGCACCACCTTGCTGAAATCGATTTGGAGACCTCCGGCGCGCCATTTCTACATAGATTCGTGACCGTTGCTTGCTGTTTACCAGGTATTTACCCTTGTAAATCCTTCATATGCCTAATTTGTCTGTGAATTCCCTCTAAAAAGCTTAAAAGACACCGAAACTTATAAATTGCCGGTAAAATTCCTGTGTCTAGCCCCCATTCGCAACTGTGAGGTCGAAAAGCACCAGCTGAGCCTTGTTTGCCCACATTTTCATAAGAAACCGTACTCTGTTCGCGCAATCGCGAACCAGTCACTCAAACTGTACATACCTGCTAAAAGAGACAGATTGATACCAGACATTGGTCTTATTTACACTTCAAAACAATATTTCAATTGCTGCAGCTGTTCATCTGCCCTCTATTCCTTGAAATTCACACTTCCATTGTAAAGAAACTCCTCCGGGTTGCTCTGATCATTCAGAACCAGTTTACATACAAATCAGAAGCCTTAGTAGCTATGGAGACACCAATAGCCCTGAATATCCAGCCTCTGAATGCCCCTCAAAGGGAGATAACATGGAAAGCCCTGGGAGATGTAGATTATCAGATGTTAGATTGGTTTCCATTGGGTTCCAAGTTCAATATTCACATGCTAAATGAATTGAAAGCCCAACACCTTGGTGGAGCTGATATTTTAGGGATTTGGGACTCAAATTTGCCCATTTACAACCTCCCTCAAGTCAATGCCCTCCCAGACTTGATCCACAAGTGCCAGGAATGCTATGATCCTTGCCAGAGAGTTGTTCTCAGTCCTACAGGCTCAGTTTTGTTCTTCATCACCCCAGAAACCATAAATGAGATGCTGCATTTCCATACTGCAAGGCCATTAACCCCTCTTTCCATGTTGGATTTAATAAAGAAGGGAAATAATCTGTCAAGTGCCCAGATTACCAAAATTAACCAGTTATTTGTACAGCCAAGCTCTGAAACTATAAGGACTCCCCCTATTGGATATCACTACCTGAATGACCTGGGCAGAATGCTAGTGGATTTGATCAGCTATGTCCTGGGATACAAGGGAATTGAGGATGTTGATGGCACTATAATGGCAATGTTGTCCATGTTTTCTCCTGGAAAGCCTCCAGCTGTACACTATGACTATGCCACCTATATTGCAGAAAAGATCCATGAACAGCTAATGAATCTACCAAGGGAAAGGGTGTTCAGATACACCTCATACATCTACCACCTATTCTTGTTTTATCAGCCAGACAGTTTCTCCATTCCCCTCAAGAAACTTAATGCCCAGGGAAATCCAAGGTCAGTGGTGTTTTGGACTTCAGTTTTCCATGATGTTTCTCAATCACCATACACATACTGTGAATTTATAGACTTGTTCATTCACCCAGTTATGACATTGCTGTATGGTGTCCCTCCTCCAAGGTTAACCGATGACATGCAGAGAATTCTCCATCTCTCCAAATCCTACAGCATTGGTGATTGGTATTTTTACCAACACCACATAGTAATCAGAGTATATGGCTGTGAATTGGACCCTTA
Source organism: Pinus tabuliformis (assembly GCA_031772625.1). Taxonomy (NCBI): domain Eukaryota; kingdom Viridiplantae; phylum Streptophyta; class Pinopsida; order Pinales; family Pinaceae; genus Pinus; species Pinus tabuliformis. Next base: position 1,137,714,551 of record CM062809.1, on the reverse strand, counting down.
CAGGCTGCCAAGGTATGTCCCCATGAGACTGTTCGCCCTAGAATACTTTAGGCAGTTTGGAAGTGCAGATTGCTTCCATTTCCAAAGCAAAAACAAGAAGGTACAACTGAAGGTAAGGAGCCAGCTAGGCCCTTTTTTGTACAACAAAAGAGAGGAGGGATGGAAGGAGGCAGATATGATCTTAGAGGGTTTCAAATTGCAAACCAGTTTTAAATGGATACCTTATGACCGTAATCATTTTATCTCCCTCAGGAGGATAAAACACAAATTGGGTAACTATTCACATGTTAGGCTGCCTCATATTGAAAAGTATGCAAATTCTTTAAGCTGGAAAGAGGGCACTCTAGAAGAGCCAATCTCTTGAGAGCAGATACTAGAGAGAGAGGCTAGGAATATGCAAAAGGAGGCTGACTTGGAAACTTGTGGACAAGTTTCCTTATCATATCAAAGGCAACTTGGAGCAGCTGCCTCTTCTTCAACAACAAATCAGCAAGCTGCCATGGACACTCAACAGACAGGCAGCAAAGGCAAAGGAAAGCAGGTGGAACAAGAGCAACCACCTCCCATGACTGAAGACCAAATAGATAAAGAGATGGAACAGCAAGAAGAAGTGCAGCAGCAAGAAGAGCAACAGCAACAACAAGAATCACAGCAAAGAGTAGGGCAGCATGACATAGAGCAGCCCACACATCAAGAAGGGGCAGTTGAGGTCCCAATTCTCCCTGAGCAGCAGGCTCAAAACATAGTACCTCATAGGCAAGAAGCAGTTAATGAAACCTCAGTCCTCCAAACTCCGCAAAAGGAGGATGTAAGTAGGAAAAGGGATAGAGATACTCCCTTGACTACATCAATAAGTCATGGTGAGAAGAGGCACAGGATGAACCCCCTTTCAGAGGAAGAGATGCCTATAGGGCAATCTTTGGGTATGGGCCCACCCAGTTTGGAGGCATCTGCAAGTTCCTTCCAACAGGAACAAGAGAGGACAGTGGGAGGAGAAGTCAGCTCCTCTAGCCAGCAGAGAGAGGGTGAACTGAGCATTAAACATCAGTTCATTGAAATAAAGAAAAGGAATGAGCCCATAAAGATACAGCTGTATAACCATTTTTTGAAAATGGCTCCCACCAACCAACAGCGACTAATGTCTGCATATGATGTCCAGGAGGGCAAGATGATCATGAGTCACCTCATACCAACTACATTGCAGCCACAGTCCCCTTCAGATTACTTAAGGACCAATCTTGAGGTCCTGGCCAAGGACATCCACCCAATGGATAAAATTGAATTGCATAAACAAACAGGTGAGATGGTCTATGCTTCCTTGGCAAACAAGACATTAGATAACTACAGGCTAGAAAATAGCCTTAATAATATAGCTGCCCAACTTGAGTTGGAAAGGGCATCCTCTCAAGCAAAGGACAACAGAATAAGGTCCTTAGAAGATATAATTAATGAGATTGGACATGATCCCAAAGATATCAAGGGCATACAAGAAATATTAAAATTGAGGGATGTAGATATGGCAGCTTTAAGGAGAAAGATCAAACTCCCAGCCACAATTCACCCTCAAACAGATGAAGTAGCTCAACAAAGGCATGATCAAGATGCCACGGCTTTGCTGGTGTCTCTCTACAAGCAGCTTATCCAGACAGAAGAAAAGCTGGGAGAATCAGAGGCTGCACAGGCAGCATTACAAGCAACTCTGAAACAAAGAGAAGAAGGTCAGACCTCCCAGCCTCCTCCTCAAATCATTAACCTTGAGGAAGCTCCTCCAACTACTATTCCTCCTCCTCAACAGACTGAACAAGCAGCACCATCTACTTCAGCACCACCAACAACAGAGCAGGCCCCTAGCTTGGATATGCAAAAACTAAGAAATGCGATTTAGGCCCTAGAAGCTCAAATGACAGAGCTGAATGAGACCAGGGAGAAATTGGCCAAAGTAAATGATAGATATGACAAATCCAAGCAGTCTGTGGCAGAAAAGGGCAGGGAGATAAAAGCCCTCAAAGACAGGATCAAAGAGCTAGAGAATGAGCTCAAATTAGATAAGGTTGTGTCTGAGCTTAAAATAGTGCTGTGGGCTAACATTGGCCAATCTATTAATGACCAATGGTAGTATATTGAAACAATCCATGAGCCGTTAGAGCTCATTCCAAAAGCACAGACTGAAATTCAGAGATCAAGAGCTGCTCTAAGCAATATGCCTGAAATTGCCACCAGGATGATTAATGTGCTTAACAATAGAACAAGTACTCAGTTGGCTACCATGGGAATTTCAAACAGAACTGAGCACATTCAGTTAATCAAGAGGGTTCTTACACTGAGAAACTTGGTGCAGACATTAGAGAGAAGAACCCAGGACATGCAGACTGAGGTAAACAGGTTTTTGGAGAAATTTCAGGTATTAGAAAACAGAGGGCTCCCTAGCTTACTGAACAGCGCAGGGAGACTGTTCACTCATGAGCAGTATGCCAAAAGGGTTAATGCATTTGCCACAAGTCAGATCAATGAGAAGCCCAGCACCTCAGAGGAAACAGGGCCAGCCACAGGACAGACTCTCTACAATAGAGTAGAAAGTTTATTTTTTATAATGAATGAAATTAAACACCTGTTTGAGGTGCCTCCCAATTTTTACAAATATACAGAGGCAGAGGAGACTATGGATGCAATTCTCAGGCATCAACTACCTACACTAGAATGGTGGACTAAGGCCATACAGATGATTTTATAAACAGGAAGCCATTCAATAAATTTTGTTCATGAAAAATGCAAATTGTCATACACAGGACAGTTTAAAAGAATCAGCATGCATTAAAGATAAAAGCTGAGCCAACTCAGCAGAAGTCCCGGCCAGCAAGTCAAGACGGACAGCTACAGGTGACAGGGCCGAAAATTTACAGCGGAGCAGCCACATCAGCGCATTTTCCAGCATTTAAAGCAGATCATTCCAACCGACTCAGTAGCCTCCAAAGGCCAAAATATCTTCTGACAAGCATAAAGATGCATTTACTTTGTATTCAATGATGTAATAACTTTCTTATCTAATATCTTGAAAAGTTGGTGAACGTATTCATTTCTGAGATAACTTAGCACTCAGATATTTTGTACAACCGATTATATATATTTGCCCCTCGTACAAGCTTGCAGGGGTTTTTGTGGATTTCTCTTGAAGAAGTTCTTATGCTGTAATCCTTTCAGAGTTTAATAAAGAAAGTGATGGAATTTCTTGGAGTTCTGAAGTGTTGAATGCGTTCTGGTGTCTGTTGAAAAACTGCAGGATTCCTGTGTACCTCACAATACAATAAGTTTTTCTGTAACTCTCTTTGTTATGTGTTTCAATCTGTTAAAATCCATATATGTTTCTAATTTCTAAGTGTTTAGCAACAAAGAAAAAGAATAACCTTCAGGACTTATTCATGCAATACCCTGAGTTCAATCTATGTTGTTAATGAATGTTTTCTTCAGCTATAATCTTGATAAGTGTAATTCTTAATTGTTGCGCTTTCAGAATATATCTTTCACAGTGACCTTTGTTTCAGGAATTCAAGTTTGCTCCTGAGCAACATGTTTCACTTTCATATCACCAGCTTAATGGAGAATTCTTAATTGCTTTCTATTGGCTGACCACACATCACCACTTAAGTTTAAATTTTGTTTGTTTGAGATACCCAATAGGCCCTGCAGTCTGAACATCATCACTCCAGCATTTCAAAACATTTCACAGCTCTAGACTCCATTGCCCAATTATATACTACTATCTGAACACTACATCTTAAGCACTCAAAGAAGTCCTTCAACCAAAACACAAACCAAAAACCTGAGCATAATAGCTAGCCTAAAATACTATCAGAACAGAAACAAATCATAAAGAGAGAGCCCTCTCTGATTACAGTTTGGCTAGGAACTGTGATCCAAAGATTGGTTAGTGGTTACCCCGGCCGTATTCCCTTGGGAGTCATAGGGAACAACCTGGGTGTTAACAAGTTGGATTACTGAATGGATTCAAAATTGAGTGGGGTGGATCTCCGAATGATAGAGCACATGGCCTAGTGGTTGCTGAACCAGACTATGGATCATGGTAAAACCACTGGCCTAGTGACCCCTGAGCCAGACTATGGGTTGTGGTAAAGCTAGGATTGTGTTGCCTCAGTGGGCCCAGGAATCCTTTCTGGTGAATGGCATGATATACTGTAAATCCAAGAGGCAGTTTTATCTTTGTTGGGCCTAGTAATCTCAAGTCAGGATATGTCATAAAGCCTAGAGAGTGGGTCACAGTTTAGGGCCTAGTGATCTGGGTTTGGATTACGATAAAGCCTAAGAGACTAGTAGGCAGGAAATTCCTCACATCTAGGTGGAGAAATCTGGTGGAATCCATGCTTGTTTGGCCTAGCTGACGTTGAATGTTTGTATGGTGTGTTTCCGTCGGTTCCACTTCCTTAACGTGACTTAGGAGTTTGATTGTTAAGTACCTATACTACTAGTGTAACCCCTTATTGTTATTGGAACAACCCCCTTATTTTATTGTTGTGCCCATGTAGTCCCCATATTGTTATTATTGTGCCCCATAGAAGCCCACTATTGCTATTATTGTTCCCTTACATTATTATTGTTATGTCGACATTGATTATATTATGACCCCTTAGACTCCTATATATAGAAAGGAGGTCTTGTCATATGTATCATCTAAGAATTGTTCATTTGTGTAATGTAAAGGAGGTTTCCCCCTCGAAGAGGCTTATTTCTAAGGCATTGATCTATCTTTTCTCTCTTTTTGTGAGTTGGTTTCATAACATTTGGTATCAGAGCTTTGGATTCTAGGGTTTCACTGCTCCAAACAGGTCATCGTGGCATTTGCGCTATAAAGTTTTTGCTACAAAGTTTGAGAAGCTCAAACAGAAACCCATTTTATAATAAATCGTTCTAAACCTGGGGTCCAAATTTTAGATCTTGTCTCACTATACTTTCGGAGATATGATTTGAGGAAGTTAGGGTGTTTGCAAGCTCCAAAATTTCATCTCAAATAGGTCATCGTGGAATGTTCACTATAATTTGTTTTCTATGAAGGTTCAGACTCTAAAATCAAAACCCAATTGCGTTGAAATTGTGGGGAAGCACGGGCTTGAATTTCAGGTCTTGTTTCTCTATATTTGTTGAGATACAATCCAAGACATTTAGGGTTTCTGCAAGCTCCCAATTTACATCCCAAACAGATGCCCTGGGGAAAATTGTCATAACATTCTCTTTCAGCATCATATAGAAATTTTGTAAGAAGTTAAAAAAAATAGGACGAACTGTTGCTTTTTGTGTATATTTTCGCGATCCGAAGGTCAAAACAGTGACACATGGCACTTAATACAAGTTTGTTTGTATGAAATGGTATATAATCAGGTAATCATGGGAGATTGTACATAACTCTTTCTTGGAGAATCCAATTTCGATCAAACTGGTGGAATTGGAAAGAGGACACAGAGGGCTACTGCAAGTCGCGATTATAGAATTGGAAGATCCGAAATTTCAGAGTTATATTCATTTCAAGATCGAGCTCCTAAAATCAAGAAAAGGCGATATGAGGAAGTTTGATGGAAAGAATCCGGTAAATTGGATACTACAAAAGGAGCAATATTTTGATCTACATGAGGTGCAACTGCTACAAAAGGTACGTATTGCATCTTCTTATTTAGAACCAGATCAATTTCTATGGTATAAAGGGCTTTATTCTCATAAACCACTTGTTACGTGGTCAATTTTCATGGAGGAAATGGTAGCACATTATGAGGATACAAAGAGAAACACCTTCTTTAGCCAATTGATAAATCTCAAACAAAAGTTTTTAATCGCAGAGCACATTAAGAACTTTCAAAAATTGAATATAAGGGAAAATGATATTCCAAAGAAGTAGAGGATTGATGTCTCCGTAGGTACTTTGAAGGATAGCATTCAACATGAGGTTCGTCTTTGGGAACCTGATTGATTGGAGAAGGCATTCAGGTTGGCAAGAAAAGTGAAAAGAAAAATTATGGCAACAATGAATTCTACCCCTCACAACTATAAAGATGGAAGTGTTGCTTCTCCTAGCCTTCCACAACCTACAAGGTCGACACCACAATGATTGGAATAAAAAAAAGAAAAAGGACTTTGTTACAATTGTGAGAACAAATACATTAAAGGTCATAAGTGTTCTAAAAAGAAATTATTTTACATTGATTGTGAATAGGAGGAAGAAAAGGATCAAGAAACATCAAAACAAGAGGATATACACCAGGAACAAACCCCAGAGAAAGAAGAAATGAATCCGACCATATCTTGTAAAGCATTGGAAAGAATTACCACTCCTCAAACTCTCAAGATAGAAGGACATATCAAGAAAAAAAGGAAGAAGAAGTGAAGGATCACATCGAGAAAGAAGAAATTTATCCGACCATTTCTTGTAATGCATTGGCCGGAATTACCACTCCTCAAACTATCAAGATAGAAGGACATATCAAGAAGAAAAATGTTCAAGAAGTGAAAGATCAAATCGAGCATCAAGAAATGAATTCGACCATATCTTGTATTTCATTGAAAGAAATTACCACTCCTCAAACTCTCAAGATAGAAGGACATATCAAGAAGAAAAAGATTCAAGCAATGAAAGATCACATCGAGCATCAACAACAAGTTCTCCAACTTTTAAAGGATAACGCCACATTGGCGTAGAATCGAATGAAACAACAGGTAGATCAACTTCACAGTGAAATAAGTTTTGATGTAGGCGATTGGGTATTTTTACGGGTACATCTCAAGCAATCTATTTATGAGAAGGAAATGTTGGCAATACTACATGCACTTAAGAAATGGTGATTTTACCTAATTGGAAGACACTTCAAGGTAAAAATGGATCTTGATAGCCTTAAATACTTTTTAGAACAAAGATTATCTTTAGAAGAATAGAAAAAATGGTTCACAAATATGTTGGGTTATGACTTTGAAATCATATATAAGAAAGGAAAGAAAAATGTTGTTGCAGATGCACTCTCAGGAAAGGATGAGGATGTGGAAGCATTGTTTTGTGTTATTTATATTATCTAACCAGATTGGATAAACGAAGCAAGGGATGAATGGAATAAGGATGAAGAAGTGTCGCCACTCATTCAAAAGTTGCAAAAGATCCTAGTTCAAACAATATTTCCAAAACTTGATGAGGAAGGAAAAATCATACTAGAACTTGGAGCAATCACAGAAACAAGAACTCGACAGCTACAAAATCGATTAATTCAGAGTATCTCATCAAGTGGAAGAACTTACCAGGTGAATATTCCACATGGGAGGACAAGAATCTTATACAAAAGCATCAAGAACTACTCAAGCGTTGAGGATAACACTTTTTGAAGGAGAGGGGCATTTTAGGTCATGTTTGGCCAATTTAGTGTCCTAAATTTCTCTACATAAATTATCATTCCGAGTATCATAAACTGATGAAGTGTAGTGCACTATATGTGCTAGATGGCCCTTCCTACCTCATTTTTTTTGAGTTTTATGTTGTTTTGGGGGTTTGATCTTTTAATTCCTAATGTTCTGCAGTGTACTTAACAAAATCTTAAATCTACTGCTGCTAAGAATCTAGAGAAATGAAATGAGAGCTAAAAGTGCTTTAAGCCAGATTTGGAAGTAAATTTTTAACCAAGAAAATGAAAATAGAGTTTCTCTTCTTGCTATTATGATTTTTTCCAAAACATGAACTAAAAGGACTTAAGACTACTATCCAATAAATTACAAAACCAAAGAATGAATGAGATATTAAAACTGAAAACGAGATTGCACCTATCTATGATGAACCAAAAATGAAATACTGAAAATGAGATTGCAACTACTGACTAGTCTATTGCAGAATCAAAACTTGATGAAAAACTGAAAATGGAATTACAACAAAACTAAATGAAAAAAAAAAAAAAACTATGACTGAAAATGAAATTGCAACTAGTCTACTATAACAACTAAATGAAGTGTTTTGTCACTCCGCTACATAACTTTAGGAGAACAACCACCTTGTGATAGCATTTTGAGGGATTCAATACTTCATTGTTTTAAAAATGAAAATGAAATTGCAACAAAATTAAATGAAAGACTAAGATTGAAAGTGAAATTGCAACTGATCTACTATGGAAACTAAATGAAATGCTTTGTCACTCTGCTACACAATTTTGGGAGAAAAACTTCCTTGTGATAGCGTTTTGAGGAAATCCACACTTCACTATTCTAAGAAAAAGTAAACATAAAAATGCAGAGAAAGCTCATTCATAAATGAAATATTTCAGCACTTAGTTTTGAGATGAACCATCAACTGAAAGGGCTTTTGGAAACATTCACTTACAACATGAGTTACTAAACTAACAATTAAATAGCTTTGATCAGTTTAATTCAAAGTCTAAAGACTAATGAACAACAAATGAAATGAATTACTCTACGCTAATGACATCAACTTCAAGATAATGATAAGAAACTAGAAAGTAGTGAAACAAAAGAACTATTATGTGCTGAGATAAAACTATTCTGAGTTAGTAAGAAGATGACACAAGCTACATTATGAACAGAGTTAGAAAATAGTTATAAACATCATGGAAAAACATAATGAATTTACAATTTAACTACGAAAGACAAAACAGAAATAAAATGTAACCTTGACCAACGCAGGGGCCCTCTGCAAAGGTCTCGGATTATAAGCACTTAATCAACACTCCAACAATGTTTTAGGTATCCATGAAACATAGTCTTTATATTAAAAAAATAGAGAATGAGTTCTTCAAACTACAGAGCGGAAATCTGAACTTAACACATGAGTAAAAACTGGACTTGTTATGCATTCTTCACACAGGTATTTATAGGGAAATTATACAATTATTTTAAAGAGAGAAATATGCTACAGCAAAACACATAGGCAGGAAAGTATGTGGAATTCTTGTCTTTGGTTGCTTGGAAACATAAATCTTATGGTAATGGTTGTTGGATTTTGTTTGCGCAGGTGGCAGATGAAGTTCATGGCCTCAGGAAACTACTTCGGATACCATCACTGAGAAATGTGTGCAAAATAGAGTCCTATTTGCCATAGGTTTCTATGTTTGACTTCCCTTTAACCGGAGTCTTCCTCGTCGATCTAGGCTAGATGAATAGGATATGATCCATTCCCTGATGTTTTCCAAGCTACCCATGTAGTCCTTTTCCCCTCTTGACACCTAGAACCTGCAAAAGCATGGAAGTAGCTGCGGAACAACCGATCGGTTGCAGAATGTGATTGCGTTCCATAGCTAAAGACAAAAACTTATTCAAATAGCAAACATAAAATTATAACCTGTAAATCACTAAAATATACTCCTTGAGGCAATGTGTAATGGTTTTTGATGATAAGGATGCATTTTTCATGGAAAAACAAAGAAGGAAGGATGAGAAAAGTTGCTAAAGGAAAGGCAGTTTTGGAACTCAACATACCCCCACTGCAAGACTATTGCATGTCCCCATGCAATCAAAATTGTGAACTCCCTCCTCCTACTGCATTTGTTCTGAGACTTCAGCCAAAACATCCAACCTCTTCTTGCTTTTCTTTGCACCAACTGCCATCCTAGGCTTCCTCATGAGAAATCTGTACTTGAGGTTAATAAGTGCCCTGTTTAGCTTCTTATTCTTCCTTTTTAGTTTTTTGTTCTTCTTGTGCCATAAACCCAAGTGAAGCATAGTGTTATCATGGATAATCTTATCCAACTTGTTCTATTCTTTTAAGGCTTCATTTTCTCTTTGGATGTGCCTATTTAGAACTTCTAGCTCATAGATTTCTTGTTTAAGTGAGCTAGTTAAAGTTTCTTGTGATGTGGCAGGCTGCTCAGGATTAGATGAAGTCCTTGGGTCCACTGATGTACTCTTTTTCTCTAATGACTCTATGTAGTCATAAATTTGTTTTTGGATTGGATCAATGCCTGGAGAGGCTCTTCTTGGGCTACTCTCAAAGTTTTGTGGAGGAGAGTTCTGTGGGCTTTGCTCATATGGAATATTGTCAGGGGACTAAGTTGGAGTTCCTCCCTCTAAATCTATAAACTGAGTTTCTTTTGATTTCATTTTCTTCACTTTTCCCCTGAGCCTAGAACTCCTCCTCAAGCTTTGGGAGCCTATGATCTCTTCCTCTGTAACCTGTTTTCTCTTCCCTTTCTCTTTATTTTTCTTAACATGTTCTCTGATTTTGATAAGTCTCTCAGAAAGCAGTTGCTCATCCTCCTTAGATGATGAAGGTTTAGGAATATTCTTGTGGATTTCCTCAACCTTTTCCTTCATTTTTCTCCTTTGTTTTGTCTGCTTTCTGATCTTTGTTAATGTTTCAGAGATGGGCTCTTCTTTATTGTTTTTCTGTGTTGAAGTTTCAGGGGTGTTTTGAATGGTGAGACTAGTCTTCCTTCTCCTACTTTTTTTTACAAGACTTCCCTCAAGAAGTTATGGAGCATCTTGGAAGAAGTTTCTGACCAAAAATTCCTCCCATGTGTCCCCTACACTTCTTAAGTGAAATTCAACTAAATTTTTTACTAGTCCATGGTGATAAAGAGTGGTTTCTATTGCTTCAATTTTCTTTTGAACGTTAGTGGCCATTATTCTCAAACTATTCAACCGGAAAAATGGGAGATTGAGGGTTCCATCTTCAAGAAAATTCATTAGCAATCATATGTGATATACATACATGGAACCAAACCTCCCTTCACACGTAATAAACTTTTGCAAAATTAATAACATGCTACCCCATTTGATTTTAAGTGCAAAGATTGGAATACCTTTCCTAAAAACTGAAGTGTTCATAGCTGGATTTTTGAGAATGACCTTCCAGGATTCATCATGGAATTCTTTGTTCTTGAATCCCCTCCCTCCTAGCCTTGGTAGTTCGGTTGCTTCAGCAATAAAAGACTCGGTCACTGCAAATTTTATGTCACCTATTTCCACGTCCATTCCATCAAACGATCTGGAAAAGGATTTGTTGATTTCTTTATGGTAACCATTGAATTTTTCAATGAAACTCAACCAACCAGCCTTCTGCAACATTTCTTTCAGTTGAGGATAACCCTCCATATACTTCATCCCTATAGGTTCAAATCTGACGATGAGTCCCATCACCTCTGTTCTCTGATACTCTTCAAAATTCCCTTCACTGTCTGAGAAATGAGTGATTGCATAAAGAGGACTGTGTATACAACAGTGAAACAACCGGTATATAGAAACAAAAATAACTATGGATATGGGGATGGAATGACAGAATATATGGAAGTAAAACGGCTATGAGTATGTGATAAAATGACTATACATACAGGGTATACGAAAACAAAGCAGTTTTATGCATAAAATGTGTGGAAACAAAGTGTGCACAAGGTATATGAAAACAGAGTGGCTGTATGCATAAACTTCGTGAAAAAAAAAGTGACTGTTATACACAAAGAATAAGAAAATAGAGTGACTGTGTGCATAAGGTAATAGAGTGTTTGTATGCACAAAAAGGTTGTGGAAGTATAAGAGAAAAATTTGGTGTAATAAATGAACAATCAGGGTTTTGAAGAGTCGTATTCAAATAGGTTATGTCGTAATCTAACCATTTAACAAGTGTACTGTAGAATTTCGGTTAAGTACGAGCCATTGAGTTTAAAACAGAGATTGCATCATTAGACCGTTTGGCATTAAAGATGGAAGGTGTGGCGGAAACATCATGGCAGTCAAATATCATAATGATAAATCAAGGAGTCATGTGATTATGCAAGATATACAAACTTATGGTTTTGTATTGTTTTTTGAAATAAGTTTTTTTTTTTACCTTTAGAACCATACCTTTCTGCTTGCTAATCTCTCATTGTTTGCTTCCACGGGTGCTTAGATGTAATTGGTCTTCAAATTTGTTCTCTCTTCAAGTACCTGCATATGAGATATTATTATGAACTGGCCTCTTTGTGCTTGGACTGATGATCAAACTATTGCTGCAGAATCAGATTGGCTGTAGAACAGGATTAGCTATGGAACGGGAACAGTTGCAGAATGTGGAAACAACTGCAGAATGTAAAACAGAGAGTAAAATATTACTTATGAATGAATGAAATGGATATGGTTGTGTGAGTGAAAATATGACAAGGTGATAAATGAAAAATGGAGATGGAAGAAATGTTGGAGAGGAAAAATTTATTGGTGGAATATGGTAGTGGAGTGAAATGAAACTTTTCAAAAGTAAAACAAAGTGAAAATGAGATAAAAGAATGAATTTTGCAGAATGCAAAGTGAGTCACCATTTTTTTCAGAAAAGGAAATGGAAAATATAGGGTGTCAGAAGCTTCTGATTTTCACTCTGTATTTTTTGTATAAGCATGCCAATTAGTGATTGGTTTTCAACCTTAAACAATTTTTTTTTCTTATTTTTTTTAATTTTTAATTTTTCTTTTTTTAGATAGGAAAAACAAAGACTAAGTTGGTGGAGAAGAAATATTCTTCTTCACCAACTTCATTTCAGAATTGTTTTGAAATATCTTGATGAACTCCTCCTTTGAGATTGGTTTTTGATAAATTTTCAATCTATGACCATTCACAAGGAGAGGAGTTTGACTTTCATCTATTGTTCTGATCCTTACTGCTCCATTACTGAAAACTTTTTCAATCTCATATGGCCCAAGCCAATGAGTTTCAAACTTCCCCTGAAAATCTTTAAATTTTGAATGAAATAACAGTGCCCAATCTCCTTCTTGAAACTTCTTGTCCTTGATGTACTTGTCATGCCACTTAGCCCTCTGTTGCTGAACTAGACCAGTCCTTTGAACAGCCTCTTGTTTGATTTTATCAAGTTCATTCAATTGCTCCAGTCTATGCTTTTGAGCTTCTATAAATCCATCCCCAACCAGACTGCCATCTTGAAAGTTTTGACTTGGAACTCTATGGGGAACAGGACTTGTTTCCCATAAACAAGTTCATAGGGTGTATGTCTAGTTGTGTTCCTCCATGCAGTTCTATAGGCCCATAAGGCTTTAGGAAGCCTTTCTACCCAATCTCTTCTATGTATATGTACAGTCTTGGTGAGGATTCCTTCAATCACTTTATTTGTAGAATCCACTTGACCATTTGCTTGTGGATGATAGGGAGTGGATTTCCTATGCTTGATCTTGTACTCCTCCATAAGCTTCTCCATCATGTTGGATGTGAATTGAGATCCCTGACCTGTCACAATTTCTCTTGGAACACCAAAGTGAGTAAAAATATCCTTAAAAAGAAAACTAAATACAATTTTTTTGTTAGCAAAAAGTAATGCTTTGGCTTATACCCATTTGGTGACATAATCAGTGCATACCAATATATACTTTTTCTACTTGGATGGAGGATTAATAGGTCCAATAAAGTCTAAAGCCCATTTTTCAATGGGTTTGATAAGTACCTGAGGTTGTAATGGCATTTCATTTGAGGGAGCAGGTTTCCCTACCCATTGGCAGATGTCGCACCTTCTGACATATTCTTTAGCATATTTGAAGATGGATGGCCAATAATATCCTAAGGAAAGGATTTTACAAGCTGTCCTCTTGTCAGCAAAGTGTCCACCACATGGCTCATCATGACATGCTTTGAGAATATCAGGCATTTCATCTTCCCTCACACACCTTATGATCATAGGATCTAGCCCTGTTTTATACAATTCGTTAGTGATCCATGAATATCTTGCACTATCTTGAATAATATTTCTTTTCTCTCTAGGAAATAAATGTGAATTTAACTTCCTTGTAACCAAGTATTTAGCAACATCTGCAAACCAAGGAGTTTGAGTAGTTACTGCAAAGAGATATCCATCAGGAAACTTGTCTTCAACTGGAGAGTCTTCTTTGATATTCTGAATCCTGGACAAGAAATCAACAATTGTGTTTTGTTTTCCAGGTCTGTCTAGCATAGTAATGTTGAATTCTTGAAAAAGTAAAATCCATCTTGTAACTTTGCCATTAGTAATAGGTTTATTCATCAAATATCTAATTGCAGAGTGATCTGTATGAACAAAGGTTTCATAACCTGTTATATAGTGTCTAAACTTGTTAATTACATGAAAAACAACTAAGAATTCTTTTTCATTCACAGTATAATTCAACTCAGTGGGAGTCAACTCAGTGGGAGTAAATGGCATAAGGAATTAAATATTTTTATCCCAATACAACTCCCTGAGTTGTATGTGAAGCATCTGTAGAAATATGGAAAGGAAGTTTCCAATTTGGTCCTCTTATGATAGGTGCTTCAGATATTTTTGCTTTCAAGGTTTCAAATGCTAGCTTTCAATCAAGATTCCACTTGAATTCACATTCTTTTGTAAGAAATTTGAAGAGTGGAGATGCTATTTTAGTGAAGTTTTCTATAAATCTTCTATAGTATCTTGTAAATCCTAGAAAACTTCTAACATCCCTTTGGAAATTTGGAATTGATAACTTCGAGATGACTTCAACTTTCGATTTGTCAACTTTAATCCCATCTCCTGAAATGTGATGTCCTAAAACAATACCTTGTGTAAACATCATAAAGCATTTTTCATGGCTTAGTGAAAGGTTTGTTTCTTTACATCTTTTAAGGAATTTTTCCAAATTTTCCAAAGCTTCTTCAAATGTGTTACCATAGATTGTAAAATCATCCATATATACCTCTACACAATCACGTATTAGATCAGAAAAAATTCCTAGTACTACTCTTCGGAATGTTGATGGTGCATTACATAACCCAAAAGGAAGCACTCGGTAGGATAAAGTTCCCCATGGACAAGTAAATGTGGTTTTATCATAATCCTCAAGTTCTACCTAAATTTGATTATAACCACTAAAACCATCCAAGAATGAGAAATACTTTTTACTTGCTAATGTGTCTAACACTTGATATAAAAAGGGCAAAGGAAAGTGATCTTTCAAGGTTGCTTTATTCAGTTCTTGGTAATCAGTGCAGACCCTCCATTTACCATTCTTTTTTGGCACAATTACCAAAGGAGAAACCCATTGGCTATCTGAAATTGGGTAAATGAAGTTTATATTGAGTAACTTTTGGAGCTCTTCTTTCACAATTTCCCTAATATTTGGATTCATTATTCTTTGAGGTTGTCTGATTGGTCTACTGCTTTCCTCAATATAGATATGATGGATACAAGTCTTAGGATCAATACCTTTCATGTTGGTGTATTCCCATGCAAATGCAGCAGAATGTTTTTGTAATATTTTGGTTAGCTCTTCCTGTTGTAGTTTCTCCAAGTTTTTGT
The DNA here is from genome assembly GCA_031772625.1 of Pinus tabuliformis. Lineage (NCBI taxonomy): Eukaryota > Viridiplantae > Streptophyta > Pinopsida > Pinales > Pinaceae > Pinus > Pinus tabuliformis. The sequence goes on along the minus strand of CM062809.1, from coordinate 1,137,699,307 downwards.
TTATGTTCAATGTCCTACCTGGAAAAATTTAAAATGTAGAGCTACCAAACTCTTCCATAGAATAGAGAGACATCTGCCTAGATGACAAGTATTCAACATTAGATTTTTCTTGGAATTGTGCATGATCATACTCTGAAGATGTTTCAAAATTTTCCAATGTGTTCAAAGTTTGACTATCTTCACCAATTTCTAACATAGTAAAGAGAGGTTGAATATCATCTTCTTCATCGATCCATTCCTTGTCATCTATTTCTGTGATTTCTTTTGCTAGAGGATACAAAGTAAATTTTTTTGTTGAATTACCATCAGAAATATACATGTCACTACATCTACAACTAATAAAAGCGTCAGTTGTGGCCAGCCAAGGTCTTCCTAATATGAGTGGGTGTCCTGCTAGATTATTCTTGGGAGTTAAAATCATGAAATCAACAGGATATTCCCAAGAATCTAAGGATACTAAAATATCTTCTAGCACACCATCTAGTTTGATTACAGATCTATCTGCAAGTTGTATTAGATTATTCTTGGGAGTTAAAATCATGAAATCAATAGGATATTCCCAAGAATCTAAGGATACTAAAATATCTTCTAGCACACCATCTAGTTTGATTACAGATCTATCTGCAAGTTGCAGTAAGGTAGGTGTGTAAAGAAGATTAGGAAGTTTAAGCTGCTCCATAGTTTGTCTACTCATAATGTTTATTACTGCCCCTAAGTAAATCAATGTATTTGGAATTTCAATTCCATTTATATGTGTCTTGACAATTGGACTTCCTGGATCCACATATTTCTGCATGGAAATCTTTCCCATCATAATGTCTGCTATCTTTCCTACCAGGTGAATTCTTTTTTTTTCTCTTGGTTTTCTTCCTGGTCTTTTGATGCTCAACTCCTTTATTGTCTTGGCTAGAATTGGAATTTCTCTAATGGCTTGTAACAAAGGAATTTTGATACAAACATTCTTCAATTAATCTAGAAAATCATAATTGGGCAACAAGATCTGTTTTTCTACCCCTCTATCAATTTGTAATCTCTCGGGAAAAGGAGGTGTAGAAGTAGATGCTAGTTGCTCAATGATAGGAGTTGTGTTTATTGATTCTTTTTTTTTTTCTCACTATTTTAGTTTTGGAGGTATGTCCCCTCAAAAATTTTATTGACTTTTAGAGAGTCTTTCTCGGAGTTATCTTGTTCTTGAATGACTATAGAAGGTTTTTCCTTTTCTAATATCCTACCAGATCTAAGCTGAACATCATTAAGATCTAGAGGAGTAATCATGTAAGTTGGAAATTGTTGTCCTTCTACCATGTAAGCATTCTGAGGGTTTTTATTATTGGGGTTTGGCAATGGTTGGGCAGGTAACTGATTTGGTTTTTGTTGAAATGGAAGCAAGAGTTGAGGATTTTGACTTTTTTGTGGAGGTTGTTGTGGAAATGGCAATGAAAGTTGAGGGTTTTGATTTGGAAGTTGTGGTTGCTGATTTTGCTATTGATTTTGTGGGGGAGGATAGCTCTGATAAGATGGAGGATATTGATAATATTGAGCAAATCTTCCATAAGGATTTTGTACCCCTTGTGCCCACTGTTAATATTGATACTGAGATTGAGGTTGAGGCCAAGGTTGCTACCAAGAATTCCAGTTCGGTGGGGGCTGAAAATACATTGGATTGTTAAATCTTTGATTTTGTGGCCCTTGCCAAGGTCTTCTTGCAACAAAACAAAGAGGTTCTACAGGATTTGGGACTGTTTCCTCTTGAAAGACAACCTTAAGACCTGGGATTGAGGGACAACCCTTGGTCTCATGACTTTCTAAACAAATCATACAAGTTTCTACAATTTTTTGTATCTAAAGGGCATTCCCTTAGAGCATGTTTCTTTCTACATTTTGGACAAAAGATGGCTAAAGCATTAGCCTCTGTTTTATGATTGTTTTGAATTTTCAGGGTTTCTAGTTGCTCACTAAGGCTCCCTAAAATGTCAGTTTTAAACTTATCAAGCATATTGCCAATTTCTACCCTACTTATAGATCCAGTTCCATATTTGTTTGCTCTAATAAGAGAAGGATCTCTTGGCCCTTTCCCGGTTTTAGATTTCCCTCTTGAGAGATGAACACATAGTTCTGCCATGTCACTCAATGGAAGTTGAGAGATATATCCCTTCCCCATCATGTTAAGGATATCTATCCATTAATCTCTAATGGCCTTTAACAAAAGAGCTTTCAAAGTTTCTTCATCTAAATTGTTCATTATTGCTCTTTTCAAATTATAGTTAAATCTCTCAAGCATATCCTCTAAGTTTTCATCTTCCTTTTGCATCATTTTGAACACTTCATATTCATGATTGGTAGGCATACAATAATCCAAGTATCTATCGAAAAATGCTTGTTTCATGTCATTCCAATTTTTAATGGATTGAGTGACTAACCCCATAAACCATTTCAAAGCAACCCCTTTTAGTGTTGAAGGGAACACTTTGAGTTTTTGAGAGTCTTCTAGATAGTCATAGGTTCTGCACAAGACTTCAAACTCAAACAAAAATGTTTCAGGATCCCCACTTCTCAACCCATAAAAGTTTTGGAGGACATATGGTGAAATTTTTTTCATTGTGGTATGTGTTTCCTCATCCACTATAGGGAATCTGAACGAGTTATCTACTTCCCTATTTCCTCTACCTCCTCCCTTTTTACCTCTACCTCCTCCATTGTTTCCTCTACCTCTCCCTCTACCCCCTCCTCCAAATAGTGAGAATTCTCCATCTTGTTCTTCTTCTGCCATTATAGTTTCTTCAGAGTCAGTATAGGGCTCAACCTACAAGGTTATTCCCTCTTCCTCTAGTTCTTCTATCAATGGACTATGAGAGGGAGTTCCTACTTTTTCTTCCTCACCGGGTATTCCTAGTTCTTCAACTACAATAGGCTCCCCTATGGAGGTGAAAAAGGTCTTCTCTCCTAGGATTGTTTTGGTGGATGATGTAGGAGAATCTTCTGATTGAGTTTTTTCCCCTTGAATTCCAAGAATCCTATGGCTGGGAGTATGAGTCTGGGATGGAGGTGTGTCTTTTCTAATTCTTGGTGGAGTAGGTGGAGTTGTGGGAATTGAACTTCTACCCCTAGCTATAAATCTACCCCTAGAATCTCTTTCTCTATGCATGTCATTGTTTTGTTTTTTTTTTTTTTGTATGAATGTAAGAGATAAGGCTACCTAGCTACACTTCCTGGGCAACAGCACCAAAATGTTTGGTCAATTTAGTATCCTAAATTTCTTTACATAAATTATCAATTCGGGTATCATAAACTGATGAAGTGTAGTGCAATATATGTGCTAGATGGCCCTTCCTACCTCATTTTTTTTTGAGTTTTATATTGTTTTGGGGGTTTGATCATTTAATTCCTAATGTTGTCCAGTGTACTTAACAAAATATTAAATCTACTACTGCTAAGAATCTATAGAAATGAAATGAGAGCTAAAAGTTCTTTAAGCCAAATTTGGAAGTAAATTTCTAACCAAGAAAATTAAAAAAGAGTTTCTCTTCTTGCTATTATGATTGTTTCGAAAACATGAACTAAAAGGACTTAAGACTACTATCCAATCAATTACAAAAACAAAGTTTAAATGAGATATTAAAACTGAAAATGAGATTGCAGCTATCTATGATGAACCAAAAATGAAATATTGAAAATGAGATTACAACTACTGACTAGTCTATTGTAGAATCAAAACTTGATGAAAACTGAAAATGGAATTACAACAAAACTAAATGAAAAAAAAACTATGACTGAAAATGAAATTGCAACTAGTCTACTATAACAACTAAATGAAGTTTTTTGTCACTCTACTACACAATTTTCGGAGAACAACCTCCTTGTGATAGCATTTTGAGGGATTCAATACTTCATTGTTCTAAAACTGAAAGTGAAACTGCAACAAAATTCAATGAAAGACTAAGACTAAAAGTGAAATTGCAACTGATCTACTATGGAAACTAAATGAAATTCTTTGTCACTCTGCTACACAATTTTGGGAGAACAACCTCCTTGTGATATCATTTTGAGGAACTCCATACTTCACTGTTCTAAGAAAAAGTAAACATAAAAATGCAGAGAAAGACTCATTCATAAATGAAATATTTCAGCCCTTATTTTTTAGATGAACCATCAACTGAAAGGGCTTTTGGAAACATTCACTTACAACATGAGTTACTAAACTAAAAATAAAATCACTTTGATCATTTTAATTCAAAATCTAAAGACTAATGAACAACAAATGAAATGAATTACTCTACGCTACTGACATCAACTTCAAGCTACTGATAAGAAACTAGAAAGTAGTGAAACAAAAGAACTATTCTATGCCTAGATAAAACTATTCTGAGTTGGTAAGAAGATGACACAAGCTACATTATGAAAAAAGTTAGAGAATAGTTATAAACATCAAGGAAAAACACAATGAATTTACAATTTAACTATGAAATACAAAACAGAAATAAAATGTAACCTTGACCAATGCAGGGGCCCTCTGCAAAGGTCTCAGATTATAAGCACTAAATCAACACTCCAGCAATGCTTCAGGTATCCATGAAACACGGTCTTTATATTAAAAAAATAGAGAATGAGTTCTTCAAACTGCAGAGTGGAAATCTGAACTTAACACCTGAGTAAAAACTAAACTTGTTCTGCATTCTTCACACGGGTATTTATAGGGAAATTATACAATTGTTAAAGAGAGAAATAAGCTACAACAAAACACGTAAGCAAGCAAGTATGCAGAATTCTTATCCTTGGTTGCTTGGAAACATAAATCTTATGGTAATGGTTGTTGGATTTTGTTTGCGCAGGTGGCAGATGAAGTTCGTGGCCTCAGGAAACTGCTTTGGATCCCATCACTGAGAAGTGTGTACAAAACAGAGTCCTATTTGCCATAGGTTTATATGTTTGACTTCCCTTTGACCTGAGTCTTCCTCATCGAGCTAGGCCATATGGATGGGATATGATCCATGCCTTGATGTTTTCCAGGCTACCCATGTAGTCCTTTTCCCCTCTTGACACCTGGAACCTGACAAAGCGTGGAAGTAGTTGTGGAACATCTGATTAGTTGAGAATATGGTTGTGTTCCATAGCTAAAAGACAAAAACTTATTCAAATAGCAAACATAAAAGTATAACCTTTAAATCACTGAAATATACTCCTTGAGGCAATTTGTAATGGTTTTTGATGATAAGGATGCATTTTTCATGGAAAAACAAAGAAGGAAGGATGAGAAATGTTGCTAAGGGAAAGGTAGTTTTGGAACTCAACAGGTCCCTATACTACTAGTGTAACCCCTCATTGTTCTTAGTACAACCCCCTTATTATATTGTTGTGCCCATCTAGTCCTCATATTTTAAATATTGTGCCTAATAGAAGCCCACTATTGTTATTATTGTGCCCTTACATTATTATTGTTATGTCGGCTCTGATTATATTATGACCCCTTATACTCCTATATATAGAAATGAGGTCTTGTCATTTTTATCATCTAAGAATTGTTCATTTGTGTAACGTAAAGGAGGTTGCCCTGTCGAAAAGGCTTATTTCTAAGGCATTGATCTATCTTTTCTATCTTTTTGTGAGCTGGTTTCATAACATCAAATCATATCATAGTGACTTCTCATCACTTGTTTACCCCGGTTGGCTAGTTTCTTGGGTATATGTGGGAGGAAGGTATTACAATGGGTGAGAAAAATTGAAGAAACAACAAACCAACCACATGTTAAAGCCAATCATAGGTTGTTGTTATCTCTAATGTTAGATACAATTTGATAGGCTCCAAAAACTTACAAGCATTCAAGCATAAATTAACTCAAGAGCTACACTCCAACACACTCCCTACCATTTCATGTAGCTAGATGTAAATATTATTCACCATCATCAAGTGGGGATGGAGAACTCTAATCTTTTAGTTAGGTTGTAGTTGTTATAAGAAGAATTGGTGGGAGTGGCAAGAAAGAGGGACATGATGAAGGAACCCAAGGAAGAGATGTTATGATAAATCACCACCAACATTGATTATTTTACATATGTTTTTCCAACAGTGAGGAGCCATGATGTAGAAATGATAGACAAGGTGTTGCACATACAATTAGTCATGGCCACAAAACAACTCTACAATTTTGTGCTTAGATAAATGACCATAATGAACAATGACACCTGCAAAAACGATAGAAAGAGAAGATTCAAGTATTGTGGTTGCAAGTTTCCAATCAATGAACATGTAAAATTAGAAAAATAGAGATTATAGGTAGCCACAAATTAGTCTCAAACTATTTTTTGATCCCTCAATAACTAGATTAGGATCATGTGTGTTCAAGAGAAACCAATGGAACCACGATGATAATGGGCTATCGAGATCTAGGATAAAATATTTTCCATTATAGAAAGAGAAGAAGATAGCACAATAGATTTCCTGATTTGAGGTGATGGATAAGGAAGCATCCTAGCTATACAACTAGAATAGACAGGCCTAGGAATGAGGCTAGGAAGTTCAAACTAACACCAAAGCAATCTAATAAAACCTTTTTGGGTTCTACTAAATTGTGTACATTGGTTTACAAATTGAATTGGAAAGTAGAGAAAGTAGAGGAGGAAGGAATCCATGTTACTTACACAACATTGATAAATTCTTGGAAAGATACATTCATCACGTTTGAGGAATTCATGGTAGAAATGCTAGTCCTTTTCCTTGAAATATGACCCTCGCTTGAGGAAAATCCAACAATGTAAGTCAAGAATAACAATGAAGGGGTGCAACCTAGAATCTCTAATCAAAATTTACTTAGGATGAGTAAATAATTGTTTTTATGGTTTCTTGTGGCCCATGCTTGTATTTTCTACTCTTGCAGTTCACACTGTTACATATAAGTGTGACCCTAGCTTTGTAGATACTTACAAGTAAACCAGAGGTCGACTTAAGTGTTGGGTCCACCCAAGTTTTGAAAGATATTCTAAATTTAAGGCTTCAGCCTAATTTTTCTAGTGTAGTAGTTGAGGAAAAATAGGCATAGAGTGATATAGAGAAATATATTGTATTTTGTATCTATTTATCTGCTTTTTTGAGTCATAATCACTCTGTGATTTAACATGCATTGAAGTATAATAAGATTGAAATCTACAAAAATTTCTATGTTTCATATGGATGATTGAGATGGTTATGGGTTGTTCCCTTTTGCTTTCTATGACATATTTTGCTTTATCTCAACTTAGTTTTCATATCTTATGAATTAGTTGAAACTTTCCCTTACTAGAGATTACTACTTATTCTATTCACAAAATTAATTCAGATGATGCTACATTTTAATGGCTACTTGTTGTTTAGCACTTACAAACCTTGGTATTTGAAATTATAGTAGGTAATTAATAACATTACAAACAAAATATCCCATTTGCAAAATATGTTATGTAGGGAAACAATATGCACCCGCAACATTGCATTAAATACTATATAAGTTGGGTTATACACCATTTAAATCCAACGATGTATATTTGTAATACACCCCCTCCTAATCCTCACCATAACACTGATTAAGAGGAGGTGTTTAATATGTTGACCATAGATCCAAGGTGTTGTTATGGAAATGGGGTGTAAAAATTTTGATCTTTATTGAATTCTATAAAACTTCACATAAATTATTTCATTGCATTCACCTAGTTGAGATGAATCTGGTGATATAAATTTTGTCTTGATCCGATCTCTGGATCGAAAATTATGGCCTTTCAAAGTTAAGTGCCACATCATCCTTTCCCTTGCCACGTGGCCCCAATGTGGTTTCCTAGTCAACTTCTACTGGCAGCACCATGTGGTGGTGGTATATAATGGTTGCTAACATGTTGCTTGCCTACCTGGTCCAATAATGGCCAATCATCAATTTTGGCATTACCCAACCATTATCCTGGCTAAAACTCCCAATGCACTACCCAACTGAAAATTTCAGTATGTTTCCCAGCTAAATTCCTGGTGCATTACACCGGATAAAACTCACAGTGCACCACCCCCGCTAAAACACCCTATGTTATGTCGGCTAACACTCATATTGTGCTACCTTGCTAAGACTCCCAGTGTGCTACTTCGCTAATGCTCCTGGTACACTACCTGACTAAAATTCTCAGTGTGTTACATTGGCTAAGACTCTCGATGCGCTACCTCGACTAAAAATCCCAGTACACTACTCTAGCTAACACTCCTAGTGTGCTACGTAGCTAACGCTGCCAGTGTTCTACCTAACTAAAACTTTGAATGCGCTACCCAGCTAAAACTCCTAGTGCACTACCATGCTAAAACTCTCGATATGTTATACCAAGTCCACTTCTTCCATGTCATTTCAATGTTGAGATGTCCTGACCCTTAACTCTTTACTCTATTTGCGAATTGTTGTGGGAAATATCTTACAAGATGACTAGTCAAAGGGTCAAATGAGCAATCATTGGATGACAATACTTTTCCTACTAACTAGACTCTATTTCCTAACCCCTCTTCCTTTACACTTTCTAAGTTTTCTTAGGGGGGATTCTTCTGGGCTGACCTATCAAGTGGGTTTGTCCATATGCCAATACAATAACAGTCACGATCACATGGTTTCCACCATGTCCCAGTCCCACATCATTTTTCATCCTCTGAAAAATGCTTCACCTTTGGAGTTTTGGGAATAGGGCCCTTCAGGCTTCATCATTCCTCCACCAACCTTATTTTGATAAGGCATAATCATAAAATTTAACCAATCGATTCCATGATGAGGCTTCTTAATAGGCCATATAGATAAGGTTAAATTGATTGAGGTTGTAAGGCTAATTCCATTCCTGACAAATAACAACACCACTCGTAGGAGGGTCTCACCTGTAGCCGAACGAGGAGGTTTCTAGCCAGAACTTGGGCCATGAGAAACATGTTCGCTCTTGAATCTGGTGGTTTTCATAAGGGTTTGCTCCATTCCTGCACTATGAACCATTCACAAAGGAGTTCTAACAGGCCCAACTGTGGTGGTTCTACAAACATCTGGACTTTCACTAGAGTTCCATTGCAAACATTGGAGTTTATTAAGGCACCCATTGGTGCTATCCCTCTTGAGCTTGTGTTAGAGTTTCTCTCTCTAGGTTCACAATGATACAATGGAGAACATTGGTCAGGTATTTTTCCATTCAAGCCGACGACTTATCTATTCAGTCCCTCAAGGATCTGTAGTTCTTAAGATCTCTAGTATCTTACCTAGATCTAATAGATCTGATAATAGATATTTGCAAGCCTCATTCAAGGACCAAATAAACACTATAAGAATACAATAGCCAACATGAAGCACATGATGCTAAAAATACCACATTGAAATCATCACTCCTCAAGGAAATAAGATTACCTCCTTTATGTATGATTACAAGCAAGAGCATTATGGATATGCACATAATGGCTAAGATGGCAAACTTACAAGCACTCCCTTTTTAGGGGCAGGGAAATCTAGGCATAGTTGCATCGATGGTTTCCAATTACCTTCTAATACTAGCTTCATGATTCCTGAAAGGCATACAATTATCACACTCATGGGGGCTTCACTAGGGGAGCAATACCATGCCACGTGGGTTCATATTGGGGGATATATATTGAGGAAACAATTTCATAATATATTGAGCATATAATAGTGGGTAAAGGGTTTTTATATTGGTAGGTATAATAAATGGAGCTCAATTTTGATGAAAAAATATAAAGGGGTCTAAAAAAATGTTAATGAAAAATGGATGCCTACAATATCTAGTGAAAGTAGGTGTTTTTTTAACTGGGAAGGTGTATTGGGTTCGTATTAGTAGGGGGTTAAATAATGTGGTTTTTAGAGGTATTTTCCAATATATAGTCAAATTAAGGGTATTGTTTAGTATGCCATGAATGCACATGATATGTCATAATTTCATTGAGTGAAGCCCTCATGCTCACACTGCACCCCATAATGCAACCCATGGCCTACAACAAACATACAAGTAATTATGTTCACCTACCTGGGCACCACCTATATGATGTACCAAGAGGTAGAGCTTGTGAAGGGTTCCCAAGCAACTTGGATATGAGTAAGGACTCAAGGATGATTACACCAGATAGGGTGCCATCCACATCTTCCACAATATTATAACCAACCTCAAGAAATCATGCTCTACATAACACAAAATATAGATAAATTAGACCAAACCTGAGCAACATCAGGATGTGCATCACCGAGGGCTCAAAGAGGTCCCTCATATGAGATCACAAATTAATGAGAATAAGGAAGGAGGAAAATCCTCAGCATTATCACATTGTAACATCAACCATGTCAATGCAAGTTATCATCGATGTAACCATTATTCTATAACAAGAATAAATCATCTTCTAAATATTACTAAAATTAATTCAAGATCCTTATGGGCTATTCCAATGCCTTTCAAACATTTCACATTATGTTATTCAATTTGTGTAATGCTAGTAACAATCTCATATTTTCACAATAACACCATTTCAAAATAGATATGTATTACATAGTCATTAACAAAAACATACTTAAGAAACAATTATCTTATAAATATTTGGGAAACTAAGTCTGGGAATAGGACTCTCCACCCAACTGTAGATAGTTGCAACTAGTTCTCTCTTACAACTATCACCCCCGAGCCAAATTCAAGGGACTGAGGGGTCTTTTGCTCAAAGGATGAACCACAACCATCAGATACTTCAGGGACTCTAGAGACCTCTCCACCTCCACCCTTCAACTGAGTTGGAATCAACAAGGTATAAGGAATCCAAAGGCTCACCGTCTCCACCCTTCAGCAGAATAATGAGAAAAAAATACATAGGGAATCCAAAGACTGACCTTTTCCACCCTACAGAACTCAACACCATGGTTCCACCTAACTTGGGGAATCCATAAACACACAAATAAAACATACAACAAGGAAACCATCCAGGAACATCTAGGAATTTTCTTGGAATAATTCATCAACCCAAACCCTTAAGTATTTTACAAGAATCACCATCTCCACCCTTTAGACATTAGGGAATCGAGAGGAAATGTCTTCCCCCCTTGGAAGTGATTTCCTCCCTGACTTCTCCTACCAACCAAATATTGCTCTTTCTCCCTGTGTTCTTCATTTTTCCAAGATACTCCCACTTTCCCTTTTACTGCTTCCTTTCTTTGTCTATCTGCAATCCATTTTCCCCAATTTTCTTCTCCATGTTTGAATGTTCTTCTGGTTCCCCAACTTTTGGGTGCATGCTCCCTTTTTTCAATTGCCTCTTGAGTGATCTCCTCTCTTCTTTTCCACAATGGTTCTTTACCTATTTTCTGACAAGTGGTGCAGGGTCTTCTTGGCCTACAAGGTTGTGTCACATCTCCCCATTCCCTTGTCTATTGATTGTAGTCTAACCACCCACTCTCACTTGCGTGCTCTGGCATAAACTCCTTAGTGGCGTTGTCCTCCTTATTTAACTTTTGTGTCCTCATTTGAGTTCCTTTTTCGTCAAGGAAACATGGTCCCTGTCATCTCGTCCAACCTCCTCTTTAATGGTATGTTCTAGCCTAATGAAAATGCATACCTATAAGCCTCCTTAGTTGTCAAAGAAAATTAAACTCCCAAGCAATTACCCTCCTCAGCCTCTGGAATATGTGTGTCATAATTCAGCCCATAATTCTTTTATGAGAATATTTATATTGCAAAATGAGGTTAAGAAATTAGGGATGTCACAAACCCATCCCCTTGGGGGAACACCGTCCTTTAGGTTTTTTACCAATATGAAATACAAAGACATTCCTAAAACAAACACATACTATTTACGGAGCTATATATACATAGCTCACGGGGGCTTCATTGTTGTAGCAATACCATACCACGTGTGTTCATATTGGGGGATACATATTGAGGAAAAAATGACATAATACATTGAGGATATAGTAGGGGTAAAGGGTTTTTAGACTGGCAGGTATAAAAAATGGATCTGAAAGTTAATGAAAAAATATAAAGGGGTGTAAAAATTGTTAGTGAAAAAATGGATACCTATAATATCTAGTGAAAGGAGGAGGTTTTTCCATTGGGGAGGTGTATTGGGCTTGTATTGAAAGGGGGTTAAATAATGTGATTTTTATAGGTATTTTCTAATATGTATTCAAATTAAGAGTATTGTTTAGTATGCCACGAACACACATGATATGTCACAAGTTCATTGAGTTAAGCCCACGAGACATAGCTTTGTACAAATTTACAACTCACTTACTTAGTCGCTTTTTGACCCACTCAACGGATATATATATATATATATATATATATATAGATATGGGTGAAAATGTAAAGTTAGATTACACTTTTGTGAGAATTTCTCAAGAAAAATTCATAATTGTACTTTTTTGGCTGAACTATTTATTATTTTTTGGCCAAAAGATTATTTCGTTCGAATGATTTTTTGGGTTGAAAGACTTTTTATATATATGATGACTGTGAGGCCTTTTTAGAGTTTTTGCACACTGTTGTTTCGTTCGCATTGTGTTTTGGCATTGTTTGTTGTCGACACTGCACATCATCCTCTTGCCAACCCAAGCACACCTCGTCCTCCTGTGAACCTCGTCAACTTCATTCTCCTGTCAACCAGGTACTTTATGTTGCCTTAGCTAATTAAAATTCAATGATGGTATGAAAAATCAATGATACCATGAGAATATAGATGTTATTACTACGTAGCGACTCATTGACAAATTATTGTGTATTATTTCCTTAAATATGTGACATGTCCAGACTTGTCCAAGTGGGGGTTGGCTTGTTTCCCTAAATTTATGTTATATGAAATATGGATTGATGTATCCATTAATTTCTCAGGATGCTTTGAGCTATGAATGATTTTCTATGATCTGTCTGGCTTCTTGGTTTTTTGTGACTCAGTAAAGGTGTTGGACATGGTTTCCTCTCTTTGTCTCAAAACAAAAAATTCACCATCCTACCAAAAATTTTACTCATTCTTTCTGTTACACCCCTACCTACCTCTTTACAACAATTAGGCATTGATTTTGATCCCATACTTATTTATTTTCTCTCCTTTTTCCTATCTATACTTCCATATTGTTTGAGTTTTCCATATTGAGCATTTTAGTTTCATAAATTATTATTGTTTGGTGTGAAGTAGTGATTTAAGGGGATTATTATAGCACAACAGAAGAAGAAATGACGAGTCCAAATCAAGAGGTTGACATGAAAATGATCAAAGCAAAACAATGCTCCAAGAGTATCTAATGAAACCGCCTCAAATTATTCTCTCTTGCTCACTCATTAATGTTAATTCATTGAAATTTCTTTCATTAAATAGGTAAGATCTTGTGGTTCAATCCATTCCATTCTATTTCAATAGCACCACTCTCATAATGCCTAAATAAAATATGATTCGACGGAGCGACAACAGACAAAAAGGAGGAATTCGGACCCACAATTCTCCATACTCAATCACTATGGTGTTGAACATGCTTTTCTCTCTCTTTTCCTTAAAAACACATACTTCCATCCCAAGACCATGTTTTCCCCATTTTTTTCTATTACACTCCTATGTACATCTTCATAGCCATTACCCATAGATTTCATTTGCACAATTATTTATCTCTTTTTCTACATATACCACCAGAGTGTTGGGAGTTTCTTTTAGGTTTTTTCTTTATTTTGATATATCAATATGCTCACTGTATTTCTTTTTCGTTCCTCTCTTTATTTTGTTAGGATTTGTCCCCTTCTCTTGGATGAAATATGAATTTGATTCTCTGCTGATGAAGTATGTAATATCTCATTTTATCAGTGAAGATACTCTGTTTTTTTCATTTGAAAAAACAAAAGTTGTGCAACACATTGTGTTGGTTTGCAGTGACTCGATAGGGACTTCCACCAATTGTTTGTTTATTTTGATCCATCAATATTCTGAGGGAATTGTTATTCTACTCCTTTGTTTATTTCAATAGGCTTTGTCCCCTAATTTTGGGCGACTTATGACTCTGATTCTTTGTTGGTGAAGTATGTAATATCTCATTATATCAATGAGGATACTCTGTTTTTTTCGTTTAAATTTTTTTAAATGTGCAACACACTGTTTTGGTTTGCGGTGACTCAGTTGGGGCTTTGGCCAGTTGTTTGTTTATTTGGATCCATCGATATGCTCACGACATTGTTGTTTTATTTCTTTGTTTATTTTGGTAGGCTTTGTCCCCTTCTCTTGGGTGACTTATGACTCTGATTTTCTGTTGATGAAGTATGTAATATCTCATTTTATCAATGAAGATACTCAGTTTTTTTCGTTTGAAAAACAAAATTTTCACAACACGCCATGTTGGTCTGTGGTGACTCAGTAGGGGATTTTGCCAGCTGTTTGTTTATTTCGATCTATTGATATGCTTAGGGCATTGTTGTTCTATTCCTATGTTTATTTTGGTAGGAATTATACCCTTCTCGTAGGCGACTTATGACTCTAATTCTATATTGATGAAGTATGTACCATTTCATTAAGATACTCTATTTTTTTTGTTTGAAAAAAGAAGCACATAAATTTATTAAGAAGAGTATTGGTGATGATTACAAAGAATCTTAATTGGTTCTATTTATATTCTGGATTCTTCAAGTTGTTCTTTTTCACCATGGAGGTTATTACTCTCAAACTGCAAATTTGTTATTAGAGATTCAAGATTGCTGATTCGTGATTCCATTTGAGTTAGTTTCTCTTCCAAAGTACCATTTTCTTCTCTTAAGATCGTGAATTTTGTTTCTTGTTTTTTTTATTTCTAGCACTACCTTCATCTACAACTGTCTCATTCACCAATCGAACATTGTCCTTCCTCCTATATAAAGATAATTTAGAGGAGGAGGTTGAGTAACATACTGGCATGTTTCATGAAGGTGAGAATGAACTCAAAGAGATGGGTACACTAAAACTGGCGGTGGTCTAAGGGTATGGCGACTTAGGGTTTCTGCAGAACCTGCAACGTCAAACCTGAGCAGACTTCTGCAATATTGTCATACCACCAGCAATACGAAAGGCAATACTTGATAAGAAGCAGCGCGAGCAACATGAATACCCCCCAGGGGGAGGATGCTGCACCTTCCCCCAACGCTAATGATTCTTCTCAGAGGCGTGAGGAAGGATTTAGTTCAACGCTCAAAATGGAGACAGAGAGAAGATAGATCCACAAGCTACCAAGGTGAACGACAGCGAGAACCCCTAGGTCGCCTCAAACACCTGTAGACCGGTCGCTGTTGAATGCCCAAAAATAGAGCTCCCAAGTCATCAGATCAATGCTCAGATCCAGTACATGAGAGATCATGCATTGATAGGAAAATTCATAGGTATGTGGCCAACAGAGAAAGTGTTGCATGGCTAGATAGCAGCGAAGTGGAAGAAGAAAGGTCACATAACGCTATAGCTAGGACCTAAAGGGTTCTTCATGGCCATATTTAACTGCTTGGAGGACCAAAACAGAGTACTAGATGGCGACCCCTATTTTTTCAACGCAACTGGCCTATATTTGAGGGGATGGGTGGAGCACTTTAATCCAGAAAAAGAAGATCTCAGCTGGGCACCAGTCTAGATCCATCTCTACTCACTCCCAATGGAATATTGGGACGAAGAGACATTATAAACCATAGGAAATGGTCTCGGTGAATTTTTCAAAACGGAAGAGGAAACAAAACTCCGAAGATATACCTCCTTTGCCCGCATTTGCGTTTATATGCACCTTAGCAAGGCACTTTCCGATGCGGTAAGTATTTTTCATGACGATGTTGAATGGGTTCAGTTAATTGATTATGAACATATGTCGTTCAGATGCAGGAGATGCCATGCACTAGGTCACATGTTTTGGGACTATCCTCTAAACCAGAAACCCTCGAATACCACTGCCTCTCAGGAGCCGGATCTGACTGGCTTCACTAAAGTTGCCAATCGTAGGAAAAATTACAAGAAACCTGCTACAATCCCTAAGAAGCCTCAAGCCAGTTCATCAAAACCCTCTACGAGAAACAATTTTGAAGTGCTACCCTAACAAGAAATACACAACCCTGAGCCCCTTGCCCCATCTGAGAAGGATCCCATGATGAACAAATAACATGCACATTTTGATCCCAAAAAAATCCCAAATAAACCATTACCACAGATCCTTCATCCATGACTATGCACACAGTCCCAACCTGGCACTCGCAAGGAATGGAGGTAGACAACTCGCAGCCTGACCTTTCTAGGGAAACAGAAACAACAGAAGACATAAGTGACACACAGCATATGGAAGAAGAACCAGAAAGCATAGACATTGGGGATTTGGACATTCTTGGTCTAGAGCAGGCATGCAAAACAAAAAATTATGATAAAATCCCAAAGCGACAGTTGGAGAATCTGGAAGTAATTCTCTCTAGAGCTCAAAGGAAAAAATCCCTAGGTATTCAAACTAGAGGTCTGTGGGATGGGAAAAGCATAATCAAAGATAACAAAAAGAGAGGGAGGAAAACAGATCTTCAACGCACCATCCGCATTGGGGAAATGCTAGTGGAGTCAGGCAGGTACTCCAAGCTCACAAAGTATTACAGCTATCTCTCCAACCTTCCATCATGAAGCTAATCTCATGGAACATCAGGGGGCTCAATAGCCCTGGGAAATGCAGACTGATTAAGGACATGCTAAAGCAAGAGAAACCCCAAATTCTCTTTCTGCAGGAAACTAAATGCAACTCCATCTCTCTAGACCGAATTGCTACAAAAGTCTAGCCGAGTAGTATAGCAGCAGTAGTAGATGCTTCTGGTGCCTCAGGAGGCTTGGCAATCATCTGGGATGCATGCACCATCGAGCTCAACAAAATTCATGCAAACAAGCATTTCCTTCAAGCTACTTTCCACATTACAGGCACCAGTATACATGGTCACATAAACAATGTATATTTTCCCTAGGAAGCTATGCATAAGGTAGAACTTCTGAATACCCTTTCCTCAATCAATACTGATAGGTCTCATCCGCTTTGGATCACTGGGGTCAACTTCAATATGATAACTAGGATGGAAGAAAAGCGAGGAGGAAGGAATAAGCTAGACTAGGAAAGTAACAATATAAAAGATTACATTCAAAGCAATTGGCTTATTGACATGCCATTCAACAATGGTGTTTTTACCTGGAATAACAAAAGAGCTGGTTTGCACCAAATTGCGTCTCGCGTGGACAGATTCCTAATCTTTGACAATGCAATCCACTTAGGGGGAGACTTTTCAGCTTCAATCCTGTCGCTGACAGGCTCAGACCATTGGCCAATTTCTCTCCAATGGTCTCAACCAGGAAATGCTACCTGTAGGCCGTTTCGCTTCGAGGCCTTTTGGATGACACATCCGGATTTTGTCAATCTGGTAAATTCATAATGGATCAACTTCTCTTCGCCAAATGGTACAAGCATGTTGAAATTTCAGCAGAAGCTTAAATACCTCAAGAGTAAAATAAAACAATGGAACCATTCTTCGTTTGGTAACATTTTCTAGGCTCAGACTGCTCTAGATCAAGATATGAAATAGTTGCAACAATGGATCATCACAGAGGGAAGATTAGAGGAACTTTCGGAACAGGAAAAGTCTCTTGAAACTCATATCTCAGAGAGGAACAAACAAGAAGAAACGCTCTGGAGGCAAAAGTCGAGAATCAGGTGGCTAAAGGAAGGGGAAAAAATACAAATTTTTTTCACCATTCCACTATTCAACGTTGAATGAATAACAATATTACTCACATCCAAAATGAGTAGGGGGTAAAAGTGGAAAAACATGAAGAGATCGAGCTCAAACTTCTCAACTACTTTAAGCAAGCTCATCAACAACCACAGGTGGATAGAACGCAAGCTATAGGAAAAATCACAGAGAACATCCCCAAACTCGTCACAAAAGAGCACAACTAGCTCTTACTCAGGCTAGTTGATTTACAGGAGGTGGAAAATGTAGTTCATCAACTAAAAGAAGGCAAGGCGCTGAGGCCAGATGGATTTACCTCCAACTTTTTCCATAATTTCTGGGAGCTAATTAAATTGGAAGTCTAGCAGATTTTTGAGGAATCAAGAACCATGAGGTGGATGCTTCCAGCTATGAATGCCACATTCATAGCCCTTATCCCAAAGGAAGCTCATTCTAACACCCCTGACAAATTTCGGCCCATTTCCCTGTGCAACGTCATCTACAAGATAGTTTCCAAAATCGTAGCTACAAGGCTCAAATCGCTGCTACCACTTCTCATTTCGCCGAAGCAGTCAGGATATGTAGAAGGCAAGTAGATTACGGACAGCATAATCCTCACTCATGAAATCATGCACTCCCTGAAGCACTCCAAGAAATCAGATATGCTACTTAAAATCGACCTCTCAAAAGGCTTTGACAGTTTAAGTTGGATGTATATTCAAAAGACCCTATCTGCTTTTGGTTTCTCCCCAACATGGATTCGCTGGGTCATGAGTCTCATCTCTTCCTCTTTCTTCTCAATTTTGATCAATGGTATCCCCTCATCTCCTTTCCAGCCTTCCCGGGGTATCAGACAGGGGGACCCTCTTTCCCCCTTCCTCTTTGTGTTAATGGTGGAAGGTCTTGGCTGCAGTATTAAAGTTGCTCTGTTTTCCTAGAAACTAAGAGGCATGTCATTTCCTAACACTCCAGCCTTCACTCATCAGCAATTTGTGGACGACAATATGCTTTTTGGTCACCCTTCAGTCCAGGAAGCTCAACAATTCAATTCACTATTGACAGACTTTTTGGAGGCCTCTGGCGCAAAGATAAACAAGGCCAAATCTCAAATCTTCTTTTTTCATACCCCCGCTATCACCCAAGCTTCTATAGCTCATATTCTTGGATTCTCAATTATTGTTCTCCCTTCCAAGTATCTTGGCGCTCCTACGTCTGACTGAGCTATGAAACACTCCTCTTGGAGAATGCTCTTAGAAAAACTGGAGGCTCGATTATCTTCCTAGACTCATAGGGCTCTCAATATTTCCAGTCGCCTTATCTTAATCAAGGCAGTTCTGCAATCCATGCCGTTGTATCTCTTCTCGATCCTAGCAGCACCCAAATGGGTTCTCAAAGAGATCAAACACCTACAGAGATCCTTCCTGTGGGGCAACTCAGATCAAAAACGCAAATGGGCCCTAGTCAATTGGGACACAGTGTGCCTGCCAAAGCTTGCTGGCGGAATGGGTCTGCAGGATCCTTACCACAGCAATATGGTTATGGGCACCCGCATCTGGTGGAAATGGCTTACTATGCCATCCACCCCTTGGGCATCCCTATGGACTGCAAAATATGCCAACAGTCGACCCACCGAAGGATTAATCCAAATTTCAGAAGTTAACCCAGGTTCTCTAATCTAGAATACAACCAAGCAACACAAGCTCTTAATTCATCAGCATAGCTTCTGGGAAGTGAAGGATGGAAATAAAGAAAGGTTTTGGGATGACTCCTGGCAGTAGTAACCCAAAATTAAGGATTTGATCTTACCTCATCAAATCCCAGAACAAGAAATGCAAACCTATAATACTGTCAAGCACTTCTGGCTTCCTTCCACATTGCAAGGAAACAAGAAATGGTGTAGCAGAGACCACATAATAAGATAGGGAACGGACTCAGCTCAACAGATTCTCAGTACTGAATTAGTAAAGAGAAGAATACAATACTCAGAGGAAAAGGATATTCTTAGATGGGGCTATGAAGAAAAAGGATCCTTCACAACTAGGGAGGCCTATCACATCATCATGAAGGAACCACATTGTCTAGGACCCTCTCTGGAATAAAATATGGGACCCCAAGATTCGGCCAAAAGTCTTGACCTTTCTTTGGCTCTTATGTCACAATAAAATCCTTACTTGGGACAATCTCAGGAAGAGGAGCTTCCAAGGACCCTCCATTTGTCCCAACTGCAAGCAAGAAGAGGCCACTTAGCATCTTATGAACTCTTGTCCATTAGCGGACAAGCTCTGGGAAAAGGTCAGATTTAGATGCCAAAAGGATGGAAGGACACAAGGAGATATAGTTTCCACTGTTCGCAACTGGGCAAGGAACCCATTCAAGAGCAAGCTGTTAAACTCCTTATGGAAGCTTATACCGGGTTTTCTCATGTGGACACTATGGAAGGAGAGAAACCGGTGAATCTTCAAGGACCAATCTATGCCCTTGGAATCTCTATGGAATATAGTATGTCAAAATATCAGGGAAACACTACTTCTTCAAACATGGTCTGAGGAAGACTTTCCCTCTCTCCCATTGGAACGAACCATATGGACAAATTGGAATCTGCAGTGGAACCAAGAAATGATAATCAACGGAAAAACTCAAGCAAGAAGCAGGACACCAGATAAGTGGATTCCTCCTCCCTGTCACATGTTCCAGCTAAACTTTGATGGAGCCTCGAAAGGAAATCTAGGAAAGGCTAGATTTGGAGGAATATTCAGAGATCATAAGGGAACTCCTATTCTAATATACTTAGGCTAAATAGGATGGGACACAAACTACTTGGCAGAGTTAGAAGGATTATGGCAGGAACTCATTATAGCCCGAAAACAGGGTATATTCCCGCTTGTTATAGAGGGATATTCGCAAATTCTCATAAATATGGTCACCAAAATGCTGCAGGGAACAACCTCAAGTAAGGTGAGCAACAACTAGAGAATTGAGAGTCAACTAAAACTTATCGAAATCTGGCTCTCCTCCTATAAAGTGATTAATCTCAAGCACATATGCTAGGAGGGTAACAAAGTAGTTGACCTATTGGCAAATATAGGAGTGGAAAGCGAAACAGATTTCCTTACAGGTACACTCTCTACTCTATCCATTGAACAACAGAGGCTGTAATATCAGGAATTGGTAAAGAATGAAATGGCTCAGGAGGAAGAAGCGCACCCGGAGGCGGGTGATCTCCAAGAACATTAATGGCCACCCAACGGACCACCGACGATCGCAGAATGGGGAGACCAAAGGGCAAGGCCTTTACATATAGCAATATGTGATTGCGATCAAATCGCATCGCAATATCGCATCGGCGGAAACCAAGGGGCGGAGCCTTTACATATAGAAATATGCGATTGTGATCGGATCGCATCGCAATATCGCATCGGCGGAAACCAAGGGGCGGAGCCTTTACATATAGCAATATGTGATTGCGATCAGATCGCATCGCAATATCGCATTGGCGGAAACCAAGGGGCGGAGCCTTTACTTATAGCAATATGTGATTGCGATCAGATCGCATCGCAATATCGCATCGGTGGAAACCAAGGGGCAGAGCCTTTACACCTTCATATGTGCAATGCGATGATGCAGACTCGACGGTATTCTAAATATTATTTGATAATATTTGTTTTTGTTGTTTGTATGATTGACCAGTGGGTCTGTCGTTTTGTTGTCGATTTTGGTGGTGCTGTGTTGAATATTTTTCAGGGTTTTGCTTCAAAACATGGATCCGAGTCCTATGTATGGGTTTCCTTCGGTGACAGTCCTGGGATATATGATTTGTATTTTTGCCATGTCATACTGGTTTCCCCAATCTTGGGCAGTTTAGACCTTCTTGATGAACTCTAGCAACAGCAGTTGATGTGGGGCCTCAGTGTAATTATATTTTTGTTTTTATTAATAGAATTAGCCTTACATAGAAAAAAAAAAAACATACTGGCATGTTAAAAATAAGTTTAAGAGAGAGAGTTGCATATTAGTTGGTACATTGTCCTATGTATGTACATGATATTTTTAGTGCAGATAACTATTACGAAAAACATGGCATTTTTAATGGATATATATTATGAAAAGTGTAAGTTAAGATGTATTTATGTTTGTATATTTAGATATAAATGTTTTATATTATTGAGTTTAATCTTGATATTATAGATTTATAAAAATAATAAAGAAAAAAAGTTGAAGAAATTATGTTAATAAATAATTTGAAAAAAAAAGTATTCATCTTAATATTTTTAGTAATTATTATAATTGAATTTGTCAGTGTTAATTTAATGTATATAAAATTTTGTAAAAAATTATTAGCTACCACCATAAATTTAATATCATTTTATTTTTATTTTTATATAAAATTTTGTTTTGGATTAATATATATTAATGAATAAGTTTTATATGATAAAAAAAGATAGAATAAGGGTTACAATATCTTTTAACACTAGGTTCCAAAGTGTGTTTTGCTAAATTGTGTAATCACAAGAAAAAATACCATAAGTATGCATGATTAAACTATGTTTTCATGCCAGTGAATCATTTTTTATAATCACCCTCAACCAAATGACCCATCTTCTTATAAAGACAAACGATGGCCTATATCCTACCCAAACTTGCAATATTTATGAGTAGGGCCATTTTCCATTTACTTCAAAGTGAAAATTAACCCCACAAAACAATTATTCACTTTCCATGTGAATTTCAAACACTAATTAAAACTTTCAATGGTTTAAATATATAGTAAATATATTATAGGTTTATACATAATTAGAGAGAGAATCTAAAAACAAAAAGTAGAGTTGACATATATATAAAGATGATATCAAAAAACAAATAGTGTAATTTTGGTCTATCTCTTTGTGCCCCATCTTGATTCCACATTCTCCAACGTATCTTGTTGGTTATTACACCCTTGAGATGATGGTAGTGAAACCTAATTGCTCATATATGTCAATTATAGAAGTGAAATTAATGGTAAGAATTGTTGTTTAACGTAGGCTTCAAGGTTGGGAATGTTAAAGCATTGGCCACAAGACAACTACCACACAATGAATCTTTTTGGGTTTTGTTGATTACTTAACATTAAATTTTTTATTTTGCTTCAAGATTGTTGAAAATGGAAACAAGAAAGTCATGATTTAGTTTTCCCTTGAATTAAATTAGGAGAAAATTGTAATTCCACATCACAAGACAACAAGAATGACTTAACTAAGTTAATTTCACTTAGTTGGATCAGTTAGTTCGAGTTGAGGGCCTAACTTGAGTCATGTAGAGTGGTTCCTAAATTTTAGGAGCTTAAGTTGATTTTAATTTGGGTTGTATAGTTTAATTCAGTTAGACTGAGTTAATGTCAGTTAAACTAGTTCCAACTATTGGAGGAACTAGTTGGAGGTATAGCAGTAGGGTGTAGCTTCATGTGTTCAACCAGTTAACTAATAAATCAGCCATAATTAACTCATGCATGCATGCAATTCGAGTTACCCAGTTGAGATTGGAGTTCAAGGGTAGTGTACTATCAGTTGTATAATGTTTCCAAGTTGTACAGATGGTGCATGCAGTTAGAGAAGGGCCTATATAGATTGCACAATTTAGGATGGGGATTTCCCTAATTAATAGGGGTTAATTCCTTGAGAAACAACACAAGGAAATAGGAGCTTGGAAGGAAGAAAAATTGGCTAAGTGTTGGCCAGAGTCAGCTTGTGAGGCAGTGAGATAGATTGTACTTGTGTAGAGATTGTTCAGGTTGAAATATTACCTTCTCTAACAAGATCATAAACCCGATCACCTTTAGATGACACTATAGTCTCCTTTTATTCCATCTCTTTGAAGGTTGCAAGTGACATTTTCCCCTTTGTATTAAGTTGTGTATGTTGTCGAGCTTTCACATACATATTGTTTTCACAAACATCATTGAATTGTGTGTTCTCTATGCAAACAGGACAAAAACAAGATTCTTTTCTTCTATTAAATGAAAACCTATTTTGATACTACTTTGTTATAATTGAATGCAATTTTCGAGTCCCTTTTATTGTTTCAGCTTCATATGTAATCAATCTATCTACATGTTGGACTCAAATATGCCAAAAAAAACCTATAGTAAATTCAAACAAGAATTTAAATATGTTATTTAAAATACAATTTATATATAAAAGATAATCATCGGTCAATTATTTAAACTTATATATATATATATATATATATATATATATACAAGTTAACATATATGTACATACCTGTGTACTTCCCTTGATGGGTTAGTCTAATGGCTTATTGTAGCAATACACCATTAAATAACTTGGTCAACTAAGACAAGTTGGTTTACAAAGTGGTCCATTTGATATCTTCGAAGTGCTTATTTTATACATGCCCCTACGCCATCATATTCTCCTTTTCCATGACCAGTCCCAAAGAAATTCCAACAATGTTTAATGTTGGTTTTCATATGAAGACGACACAACCAAAAGAATGATCGTGAAGATTTGAATTGACCTGCACATCCATCTGACCATATCCAATGTTCATTGAATTTTATTACACGACCTTTCAATTATTCATAAATCTTATCAAAGAAATGTTGTACAAAATGTGTGTCATGTATACGATCATCGTTGATATAAAAATTATATTCTTTAATAAGATGTTGATTCTCAACGGTGTTTTCTATATGATCAACATTTTTTTCAGCATGTCTTAGAACATGGACAAGCATAGGGACTTGGAAAAAATGATAATATTCACTCTGTATTTCATTTTGTGAAACAAATGTGTAATTTTCTGCAAAATTAACTATTGACAAAATGGTCCCTGGTGGAAAAGTTTCACGCGGTTTTTTGAATTGTAGGTCTTGCCATCCAGTACTATGGGAGTTCTTGGTGTATTTATAAATTTCTTTCTCAAACTCCTTCAAAAACTTTATGACAAAAATTTCTTCTTGTTGTAAATCAATCCTTCTATCATTTGTACTACTACTTGGACCAATCGATGTATGGATATATTCATATTTGTTCCCTTCCACTTTTATGTTGGACAATGATTGATCATTCATATCAATAGGATATTTGTCGTGAAACAAAGTCAAATTTCCACAATGATCACATTTTTTACCACCAACACATTTCTTTTGGTAAAATAATTCATGATTTTCTCTTCCACATAGAATTTGGGATATGAAATCATGGATAGTGGAAGGAGGAGGTGAATTTTTGCAAAGTGTTTTACCAAAATTAATGTTGGTGTCATAATATAATTGAAATTCCACATGATAACGACAACAACAAGTGTCACGTACAATGATAGGTTTAACATACCATGGTTTTTGTTGCACAAAAGTACTGATTGAGACATTAATTCCATGATTCTCTTCTTTGAACTTATTGAAAAACTCTATTTGAGTGGTGTCCAAGATATGTTTTTCATGTTCTTCATACGGATTTTGTGTTATTATTCACTGCATTACAACCCTTTCTTTTGGTGAAACACATGAATTTTTCATCCAATATTCATATATTATTTTTCTAACATTTTCTCCAAGTCTATCGTTGTATGGTTTCCTACAAATAATTTTTCAGCAAGCAAGCTCATGATCTATATCTATTTGCAGTTGAATTTCTTATTCTTGTGCAATTTTTTTCATGAAGTCCCTAATGCATTTTCCATATACTTTACCATACGATTTCTTTAGTACTTGATGAAACCACTGCTTTTTGTATTGCTCTACATGCCTCTAGATCACTTTTCTTTCTAGATCTTCCAATTGATTTTAGAGCACTATTTATATTTTGAATCACATTTTGCTTCACCGTTTTATCTTCCGTTGATTCTCGAATGCCCAATAGTGTTGTAACTTCTTTTAATGTTAAGAGACCTCTCAAAAATTGAGCTTATGATCCAGGTGGATATTGGTGGCCACCTGCCAAGTCCACCTGGACCCCCACCATTGTCTTTCTCAGCATTTTCAGTTTCCATAATTGTAGCACAACTTACTATTTTTAGCAGTTTTTCGGGTCCTGAACTTACGGAGCCGTTTTGAGGCCCTAAACGACGTTTTTTGAGGAATCCGGGGGCAACACGAGTCCATGGAATGGAATGGACTAGTGTTGCCCGTTCCAACAATGATAGTGCTCGGATAGATCTTTCTAATGAGCTATTGTACGCGTCAAACGGAGATCATATGCCAAAGTTACGACCCTGGGAAGTTGATCTACCAACTTACCCCCAAACGGGGCCCACAGTTTGGCGTTTCATCTCCTAGGGTTAGGTTTTGGAATGTTAAGGGTTTTTCCATTGCTTCTCAACAATAAATAGGCCTTCGAGCCTCATTATAACACAGTTCAGAGGCATGTAGCCATCACATCTCTTCTCAGAGATAAGCTACCATCGCCCTAGCTAGTTTATTGCCATTTCTGTTTGTAAGCATATTTCAGTATTTTCCATTAATGAAATGAAGTATTATTTCTGCTGCGTCTTTGTGTATATGGTTATCTCTGTAATTTGTTGCATTCCTGTTTAAATCCGGATCAGTGGTATCAGAGCGGTCTGCTTTTTTCTGTTTTTCTTTGCATGTCCCCAACAAGGTCGGGATATAAGGAGTTAGGGCTTCAACTGGTTGAACCTTTGCAAGACCAGCCTCGCAAATCCCGACGGCCTCCCATGGCGGACGAGAAGAAAGACGAGGGGGCAGGAGATCCCA
Source organism: Pinus tabuliformis (assembly GCA_031772625.1). Classification (NCBI taxonomy): domain Eukaryota; kingdom Viridiplantae; phylum Streptophyta; class Pinopsida; order Pinales; family Pinaceae; genus Pinus; species Pinus tabuliformis. The sequence continues at coordinate 1,137,672,909 of CM062809.1, read as the reverse complement.
TCAAAATCTTGCTCGAAGAAGCGCTCGAGCGACAACGGAACGCGATGATGGACAGCTTTGCGCAGATCCTTCAGTGGCTACCCAGAAGCGGCGCATCGGCTTCCAGCAGCTCCTCTGGAAACGCCACACCCTTTAAGGTACAAGTTAATTTTGAAATCCCCATATTCGAGGGTCAGATAGACGCCGATGCCGTAGATAAATGGTTAAATCTGCTAGAGGGTTATTTTTCTGTTCATGAATTTTCGAGTCGGGAAAAGATTGTTTTTGCTCTTCTCAAAGCAGCCCCCCACGTCAAGGACTGGTGGGAAACCTACTGCGAGCAGAAGGATGAAAGTACTGGCTCACTATTTTCAGCCGCACCCACCTGGGATTCGTTCCGGGATGTCATCAAGGAGCAGTACTACCCTGTCGGAAGCTATGAGGATGAATACATAAAGTGGACCACGCTGCGGCAGGGAAGGGACCAAGACGTGCCGAAGTTCACCAATCTTTTCCATACCCTTCGCACAAAGTTGGGTATCAAGGATTCGGAGCAACATTTGATACTCAAATACCGTGGCTGCCTGCACAAGTACATCCAGGAAGAAATACAGTTCCTAAACATCCCCTCGCTCGGCGCAGCATACCGGTATGTCGTCAAGGTCGAGCAGAAGTTTAAACAAAAGAAGCGAGACTTTGGATCTGCGAATCCAAAGCAGGGGAAAGGTGCCCCTAAACCACAGAACAAAGGACAAAGCCAAGGCGGGACAGCCCAAGACAACCAGCCGAAGCTGCAAGCAAAGAGCAACGCCGCGAAGCCGAGAAAGGACACTGGAAAATGGTGCGAGTTCCATAAGAGCTCCACTCACAACACAAGTGAGTGTCGGGCCAAGCAGTCACTGGTGGCTGAGCTAAAGGTTTCAGAATCAGATGCATGTTCCGACTCTGAGTCAGAACCCGATAAGGGGTATGAAAAAGGGAAGCAGATCATTGATGCGGATCCCAGCGCCACTGTTGCTACCGCAAAGATCCAGAAAAATGAACCCGAAGATCCAGAGGAGGAGGAGCGTCTCTTCCACTCCCAGATGTGGGTAAAGGGCTCCCTGATACAGTTCATTGTTGATAGCGGGAGTCAAAAGAACCTCATTTCGGCAGAGGTCGTGAAGCGGTTGGGCTTACCGACCACAACACATCCACAACCATACACCATTGGGTGGCTCCACCAAGGGCGAGATCTTCGCGTGAGCCAGCAGTGTCGCCTTCCATACAACATCAAGCCCTTCACGGATGAGGTATTGTGTGACATTGCTCCCCTTGAAGTTTGTGATGTATTACTAGGACAACCATACTTGTGGAAGCGACATGCTGTGTATGAATCAAGGCCCCGTGCTGTTATTATTACATTGGGAAATAAGTTGTTCAGGATACCAGAGGTAGCACCACCTGCCGCCATCTCTTTGATTACTGCAAAACAATGCAGTAAGATCATTTCCAAAACCAGGAAATTTGTTTTCCTGATGATACGCCCTCAAGGGAAGAAGAAGACAGTGGCCGCGGCCTCCAAACGGGGTCCCTCTGCATGGCAGCTACAGATGGACAAGATTGTGGAGGAGTACGAAGACATCTTCACCTCCCCGGCAGGGGTTCCTCTGCACTGTCAAGTCAAGCACTCCATCGATCTGACCCCAGGTGCGCCGCTACCCAATGGACCAATTTATCGGCGCTCCGTTCTGGAGAACAATGAAATCAAGAGGCAGATTCAGGAGCTCCTACAGAAAGGTCACATCCGTCCGAGTTCTTCGCCCTGTGGGAGCCCGATAGTGTTGGTACAGAAGAAGGATGGGACGTGGAGACTCTGTATTGACTATCGGGCGCTGAACAAGATCACTGTCCGTAATAGGTACCCGATCCCACGGATTGATGACCTCCTAGACCAACTAAAGGGGGCGAAATATTTCAGCAAGATCGATCTGAAGTCAGGATATCACCAGGTACCAATTGAACCCTCAGATGTGTGGAAGACTGCCTTCAAATCCAAGGAGGGCCTCTTCGAATGGTTGGTCATGCCTTTCGGATTGACGAATGCTCCTGCAACCTTTATGAGGCTAATGGATGACATCTTGCGGCCATTCACCAACTCCTTTGTAGTAGTATACTTGGATGACATTCTGATCTTCAGCCAGAGTTGGGAAGAGCACCTCCACCACATCCGACAGGTTCTCCAAACACTGCGGCAACACAAGCTATGTGCCAATTTGGAGAAATGCACTTTTGGCATGACCGAGGTTCAGTATCTGGGATACATCATTGATGAACAGGGGGTGCATGTCGATCCAGCCAAGGTCCAAGTCATTCGGGATTGGCCCTCTCCAACCACTCTAACAGAGCTCCGCAACTTTCTAGGTCTTGCCAACTTCTACCGCAGGTTTGTGTTGGGATTTTCTCATATTTCTTGGCCCTTGAGTCAAGTCACCAAGGGCGGGGCGAAAGCAAAATTCTTTTGGTCTGAATCTCAACAGAAGGCATTCAGGGAGTTGAAGGATCGCCTCTGCACGGCACCAGTGCTCGCGTTACCAGATTTACAACAACCATTTGAGGTCGAGACAGATGCCTCTGACTATGCTATTGGGGCAGTCCTTACTCAACATGGACATCCAGTGGCATATCACAGTGAAACACTTTCAGACACAGTCCGGAAGTACCCCACTTATGATAAAGAGATGTATTCCATTGTACAGGCCTGCCGACAATGGAAGCATTACATTTTGGGGAAGGAAACGGTCATCCACACAGACCACCGACCTCTGCAGTTCATACAGACCCAAGGGAAATTGCAGAATGATCGCCATCAGAAGTGGTCTACATACCTGCAACAGTTTCACTTGAATATCAAGTATAAAAAGGGCAGCACCAATAATGTTGCAGACTTCTGATTGGCCACTTCTCTACAAAAGCGACCCAGAATTCGGCCACACATACCAGACACTCTTGGAGGGTCGGCAGGTTGCAGATTTTCACCTCCAGGATGCCCTATTATGCCACCTCGGTCACCTTTGTGTTCCTTCAAGCGAGCGTGCCAAGATGATTTGGGAAGCACACTACAGTCGGGCTGCTGGGCATTTCGGGGTCGAGAAAACAGTGGCAGTACTGCAAAACTATTTCTATTGGCCGAATCTTCGACAGGATGTTGGGAAGTACATCCGATCATGTACTGCCTGTGCCATTGCCAAACCGACCATTAAGAAGCAAGGCCTCTATACCCCGTTGCCTACCCCTAGTCGACCTTGGGAATCCATCTCCATGGATTACATGTCAGGCCTTCCTTCCACTAAGCATGGAAATGACTGTGTTTTTTTGGTCGTCGACAGGTTCTCAAAGATGGCCATTATGATGGCCTGCAAGAAGAATATCACAGCAGAAGCCACTGCTAAACTCTTCTTTGAACGAGTGTGGGTGCACTTTGGGATCCCACAGTCTATCATCTCAGATCGGGACAGTCGGTTTCTCAGCACCTTTTGGTCCAGTCTCTGGTCAATGCTGGACACCAAACTCACGAAGTCCACAGCCTTCCATCCTCAAAATGATGGCCAGACAGAGGTTGTCAATAGGATGATTGTGCACATTCTGCGCATGTATAACTCAAAGCATCCACGCACATGGGACGAGAGCCTCCCCTACGTTCAGCACAGCTACAACCGAGCTCTTCACAGCTCCACTGGCCATAGCCCTTTTCAGGTGGGTTTGGGATTCCAGCCACTATGCCCCATTGATGTGGCCATGCCACTTGCAGCTACTCACATGAATTCAGCTCATGTCCAGTCCGAAACAGATAAGGCCACCAGCTTCATTGAGCGCATCCAACATATTCGCCAGCAGGTCCATGACATTCTTGAGAAATCAAATGCCAAGTACAAGCAACGACATGATCAACATCGGGTGCCCCACAAGTTTCAGGTGGGCGACAAAGTCTGGTTGCATTTGCAAAAGGAACGCCTTACTGGAGCCTATCGGAAATTGAGACCACTCCGATATGGTCCTTACACCATTACTAAGGCTATGGGAGACAATGCATTTGAGCTCAGCATTCCCCCATTCCTTGGCCTGCACCCAGTATTTAATGTGGACCGCCTTCGGCCATACTTTCCACCATTGCTAGACACATCCGACATTGCAGAACAGCTCAAACCCACAGAATTAAATCCAGATTGCATGGAACAAGCTGCAACTGATCGGATCATGGACACACAGATCAAGAACACTCGCCAACAGAATATCCAACTGTATCGAGTTGTCAAAGCGGGCCAAATCCTTCAGCAGGGCAAGTGGCTCACCAGGGAACAAGTTCAGCAGAAGTTTCCTCATCTCATGGAGGAGCTCAACGCAATGGGGAGTTTCCTCATCTCATCAATAGGTTTTTTGGCTGACTATATATATATATAGATATATATATATATATATATATATATATATATATATATATATATATATATATATATATATATATATATATATATATATATATATATATATATATATATATATATATATATATATATTCTGTTAAATTTAACAACCATTCGCGATAAAAAAAAATGCCAGCTAATTTTTATTTTTGTTTTTGTTTTCAACCGAAAACCTACAACTTTGCATCAGCTCGGCCCTATTCACCTTTCTCTAATTTTGGAATGGTTAAGCTCCATAAAATATAGTGAATTTACTTTCAAAACCAACACCAACATTTGTAGAATTGAGTCTAATTTCAGTAGATATAAATTTTTGTGGAATTTCATAGATATTTGCTAATTTTAACTAATTTTTTAGTAAAATGTGTGTAATTTTTTTTTAAGGTCATTATGATTCAGTGAAATCAAAATTATGTATCTTCCAAAATACAGTGGGAAAAAATATGGAAAATTAATGGTGCATTATATTGGTCTATCCTATTTAATGGGTATACTTTAGATTTTTAGGTTTTAACTAGCATGATGAGAAACATGGTGCTATATTAAACATATTCAAAATGTACAGTTTTTATATTGGTTCAATTCAAAACATTCTAGTAAGTATGATATGCATATGTTGGTTTTGTAAATATAGTCATACCAAAGTAGAATATGTCTAGATTTTTGCAGCACATTTTCTTTCAAAAACATAGGGTTAACAAAGAATAAAATGGGGTCGAAAAACATGACCTTTTATGAATCCCTTGATTTTTAAAGAACATACAGTCACACAATTGCTAAGTTGACCCATCAAATGTGAATAAAAAAATTCTAAAAAATAAGCAATAGAAAGCTAATAAAATTCCTGACAAGTTTTATTTTTATTGTAAAATAAAATTCTAAACAGAAAAATTACTTTATCTTGCAGGAAGTTGAAAAACCTCTAAAAATGATATTTTTTTCTCAAAAGAGAGCCAAAAGTGCAACCAAACTTCACATTTTCACCAATAATAAATGTCCCAAGATTTGAAGAATTAATCGAAAATAATGTTAATGGAAGACGACTGAAGAGGAAAGTGGGTCGACATCCTAGAATCATACCACTAACCAGCCTCATGAATAATCAACATGATTGTAGTCTCAAATGATGGCTCCACTATCTCGTCAAGAACTGGAATCAGACCAACACTTGGTTGGAAGATATAACCGTAAAGGTTGACAGGCACATATGTAGGAATGGGTCCTTGGTAAATAAATGCATGGAGGAGGTAGACACTATTCCCTCGACAATCCAAAAATCTCATTCACACTTATGGTATTGTGAATTATTGGAATACAAGCCAAGTAATGAATCCAACTAAAAACTGTATTGTATGGTCATATGGAGGTACACTGCAGGGGGTCACATTCAAGACAAGGAGAAGCATGATAGATGATTAATGATAGTTAGGCATGGATACAAGGCACGCTAATGCATCATTTCCTCAAATGCAGAGAAATTTTGGTTCTTTTGCAGGCTCGAGAGAAAGGTTATCGGTGGGGTTTTCACCATGGCATCATCAACATCATTGGAGAAGGAAGAATCAACTAGTCATATAAACTACCTCACGACTTCAACGAAATAAATATTTTTCATTATAAACCAACACGAGGAAATGCAAGAGGAGGAAGACAAGGCTCAAATAAATCTATAGGACCAAAAGTGGAACAACTTGAATTGCACATTGAAATGCAAGAGGAGGAAGACAAGGCTCAAATAAATCTATAGGACCAAAAGTGGAACAACTTAAATTGCACATTTAAAGGCTGGAGTTCCATATGGCAAGGCTTCAATCTGTGGAAAGGACAGTACTAAAAAAAATAGCTCGAGGGAGGAAGAAAAGGCTACGGTCAAGGTGTATCAACTAAAAAAGTTGGAGTAGATAAAAAAGGAAACAACGTCAACAAAAGTGTTATAGATCCTAGCTCCAAGTCATCTAATCTAGGAAGAAGTGGGAAAGGCTAATGCTAATCTGGCAGCTAGAGAGGTCAACAAAGAATAACCCTATATAAAATATGCAGCAAAAATTCATGTTAATTTTAAGGATTTTAATCATAAATTAAAGGAATTTTAATCCTAAATTATAATCGTCTTTTTTATTTTGGTTTTTAGTATTTAAGATAGACAAACTATAATAAGAAAAATATATTTAAAATACAAAGTTTTAGTGGAAATAATATATTGTAAAACATTTCAAAAAGGACAAGCTACATATTAAATACCAACATTTCAAACTCTTACACGTGTAGTTGGGACGACCATTGAAAAAGAAAGAAAGAAAGAAAATTATTTTAACATCCACGAGGCTAAAGATAGCCTATGGGATAGATTGCTTCTTCATCTACTTGATGTATTTGGCCCTTGTTTTGTGAAACCTCACAATAAATGCTCTCAGCTTCTCGATAGACCCGTTGCTAAATAGATTATCCCAAGAGCTAGCTACTAGCATATCTGCATAACTTTCTATGTTGTCTTTGAAGGCCTCACATTATAAAATGAATGCTTTTTTGTTTCCACTTTTCTGGGAGAAAAAAAATGGCATACTCTTTCCTCCCATGCTTCTTTTGGCCTTTTCCCACACCCTATTTCACAATGAAGTTGATGAGAATTAGTTCTTCACTGAGAAATAATAATTTTGGGTCTCCAAGAGATATTGGCCTCTATGTATGCATTTGGTTGATGACTATGAGTGGGATTAAACACTTCAATATAGTATTTTTTCTTTCTTCCTAGCTCTTTAGCCCAAGTACGCTTGTGGAACTTATCCATAACAAAAGCTTTTATCTCTTTGTTGTTTATGGGACACATGTTCAACAAAAAACCCCATTTACTAAACCATTTGTTATTTTGTTGCATCCAAGTCTTTTTTCTATTGCACAATATGTCATTAAAGAAAACCTTAGGCCATCTACACTCTTCCATTTGCTCAATTTTTTTTAAATACCTCATGACTCACACCATAGAAATTGCTTCAATAGGAGCAACCCATGTTTCACTTAACAAGATAGCATAAGGAACTACACTTTTAGTCTTGAATTTGTATGTAATAAAACACTTCTGAGTTTTCTCAATTTGTTTCCACTACATGTCATATGTACTACTAGCCCATAGTTCACAACCATAGAGAATCACCAGAATCATTAGAAGCCCAAAAAGAGTTTGAGTGGTTTTCCAATCCCATAAATCTACCTCTCTACACATATTTTGAAAAGCGTAAAATGCTTTCCAACCCTCCAAAGTTGTTTTCTTTCTAAAACCATCTCAACTTACATTTTTGTTGAAGTCAATTCCGAGGCATTTGTAATCCGCAACTTCTTCCAGAATGTTTCCTTCAAAGTAGAACTTATGCTGGTTATGTTTTCTTTTTTAGAGAAAATCACTACTTTCGTTTTCCTAATTTTCACTTGCATCCCCACACTTCTACAAAAATTCTCAAGGGATAGTAAGTTCTCTTGCAAACCAAGATTTGATTTAGCAATCAGAATAAGGTCATCTACATACAAAACAAGCCTTATAACAAACGTTCCCAAATAGATATCAGCACCTCCTTGCGAATTTAACCACTCCTCAAGCTTGTCGATGTATAAACCAAAAAGGGTAGGAGACAGTGGGAAACCTTGCTTGACCCCGATATCGCTTCTAAAACTTCCAGAAATGCCTTATGAAGTTCTAATTTTGACTTTCACCTCTTCATACAGTCTATGCACAACTGCTCTCAAATGTTTAGGAACCCCAAGTCCTCTATTCTATGCCAAATCTTATCCCTAGGACCTGTGTCAAACGCTTTTTTGAAATCAACAAAGCAACAAAAGGCTTCTTCCTTTTTCTCCCAATATTTTTCAATGATGTGCCTTAAAGTTATACAATGATCAACTGTGGAATGTTTAGGTCTAAAACTTTCTTTCCCTTTAGCGTGCTTATCTCTTTCTTCTACCCACTTGCTAATTTTGTTTTCCAGCATGCTTCCAAATAGCTTTGCAAACAAAGGGTTTATCATGATGGCCCTATAATTGGAGGGATTATTGATGTCACCGATCTTGAAAGAGGTATTTCTAGAATAGTTGTCCAATATGTAGGGAGCCCTTATTGTATGACGTTGTTGAAAATTTTTGTAGTGTGAGGTGCAAGAATCTTTTACTTTAGATATTCTGCTTGGATTTCAACTAAGTCTTTTTCTTTTCCAACACTCAACTTCTTGATACCCATCTCTACCTCTTGCACCATGAAGAGTTCAGTATAATTGTTGACCAAGGGGGGAGGGTAAACCTTGGGGTCTTGCTCGTAGAGTTTTCTTGCATAGTCAATCCATTTAGAATTTGTAATACTATTTCCAGTTTGTATCTTTCTCAGTTGGAGCTGCTTCCAAAATAATCTGGGATTATTTTTCCCAAGGAAGATTAGTTCTTCCCTCCTTGAAACCATGAAATCAATATTTTTCTTTCTTAATAACTTCTTGTAAGCTTTGAGCTTTATGTTATCCTCCTTTAACTCTTTCCACATTCTCCTTGCCTTTTTGCATTCCTCACCAAACCAAGCATTAACCACAAAGAAATTTGTTTCTGACTTCTTAATTTTTTCTCATTTTCACTCTGCAAGTGTGCATTGAATTAAATGTGTTAATTCATGACTATGAAGATCATGAATTGTGAAATTCTCCTTCTCGAATAGCCCCTCTAGCATTGTTTTGAAGGTATTGCAATTTTTTGGAGTCAAAAGAATTCTTCCCTTTGGGAGATTTGGTTGGACATGTTGAATTTTTTACTCTAATTTTTTCTTTCCAATCCAAGAGAAACTTAAATTAATTGACTTGTGATCTGATTTTAAGTCCCAAAGCTGATCTCCAATCAAAACCTCCTACATTTTCTCACACAAACCATGCAAGAAAATTACTTAATCTACTACACCTGCTCCATTGTAAGTATTGCAAGTGAAATTACCAAACTTTTCCCATCTAGTCAAGCCATTACAAATGACTAAATCAAAGGCCCCACATAGAGTAAGTAATTTTTCACCAAAGATATTGCAACCATTATCCTTTGAAATTATTTTCTACTGATGATTACTCTCTTTTGTAAGCCAAATAGGGTCGCAGTCTTCTTTATAACAAAGAATTCTAGTTTTCTCACTTGCAGTCCTAGAATTGAAATCACCCACTATAAGGACTTCACCTAGTTGATAATATGTTGCAATATTTTCTTTTAAGGCTGCAAATGGATCTTTGTGGTCAAGCCCGTAGATTTTTGAAACTTGTGGCGCAAAATAGCATGCTGCAATTCTAATGTGGTTTCCATTTTCTAATATTTTAAACCAAATGAATTGTTTATTTGAGTCTTCTTTTTCTAGCTGAATGAGGTGACCTTCTTTCTCCCTCACTAAAACAATGATAACCCCATGCCCTTTTCCATTCCCTGCTACCTTGTTCCACATTGCTATCTTCCAGTATCCTTCAAACATAGGTGTCTTGCACCCTTCCTGCTCATGTGTTTCTATAAGGCAAATTATGTCTCTATCTTCCGCAATAGGCCTTAACCGAGGTCCTCATCTCCATGGGTAACCTCTATAGTTCCAAAAAAATAATCTTAAGAAAACATGGGTATGACTTGATTGCTATTTATTTTGACATGCAAGACTCACATTTGAGTCTTTGTCCCTGCTTTGCCATACTGACCTTTCTTCCTGAATTCCTGTTGAATATTTTGTTGCTTGTTCTTTATTACCATCTTGCTACTCTGTTTTGGAAGGAGGTCCAAATGGCACTATCACAACTTTACCTTTAGAAATCCATGCTCTCTTTGCCTTCATCTCTTGCTACCCTAACTTTTAACATTTCCTCCTTCCCTTCCTCCTGTTGTCTTACAGTTATATCTTCTTCTAGAAAAAACCGAGAACCCCTCAAGAGATCATTCTTGCTTAGAATGATATATTTATCATGCAGGCTAGGCATGATGACTTTTATGGGCTTGAATCTCTCACCATTAAACTAACCCACCCCCCATGCTTGGCATATTTGTCCTTTCCATAGCAACTTGTCTTTCAAGAAGTCTCTTGCAAGGTCAAGAGTACATTCATTTTTCCCATAGTCTTTCACCCCTTTAATAATTATGTTTGTTTCTCTATTTTGTCTTTCCTTTCCTTCTCTATCTTGCATGTTATAAACCCGAATGTTTTGTTCTCCTTATTTATTAGCATAATTGCTAATAACTTGAGCCCAAGTTTTGGAATTTTTGGTGGAATCTCCTTTCCTTTCTTCTCTTGCTTTCTCTTCATGGTTTTCTATTTTGGAAATCATTTTCCCTTTATCCTGGGATTATTTAGCATTCACCACCTCTGTACTTTCCACTACATATTTCTTTATGTTTTTCACATCCGCCTTCATGTGTTGGCATTCTTTCTTCCCTATCAGGAGAGCCTCCTACAGCAATGTCACTTTTTCTTTCAAAACTTTATTGCTTTCTGCTAAAGCCTTGTTCTCAGTTGTTATTATATGAATTTTATGATCTCTTTCCTCCTCTTTAGCTTCTAAAACCTCCAACCTTTGTTTTTCGTTTAGAAATTCTTTCACAAAAAGATCAGATGACCAGGTGAGAGGTGTGGATGTGGGACTATAGAAGGCAAAGAAAGACAAAATAAAGCAACAAAGTGTTTGAAACATTTACTATTTGAGAAAAGCGTTGACTTGATATTGAAAATTACTTTTCATTGTAAGAAGCAGTTTCAACTAAAATCTAAAGCACCTCCAACTCTCCTTCACTTGGTGGATCATCTCATTTTAATCTCCAAAGGAAAGTTGTTTGGTCATAAGGGAAAAAAAGCACACATTAATAATGAAATAAAAGATATAAGAGATAATTAGTTAAAATATCTTGAGAATTAAATATAAACCTGGTTTATTTGCATTTTTATTTTTGTGTTTTTTTTTTTAATTTATTTTAAATATATTGATGTAAATTTAAGTATTTTTTATTATTCTAATACATAATAGATCTATGTAAGTTTAAATATCATTTATCATATTTTCCATTCATAATAGTTATATAAATAAGTATTAGACTTTAAAATTTACTATAACAGGAAAATGAATTTTGTTTTCTTTGTATTTAAAAAAAATAGTTTGTAAAATTGAAGATAGAAAATAGCTAAATTCTATATATGTATGCATTAACTGCAATGGAAAACATTGTGAGGGGGGAGCTTACTATTGACATAAAAGAATAGTGCTATATTCATAGTCAATAAAATATGCCATTTATTTTTCATGTGTAATATATTCTTTAAAAAGATTAAATATTTTATGACTCGGATTTTTAGTACATTGTTGTGTTATTTTGAAGCCACAATCTATATTTTCTTAATCAAGTACATATAATTGATATTCATGAACTGATCCATAAATGGTAGGTTTATGGCTAGTAATTATATCAACATGGATGGTTCTACGTAATTAAAATGATTGATTATTTCAAATAAGGGGTATATAATATGAACTATATATTTTATGTATTCTTATTCAATGGTGAATATTTTCTAGATTGTTTTGGATCTAAAATAATCTTTGTTTTTATTATTTTATTTGTAAATAATTTGTTTCATTCTAATTTTCATTATTCTACTTTCTATCGCTCTTGGGTTATTTTTTTCCATCAAACATACATTTTTTTGTTATTATGTTACCTTAGAAGGCAAACCATAAGAAAGTTTGTGTATTCTTATCTGTTGGAAAATATTTTCTAGATTATTTTGGCTCAAAAATGAATGATCTTCTCTTCTTAAGAAGAAGTTCAAAATCCTCATTATGATTTGATCTTTAAACATTCTACTTCATTTCAAATCTTCATTATTCTACTACTACATCATTTTTCCATGTTTCTTCTGACCTCTCTTGGGTTATTTGTTGCATCAACTATACATTTTTTATTATCATGTTGCTTTGGAATGAAAACCATCAAGTGATTTTTTTTCATTTTCATATGATGGAAAATGAGACCTAATTTGGCCTTTGTCTTCAAAATGAACAATTGACTTGAAAGTTTGTGAAGATTTAATTTATTCTACACAGTTAGGAGAAGAATCATTTTAGATACATTTAGACCTAATTTGGCCTTTGGTATTTAAAATGAAAAATTAACTTCAAAGTTTGTCAAGATTTATTTATTTTTACTAGTTTTGAGAAGAATTATTTTAGATACATTTTCAATAACAATCATTCCTCCCAACTACCCAAGATAAACACAATTGACATCATACATCCTATTTATATATATCCATCAAATCATTGATCTTGAGTGAGACAAGAGCCATATGGTGTGTATGACATCTTATACCTTCCAAAAGTGTTTCTATTAAAGTCTTTCAATTTATTTAATTTCAGTAATAAATTCTTAGCATTTAACCAAGCTGAAATGGATGACATGTAGAAACTAGACATAAACTTTGGAAATTATTAGTTATGGTGTAGACATAATTCACATAAATACTTTGATAATATAGTGATGATTCTGAACTATTTGACATATTTAATTTTATTCATGGATTTCCAAAATATCAAGAACTTATATGAATAAATCATCATTAATTGATTTGCAAGCAACTTTGAGTAGTTCAACAATCAGCAACAAATTAGAAACATAGAGTATCTTAGCTTGAAATAACTCAAAGGAAAAAGGTTACCCAACTAAATGATTAAAGAATTGCACAATCTAAATAATTTAAAAACCAAAATTGAATATTCCAAAAATATAATTTATATTAATTAATTTAAATATATTTTTATATTCTTTTTTTTTGGCTTGACTTAGAGGTTATTTGAACCTTCAATTTCATAGTTTACATAATGTTTCATTATAGAAGATCGCTAAGAGCGGTCTCTTGTGGGAAAATATCATTTTAATTTAATTGTTTGTGTCAAGTTACTTTATTTTTTCAAAATTATAAGAATAAATACTTATATTGTCAGCACGAATCTTATAATTAACTACTAATATTTATATTGTTAGTTTTATTTCCAACTATGTGTTTTTTTTCTCAAGCAAGAAACAAACCTTCTATTCAAATTAAGCAATAAGGAGGATACATAGTATATAGGATGTCAATTGTTTGACATATGCCCTTAGTTTGAGAACTAAGCAACATGCTCAAGAATGTGGCTAAGGGCCCACAAAACATTAAAACCAACAAAGCCAAAGGGAGGCCCCAAAGTGAAAACGAGACCCTCGAGTGAACCCGAGAGTGGAAAACTTGCACGACAAAACAGAGCAGTTGATTTACATCTGCGAAATCCAATAGCTAAGAGGGATATCGGGTGGATTAAAAGCACTAGGATTATCGCCCGATGAGGGCAGTAATCAAAACAACCTGGACACACGTGTAGCACGGTCAGTGGAATCGGAGCCATATTCGAAAATCCGCTTGTGGTAAAGTCGACGCCCGATATCCAGGGATACTGTAGCAAAACCATCGCGGTCCCACCAGCAAAACTGTCGTGGTCTTCCTAGCACCACGTATAACTCCTTTTGTGGCATCAGAGACATTTCAGTAAAACCACTTCGGGTACAATCGGCCCTCCGATAACCCTGGTGACTGCTACAAGACCAACCGATTCTGAAGAGAAGCTTCGAACCACTTTTGGGTTTTATGTTCTTTCTCCTTTTCCCACCAGTCCTCTGCAAGATCCGGAACTTGGACTGCCTGGTAGTTGTACGCTTGACTTCCATCCACTTAGATATATGTCTAATGTTCCCCTTGGAGCGATGATAAAGATCCCTGTCTTCACGTGCCACAGTGCTGCAGTCTTTTCTCAGTTGTCCATTCTGAGCAAACTCCCACAAACAACACTTGTTTTCTCTTGCGAAAATCACCCCTTCATTGGCTAGCATGTCCGCCACTCTGTTGGCATCTATGCACACGTGAACAAAGCTCAAATTTCTAAGAGTTCTGAGATGATATTGAACTCGATGAAAAGCTTGCGAGAGTCACCAGTGGTTTGAAACTTTGTCTAGTGTTGTGCCAATGCATATCCTTTTGATCGAGTTAATCATTAATTCCGAGTTTGCCTCTATGATAGTATTATGTAAATTGTATTCTCTCAAGATTTCTAGGCCTTGCTCCATGGCCATGAGTTCAGCCATATTGTTGGTAGCCATCCCAAAATGACTGTGAAAAATGACTTTGATATTGCCCTCCGCATCTCTAATGACTCCCCCGAAACTCGCATCCCTTGGGTTCCCTTTTGAGGCTCCATCTATGTTGAGTTTCAGGAAGCCATGGGGAAGGGGTTGCTAGAAAGCCTTGCCATATGATCTGTGCCTTGCTTTCTTATTGGTGTCAGAAGGGTCGTGATACTTAAGTCCCAACTTTTCAAGGATGTGAGTGTCCCTTGGACTCGCCAGTTTCTCTGGAGGATGCCTCAGAAAGACATTAACTGTTTCTTTGAGTTGTTTTAGGATTTGATCCATGATGCCTTGAGCTGAACCAGATTTATTTTTGAAGATCTTGTTGTTGCGTTCTTTCCACACATCCCATATCAAAAAACCTGGAATCAGTGTCCAGGCTACATTGACTATCTCATAGTCCGAAAATTATTTTCTCCAATTCTATAAAGTTGCAGTAATATCATCATCCTTCCTGACTATTTGGTTGAAGATATAGGCTACCCAATTCCATATAGAGGAGGTGAACACAAAGGTTGAGAATGAGATCCATGGTCTCCTCCTGTAGGCCACATATATGGCATTTTGAAGGACCTGCAAAACCTCTTTTCCTAAGATTTTCTTGGGTCAGAATCTGTTTATGTTGAACTAGCCATATGAACATTTTGATCTTCATCTAGTGAGAATTGCTCCAAAGGTTTCGCCAAGTCTTGTCAGGATTTGGATGATCAAATCCGGTGATTATTCTTTTGGCTTCTTTGAGGTTGAAGTTGCCCTCATTGTTTCTACCCCAACTTAGCAGGTCATTCAAGTTAAAAGTTAAAATTTTCCCTTTTTCCAGGATCTTTTCAAGAACTTTAGCCTGGGATTTCAAAGGGGCCTCTGCACTTTATTCTGGGACCTTCCAAATTCCCCATTTCCTTTCCTCTCTTGACTGATCCCAAAAGTCACATACCCTTTTTAGTCCTTTATTGAGGGTGTCATTTTTTATGATGTCTAGGCCTTCTCTACTGAGATTTTGTTCCTGCTGCCAGTTGTTGTTATGCCCCTATACTACTAGTGTAACCCCTTATTGTTATTAGTACAACCCGTATTATTATATCGATGTACCCATTTAGTGCCCATATTGTTAGTATTGTGCCCCATAGAAGCCCACTATTGTTATTATTATGCCCTTACAGTATTATTATTATGTCGGCTCTGATTATGTTATGACCCCTTAGACTCCTATATATAGAAAGGAGGTCTTTTCATTTGTATCATCCAAGAATTGTTCATTTATGTAATGTAAAGGAGGTTGCCCCCTCGAAGAGACTGAATTCTAAGGCGTTGATCTATCTTTTCTATCTTTTCTTGAGCTGATTTCATAACATTTAGTATTAGAGCTTTGGATTCTAGGGTTTCGTTGCTCCAAATAGGTCATCGTGACATTTTCGCTATAACTATGTTTCTGTGACGTTTCAGAAGTCGCAAAAAAACCCCATTTGAGAAAAAATCACGCTAAACCTTGGGTCCGAATTTCAGAGCTTTTCGCGCGATATTGTCGGAGATATAATCTGAGGAAGTTGGTCTTTTTGCAGACTCCTGAATTACATTCAAAACAGGTGACCTGGGGAAAATCGTCATAACTTTCTCTCTAGGGATTGGATTGAACTTTCGTAAGAAGGTACAGAAAGAGGACGGACTGTAGTTTCTTGTATGCATTTTTCAAATCCAAAGGTTGAAAGTGACACGTGGCACGTCATACAAGTTCGCTCTTCTGGAAAGGTCTATAATCAGGTCGTCTTGGGAGATTGTGCATAACTCTTCCTTAGAGAATCCAATTTGGATAATACTGGTGGCATTGGAAAAAGGACACATAGGGCTGCTATAGATCGCAATTTCAGAACTTAAAGATCCGAAAGTACAGAGTTACAGTCATTTCAATGTCGAGCTCCTAAAATCAAGAAAAAGCAAGGTG
The DNA here is from genome assembly GCA_031772625.1 of Pinus tabuliformis. NCBI lineage: Eukaryota > Viridiplantae > Streptophyta > Pinopsida > Pinales > Pinaceae > Pinus > Pinus tabuliformis. The sequence continues at coordinate 1,137,656,343 of CM062809.1, read as the reverse complement.
AGCAAGTTTGATGGCAAGGATCCGGTAAATTGGATACCTCAGATGGAGCAATATTTTGATCTACATGGTGTACAACTGTTACAAAAGGTATGTATTGCATATTCATATTTAGAACCAGATCAATTTTTATGGTACAAAGGGCTTTGTTCTCGTAAACAACTTGTTACGTGGTCAATTTTCATGGAGGAAATGGTAGCACATTATGAGGATACAAAGAGCAACACCTTCTTTAGAGCAATACCACAACAATTGGAAAGAGTAAAAGGGCTTTGTGACATAGTGGAAAGCAAAATTATGGAAAGCAGGAAGTGTACCCCTCACAACTATAAAGATGGAAGTGTTGTTTCTCCTAGCCTTCCACAACCTACAAGGGTTACACCACAACAATTGGAAGGAAAAAGAGAAAAAGGGCTTTGTTACAATTGTGATAGAAAATGCACTAAAGGTCATAAGTGTGCTGTGAAGAAATTATTTTACATAGAATATGAAGATGAGGAAGAAAAGGATCAAGAAACATCAAAAGAATAAGATATACGCCAGGACCCCACCCCAGAGAAAGAAGAAATGAATCAGACCATATCTTGTAAAGCATTGGCAAGAATTACCACTCCTCAAACTCTCAAGATAGAAGGACATATCAAGAAGAAAAAGGTGCAAGAAGTGAAAGATCGCATCGAAAAAGAAGAAATGAATCCAACCATATCTTGTAATTCATTGTTTGAAATTACCGCTCCTCAAACCATCAAGATAGAAGGACATATCAAGAAGAAAAATGTTCAAGAAGTGAAAGATCACATCGAGCATCAAGAAATGAATCCGACCATATCTTGTAAAGGATTGGAAGAAATTACCACTCCTCAAACTCTAGAGATAGAAGGACATATTAAGAAGAAAAAGGTTCAAGCAGTGAAAGATCACATCAAGCATCAACAACAAGTTCTCCAACTTTTAAAGGATAACGCCACTTCGGTGCAAAATCAAACGAAACAACAGGTAGATCAACATCGTAGTGAGAAATGTTTTGATGTAGGTGATTGGGTATTTTTACTGCTACATCTCAAGCAAGCTATTTATGAGAAGGAAATGTTGGCAATACTACATGCACTTAAAAAATGGCAAACTTACCGAATGGGAAGACTCTTCAAGGATGAGGATGTGGAAGCATTGTTTTGTGCTATTTATATTATCCGAACAGATTGGATAAACGAAGCAAGGGATGAATGGAAGAAGGACGAAGAAGTATGGCCACTTATTCAAAAGTTGCAAAAGATCCCAATTCAAACAATATTGCCAGAAATTGAAGAGGAAGGAAAAAGCATATTGGAACCTGGAGCAGTCACAGAAACAAGAACCCAACAGCTACGAAATCGATCAATTTCAGAGTATCTCATCAAGTGGAAGAACTTACCCATTGAATATTCCACATGGGAGGACAAGAATTTTATACAGAAGCATCAAGAACTACTCAAGCGTTGAGGACAATGCTTTTTGAAGGAGAGGGGCATGTTATGCCCCTATACTACTAGTGTAACCCCTTATTGTTATTAGTACAACCCACTTATTATATCGATGTACCCATTTAGTGCCCATATTGTTAGTATTGTGCCCCATAGAAGCCCACTATTGTTATTATTATGCCCTTACAGTATTATTATTATGTCGGCTCTGATTATGTTATGACCCCTTAGACTCCTATATATAGAAAGGAGGTCTTTTCATTTGTATCATCCAAGAATTGTTCATTTATGTAATGTAAAGGAGGTTGCCCCCTCGAAGAGACTGAATTCTAAGGCGTTGATCTATCTTTTCTATCTTTTTCTTGAGCTAGTTTCATAGCAGTTGTCCTCCCATAACATGCAAGATTCCCATTTCTTATCTCCCAGAAACTATGATTTTGAACTAAGGCTCTGTTTTCCCAAGCCTTGTTCCAAATAGGAGAACCCCTAATGTGCCCTGACATCCGAATGTGGTCTTATTCCTACCAATCCATTGCATATTTTTGTTTCCATAGCTTGGTCCATGGACTGTTAGTTTCCTTTAGCCATCTCCACCAAAGTTTTTCTCCCAAGACTTTGCTTAGGGTGTCCGAGTCGTGGAGACCTAAACCACCATGGGTTTTGGGATTGCAAAGCTTCTCCCACGCTACTAGGGCCCATTTATTTTTCTCTTCTCTTTTACCCCAAAGAAATTTTCTTTGAATATTCCTAATTTTCTATAAAACTCCTTTTGGGGAAGGAAGGGCCGAAAACATATAAATTGGAATGGTTTGGAGAACAGCCTTTATTAGAAACAATCTTCCTGCTAATTTCAAAGATCTGCTAGTCTAGTTATTGACTTTGTCCTTTAGTTTATTTGTAATTGACTCCCATACTTCCTTCTTCAGAGGTTTGTCATTGAGGGGCATTCCTAGATATTTAGATGGAAGATTCTCTCTTTGAAATCCCAGAATTCTGGATAGATGTCTTTGGATGGAAATATCCGTATTGAAAAAGAAAACTTTTGATTTTGTGAGGCTTACCTCCGTGCTAGTAGCCATTGCAAAGTAATGCAGGATTTTTCTAAGGATTTGGCTTCCTGGACTGTGGGTGTGCCCTACAACATAGTATCATCCACAAATTGTTTATGAGTCAAAGTGTCCCCATTTTGAGTGAGTTTTAGTCCCTTGATTCTTCCTTCTTCTTTGGATGAGTTTATCATTCTGCCCAATCCTTCCATCATGATAATGAAGAGGAATGGGGAAAGAGGATCACCCTGCCTAAGGCCCCTTGAAGGCCTGAAGGTTCTTGATGGAGAGCCATTGAGAAGGATAAAGAAACTTGCCGTGGTAACTAGGGCCATAACCCACTTTATCCAGTTGTAGTCAAAGCCATAAGCTTTAAGAATTTCCTTTATGTAAGGCCAACTTAGCTTGTCATAATCTTTTTCTATGTCCAGCTGTATTATCATCATTGCTTGCTTTTTGGTCTTGAGGGAAAGCACCACTTCGTGAGCTTGGATGATATTGTTCAGAATTTGTCTGCCTTCCACATATCCAGTTTTCTCCTCTGACACAAGTGATGTAAGTAGAAGTTTGAGTCTGTTAGAAATAACTTTGGAAATGATTTTGTACACCACATTGCATAAAGCTATGGGTCTAAATCTTTCAGGTGTCATGGCTTTTTCCTGTTTAGGGATTAATGCTATGAAAGATTCATTAATCGCTCTGAGAACTCTTCTGTATTTTCTCGAGTCCTCCACCACATCTAAATTGTCAAATTTGAAAATTTCCCAACATGTTTTGAAGAAGTCTACATTGAATCCATCTGGGCCTGGAGCTTTCCCATTTCGCATCTCTTTGATGACTTCATTGACCTCTTCTTCCGTTACTGGCTTGTTGAGATTATGGTTGTCTTCCCTGGTCACCAATTTTGGAATTTTCTTTGTGAAGCTCTTAATGAATTGAGATCTGTCTGCAATGGTTTCCTTAGCTATGCTTTGAAAATGTTTCACCAGAACCAATTCCATTTCCTTGTGAGTATTTAACTCTTTCCCTTGCGGTTCTAAGAGTTTTGTGATCCTATTGTGAGCCCTGTGTTTCATGGTGGATTTGTGAAAGAATCTAGTATTTCTCTCCCCTTCCTTTATCCATTCTATTCTAGATTTCTGTTTTCAGAATATTCCTTCCTGCTGGCATCTCTGGTCCCATTCTTGCTGCAGAGAGTCCACTTGTCCTTTCCTTTTCTCTGTGAAGCCTTCCGTGATTATAATTTGATTAGCTTCTTATAATTTTCTTTCTACCTCTCTTTTGGCTTCAAAAATGTTGCCAAACTCATTTTTGTTCCATACTTTGAGCCTTTGTTTGATATGTTTGAGTCTTTGATGTAGGAGGAACATTTTTTTGCCCTGGGTGGGCATGTCTTCCACCCACCAATTTCTAATATTATTAATGAAGTTGGGGTGAGTGAGCCAAGAATTTTTGAACCTCAAAGGTCTGTTTCTCAGGGTTACAATAAAAGAAGCTTCCAACTAGACAGGCCAGTGGTCCGAGCCTCCAAAAGGAAGGATCCAAGATGTCATAGTATGACGGAAATAAGGAGATCCTCCAAGATTATGAATCTGTCTAATAACGAGGCAACTTGGGTAGTTCCCCCTCTCCTGTTGTTCCAAGTGAAGGTGCCATTTTTTGTTTCCATACTCACCAGTCTCATGTTGTCTATGAAGCTCTAGAATGCAAGTGAGTTGTGTCCTAATATTTTTCTTCCCCCTTTTTTCTCAAAGAGGGATTTGATCATGTTGAAGTCCCCTCCCATAATCCAGGGGATAATAGAGTGCCTCTCTCTTAGCTCCTCTAGAGAGGTAAGGAGCTTTAGTTTATCTTCTAGCATTTGAGGACCATATACATTTGCGATCAAGTAGCACTCTTTGTCTCCCAAAGGTTGTATTATCATTGAAAGGTGATTTCTAGTAGCTTCTACATCTATGATCTCAAATTTCTGCGGATTCCATAGGGTAAGAATTACCCCTGTTCTGTTGATTTCTTTGACTTCAAGGAACTCGTAATTGTAGAACCATTTGATGTGTAGTTCTCTGATCTTATCTACTAAGCATTTTGTTTCCTGTATAAACATAATGTTTGGTTTTTCTTCTTTTATTCTGTTACTGAGATTTCTTTGTTTTCTCTTGCTACCCAGCCCCCTAATGTTCTAGGTTGTGAGCTTCATAATAATGTGTTTGTGAAAGAGTAGTTGGTAATATCTTTCATCTTACCTGAATTAATCATGAGTTTCCCACATTATGATAGTAGTTCATTCTGTCTCCTTCTTCCTCTTTTCTTGATTGGGTTATTGGTGGAGTATCCTGATGTAATCTCCATTTGTCTGACCCCTTTATTCTCTTGGCTATCATGGTTCCTTTTGACTCCTGTAGCCTTTGTTTGAGACCTTCAGAGGAATAGCTGTTGCACTCTATCAAACTCCTCTTGTGGTAGAGAGTCTATCCCTTTGTTGGTTCCTTGTTCTAGAAAGTGTTCTAGTTCAAGATTCTCCCTATCCAGAATCTCCTATAGGTCTTGGTCCTCTGTTCCTCCTTTACTTGGGGTCATCTCCTAGTCCCTTCCAAGTCCTGCGGTGCTTAGTGGATTCTCCTTTAATTCATTATCTGGCTATGTGATGTCTATGTTGTCCTCTTTTTCTTTTTCTAATGGAGTTTCCTCCAGATCCTTACTCTTTCCATTTTCTTCCTCCTCTTCTTCCAAAATATCAAAACTATTGTGACTTGGTATCTTGTTCTCACTAGGTTTCTTTTGGTGCTTTTTCCCCCTCCTTTCCCCCTGCCTGCCACTTTGGTGTATCCTTCAGGATCTCTTCCGATGCTGCCTTTCAGTTTGTCCTCTCTTTTGTTGAGTGGGCATTCTCTAAAGAGGTGCCCATGTTCATGACATTTGCGGCATCTGAAAGGGATGTGTTCATAGTCGACCGCCTGAACCCATTCCTCATCATACACTTCCAGGATGACTTCGTCTGGGAGTGCCCCTGATAAGTCCATTTCTACACATATGCAGGCAAAGGATGTATATTTGCCTCGCAAAGTCGCCTATGATATCTTTATAAAATGTCCTAACTTATTACCTATAGCTTTTAAGTATTCCAGAAGCCAATAATCTAAAGGTAAGGAATATAATATAATCCATACCAGGACCGATGTGAATATTTCTCACTCCGGTACAAAGTTCATCGTCCAAGGTCGCATATAGAGGCCTGTGGCAGCATAGAAGTATAGTCCTCCTTCAAAAATTTTGTCTTTTTCCTCCAGGTTCATGAATACCACTGTAAAAAACACTTAAACCCAAGATGTATGTTTAGTTCTCCTTTCGGTTTCCAAGTTTTTTTTATCCAAGTGCATAGTGCTTTCTCCATGGGCCAAATACCCATAAACTTGCATATGATTGCATAGGTTTCCATGTGATCTTTGTGCTCCTACAGAGCTGAATCATTTAGGACCACCCGTGGTTTAATATTGGAGTTGGGTTTGTAGGGTCCCATTGTAGCTCTACCCTATGTCCTCTGACCACTGTCACCCTCTTTCGTATCTTGCCAAACCTCCTCATGGGTCCCTTCCTTATCATGGGGTTTGTTGCCTTCTGTCTTTTGGGTTCCAGTAATTTTTTTCTCAATCTCCGAAGGATTTTGGAGCTTGTTCCGACTCATCCCTTTACCTCTGTTTGAAACTACGTTACTATAGGAGGGAGTGGGGCTCCCTCCCCCTTACCCCTCCATAGTTACCAGCTTGCTTCTATCGCCCATGTTTCAAACCATAGTTTTTCCTCAAAGCTTTCTTCTCATCTTCTCAAACATGATTCTTTGAAAACAACATATTTTTCATTTCCAACTATGTGTTAACTGGAAATGATGCCATTTTTTTTCAAACATATAGTAGTACTTAAAGGGTTGAAATCATTTATCAATACATGGTTGGAAATAAAACTAAAAACATAATGCTACCATTTTCCTTTTTCAATTTATTTAGTTGAAAATAATCAATTGACCACGTACTCGTTACTAGTTTTATTTCCCACCTTGTATTAGTATGCAAAAACACAACTAGATTTTTTTCAATCCTCTAATAAGGCACACAGGATTGAAAAGTTGTGACTAATAAGGATGTCCATGAGAACATTATAATAAAGGTTAAGAATAAACTACAATCCACATAGATGGCATATGATGAAGCATAACTTAATGGACTTGCATAATTAATCGCACTAGGAGAAAGATAGGATTATGGAATCATACAACCAAACAATGCAAAAAAAGTGACATAAGTATTGGAATGATCAACATATCAAATCCAAGATGTCTAGAAAGAGAGACATGGTCTTAATGTATGAGAGTAAATTTTGAAAAATAAAAGGAAGTTGTAGACGCATTGGCTTAGTTATTTTGTATTTGTGGATATTAGAGAAACCAAACCCAATTGTTTATCTCAATTGGATGATACCTCTAGACAAGTTGTGTGAATGAAGCATGCCTAAAACCCCATTGTGCATCATGTTCCTAGTGTAGAAAAAAAATACTTTCAAATTAGATTGCAATATTATAATCGAATTTGTAAAACATTTTTATTTAAAGCACAATGCACCATTGTGGTTTGTGGGGGTAGGGTTACCCCAATCTAAAACACCAACCAAAGAGAAATTACATCAAAGGGAGACTAAAGATACCCTTCTAGTGGGGGAAAGAGTAGGGGAGACTATTGTAGTATGGTGATATAATATATTGGAAAACAAATTCCAGAATCAAATAATCATTATAAGTGAAGGTAGAGTTGTGAGGAAGGCATGTAACATAGTACTAAGTTCAAGGGTTTTTGACTTGCTCTATGTTTAGGAGGAGTGAATGTTGCACTAAGGATGAGTTGTAGTAAGGGATAATATAAAAATAATATATGCACCATGAACAAGTTGCAATGATACAATTTCTCACCTTCTAGCTTAGCAGTCAAAACATGATGATAATGACACAAAGGTGAGAAGAAAGGACAAAAAATATTGATCGAAAACCTATATCACATATTTTCCATGACATGGACTACACACAATTTAAAGGGGAAACTCAATATTTTTATTTAATTCGATGTTTTTGAATTCATGCAAGTGACCTGATCATTGAAGGAGCTCTCTAATGAAATTTATGGCATTGCACATATACATTTGTGAGGATTAGAAGGAACTAACATTCAACTTGTCTCTTTTGAAATTTACCCAAGAGAAGTGTCTCCTACTCATAGTTTAGATATGGTCAAAAAGTAGATTAGAAAATTAAAGCTAACCTTTGTCTACCAATGTAGAGGTTGCTAATGCGATGAGGCAATGAGAAATCTAGGATGAATGCTAAGAAATCCATCCCAACAATAGTCACCCTTCCATGGGACTAGAGAATAATTCCAATAGGAAAAAATCAACTATAGATAGATAATATCAAGCTAATTGGCCATAACTTCGACTATGCAACCATATTTTGAACCTCCAAGTAGAGTCGTACATGGATTATTCAAGGGTGAGGCCAAATTTGTGCACTTCATGGTGAAGGGATCATTCTACAGGATGGTAGACAATACAATCATGAATATACTAGAACATATGTCTTTAAGGACCTTGGTGATGTGGCATTATGCACCAAATTCTTATTAGTTATAATCCATGGTGGAAATATTTGGTTGAAGATAGAAATTGGAATCATAGAGGAGCTCATCCATGATTTGAATGGCTTGTACATGGTTGGGGATATCATCATTGTTTCCTTCTAAATAAATAAGTGTAGTAAGAAATAGGTTTAGAGATCCTATATGAGAAGTGTGGCGCCAGGTGAAGACGTGAAGACATTGTGATCAAGGAAATAAATGATCCTTAAGTAAATATGGCCTATAGTATTCTAAACATTTAGATTGTATGTAATTTGCCTTAGGGAAAATTCATATTGGATATGTTCTCAATCGTAGTGTATTTTGAATGATGACAAGTCCTCATGGATGCACATAGGGATGTGACCTAGTTTCCATATGATCACTTCCTAGTGGCATTAACAACACATATGACTATCCCATTAGAGAAGTGAGAGTCAGTAGTACCCAACCAATGGATATTGTCTTCTCAGTTGAAAACATGCATTTTGATGAAGCATAAGGTAGATTCTAGGTATAATAATGGTAAGTTTTCAATATGTTATGAAAATTTTATCAAGGAGAGTCTATACTTCTGCATCTTATAGAGTTTATCAAAAAGTATGGGAGCATGTTTTGGCTTAGTGGTGACATGGATTTCAGATTTATTAAACTAATGATGGTCGCATAGGAGAATGTAAAGCTTGAATTCCATTACCTATTACATTGAGGAACATGACATTATCACATAAATTGGTAATTGGATTAGTGTCACAATTAAGGAAACACTAGAATCCTAGTCAAGAATAACATTCCTAGTCACACTGAATAAACCTAATGTGCTCATAGTAGAGAAAATAGGATGGAGAGAGGGAGGAAAAAAATAGGATGTAGAGGGAGAGGGAGAGAGAGAGAGAGAGACATTGGTTGCATGCATGAGACTATCATTACCTTATTTTGCGAGTAATTATATATATATATATATATATATATATATATATATATAGATATATATAGTATTAACATGCGCTTTGAGGGTTTATAGTCTTTTACTAGCTGCAGAGGCATGGCGATATCTGGCAAGCCACGGGGGGCAAGCCCATCAGGGTCGATGTATGGTTCCTCATCATATTCCAGATCCCCTTCTGCTTCAAGTTCATGTTCATGCCCTCATTCTCAGTCAAGGTCCTTCAGTTCATCTTCCATCTCTCGTAGCGACAGTCCCAGGAGTCGCAGCCCTCCGCTGCCTAGGAAAAGCCCAATGCCACCAACAAGGAGAGGTCGGTCACCACCGTTGCTACCTAATAATTCTTCACCTATTAGTCCAGGAGCGGGAGCTCTGATGGCGAGAGTTTCTGGAATATTCTCTCGCACTGACATAGATTCTCTGCTCGGAGTTCTGGGAATCTATGGCAGCCCCGGACAGGGATTTCGCTCCCTAGGCAATAGAACCAAAGGTGGCCATGCAGAATATGCCATACAAACGCTGATTCGAAACAACCATCTCCCATAGGTTGACAAACCCATTCATTGGCAAGGATTGATCGCTCTTGAGCCAGATCAGAATTTTATCCATGGGTTCAGACACATCCTATCAGATCTATTCAACCAGAAGATAGATCTAGCCTCGATCTGGCGAGATCCGGAAGTATCTCCTCGAACCAGCAATTCCCAATACTATTTTGTTGATGCTAAGTTAAATTGCGACAGAGGTATGCATGAGAAGCTTGGTAGTTTACTTATCGGTCTTTTTCTTCACGTTTTCGGGCACTTAATAACTAGTCGCTACCCCATATTGAGAGATCAACTCTCTATGAGGACGGATATGGTTCTTTTTCCAAGTTTTACTAGATCATGCAGGGATGGATCTACTTTTTATCTTGTCAATACGGGAACACGCCCCAGATCTGGTAAACATTGCACTCGGGAACCAAAAGGGCCTCATTGGCATGCAGATCGGTGGGGCTCCAGCCGGCTGGATCGTGATGAAGCTCTGTGAGGAAGTGGTGCCAAAGATGGCCAAGAACCTCTAGGAATTGTGTCTATATCTAATAGATTTAGACACTTTGGCAATAGATCGAGCTCCTACTAAGACAGATCCACACAATATGGAGGTAGACCCATTACAAATCTTCATCAAAAGTATGGAGGGTAGACATATCTGCTAGTAGCTCCACAAGGAGATGAGGATCCAAGACTTAAGGCATGAAATACAGCTCCACCTCGGAATCCCAGCAAACAGTCAAAATCTGATTTATTCAGGACACAGTCTGCAGGATAATCACACACTTTAGGATTACGACATCATCAAAGATTCAACTATCATAATCAATTTACGTATGTGGGGCGGATGCTCTAGAACCAGCTCAAAGAGCACAAGCTCTTTTAAAGATGCATTCAAAGGAAAGGAAAGAGCTCAAACCAAACTAGTAACATTGCCCGATTTACGAGGGCCCTACATCGTGGAACAAAAATCTAAGACTCCTGTCCTCACAGTCTCAATGCCGGAGGTAAATGATTTATATATAGATCTCTATAAAAATGTAGTCATATGTAGATTTAATGGTTTTTTTCCAAAATATGGTGTTTTGCACCAATGGATTTTTTATGCATGGACACCTAATTGTGAAATATACCTATGCCCCAAGGGGTTTTTCATAGTCAGATTTAACACAGAACAAGAACAGGAACACATCCTTAACAAGGGTCCATGGTTCTGGGGCAATGCTGGTCTCTTCATGACCCCAAGGTTCCCAGAGTTCGATGCCAACACTATGGTGGTATCAAAAATGTCAGTTTGGGTGAGGCTGCATAACCTTCCACTACACTTTTGGCATCATAATGTTTAATTTCCATTGGGAACTCCCTGAGAAATTTCCTAAAGATTGATGAGGATAGACTTACAAGGGGAACATTTACTTTTTCTAGGATATGCATAGAAGCAAATCTGATCGAGGGAGTACCAGACAGTATTACATTGAACTTCAATAGTACATAGTGGATACAACAATTAGACTACGAAAATAAAACATTTCAATTTTGTGGATGTTTACGAATAGGACACCTACATAATGCCTGTCCACATGCCAAAAAAGACCCCAAATGGAATTAAAAGCAACAAAAAAAAGCCAAAAGGGTGGCAATATACTAGCCCTCTGGAAGAAGAAGCAGAAAAAGTAGAAACAACAGGAAACAAAGCAGAATCTGATGCTCAAAAGGGCCAAAACAACACTCAAATTGAAGAGAACAACCCCACCAATCCCTACAACTCGAGGCCCTACAACCCCCTGCAACAACAAGAGACACAAATGGAAGTAAGTGGTAGCAAACAAGTTCATGGATCAGAAGGATCTGACTCCAACAAAGAATACCCAATAAACACAAATGAAAATCAGTTGGCCATTGTAACATCCACTTCCAACAATGGAGGTTGGCAAAAAGTGGGAAAGAAGAAAGGAAGAAAAGAATAGGCTAGCTGTAATTTTTTAATTTTTTTGTGTCCTATGAAAACATTAACAACTCATATGCATATGATTTTTAGCATCTACAACATGTAATTTTGTCTCATGAATAAAATTACGATTTTTCCAAGGGGAAATACACACACACACACACACACACACACACACACATACACACACACGCACACACACGCACACACACACACACACACACACACACACACACACACACATATATATATATATATATATATATCTATATATATATATATATATATAGATACAAAAATAGTTGACCTGTGAGCTCCATGCCAATGGAGTGGAAAGACCCATATAATTTCAATAATATAGTTTGAAATATAAAAAAAAAAACTTAAAACAATGTGACTATTGATTGGATCATGTCAACTAGCCATTCCAATGATCAGATCATTTGACTTGGTTTTAGTTAACTAGGGTACTGAATATCCTCTGTTTGTTGATGCACAAGTAGGTTCTTCGATTTGCTAGGCACCGATTTCTTCATTATTAGGCTATTTCAAAGGGATATGGAATATTTATACAATCATCAATAAATTTGGGTTGATGCCATATTTGTTACTAATTGTATGGAACCAAGCACAAACATGCATTGGGGTAAAACGTTAAAATTTATTGATAAAAATCCTCGTGAACATGTTTGATAATATTCCTAGTGGTTAAACCCTCTTGGTGGCCTAGAGAATATGCCTAATGGTTAGACCCTTGCGATGAATTGGATAATATGTTTGAAGACCTAGAGAATATACCTAATGACCTGAAGATTGATCACAATTCATAAGTCGAGTTATCAACACCATTTTATGCACCATAACTTATAAAAATGAAATAATATCTTCCTAATTCTATCCATGAAAAAATAAAGAGAAAGAAATGAAAACTTATTTATGTTTAGAAAAATTATCACAAGGGTATGGAAATGACTTCATTTGTAATGAAAAGGAGGAAAATGGATATATATATTGGTATTAAAAAGGGAATATTCTACTGGAAAAAATATGTCAAAGCAAAGGTTCATCACCTACATCATTGACCTCATAGGGTATCTTTGTAAAGAAGATGTAAAAATTAATGTGCCCACCAACTAGCACTAGTGAAATTACAAAATAAAAGTAGATTAAATCACCCTCTATCCCACCCATCGAGACATTTTCATAAGATGCATGAAATATTCTAGCAACTAGATACATTAACACTTCTAATCCATGAGTTCCCAAGGAATGTTGTATTTGGCACCACCTCGTCAAGCGCAGTAGAAAATGTTACCCATATCATCCTCATTGACGAATATGCCCTTCAAGAGTTCCAAAATCCATTATTGAAGAGGAAAAATGGGAGCAACAACTCTCAAAGAAGTTCTAGGAAAAAATAAAGATCTTCAGAAGGAAGAGTTATGACAAAATAATCTAGAGCAACTTTAGATGGTATAATTCCATCAATTGACACTAGAACTATGGACATTAGCATAGGAGGGCTAGGTTCATGATGAGTCCATGGCAAGAAATTAGGGTTCCCAAGGAATCATGATAGGAACAACAGGGACAATAAACATTAGCCAAAGATCCAACTGATGTTGCCACTATCATAGCCCTTCTCAAATCCTTGGCATGCTAATAAGAATTCAATGAGACTATGTTGCTAACATACCAAGAAATTATGGAGGTTGTTTCATTCCCCATAGAGAAAATTCAGGATTGGGTGAGAAGAAATGAAGAAACAACAAGCCAATGACATGTCAAAGCCAATCATGAGTTTCTTTTATCTCTAAGGCTAGATATAATTTGATAGCATCCACACACTCACAAGCGTTGGAGTATAAAATAACTTAGGAGCTACCCTCCTGTAGGTTTTAACCCTATACATAAATTACCTACAAACTAATTCTTAAAAGAGAAAAATAAACAATGGCAAGAACACAAAACAAATATGCATAGAGATTTTCCCCTGGATCCCAAAATTGGGACTACTATATTGATTTTTCATTATATTCATTTCAAAGTTACAATACATATATATACATGCTGAAGCATTCCTAAAACCAAATACATTAACCCTGGATTAGAACATAACCGTAGTTCCCATTACCATATCTACAAAATACCACAGGGATAAAACCATCATGCCCAAAACCATGTGAAAAACCCATGAACAAAACCATGGGTAGGTTCACCCACCATATTTGGGTCATCCCCCATCCTTGGGTCTACATAAAAAGAAAATCTCTAGGTCGTTTCCCCGGACCCCGTTGTAAGGGGTCTACCTCCCCCTACAAATCCCCCGACAAGGGGGCTATCACCCCCCCTGTGACCCCCCCTACATCCGATGAAACATATAGTGCATGGTACTAGTCATGGTAAGAATATAACACACATCCAACACCTCCAACATGCTCCCTACCATTTCACGTCAATAGATGTAAATATTAGTCAACTTCATCAAGCAACGATGGGGAACACAAATCTTTGAGTTAGGGCATACGGTTGTTGTAAGATGTGGTCAAAGTCATAAGAAAGAGGGAAATGATGAAGGAACATTGGGAGGAGATGATATGATAAACCGCCACCTACATGGATTGTTTTGCATGGTGGTGCAATGTAGAAATGATAGAAAAAGTTTTAGAAATTCCATTGGTCATGGCCACAAAAAAACTATAGACTTTTATGCTTAGACGACATGACCGCATGAGAAACTAAACCTACAATACTAATAGGAAGATAAGACTCAAGTGTTGTGGTTGTAAGTGTCCAATCTACGAGCATGCAAAAGTAGAAAAATAGAGGTTTGATGTAGTTACAAAATAGTCTCGGACTATTGTTTGAGCCCTAAAAAATTTGATTGGAATCATTTGCTTTCAATAGAAACCAATAAGATAACTATGATAATTGACTATATATATATGGGATAAAATATTTTCCATTATAGATAAGGAAGACATGTCTCACAAGTCAATTGGGGTTATCTCAAGTGGTTGGGTAAAATAGTGTTGAGCTATGGAAAAGGTATGAGTTTTCCATTTATTTCCTTATCTTTTTCTTTAATCACAACTCCTTTATATTCTAAGATGGAAATATATCAAATAATTATAGAAAGAACTAAAGAGTTAGTGATTATTGCAAATTAGTTAATTATTGTCTTTTTCCATGCAGAAAATAGAAGAAATGGAAAACTACCATTCTGGAGGAAAAGACAAAACAGAGTAACTATTGTTCCTTCACTAGGAAGCCGTATCTAGACAAAGAAGATCAAGATTGGAGTGCACAGCTAAGGATAAGAATGGAAAATCACTGTATCAATGCAAGAAGACAAAGAGTTGACTAGAGTTAGAAGATTGAGCGAATCCCTCGGGATCGCTGCTTCAAATTCTATTTGTATCCCTGTTTTATCCACCTGACCATTATAAAAGGGACAACGCTTGTAGAGATTCAGTACCAATAATGCATTATCATTATTCAGAACTTACTGTTGTATTTTCACTTTGATCATCGATTCTCGTTAATCAAAACATAGTATGCTTGCCTGTAAACATTTTCACACATGATTAATATATAAGTCGGTTGCTATTCATTCTTTTATACTGAAGTAGTCCGGTAGTGCTTCACTAGCGGCTAAGGGCCCGGCCCTGGTGGATCCACTTGCTATCTGTACCATTACTTTACAATTGCAGTTGTGTGATGGTTTGGTTTTATTTCTATTTATTTGAATCACATTACTTTACTGTTCCTTGTTTCAAGAGCTTCTGAATTGTTTTATTAGATATGTTGTAACTGAATCGCGTTTCCATTCCTTTTCATCATAGTAATATTATTACTCTCTGTAAACTATATTGTTATGCTGTTCATTTCAATTATAAATCTTTGTTGTTCATTCCAGTAAACTGACTTTGTTGTTCATTACAAACTGTTGTTCATTTCGACTAAATAGCTTTGTTGTTCATTTCTTTTATGCAAGTATTTGGTTTTGCCTTTTAAGCATTATTACAGTCAGTGTGTTTATCCCATTCCTATTAGCAGCATTGTTGATTTAATTCAATTGTCATTTCCAATTAGTCGCTTTAGTGTGGAGTGTAAGATCAACAACTATAAAGGACATTGACTATTACTGTCCGAGTTCTCAGATTAAGGATCTTATTTATGATTGATTTCATTTATATCAGTTGACAAAGGAAAGAGTTATTGCTACTGCATCCTTGACTTATAATTGTTGTTAATTTTCTGAGTGAATGATTTAGTTTCAGAGCATTGAGTTTCTTTTAATTGCAAGTAGGTTTTATTTCAAGCATCCGTTTACTCTTGTATTTGAAGCACTGTACTGCAAATTGGAAAACATTACTCTTGGATTAAATTTCCACCTCAGACTGAGTACACTCTTGAAATAGAAAATCGTACCTGGATTGATAATTAATGTAGGATAAATAGGAGTTAAAAAGACACCTTTTATACCTCAACATTTTGGCGCCATTGCCGGGGAGAGTGTAGCCATTTTTTTTCTTTCAGAGAGTAGTGTGCATTTGATGAGTGCCTGCTAGGAGAGAATTGGGTATTAAAAACAGAAGGTAAGAACCTACGTACGGAGCATGTAATAGCCTTGCTCCCCTGCTTGCTTTCCAGCAAAATTGTTAATTTTTTTGGGTAGAAATAAACATTTGAGTTGTGTGTATGACTAAGAAGAAAAAACTTGAAAATAATCCAAAACCACTACCCAAACCTGACAAAGCTAAGGGACCGGTGACCCTTGGTCGATCAACCTTCATAGACGATATCATTAAGAAATTTGAATCTCAGCCATCAGTAGACCCTAGAAAAGTTGCTTCTAGACAACCTACTAGCTCCCTTCAGGCCACAAAATCACCATTTGTAGCCTTTGTTGAGGTGCATAGCAAAACAGAAGAGACTGAGCAAGATTTTCAAGAAATTGAGAATTCTCACCCAATTTATTTACAAGAAGGGAACTCTAGCAATCTCCGCGAAGGAGGAGGAGAAACAGGGGAAATAGAAGAGCCAAGATCCCCTCTTAGAATAGTTCAAACACTCAGCAGCCCAGATAAGTGGAGTGCTACCAAGATCATCCAAAACAAAGTTGAAGATCCTGAAGAGCCAAAATCCCCCCAGATAATAGTTCATCAAGAAACACTCATTATCCTAGACCAAGGAAGTGTTGTTAAGGTCATTCCTACCCCTTCTAGTCAGCCTAGGAATAACTCCCTAGAAATCTAAGAAGGGTATTAGCACATATTTGATCAAATGGTCCAGAACCAGCAAACACCTCAAACCTCCACACTGCAATATCCCATTGTGGACACTGTAATTAATGCACCTATGAAGGCCATTCCTCTCCAGCATATTCCTACATTACATGGCCTAACATTGGAGGATCTAGATGCATTTCTGTTTGAATTCGATGTATTATGCCGAGGGTATGACTATACCACCGATCCCAAAAAACTAAAACTATTTCCCTCCACATTAAAAGGAGTAGCTTTACGATGGTTTATGGGGTTATGTGGAGGTGTTATAAACGACTGGGATCAGATAAAAACTACTTTTCTAAAGAAACATTAGGATTATTGTAGATCCAGATAATTAAAGGATGAAATATTTCAAATGACAACAAGACCTAATGAAACACTGGAGGAATGTGTAGAATGCTTTCAATACAATCTCCAGAAATTCTCCTTATGCATCTTTACCCTTGCCTGACAATGTGTTAAAAACTATATTAATTAAAGGAATGAAGGAACAATGGGTTGAAACATTAAACATTATGGACAAAGGTGACATATATCAGGAAAAATTTTCTGGCATCATTGATTTGTGTATCAGGAGTTCGAGAGGCAGCACAAGACTAAAGCCAGCAGAACGTGATATGATCACAAGGGATAGCAAGGTCCCTAGTGGAGGCATAACCCGTGCAGAAATTGGCAATCTACTAGAAGATTTCAAAACTGATATTCTAGGGACTCTAACAACGTAGCTCGACATTATGCAAGCTAAACAAAAGCAAGTAGAAGCAGAGAAAAATTTAGCAATATTTTGCCCTAGATGCAGAAAGAAACACAACCATAAAGAGTGCTCGTTGGATATAGTCCAAGTTTGCGCCATCTGCACGAAAGATCACTCCAAAAAAAGTTTTCCCTCACTCCCAGGATTGAAATAAGTCTACTAGGAAGTAGAAGAAGAAATAGAACCAGTTTACCTACTCAATCAGTGCTGCTAGTGGCAGCCATGACAAACAGGTATGCCCGTTGATCCATCCTCTTCTTTTTAGTCTCCTCAATATAATGCTCAACAATATAATGGAATGTGGTAGAATCAACCACCTTTCCCCAGCTGGTCACAACAGCCATTTCCCATATCATCATGGCCAAATCAAACAAATCAAACCAATTGGCCGAACTTTCCTTACTGTCCACCATTTTGGCAAAACAATGCATATCCAACACAATGGTCACCCTCCACCTCACAGAGTCAAACTTGGCAGTCAAACTGGAAAAGACCTATGAATCAGCCAGCTAGAACGATTCCTCTCCCTCAACCTACACTGCCAGCACCTTATACATTGCAACAAAATCCCCATACCAACTTAAGACCACAACTCCCAGCCCAACCCAACCCGAACCCCAACAATAGACCGGTTCAATCTGTTCAAATAATCAAAGGACCAGAACTAGAAACCGAGTTAAGGGAGTGCAACGACATTCAATTAAGATCTGGGCACATAATAGAATCAAAGGGAGACAAAAATGCTCAAGATGAAAATTCATTACCTTTAGAACAACCACTACAAGAAGAGAATTTGGTTAGACAACAAACTCATGAACAAGCAACCACCTCTTCTCCTCCATTCCCAGAACGACTAATCATACCTCGCCCAATAGAAAATCTTGACTTTGATCTTCTGGGAGAACTAAAAAAATTGTGTATAAAAATTCCACTCCAAGCTATCCAAGATATCCCAATTTATGCAAAATCCATCGAAGAATTATGTATAAAAAATCCAAAGAGGAGAATAAAAACTAATCCAACTGTCCAAGTAGTCAGCACCCTATCTGACTTACTATCAGGAAGAGAAGCACCTATAAAATATGAGGACCCAAGGAATCCTATAGTTATGGTGCAAATCAATGGATGCTCCTTCCTAAATGCCTTAGTTGATTTATGATCAGTAATCAATATTCTAACAACCACCACTTGTCAAAAGCTTGGCATTACATCATTAGATCCAACCATAACCTTATTGGAGTTGGCTGACCAATCGGTAGTCAAACCAGAAGGCACACTACATGATGTAATGGTATCTGTAGACTCCTGGGAATACCCTGTAGACTTTCTGATCATTAACCCCAAAAAATGACTAGATGGACACCCTTTATAGGAGGACCTTGGCTAGCAACTGCTGACGCTTACATTGGCTATCAACAAGGCAACATGACTATAGCAAGAGGGAGTAATGTCAACAATTTAGCCGTATACCCTCCAGCCCAGCCAAGTTTAACAATAATCAAAACAAAAAAACAACTTGCATCATACTTGAATGAAAACATTAGATCACCATTAACCATAAAACATGCCCTTGAATTTAAAGACTAAATAGAGGATGACATCATTAACAGCTTCATTAACCAACCAGAAACCAGATCCCATCTACGATGTCAAATGATTGAGGTAGCATTTGATAATGAAGTAAAAGAAGATCCCCTGAAAGACACTCAGGATCAATCAATACCTACCACCTCTGTTTCCAACAACAAAACTATAGAAATTGAGCCAAGAAAAACTTTGAACATTAACAAAAATCTGACTGCTGAACAAGAAGAAAAGTTGGTCCAGCTACTATGAAAATATAAGGAAGCTTTTGCATGGGATTACCCAGACATGAAAGGAATCGGTCCCTAGTTGTGTACGCACCACATTTATACAGAAAAGGGTGCTAGACCTATTCGCCAACCCCAACGTAGATTAAACCCTCATCCTAAGGATATTGTGAAAGCTGAATTACAAAAACTTTTAGATGTAAACTTTATTTACCCAATATCTGACAGCAAGTGGGTCTCTCCACTAGTAGTGGTTCCAAAGAAGAATGGAAAGTGGAGGATATGTGTAGACTATAGAGAGTTGAACAAAGCAACCCAGAAAGACCACTTCTCCCTTCCATTCATTGATCAGGTATTAGAGACATTAGCAGGAAAGAAATTCTTTTCTTTCTTGGATGGCTTCAGTGGATACAATCAGATTCAGATTGCCCCTGAAGATCAAGATAAAACTACTTTTACCTATCCTTGGGGAACATTTGCTTATAGATTTTTACCCTTTGGCCTATGCAATGCCCCTACCACATTTCAAAGGGCCATCCTCAACATCTTTTCAGATTTAATAAATGAAGGGCTCAAAGTATATATGGATGATTTCACACCTTATGGAGATGATTTCAAGCCAGCATTAGAAACATTGGAAAATGTGTTGCAAAGATGTATTACCACCAGGCTCTGCTTGAGCCATGAAAAGTGTCATATGATGATGACCGAGGGACTCATCTTAGGTCATTATATCTTAGCAACTGGAATACAGGTAGATCTGGCTAAAATTCAGATAATTTTGTTAATACCTACTCCTACCACACAAACAAAGGTACGCAGTTTTCTGGGATTTTCTGGTTATTATAGAAGATTTATAGAGCATTTTTCTCAAATTGTTGCACCTTTATATGCACTAACAGGGAATGTTGATTTCATTTGGATAGATAAGTGTGACCGTGCTTTTGAGGATCTGAAAAAGCTTGTATCGACAGCCCCAGTGCTAAGGGGCCCAAATTGGGATTTGCCATTCCAAATTTCATCTGATGCTTCAGACACAGCAATCGGAGCAGTTCTTGGGTAGGAAGAAGATAAAAAGCCATATGCAATTTATTATATTAGCAAGAATCTATCTCCTGCTGAATTAAACTATACTGTGACTGAAAAAGAATTTTTAGTTGTAATACATACTGTAAATAAATTTAAACATTATATAACTGGGTATCCTATAGTTTTATATACAGATCACTCTGCCATAAAATATTTAGCAAATAAACCGGTTACAAATGGAAGAGTGACAAGATGGTTGATTTTCTCACAGGAATTTGACATCATAATTAAGGATCGACCTAGAAAAGAGAATCCTCTAGCTTATTTTCTCTCGCGAATGCCAAAGCTAGCGGATGCAACAGTAGTCGAAGATCATTTTCCGAATGAACATTTGTTTGTTGTTACTGTCACAACACCATGGTATGCCAACGTTGCAAATTACTTAGTAGTAGGAAAATTACCTAAGCATTTAATGCCTAATGAACGAAAACAGATAGTGCAGCAGAGTACCCAATTCTCTTGGATTGGGAGCTACTTATTTCATATTGGGGCAGATATGCACATCAGAAGATGCATCCGAGAAGATGAAATATTTGACATTCTCAAAGCATGCCATGATGGGCCATGTGGTGGACATTTTGCAGATCATTGAATCAGCCACAAAGTTTTACAAACAGGTTATTACTGGCCCACTGTTTTCAAAGATGCTAAAACGTTTGTTCAAATCTGTGATAGTTGCCAGAGGGAAAGACACCCTGGAGAATCTGATGAAATGCCTCTGAACCCACACTTGGTAATTGAGCCTTTTGAGAATTGGGCACAGTATTTTATTGGTCCTATTAACCCATTCTCAAATCAGAAAACATACATACTGGTTGCAACAGAGTACGTTACTAAATGGGCTGAAGCAAAGGTGCTACAAAGAGCTATAGAGGACTCTGTAATACATTTCCTTTTCTAATTATTTGTACAATATGGCCTCCTGAGGGACATAATTACAAATGGAGGACTGTAATTTGTAGGTAATAAAATCGCTGCAACATTCAAAAGTAACCACGTTCAGCACAAAATTACAACTCCATACCACCCACAGGCGAATGGCAAAGTAGAAAGCACTAATAAGGTGATTGAGGCAATACTTACAAAAATAGTTGCATCACACATACGTGACTAGGCTCCAATATTGTCAGAAGCCTTGTGGGCATACCGCACAACCTAGAGAAACACCACCGGGTATTCACCATATCAATTGGTATTTGGAAAAGAACCCATCTTCCCAATCAAGTTCAAAATTCAAACATTAAGAATAGCGCAGGAGGTGCATTTGAATTTAAACGAAGCCCAGACCAACAGATTACAGCAAATCAATGAGTTAGATGAAATTAGGCTCTTAGCTCTTCAACGCACTGCATTAATTCAACAACGGAGAGCAAAATGGCATGGCGCCCTTATTAAAAAGAAAATATTCTACAAAGGAGATTGGGCACTCCTATATGATTCTAAGTTTCAAGATTTCCTCGGGAAACTCCAGAAATGATGGCTTGGACCTTATGAGATACAGAAAGTGCATGACAATGGCACCATTACATTGACTATCATTGATGGATCTAGACATTCTTTCAAAGCAAACAATCATCGAGTGCGACTTTACCACAAACCGCTTACTCGGGAATCCTTTTACCAGCAATTACGGGAAGATTCCACTATGTAGATTCTTGTTGAGGAAGATAACCCCCCCTCAGCATTAATTCACTGAAAAATTCCTTTGTTTATGAATTTTGTACATAAACTTTTCTCTTTAATTTTGCTTGTATAAACTGGTTTTTTTGTACAGATTTTTACTGTTGTTTCGTTTGAGGAACAGTTGTTATTCCTCTCAAAGGAATAGCAGCCATTCCATTTAAGGAGAAGTAGAAGGTTTCTTTATTTCATTTTCGTGTTGTTCCTCTTAAGGAACAGTAGTCGTTCCTCTTAAGGAATGTCGATCTTGTGTGCTTATATTCGTTTGTTGTTCCTTGTTGGGTCCCTATAATACTAGTGATTACCCCATTACTATTGTAGTTATACCCCTTATTTATATTGTTGTGCCCCTATTACCCCCATATTGTTATTTCTGTGCCCCATAGAATCCCTCTATTTTTATTTTTGTGGCTTTATATTATTATTGTTAGGTCGGCTGGATTATATTGTGACTCCTTAGACTCCTATATATAGAAAGGAGGTTTTGTCATTTGTATCATCCAAGAATTGTTCATTTATGTAATGTAAAGGAGGTTTCCCCCTCGAAGAGGCTGAATTCTAAGGCGTTGATCTCTCTTTTCTATCTTTTCTTGAGCTGGTTTCATAACATTTGGTATCAGAGCTTTGGATTCTAGGGTTTCGCTGCTCCAAACAGGTCATCGTGGCATTTTCGCTATAACTTTTTTTCTGTGACGTTTCAGAAGTCGCAAAAAAACCCATTTGAGAAGAAATCGCGCTGAACCTTGGGTCCGAATTTCAGAGCTTTTCGCGCGATATTTGCGGAGATATGATCTGAGGAAGTTGGTCTTTTTGCAGACTCCTGAATTACATTCAAAACAGGTGACCTGGGGAAAATCGTCATAACTTTCTCTCTGGGGATCGGATTGAAATTTCGTAAGAAGGTACAGAAAGAGGACGGACTGTAGTTTCTTGTATATCTTTTTCAGATCCAAAGGTCGAAAAGTGACACGTGGCACTTCATACAAGTTCGCTCTACTGAAAGTCTATAATCAAGTCATCTGGGAGATTTGCATAACTCTTTCTTGGAGAATCCAATTTGGATCAGACTTGTGGCATTGGAAAGAGGACACAGAGAGCTACTACAGGTCACAATTTCAGAACTAGATGATTGGAAAGTACAGAGATACATCAGAGGCAATATCAAGCTCCTACAAAGTGAAAAAAGGTGTGTAGATTTTTTTAAATTTTTGCTTAAGCTTGGTTTGAAAATTTATTTTGAAGGAATTCAAAGGGCATAGTAGAGCATTATTATCGGTAACTGATGCCCCGAGGAAAGAAAATGCAAACACCTAGTAAGGAACCTGAAAGCTCTAGCATGACTCATGAAGAAGAGGAAGAAATGCTACATGATATATCAAAATTACAAGAACAAGTGCAACAAATGTCCCTTGCACAAAAAGGAACAGAATCTAAGATGGATGGTTTAAAGAAAGATGTAGAAGCTATGATGGATGGTTAAAAGAAAGGTGTAGAAGCTAAGATGGACTGTTTAAGGAAATGTGTAGAAGCTAAGATGGATGGCATGGAAGCTAAGGTGAATGGCATGGACGCTAAAATTGATGGCATGGATGATAAGATGGAAGAATTGAAGATAAATATGAATAAGTTGCTACAAGAAATGGTCACTAAGGGTGAAAGGTAGTAAAGGAAACTCATGATGAGAACAAAAGAAATGTTAATCATGATTCCATAGACTCTAATGTTGGATCGAAGACTCACCATGTTCCAAAAATCGATATGAGGAAGTTTGATGGCAAGGATCCCGCCACATGGATATTACAGATGGAGCAATTCTTCGATCTCAATAATGTGCAAAACACACAAAAGGTACGTATGGCAACTTTATATTTGGAACCAAATCAGTTTGTATGGTATCAATGGCTTTGTTCTCGTAAACAATTTATCACTTGGGCAATTTTTACGGAAGAATTGATAGCACATTATGAGGATACAAAAAGCAACACTTTTTTTAGCCAATTGATAAGTCTCAAACAAAAGGGTTCAATAATGGAGCACATTGAGGAGTTCCAAAAATTGAACATAAGGGTAAAAGATATTCCAGAGGAGCATAGGATTGATGTGTTCATAGGGTCTTTAAAGGATAATATCCAACATGATGTTGCCTTTGGGAACCTGATTCATTAGAGAAGGCATTCAGGTTAGCAAGAAAAATGGAAAGCAAAATTATGGCAACTAGGAAGCATACCATTCACAACTATAAAGACGGAAGTGTTGTTGCCCATAGTCTTCCACAACCTACAAGGTTGACACCACAACAATTGGAAGAAAAAAGAGCAAAAGGGCTTTGTTACAATTGTGATAGCAAATACACAAAAGGTCATAAGTGTGCTGAGAAGAAATTATTCTACATAGATTGTGAAGAGGAAGAAGAAAAGGAGCAAGAAAGGTCAAAAGAAGAGGATATATTCCAGGAACAAAGCCTAGATGAAGAACAAATAAATCCGACCATATCTTGTAATGCATTGGCGGGAATTACCACTCCTCAAACCATCAAGATAGAAGGACAAATCAAGAAGAAAAAGGTAATAGTGTTGATTGATTCAGGAAGCACCCACAATTTTATTCATTGTAGGGTAGCAAAAGAATTGAATTGCTTCCTATATCCAGCACCAGAGTGTCAAGTGATGATTGCAAATGGAGGAACAATAAATTGTTCTGGAAAGTGCCATAATATCAAGCTATCCATGGGAGAATATGTATTGACTAGCCCAATGCTTTCCATTCCAATGGGAGGTGCTGATGTTGTACTAGGAGTCCAATGGCTACAATCCTTGGGTACAATAGCTTTTAATTTTCAAGAACTTTTCATGAAATTTTCTGTGGAAGGAAAGGAAGTTGAATTAAGGGGTATTGCAGGGAAACCAGGAAAGATAATCAGCTCTAATGGCATGACAAAGCTTCTAAAAAAGGAGCAAAGAGGTGTAATTGCACAATTATGTTCGCTAGATGTTTCCACATTGGAATCATCTATTTCTCCAGATCTCCAAAAAGTCCTGGACAATCATTCCAAGGTATTTGAGACTCCCAAAGGTCTCCCACCTATGCGTGATCATGATCATGCTATTCATCTGATTCCAGGAAGTGTTCCTCCAAACATCAGGCCGTACAGATATCCCTATGTCCAAAAAAGTGAAATTGAACGTATGGTTGCAGAAATGCTAGAGGCTGGTATAATTCAACCGAGTCAAAGTTCTTTCTCAGCTCCAGTAGTATTGGTGCACAAGAAGGATGGATCATGGCGCATGTGTCCAGATTATAGGGAGCTCAACAAGCTCACTATTAAAGATAAGTTCCCCATTCCTGTCATTGATGAATTACTGGATGAATTGCATGGATCAATTTACTTCACCAAGTTGGATCTTCGTTCGGGATATCATCAAATCAGAATGAAGATTGAAGACATTCCGAAAACGGCATTTAGAACTCATGAGGGTCATTATGAATTTTTGGTCATGCCTTTTGGCCTTACCAATGCACCTTCAACATTTCAAGGTTTGATGAATTCAATTTTCAAACCATTCCTTAGAAAATTTGTGTTAGTATTTTTTGATGATATACTAATCTACAGCAAGTCTTGGAAGGATCATGTTGAACATGTTGACAAGGTGCTACAACTATTGGAGGAGAAACAATTATATGCAAAAAGATCCAAATGTTTCTTTGGAGTCCAGGAGGTGGAATATTTGGGTCATATTGTATCTCATGAAGGAGTTAAGGTAGACCCTAGCAAAATTAAAGCCATTAAGGAATGGAAAATCCCCACATCCATAAAGCATCTGCGAGGATTTCTTGGGTTGACAGGGTATTATCGCAAGTTTGTTAAGAATTATGGGAGAATAGCAGCACCTCTAACAACATTATTGAAGAAAGATTCATTTTCATGGACTCCGGAAGCAACAAAGGCCTTTGAACATCTTAAAGAGGCAATGTGCCAAGCACCGGTCTTAGCTACACCGGACTTCACAAAAACCTTTATTGTGGAATGTGATGCTTCAGGAAATGGAATTGGTGTTGTTCTAATGCAAGATGAAAGACCCATTGCTTTTGAAAGTCGTCCAATCAAGGGAAAGTTTTTAAGCAAAGCTATTTATGAGAAGGAAATGTTGGCAATACTCCATGCACTTAAGAAATGGCGACCCTACCTAATGGGAAGACACTTCAAGGTAAAAACGGATCATGATAGCCTTAAATACTTTTTAGAACAAAGATTATCCTCTGAAGAGCAACAAAAGTGGGTCACAAAGATGTTGGGTTATGACTTTGAAATCATCTACAAAAAAGGGAAGCAAAATGTGGTGGCAGATGCACTCTCAAGAAAGGATGAGGATGTGGAAGCATTGTTGTGTGCCATTTCTATTATCCAACCAGATTGGATAAACGAAGCAAAGGAGGAATGGAAGAATGACGAAGAAGTGTGGGCACTTATTCGAAAGCTACAACAAGATTCCAGTACTTCTGATACATTTAGCTGGAAAAATGATTCGTTATGGTACAAAGATCGCTTATACCTCTGTAAGAATTCCCAGCTAAAACAAAAGATTCTTATGGAATTGCACACTTCTCCCTTAGGAGGGCACTCAGGATTTTTAAAAACTTACCACAGGGTTAAGAAGGAATTTTTTTGGGATGGCCTTAAATCAGATATTCAAAAGTTTGTGGCGGAATGTTTGGTTTGCCAACAAAATAAAGTTGAAACAATTAAGACACCGGGTCTATTACAACCTTTATCCATTCCAAGCCAACGTTGGGAGGAGGTTTCAATGGATTTTATCACAGGTTTACCCAAGTCTGAGGGAAAGAGTGTCATCATGGTGGTAGTTGACAGACTTACCAAGTATGCACACTTTTGTGCATTATCACATCCATTTAAAGCCAGTACAGTTTCTACTGCATTTATGGAAACAGTTCAAAAGCTACATGGAAACCCAAAGATTATTGTAAGTGACAGAGATCCCATTTTCACTGGAAATTTTTGGACAGAATTATTTTCTTGTCTTGGTACTCAGTTAGCTCATAGCTCATCTTATCATCCTCAATCTGATGGGCAAACTGAGATAGTAAACAAATGTTTGGAAGGATATCTTCGTTGCTTTGTATCTGATAAACAGACACAATGGGTCAAATGGTTGCCTCTGGCTGAATGGTGGTATAACACTTCCTTCCATACAGCAACAAAAATGACCCCATTTATGGCACTTTATGGGTATCAACCACCATCCATCACATCATATTTAAGAGAAAATTCTAAGGTTCAGGCAGTGGAACATCACATCGAACATCAACAACAAGTCCTCCAACTCTTAAAGGATAACCTCGTGTTGGCACAAAATAGAATGAAACAACAGGCAGATCAACATCGCAGTGAAAGAAGTTTTGATGTAGGTGATTGGGTATTCCTACGGCTACAACCATATAAGCAAATGTCCCTAAAGCAAGCTAAGAAGGATAATAAATTATCACCAAAGTATTATGGTCCGTACAAGGTGTTGCAAAAGATTGGTACTATGGCATACAAATTGGAGCTTCCTGCAGCTTCTCGATTGCACCCAGTTTTCCATGTTTCATGTTTAAAGAAGGTTATAGGCGACAAGCTCCCAGTTCAAACAATATTGCCAGAACTTGACGAGGAAGGAAAAATTATATTGGAACCGGAAGCAGTCACAGAAACAAGAACTCGACAGCTACGAAATCGATCAATTTCAGAGTATCTTATCAAGTGGAAGAACTTATCCGCTGAAGATTCCACATGGGAGGATGAGAATTTTATGCAGAAGTATCCAGAACTACTCAAGCGTTGAGGACAACACTTTTTTGAAGGAGAGGGGCATGTTGGGTCCCTATAATACTAGTGATTACCCCATTACTATTGTAGTTATACCCCTTATTTATATTGTTGTGCCCCTATTACCCCCATATTGTTATTTTTGTGCCCCATAGAATCCCTCTATTGTTATTTTTGTGGCTTTATATTATTATTGTTAGGTCGGCTGGATTATATTGTGACTCCTTAGACTCCTATATATAGAAAGGAGGTTTTGTCATTTGTATCATCCAAGAATTGTTCATTTATGTAATGTAAAGGAGGTTGCCCCCTCGAAGAGGCTGAATTCTAAGGCGTGGATCTCTCTTATCTATCTTTTTCTTGAGCTGGTTTCATAACATTCCTCTTAAGGAATAGCTCCTCTTAAGGAACAATAGTTATTCCTCTTAAGGTACAACGATCTTGCGTGCTTATATTTGTTTATTGTTCCTCTTAAGGAACAGTTGCTATTCCTCTTAAGGAACAACTGTTATTCCTCTTAAGGAGCAGTAGTCTTCCCTCTTAAGGAACAACATTTTTTTGCATGTCTTATTTGACGTTTTTATTTTTGTTGTTCCTCTTAAGGAACAGCTGATGTTCCTCTTAAGGAAAAACACTTCTACATGTTTGTATTTTTGTTGTTCATCTTAAGGAACAGCAGTCGTTCCTCTTGAGGAACAATTGTTGTTCCTCGTAAGGAACAACAGCCATTCCTCTTAAGGAACAACACTTCCACGTGATTGTATTTTTGATGTTCCTCTTAAAATAACAGTTGTTGTTCCTCTTAAGGAGAAATAGCCGTCCCTCTTAAGGAACAATATTTTTCACATGTTTCTATTTTTCTATTCCTCTTAAGGAACAACAACCGACCCTCTTAAGGAACAACAACTCTGCTTGTTCATATTTTTTTTAGTTGTTCCATTTAAGGAACAACTGTTGTTCCTCTTAAGGAAAAGCACCCATTCCTCTTAAGGAACAACAGCCTTGCGTGCTCTTATATTTGTTGTTCCTCTTAATGAATAGCAATCCGTGTGTATTATTTCGTTGTTCCATTTAAGGAAAATTTGTTGTTCCTCTTAAGGAACAACAACCATTCCATTTAAGGAACAGCAATATCACCTGCTTAATTTGCGTTGTTCCTCTTAAGGAACAGTTGTTGTTCCTTTTAAAAGGAACAACAGTTTCACTATTTTTTCTATCGTTCCTTCTAAGGAAGAGCAGTTTCGATTTGGAGTGTTTTTAGGCTATTTTCCTGAAGGATCAGCACTTTATTTTGCGCTTGCTTTACCTATTGTTCCTCTTAAGGAACAGCTATTGTTCCTCTTAAGGAACAACATTTTCGCGTGTAATTTTTTTCTTTTTTTTTTGTCGTTCCTCTTAAAGGAACCGCATTTTTGCGTGTAGACGTTCTTTTTGTTGTTCCTCTTAAGGAAAAACAGTTGTTCCATCTAAGGAACAACACTTTTTGAGTGCATTTTTCGTTGTTTCTCTTTAAGAACAACATTTTTGAGAGTTTTTGTGAATAATGTTTCACTCTTCATGATCCTTTCAGTGCAAAGATACAAATTTATGCAAGGACGCAAAAATTAGAGGTTACTGAAATAAGAAAATCAAAGAAAATTGTCATCTTTAAAGAGATTGCTTTGTATTGATAAGAAAAAGGAAAGGACACAACTATCTATATCACTTTGTTGTCTTTATCTTCATTAAAACTTAATTTGATTGATTATTTTTATCATGTTGGTTCTTCCCTAATTCTCATAATTCTCTTTGATTATTACTATTGAATAAGAATAAGGGCATATTTTCCTCTATTGAGATGTTCAGACTTCTTCCACCGTCCCTACTCTTAAGGAGTGTTGAGCCATCCTCTATATATAAATAGGAAGTACTATATAAAATAAAAGGAAAAGAAAGAAAAAATATACCTGTATGATTACTAACAATTCTATGATTTGTCAAATGGAGGATAGGGGGTCTCATCAAGAGCCAGCCTACCATGCTCATAAGGAAGCAGTGAAGTGGAATTCCCACTATGGCCACCATAGCAGGGATATGATCCAATGGGCATATCAGAAAAATAAAAGTCCTTGGAATAGGAGGTCTCATCACGAGCTAGCCTGCGCACCTTTCACTCCTTCCTGGTGAATGGCATTGTGATTCATCTAGTTACCAAGCCAACACAATGGCCTCCATTCTGACATCACAAAGCACTTTGCTAGGCATATATAAAGGATTATGGTTCCAAAGGGTGAAAAAGCAACTTTTTCAAGATTATAAACACCCGTGGGCAACATAGCTCTGCTGATGGTATTGAAGTCATATTTTTCATCAATAGTAATTATAAACCATTTTCTTATTTCTTTATCCTTATTTCAAAAGAGATTATGTTTCAAAACCCTTGGGAACATTTTATACATGAATATCTTTAAAAGTCAATCATAATGGGTTAAGTGGAATGATAACTGCATAGCATCTTACCTATGTCAGCTATCCTCTCCCCTTTTTCGCATCACTCCATAGCATCTCCATATCTATTCACGATTTTCATCATAAGCCTTGATTTCAACGATTCAATACTTTTTGTGATCTTGTCATGAATGTGTACACCTTTCCCTTTTTATATTGTACGATTGTTGTCAAGTACGTTGCTCCTCCATTTAATCAGTCGAGGATGACCTATCATATTTAAGGGGGGTGTGGGTGACTTACAAAATACTCCTGCATACGTGTTAGTCTTTGATTTGGTTGTACTAGGCTGCACCATATCCCATAATAGCAAGTTTTAATGGTATTGATGTTAAAAAAGGGGATATTATTCGATATGCATAGTTTGTTGTTCCATTGTTATCTATGTGTATTACTGTGTAAAATTAACAGTGTATAGAACTTAGACAAAATGAGAGGTCAATCAGTACGCAGCGAGCAATAGGTACTATCAGTTTCCGATGTTGCACGAGAAATTTTGGTAAGAGTAGGATGGATCACCTATTTTACACGACTACAACAACCCCATGAAACTGTAGCTATCGAATTTTTGCAGAATTTGCAGGATGACCATTCCATAGTAAGAGGAAGGTGAATAATAGTGACAGATATAGTAATTGCTGAGGTATCTGAACTATCAACAGCTGGACCCATAAGAAATTGAGACTTCAAGAGGCCATGGCCATCTTTCGGGATGAAGGACAGAACCTGATTGTCAAAGGAAAAGGAGTCCAGCCTACAACTCTGGGAGAACCATGGATAGAACTAGCTAGAGTAGTGCAGAGCTACATTACATGCGACGGGAGAAAGGATGTGGTAAGACCACGCCACCTCAAATTACTAGCAGTACTAAAACATAAATGTGTTGTAAATTTGCCTGCATATTTAATTTTTTTTCTACATGATGTTGCTCAGAGCATAAAGAAATCCCATCATATAGGTACTGTAGTGAGCCACCATTGTTTAATTAGATTGATAGTAAGTTATAGCCTTGCTTAGCAATAGACCAGTTGGGAAGAATTAGTGTTTTCTATAGATGGGGGACTAGCCTTACCAGCCCTGAAAAGAAAAATAAACACCAACACAGAAAATGGACCTCAAAAATGCAGACACTCCTCCAGATTAAGAATAGGCAGGGGAATGTTTGAGAACCTCCAGGGTAGCAGCAGCCAACCCTTAGAATTACATAGTTCTAAAAATGAGCAACCCTCACAACCTGAAGGAGGAGATAACCAAGAATCAGAATTGGAGGAAGAAACTGAGCACACTAGTGAAGAAGAGAGGGAGGAAGTAGAACTTCCCTTAACCCCCAGTGAAAGTCCACCACAAAACCCATTGCAGGAGGACAAATTGGCCCAAATTTTGGCCAAAATGAGTGAGCATATTCAGCCCCAGAGTCTGCTCAACCTCAATACTGAGGCAGAGAAATCACAGGAACACTCTGCCCACAACAATAATACATTAGAGGAAATAAATGATGAGGAAGAAGCAGGAGCAGAAGCCACTCAGGAGGTGGTAGACCAAACTAGGGTTACCTCTCTAGAGGAACCTAGTAATGATAATACGAACACTGAAGAGATGTTCCAAATAGAAACTATCCAAGGAAAAAGCACAGCCCTTGAAGACCAAAATCCAGTTGAGCAGCCAAGCCCAGAAAGAATAGAAACAGTTAAGGAAACAGTTGTTCCTCCCAAGAAGAAGAAGAAGAAGAGTGAAATTAAGAGGCTGCGAAAGGAACAAAAAAAGCTGCTAGATTTAGTAAAACAACTCAGATAGAAGGTAAGGGCACTGAAAAGGGGGAAAATCTCAAGAAGAATCTCGAAAATAGTCGATGTAGCCATCCAAACTGAACCCCATGATATAAGGGCTACGGAGACTCAAACTGAGCCCATACTCATTCAAGACAGTAAGGAACAACATGTTGTTGTTACAAACGTAGAAAATGCACATGTTTACAATAAAGATGTTCAAACGGGGCCACCATACTCTAGCAATATGGCCACCCAGATATTCCATGATAAAGAGACACAGATGATAAGTACTCAGTATTGTAATAAGAGTACCCAAATAGATCTTCAACCTGAAGATGTTTTGATGAGAAACCACCCTGGTATAAAAAAGCTCCAAGAGGATCTGGCACAGGCTCAACGGACTATAGAGAAGCTTGAGGAAGATACTATTCCTCGGAAGAAATACCAAGAATTACAATAGAAATTAAAGGACATCAATGCATCAGAGAACAAAACCTTCGATAAATCTGAGAGGGTAGAAGAAAAAGTTGAAGAGGTAAAGAACAGACTGAAAACAGTCATGACTCAAATGGATACTCTTTGTTCTTTGTATACAAATGTTTTAGCCTATAGGTCCCCTACCAAAAACTATGCTCTATTTCTGTTAGATAGGTATTTACAGTTAAAATTAAAGTTGTTAGGGTAGGGAAACCTATAGAATTAAAAATTGTTGATGATTTTATAAACTGTTGTAAACACCATGGAGTAAAAGTTCAACGATTACTCCGTGAGTTTTATTTACATAATTTTATATTGGAAGAGGAAATGGAGAAGAATCCGAGTCATTTTGTAGGTGATGTGCAATTTCAAGAATTTATTTCATTTTCTGTTAAACAGTTGAAGTGGCCCAAGGCCCATAACACTTTTCAGAGACAAGAAAACAGGTTAGATCTTTGGGTTAGGGGTGAACCGAAAAACCCATTACAACTGTTGGCTAAACATAAAAGCCTAATGAAAAAGGAGGGTGTGATCCAGACCTTAGGACCCATCCACAAAGAAATTGTCCAGAAAGGGGTAGAATATTTCCTCTCTATCAAAGACAATTCTGTGTCAGCAACTAAATTCCGATGAAAGACTTCCAATCGGAATATTTAGGACAGAGAGCCATTCAATTACACAAATTTTAAGTTAGTTGTAGATCACCTGGTTACCTATAGTAACCTCATCTTGAGGGAAGGCCCGTATTGGCTAGGTTGTAGGTTTCGAAGCCCTATTATCTAGTATGTTGTAGAAGGATATAAGGCCTTATATGAATTGCTTGAAGGACATACAGGGGCCATCTTTGAAGTTTTAGCTACAAATAATGGTTTTAGACCACTTCATGATAATCCCTCTCCAGCCTATTCTTTGACTTCTTTGCATGAAAACTACATGGTTTTCATGAGGGCATCAAAAAGGGTAAGCAGGGGGGTGTGTTGAGTTATGGAAAAGGTATGAATTTTCCATTTATTTCCTTATCTTTTTCTTTAATCACAACTCATTTATATTCTAAGATGGCAATATATCAAAGAATTATAGCAAGAACTAAAAAGTTAGTTATTATTCCAAATTAGTTAATTATTGTCTTTTTCCATGTAGGAAATAGAAGAAATGGAAAACTACCATTCTGGAGGAAAAGACAAAACAGGGTAACTGATGTTCCTTCACCAGGAAGCCGTATCTAGACAAAGCAAATCAAGATTGGAGCGCAGAGCTAAGGTTAAGAACGTAAAATCACAGCATCAACACAACAAGACGAAGAGTTGACTGGAGTTAGAAGATTGAGTGAATCCCTTAGGATCTCCTGATCTTGAGGGATCGCTACTTCAAAGTCTATCTGTATCCCTGTTTTATCTGCCTGGCCATTATAAAAGGGACAACACTTGTAGAGATTCGAGACCAATCATGCATTATCATTATTCAGAACTTACTGTTGTATTTTCACTTTGATCATTGACTCTTGTTAATCAAAACAGAGTACGATTGCCTATAAACATTTTCACACATGATTAATATATAAGTCGGTTGTTGTTCATTCTTTTATATTGAAGTAGTCTGACAGTGCTTCACTAGCAACTAAGGGCCCGGCCCTGGTGGATCCACTTGCTATCTTACTTTACAATCGCAGTCGTGTGATGGTTTGGTTTGATTTATGTTTATTTGAATCGCATTACTTTATTGTTCCTTGTTTCAAGAGCTTCTGAATTGTTTTATTAGATATGCTGTAATTGAATCGCGTTGTCATTCCTTTTCATCATAATAGGATTATTACTCTCTGTAAACTATATTTTTATGTTGTTCATTTCAATTGTAAAGCTTCATTGTTCATTCCAGTAAACTAACTTTGATGTTCATTGCAGACTGTTGTTCATTTCGACTAAATAGCTTTGTTGTTCATTTCTTTTCTGCAAGTATTTGGCTTTGCCTTTTAAGCATTATTATAGTCAACGTGTTTATCCCATTCCTATTAGTAGCATTGTTGATTTAATTCAATTTTCATTTCCAATCAGTCGCTTTAGTGTGGAGTGTAAGATCAACAACTGTAAAGGACATTGGCTATTACTGTCTGAGTTCTCTGATTGAGGATCTTGTTTATGATTGATTTCATTTACATCAGTTGACAAAGGAAAGAGTTATTTCTACTGCATTCTTGACTAATAATTGCTGTTAATTTCCTGAGTGAATGATTTAGTTTCAGAGCATTGAGTTTCTTTTAATTGCAAGTAGGTTTTATTTCAAGCATCTGTTTACTCTTGTGTTTGAAGCACTGTACTAAAAATTGGAAAACATTACTCTTGGATTAAATTTCTCCCTCAGACTGAGTACACTCTTGAAATAGAAAATCGTACCTGGATTGATAATTAATGTAGGATAAACAGAAGTTAAAAAGACACCTTTTATACCTCAACAAATAGTTGTTATCTCCACCACCCAATTTCAATTCTCTGCAAATGACATGATGATGAGAAATATTGTTGTAGTGGCTACATGCCTATGAATATTGTTGTATTGACCCTCACTCTCGCCCTTGGGCTAAGAGAGGATGATTTCCCTTAAAGAAAAAGGGAACAAATGGTTCATTAGGGTGCCTAATTTGAGTTGATGGATAAGGAAGCAATAGAGATATAAACCTAGAATACGCAGGCCTAGGAATCAATCTAGGGAGTTTAACCTCAAATGGTAGAGATCCAATAAAACCTTTTGGGGCTCTAGTGAACTATGAACATTGCATTGCAAATTGAATTTTTAAAGAAAGAGAAAGTAGAGGAGGAAGTTATCCATCCTACTACCACAACATAAATATATTCGTGTAAAGCTACATCCACCACATTTGAGGAGTTATAAGTTGCAACACTAGTTATTTTGCTTGAAAGGGGACCCCTGCATGAGTAAATTTCAACAATGCAAGTCAAGCACAACAATGAAGGGGTGCAACCTAGAATATCTAATCAAAATTAACTTAGGATGGGTCAGTGATTGTGTTTAGTGTTTCTTGGGGGGCATGCTTGCCTTTTGTTCTCTTGTGGTTCACGCCACTCCATATGGGCGTGACCTTAGTTTTTTAGATACACATAAGAAAAACCCAAGGTCGACTTAAGGGTTGGGCCACCTAAGATGTGCAATATAATCAAAATGTAAGGCTTCAAACTAATTTTTATAGTGTAATAGTAGAGGATAAATAGATATAAAGGGTGTTGAAGTTGCGATCAACACCCTCCAAAATCTTTCCCACACTTGAATTTTGGAACCTACTAAGGATATTACGGCTCACCACCCTATGGTTAATTCATGATAGATTGATGTTTTCTGAAGGTTTCAAGTCTTCTTCCTAGTTTTTAATTGTAAAGTCACTTACTCACACATGAATAGTCTTGATTGAACCCATGAGCGTACTTTATTTTAGGTAAGCTCGAATAGGAAAATCACCACCCATCAAGACAATGCTTGTGCAATGTTCACTCATGTCGAAATTCAGTGCGCACCTTCCATTGATAATCCCCCTCACTTTGGTTGTGATTGTAGTTCTATTTTGGTGAGTTTTCTTAACTGTTGCTTTTTCACACCATCGTTTTCACAACTGTTGCTTTTATGTTCATGGTTGTCGCTTTTTCTCACTTTCACTTTAATAAGTGTTTTTTTTTATCTTATCTTCACTCTGGCATGTGTCGCTTTCAAGGTCATTTTCATTTTCCAAGTGTTGTCTTTGTGTTTTCCTCTTGCTCAAGGAAAGCATTAGCTCTCTAACTAGCTGATGAATGCAACTTATTCATGAGCCTCATTGACGTATCTTTTCCTCCCATAATTTTGCACTAAGTATTTTCAAAGGTCTCCTCTCTCTCATAGTGCATTAGTACTTTCTAGGATAAGTGACCTAGCCTTTTTCCACCTCCCTCAATGAAAAGCGCATTCCAGATGAACAAGCAGCCACTGTTGGAGAGAATTGTGCCATCCCAAGCCTAAGCACTCTTTAGAAAAATGAATCGCACTTCAAAACAATGAAGTGCACTTCAGAACAACGAAGCACACTCCTTCATGTCACAGTGCATTAGTACTTCCTAAGATAAGTGAACCTAGCATTTTTCTGCCTCCCTTAATGAAAAGTGCATTCCAAATGAACAAGAGACCACTGTTGGAGAGAACTGTGCCATCCCAAGCCTGAGTGCACTTCATAAAAATGAACTGCACTTCAAAACAATGAAGCGCACTTAGAACAATGAAACGCACTTCTGAAGAACAAGGCCTTCTCTCCCTTTGAGTGCATGGTGCAGTCCGGAAGCTTGAAGCCATCATCCTTCCTTCTTCCCTTAAAGAACATGGTGTAGTCACGAATCATGAAGCCTTCATCTTTCCCTCTTCCCTTGAAGTGCATGGTGCAGTCAAGAAGCAAAAAGCCTTCATCCTTCCCATAGGGCGCATGGCGTAGTCACAAATCCTAAAGCCTTCATTTGAGCACACTCCTTCGACTCGAAGAATTCTGCCCTCCTAGTTCCTCTCAAGTGCACAAGCACACTGGGAAGGATCAAAGCTTGATCCCTTGTTCCTTCGGTGTGTTCCCTTGTGCCATAGTTTGTCCCTTGAGTGCATAAGAACACCCTAAACCAATGAATTATTCTCCTTCGTGCTTTGGACCTATTCCCTGCACCCTAAACCCTTGAGTTATGTCTCTCTCTCTTGCTTGAGTGCACAAGTGCACCTTGAAGGCCTCTTGTGAGCCTTGACCTTTCACTACCTTCAACACAGTAAAAATGAATAGTGGATCCTTCCTAAGCCACTGATGAGTTTGACTGTACCCTCCTAATCAAGCCTCCTTCTTTTAACCCTCTCATAGGCCTATCATGAGATGATCATTCCATGATCTAGGTAGTGATAGAATAGATGTTTTTAATACTGATTTCACTTTGTCATGAATGATTTTCATTGGTAGGAGTACCTTCCTATCATGACAAGATAATGATTAAAGAAGATAGTGAGGAGAAATCATAAAGAAACACCTACAAAGAATAAGAACAAAAGGAAGTTATCATGGAGACATGAAGTAGATCATGGACCAAGGAAGAAAGAAGACATTAATGTATGATGACTCAAAGGGTTCTGATATTTATCAAAGACCCTTTGGAGGGTGAAGGAGAAGAAAAAAGTGGATCCTTCATGAAGATGAAGCATAGATCAGATCTATCATCAAGAATGCAAGATGAAGCAGCAAGGAAGATAGCTTGGCATTTCCACCTCATCATGAAGTCCATGTCATCATTGTCAAGTTGTAACTTGTAAAAGTGTCATCATAATAGTCAATGTGCATCCATATGTCATGCCACATCATCATGTGGAATGTAATGATGTATTCTCAAGAAAAGGACAAAATGTAATGTGTGGAAGTCCAAGAGCCATATGTGGAATATGAAAAGTCACTTAGTCATATATGGACAAAATGTCTTTAGTAGAAGTCCAAAAGTCACATGGAGAAGTTGAAAGGTCATTTAGAAGTTCAAGAGTTATTTAGAAGTTCAAAGGACATATTAGAAGTCCAATATTCATGAGGGTAAATGAAGAGTCAAGGGGAGATGAAAGGTCATTCCTATTGTTATAAAATCAACCTAATAACTCAAGAAAATTGATTTTAGAGGCTTAAAGTTTTGGAGAGATAGTCTTGGCTTCTCTAATTGGCATGGGAGAGAAAACTATTCTTTGGAGAAGAAAGAAGTGACTTAATGTTCCACTAATGGAACTTGTGCCTCATAACTGTAACTATGTACTTGGATCTTTCACTTAATTGAAATTTAATGAGGCAACACATTTTCATGCATGTATAGTAAATTGTTATAAAACAAACTCACAAAAATATAGAAAATAAAGATAAATGCCTTAGAAATAAGCCTCTTCGAGGGAGCAACCTCCTTTACATTTGTGGGATGATACAAATGACAAGACCTCCTTTCTATACATAGGAGTCTAAGGGGTCATAATACAGTCAGAGCCGACATAACAATAATAATGTAAGGGCACAACAATAACAATAGTGGGCTTCTATGGGGTACAATAATAACAATATTGGTACTACAAGTACACAACAATATAATAAGGGGGTTGCACTAATAACAATAAGGGGTTACAATGGTAGTATAGGGACCTAACATGCCCCTCTCCTTCAAAAAGTGTTGTCCTCAACGCTTGAGTAGTTTTGGATGATTCTGTATAAAATTATCATCCTTCCATGTGGAATCTTTGGCGGGTAAGTTCTTACACTTGATGAGATACTCTGAAATTGATCAATTCCGTAGCTATCGATTCCTCGGTTCTGTGACTGCTTCAGGTTCCAATATGATTTTTCCTTCCTTGTCAAGTTCTTGCAATATTGTTTGAAGTGGGAACTTCTACAACTTTTGAATGGGTTCTCACCCTGCTTCGTCATTCTTCAATTCATCCCTTGCTTCATTTATCAAATTTGGTTGGATAATTATACCAACCTATAGCATTTTGGCAACCATACGTTCAATTTCACTCCTTTGGGCATATGGATATCTGTAAGGCCTGATGTTTGGAGGAACACTTTCTGGAATCATATGAATAGCATCATCATTATCACAAATAGGTAGGAGGCCTTTGGGAATCTCAAATACCTTGGAATGATTGTCCAAGACTTTTTGGAGATCTGGAGAAATAGATGATTTCGATGTGGGAACCTCTAACGAACATAATTGTGCAATTACGCCTCTTTTTTATTTCTTTAGAATCATTTTCATTCCGTTAGAGATGATTTTCTTTCCCAGTTTCCCTGTGATACCCCTTAATTCAACTTCCTTTCCTTCTGAAGAAAAATTCATGAAAAGTTCTTGAAAATTAAAAGCTATTGTACCTAAGGATTGTAGCCATTGGATTCCTAGTACAACATTAGCACCACCTATAGGAATGGAAAGCATTGGGCTATTTAATACATATTCTCCCATGGATAGCTTGATATTATGGCACTTTCCAGAGCAATTTATGGTTCCTCCACTTGCAACCATCACTTGACACTCTGTTGCTGGATATAGGAAGCAATTCAATTCCTTGACTATCTTACAATGAATAAAATTATGGGTACTACCCGAATCAATCAACACTATTACCTTTTTCTTCTTGATATGTCCCTCTATCTTGATAGTTTGAGGAGTGATAATTCCGTCCAATGCACTACAAGTTATGGTTGGATTCATTTCGTCTTTCTCGATGTGATATTTCACTTCTTGAACCTTTTTCTTCTCAGCACACTTATGACCTTTAGTGTATTTTCTATCACAACTATAACAAAGTCCTTTTTCTTTGTTTCCTTCCAATTTTTGTGGTGTCAACCTTGTAGGTTGTGGAAGGCTAGGGGCAATAACACTTCCATCTTTATAGTTGTGAGTGGTAGGCTTCCTTGTTGCCATAATTTTGCTTTCCGCTTTTCTTGCCAACCTGTAGGCCTTCTCCAATGAATCAAGTTCCCAAAGGCAAACCTCATGTTGGATGTTATATTTTAAAGTCCATATGAAGACATCGATCCGCTACTTCTCTAGAATATCATTTACTATTATATTCAATTTTTGAAAATCCTCAACGTGCTCTACCATTGAACCCTTTTGTTTGAGATTTATCAATTGGCTAAAGAAGGTGTTTCTCTTTCTATCCTCAAAATGTGCTATCATTTCCCCCATGAAAATTTACCACTTGACAAGTTTTTTATGAGAAAAAATCCCTTTATACCATAAAAATTGATTCAATTCTAAATATAAAGATGCAATATGTACCTTTTGTAACAGTTTCACATCATGTAGATCAAAATATTTCTCCATCTGTAGTATCCATGTTATGGGATCCTTTCCATCAAAATTCCTCATATCAGTCTTTGGAATATGTTGGGTCTTCAATCCAATGTTAGATTCTAAGAAATCATGATTAACATTACTTTTTTCTCATCATGAGTTTCGTCTACTACCTCTTCACCATTAGGAGGTCTTTCTTGTAGTAGCTTTGTCCCACCTTTCTTCAAACCTTCCATGTATTTCTTCAAACCTTCCATGTCTTTCTTCCAATATTCTTTCATACCATCGATATCAGCTTCCATGGCATAGATAAAACTATTTATCTTAGCTTCGATCCCATTCTTCAAATCATCCATCCAATTTTGATTACTAGGTGTTTCTATTTTCTTGATTCGAGTCATTCTTTTTCTTGCTTTTAGGATATCGATCTTGAATCTGTTGTATCTATGAAATTTTAGATCTCCAAGGTTTGGAATTGCTTCTTGCAGTAGCCCTCTAAGTCCTATTTCCAATTCCACCCATCTAATCAAAATTGGATTCTCCAAGAAAGATTTATGCCCAATCTCCCAAGATAACTTGATTATATAGTTTTTCAGTAGAGCGAACTTGTACAACATGCCACGTCTCACTATTTCCACCTTCGGATCTAAAACTGATACACAGAAAACTAATTTTGGTCCTCTTTCTTTAACCTCTTATGAAATTTCAATCTGATGCTCAGAGAAAAAGTTATGAGGATTTTCCCAAGGTCACCTATTTATAATGTAATTCGGGATTCTGCAAAAACCCTAATTTCCTCGGATTATATATCTGAAAATATAGTGAGACAAGATCTGAAATTTGGAACCAAGATTCACCAAGACTTCGGCTCAAATAGGTTTTAATTTCAAATTCTTAACCTTCGTAGAAAAACAATTATAGCAAAAATTCCACAATGACTTGTTTGAGATGAAATTTTGGAGCTTTCGAAAATCCTAACTTCCTCAGATCATATCTGTGGAAATATAGCGAGAAAAGCTCTTAAATTCGAACCTGAGGTTATAACGATCTCGGTTCAAATGGGTTTTTCTTTTAGCTTCTGAAACTTCGTAGTGAAAACGTTATAGTGACAATTCCACGATGACCTGTTTGGAGTAGCAAAACCCTAGAATCCAAAGCTCCAATACCAAATGTTACAAAACTAGCTCACAAAAATATAGAAAAGAAAGATAAACACCTTAGAAATAAGCCTCTTTGAGGGGAAACCTCCTTTACATTAAACAGATGAACAATTCTTGGATGATACAAATGACAAGGGCTCCTTTCTATATATAGGATTCTAAGGGGTCATAATATAATCAGAGTCCACATAACAATAATAATGTAAGGGCACAAAAATAACAATAGTGGGCTTCTATGGGGTACAATAATAACAATATTGGTACTACATGGACACAAAAATATAATAAGGGGGTTGCACTAATAACAATAAGGGGTTACAATGGTAGTATAGGGACCTAACATAAATGTTTTAGGATTATTCTTGATGTTTATGGTATATGTTGTGTTCATATGTACTAGAGAAATTGAACTATTTTGGTGGCTTTGTTACTCAACTTTTTGAATGTGTGTTGTATTCGCTTTAATAATCATTATGTGAAATATTTTGCTAACGAATCTCTTGATTCTCTCATGCATATCTCTTAGGTTAGTACTATTAATTCCTTCCTGAGACTCACTCTTATCTCCTGCTTGTGAAGGTCTCCTTTTACACATTGAAATTGATATTTCACAATGTCAACTTGCTTATTTAGGATCTATGTATATAATCTCTTATGTTATTAATTTAAACCAAGGAAAACCTTTTTGTTATGGTGGTTAGGCTAATACTCCATATGTGGCTCCTACTCCAAATAGTGTGAGGTCTAATTTGGATTTCATATTTGGGATACCCTCGTTATGTTGGTGTTATCTAGCACCATCAACATTTTGGCGCTAGAAGGAGGGCCACATGACAAGATGTGCCCATTGAGTCCGTTTGAATCTCTTATCATAAATGGATCTTTCCCAAATCATAATCCTAGAGATTTTTTCCAACCTACCTCTTGGTAAACTTTCAATCTCCACAGAAATTATTTTATGTATTGTCTCAATTTAGGTTTGATGGTGAGGGTGGTACATTTTTAACCAAACACATAAATGATTTTCTTAGGTTTTGTAAATCTCATTAAATTAGTGATGAAGATGTTGTCTGTATTCTTTTCACCCTCAATCTTGAAGGTTGTGTTAATAAATGGTGGTATACCTTACCATATTTCTCTATCCATTCTTTTGATCAATTTCTTAAGGAGCCTCATCAAGATTTTGATAAGTATGATTACCAAGATGTTTATAAAAGAATCAATCAACTTAGAATGGCGCCTAATAAATAAATTGAGGATTTCGTTGATAGATTACTTCACCCATGTTGTGAATTTCCTGAAGAAGATATGGATTGGGATTTATTTAGGAAAAAGTTTGCTTTAAATCTCTTTACACGGTGAGTCAAAACCCGCCGATGTTTCTACTCTCCCAACTCTTCTAAGT
This sequence comes from Pinus tabuliformis, assembly GCA_031772625.1. Classification (NCBI taxonomy): domain Eukaryota; kingdom Viridiplantae; phylum Streptophyta; class Pinopsida; order Pinales; family Pinaceae; genus Pinus; species Pinus tabuliformis. The sequence goes on along the minus strand of CM062809.1, from coordinate 1,137,613,183 downwards.
CATGAGACACCACTAGTTCTAGTGGATGAAACTACTATTCCTTTTGTTCCTTTTCCTCCTCCATTTACAATACAATTTGGGTGCCTCCTTGTGATAATGTTGAAGTTGGGGAATCTAGAAATCAAATTCCTTATCCATCTACTCAACCTCCTTCCACTTTCCATAATTCAGATCCTATGGAGGAAACCTTCGAATGGTTTAAGGAGCCTAAGGTGAAGGCTAATCCCTTTATTTCTAAAGATGATATTAATGCTCATAACTTCATCCTTGAATTTTAATTGGATACCTATCATCCTCTATCATCTCTTTCTCATGATACCTTGCCCATTGATATGCTTGACCAATCTCTTCCAAATCCAAGTATCAATCAGGAGAAAAGTAGTCACATTTCATAGGTAGAGGGGTAGGAAAGTGAGGATTTTTTCGGTCTTTATTCTCTTTTTAAAAATCCTCTATTTCAAGATAATGTTCTTCCATCCTTGGTTAATTATAAATCTAGAAATCTTGGTGATGAATCAACTGAAATTGATTTTCCTAATCAATCTGAATTCTTGGACAACCTTCATTTTGTTGATTCTAAAACTACCAATGTATGTGATGATGATTATCTAAGTACACCATTTGATCCTTCAGTTCCTCGAGAAGATTTTATTTTGGAGGACTTGGACCTTAAACCTATTTTAGTTCAAGCAGATGTTATCATGGAAACTTCCTCTTCACCTCACTATTGCTTGTTCTCTACTGCTTGGAATATGGTTTCATCATCTAATGAGTTGGATTTTGAAGTGACATGGGGTAACGAGGTCACCCATGATGAAGAAGTTAATAAAATCATTGAGTATCCTTTCCATCTCTTACCATTTCCAATTTTACATGAAGACAATTTTTCTATTCATGTTACTGATGAAAGTCATCATATCAATCCATCTTTAGATGTGAAATTGTAAGAACCTTATCACTTGGGTAATATGTTTGTTGAAGATGTAAATTTTGACCAAATAAGTAATGTAAATGGATTTCATTTGGATAGCAGTGATCTTTTTGAAATTACTAGTGGTGGTTGTCCACACACCATGCATGATTTGATTCATTCTTCACAAAGCAATTCTACAATCCTTGAAAGTTCTGGGACACACCAGGAAGTCAAGGCACTTCAAATTTCGTTGATGGTTATGTCAAGTTACCAAAACTAATGTAAGTCCCTTGAACTAAATCATATTTTCACATAATTATTTCCTTTGCATGGTTTCACTAGATGTAAATTCCTTCTTGAAAGTTGTGTGGTATTTCAAATATAACTTTTCAAGATTTCAATATTTTGTCTCCAGTCAGATTGAGCATTTTGTTTCAATTGATCATTCCTCATGTAAATCTCTTTTATCAAACTCAAGTTTGGAATGTATACCTTGCATGGATGAGAAAAACTATAAATTTTATCATTCTAAAGATTATCTTTGGCTAAAGGATTCAAACCAATCACATTATGTTGAAAATAACCAACTCCTAATCCTTCTTGTGAATATTCTGATACTAGTTATTCTCTTCATCGCACTAGATATCCTTTTCAATTTCAATGAATGCTTGTGTTATTTGATGAATTAAGTTCCTCTTTTTCATCTGCTACATCTCGATTGGTTTCATGTGTTTTCCATATTGGCATTACCTTTTAATGATTATGATGTCAGTCTAGTTTGTATCCAGTCACAAGTACATGGTTTGTCACATTCAACATATGAGGAAGATGATTCTTTCATTCAAAGAATTTGTAAAGTTGTTCAAACTGATCTATCTTTGTTGTCTCCTAACTGAGAATCTTATGCCTTAATCATCCCATCTGATCATGGTTCTTGTTCTAACAATTGTCATTCAATTGATCATTTTCCCACTAGTGTACCTAATGATGGTTGTTTTACATCAACTAATCTTTATGGTTTATCATATCAATATCTATACATTGGTCAAGTAGGTGAGGCACTTCAACCTTCACTGATGGTTATGTGAGGTCCTCCCTATCTTGATAAGCCTTATAAATAGGGGAAAATTTAGGGGAAAATTTTTCCAAATGGGATTTTTTTGGACATTTAAAAAAAAAAAAAAAATGCCAATTTTGTTAAAATTTGATCTATTTTTTACACGTAGATGATTAAATGGGTGATATTCGCCAAAAAATTACTAATTTTAATAGTAAATTACATGTATTTTATTGAATATTTGCCTACAATACTACATGGAGGAAAAATAATAAATCCTTAAAAAATACCCAACTTATGAATATGATCAGATTCATTTTCCCTTACAAGATTCTCGTCCTGATCCCATGCCATTAATTGAAAAATTATATTCTCAAGGATTTCAGTATTTTCAAGAAGACAATTATGAATCTAATGGGTCCCTATAATACTAGTGATTACCCCATTACTATTGTAGTTATACCCCTTATTTATATTTTTGTGCCCCTATTACCCCCATATTGTTATTTCTGTACCCCATAGAACCCCTCTATTGTTATTTTTGTGGCTTTATATTATTATTGTTAGGTCGGCTGGATTATATTGTGACTCCTTAGAGTCCTATATATAGAAAGGAGGTTTTGTCATTTTTATCATCCAAGAATTGTTCATTTATGTAATGTAAAGGAGGTTGCCCCCTCGAAGAGGCTGAATTCTAAGGCGTGGATCTCTCTTTTCTATCTTTTTGTGAGCTGGTTTCATAACATTTGGTATCAGAGCTTTGGATTCTAGGGTTTCGCTGCTCCAAACAGGTCATCGTGGCATTTTCGCTATAACGTTTTTTCTGTGACATTTCAGAAGTCGCAAAAAAAAACCCATTTGAGAAGAAATCGCACTGAACCTTGGGTCTGAATTTTAGAGCTTTTAGCGCGATATTTTCGGAGATATGATCTGAGGAAGTTGGTCTTTTTGTAGACTCCTGAATTAAACTCAAAACAGGTGACCTGGGTAAAATCGTCATAACTTTCTTTCTGAGCATCGGATTGAAATTTTGTAAGAAGGTACAGAAAGAGGACGGACTGTAGTTTTCTTTTATATATTTTTTAGAGTCAAAGGTTGAAGCAGCGACACGTGGCACTTCATACAAGTTCGCTCTACTGAAATAGTCTATAATCAGGTCACTGTGGGAGATTGTGCATAACTCTTTCTTGGAGAATCCAATTTGGATCAAACTAGTGGCATTGGAAAGAGGACATAGAAGGCTACTACAGGTCACAATTTCAGAACTGGATGATTCGAAATTACAGAGATACATAATATTCAATATCAGGCTTCTACAAAGTAAAAAAAGGTGTGTAGTTTTTTATTTTTTTTATTTTTGCATAAGCTTGGTTTGAAGGAATTCAAAGGGCATAGTAAAGCATTATTATCGGTAACTGATGCCCCGAGGAAAGAAAATGAAAACACCTAGTAAGGAACCTGAAAGCTCTAGCATGACTCATGAAGAAGAGGAAGAAATGCTACATGATATATCAAAATTACAAGAACAAGTGCAACAAATGTCACGCTCACAAAAGCTAACAGATGCTAAGATAAATGGCGTGGAATCTAAGATAAATGGCGTGGAATCTAAGATAAATGGCGTGAAAGCTAAGATGGATGATCTGAAGACAGATTTGAAGACAGACATGGCAGATTTGAAGACAGATTTGACAAATTTTCTACAAGAAATACTTACTAATGGTGAAAAGGTTGTAAAGGAAACTCATGATGTGAACAAAAGAAATGTTAATCATGATTCCATAGACTCTAATGTTGGATCGAAGACCCACCATAATCCAAAAATCGATATGAGGAAGTTTGATGGCAAGGATCCTGCCACATGGATATTACAGATGGAGCAATTCTTCGATCTCAATAATGTGCAAAACACACAAAAGGTACGTATGGCAACTTTATATTTGGAACCAAATCAGTTTGTATGGTATCAATGGCTTTGATCTCGTAAACAATTTATCACTTGGGCAATTTTTACGGAAGAATTGATAGCACATTATGAGGATACAAAAAGCAACACTTTTTTTAGCCAATTGATAAGTCTCAAACAAAAGGGTTCAATAATGGAGCACATTGAGGAGTTCCAAAAATTGAACATAAGGGTAAAAGATATTCCAGAGGAGCATAGGATTGATGTGTTCATAGGGTCTTTAAAGGATAATATCCAACATGATGTGCGCCTTTGGGAACCTGATTCATTAGAGAAGGCATTCAGGTTAGCAAGAAAAATGGAAAGCAAAATTATGGCAACTAGGAAGCATACCATTCACAACTATAAAGACGGAAGTGTTGTTGCCCATAGTCTTCCACAACCTACAAGGTTGACACCACAACAATTGGAAGAAAAAAGAGCAAAAGGGCTTTGTTACAATTGTGATAGCAAATACACAAAAGGTCATAAGTGTGCTGAGAAAAATTATTCTACATAGATTGTGAAGAGGAAGAAGAAAAGGAGCAAGAAAGGTCAAAAGAAGAGGATATATTCCAGGAACAAAGCCTAGAAGAAGAAAAAATAAATCCGACCATATCTTGTAATGCATTGGCGGGAATTACCACTCCTCAAACCATCAAGATAGAAGGACAAATCAAGAAGAAAAAGGTAATAGTGTTGATTGATTCAGGAAGCACCCACAATTTTATTCATTGTAGGGTAGCAAAAGAATTGAATTGCTTCCTATATCCAGCACCAGAGTGTCAAGTGATGATTGCAAATGGAGGAACAATAAATTGTTCTGGAAAGTGCCATAATATCAAGCTATCCATGGGAGAATATGTATTGACTAGCCCAATGCTTTCCATTCCAATGGGAGGTGCTGATGTTGTACTAGGAGTCCAATGGCTACAATCCTTGGGTACAATAGCTTTTAATTTTCAAGAACTTTTCATGAAATTTTCTGTGGAAGGAAAGGAAGTTGAATTAAGGGGTATTGCAGGGAAACCAGGAAAGATAATCAGCTCTAATGGCATGACAAAGCTTCTAAAAAAGGAGCAAAGAGGTGTAATTGCACAATTATGTTCGCTAGATGTTTCCACATTGGAATCATCTATTTCTCCAGATCTCCAAAAAGTCCTGGACAATCATTCCAAGGTATTTGAGACTCCCAAAGGTCTCCCACCTATGCGTGATCATGATCATGCTATTCATCTGATTCCAGGAAGTGTTCCTCCAAACATCAGGCCGTACAGATATCCATATGTCCAAAAAAGTGAAATTGAACGTATGGTTGCAGAAATGCTAGAGGCTGGTATAATTCAACCGAGTCAAAGTTCTTTCTTAGCTCCAGTAGTATTGGTGCACAAGAAGGATGGATCATGGCGCATGTGTCCAGATTATAGGGAGCTCAACAAGCTCACTATTAAAGATAAGTTCCCCATTCCTGTCATTGATGAATTACTGGATGAATTGCATGGATCAATTTACTTCACCAAGTTGGATCTTCGTTCGGGATATCATCAAATCAGAATGAAGATTGAAGACATTCCGAAAATGGCATTTAGAACTCATGAGGGTCATTATGAATTTTTGGTCATGCCTTTTGGCCTTACCAATGCACCTTCAACATTTCAAGGTTTGATGAATTCAATTTTCAAACCATTCCTTAGAAAATTTGTGTTAGTATTTTTTGATGATATACTAATCTACAGCAAGTCTTGGAAGGATCATGTTGAACATGTTGACAAGGTGCTACAACTATTGGAGGAGAAACAATTATATGCAAAAAGATCCAAATGTTTCTTTGGAGTCCAGGAGGTGGAATATTTGGGTCATATTGTATCTCATGAAGGAGTTAAGGTAGACCCTAGCAAAATTAAAGCCATTAAGGAATGGAAAATCCCCACATCCATAAAGCATCTGCGAGGATTTCTTGGGTTGACAGGGTATTATCGCAAGTTTGTTAAGAATTATGGGAGAATAGCAGCACCTCTAACAACATTATTGAAGAAAGATTCATTTTCATGGACTCCGGAAGCAACAAAGGCCTTTAAACATCTTAAAGAGGCAATGTGCCAAGCACCGGTCTTAGCTACACCGGACTTCACAAAAACCTTTATTGTGGAATGTGATGCTTCAGGAAATGGAATTGGTGTTGTTCTAATGCAAGATGAAAGACCCATTGCTTTTGAAAGTCGTCCAATCAAGGGAAAGTTTTTAAGCAAAGCTATTTATGAGAAGGAAATGTTGGCAATACTCCATGCACTTAAGAAATGGCGACCCTACCTAATGGGAAGACACTTCAAGGTAAAAACGGATCATGATAGCCTTAAATACTTTTTAGAACAAAGATTATCCTCTGAAGAGCAACAAAAGTGGGTCACAAAGATGTTGGGTTATGACTTTGAAATCATCTACAAAAAAGGGAAGCAAAATGTGGTGGCAGATGCACTCTCAAGAAAGGATGAGGATGTGGAAGCATTGTTGTGTGCCATTTCTATTATCCAACCAGATTGGATAAACGAAGCAAAGGAGGAATGGAAGAATGACGAAGAAGTGTGGGCACTTATTCGAAAGCTACAACAAGATTCCAGTATTTCTGATACATTTAGCTGGAAAAATGATTCGTTATGGTACAAAGATCGCTTATACCTCTGTAAGAATTCCCAGCTAAAACAAAAGATTCTTATGGAATTGCACACTTCTCCCTTAGGAGGGCACTCAGGATTTTTAAAAACTTACCACAGGGTTAAGAAGGAATTTTTTTGGGATGGCCTTAAATCAGATATTCAAAAGTTTGTGGCGGAATGTTTGGTTTGCCAACAAAATAAAGTTGAAACAATTAAGACACCGGGTCTATTACAACCTTTATCCATTCCAAGCCAACGTTGGGAGGAGGTTTCAATGGATTTTATCACAGGTTTACCCAAGTCTGAGGGAAAGAGTGTCATCATGGTGGTAGTTGACAGACTTACCAAGTATGCACACTTTTGTGCATTATCACATCCATTTAAAGCCAGTACAGTTTCTACTGCATTTATGGAAACAGTTCAAAAGCTACATGGAAACCCAAAGATTATTGTAAGTGACAGAGATCCCATTTTCACTGGAAATTTTTGGACATAATTATTTTCTTGTCTTGGTACTCAGTTAGCTCATAGCTCATCTTATCATCCTCAATCTGATGGGCAAACTGAGATAGTAAACAAATGTTTGGAAGGATATCTTCGTTGCTTTGTATCTGATAAACAGACACAATGGGTCAAATGGTTGCCTCTGGCTGAATGGTGGTATAACACTTCCTTCCATACAGCAACAAAAATGACCCCATTTATGGCACTTTATGGGTATCAACCACCATCAATCACATCATATTTAAGAGAAAATTCTAAGGTTCAGGCAGTGGAACATCACATCGAACATCAAAAACAAGTCCTCCAACTCTTAAAGGATAACCTCGTGTTGGCACAAAATAGAATGAAACAACAGGCAGATCAACATCGCAGTGAAAGAAGTTTTGATGTAGGTGATTGGGTATTCCTACGGCTACAACCATATAAGCAAATGTCCCTAAAGCAAGCTAAGAAGGATAATAAATTATCACCAAAGTATTATGGTCCGTACAAGGTGTTGGAAAAGATTGGTACTATGGCATACAAATTGGAGCTTCCTGCAGCTTCTCGATTGCACCCAGTTTTCCATGTTTCATGTTTAAAGAAGGTTATAGGTGACAAGCTCCCAGTTCAAACAATATTGCCAGAACTTGACGAGGAAGGAAAAATTATATTGGAACCAGAAGCAGTCACAGAAACAAGAACTCGACAGCTACGAAATCGATCAATTTCAGAGTATCTTATCAAGTGGAAGAACTTATCCGCTGAAGATTCCACATGGGAGGATGAGAATTTTATGCAGAAGTATCCAGAACTGCTCAAGCATTGAGGACAACACTTTTTTGAAGGAGAGGGGCATGTTGGGTCCCTATAATACTAGTGATTACCCCATTACTATTGTAGTTATACCCCTTATTTATATTGTTGTGCCCCTATTACCCCCATATTGTTATTTCTGTGCCCCATAGAATCCCTCTATTGTTATTTTTGTGGCTTTATATTATTATTGTTAGGTCGGCTGGATTATATTGTGACTCCTTAGACTCCTTTATATAGAAAGGAGGTTTTGTCATTTTTATCATCCAAGAATTGTTCATTTATGTAATGTAAAGGAGGTTTCCCCCTCGAAGAGGCTGAATTCTAAGGCATGGATCTCTCTTTTCTATCTTTTTGTGAGCTGGTTTCATAACAAAATCTCATGATCCAATCTATGATCAGTTAGAAACATCTTACTTAGCAAGCCCATTTGCTAAAAGCAAGTTCCGATTTCTCTTGATGTGTGCTAAGGAAGATAATATAAGTGCAGGTACATTCACAAGGAGCCATCAAGGTTTGTTTGATTATGGTTTTCATTGAGAAGGTAAGGTGGCAGGTTGGGTAAAGTTAGGTGATATGGCACATATTTATTCTTTTAAGAAATACCTTCAATGTTTTGTGCAAGATTTTCAAGCTTCTATCTTTTCTGTTGCACATTATTATATATCGGTTTTAATTTCTCTTATCTTTTTGTTACAGATCCGGACCAATTACGGTGGCTTCATTGGAAATATCATTACACTTTTCCTTGACCTTCTAACTGGTTAGGTTAGGAGTAGCCTTAGTTGCATTCAATTTCCCCTGCATTTCATCCACTCTCTATCCTTCTCTCCATTGAGTCCCTGCATTTATTTGTTTTATTATTGTATATTCTGCACGTTTTTTATACATCCTGTTAGTGTCAGTCATTTCTGACTATCACCAGTGATCAAATATGCTCTTAAAAGGTTGTGTTAGGCTTAAATCAAATTTTTATCATTTCATTAGGTTTTCAAAATAAAATTTGGCCACTGGCTAGTGTGTAGGCCAGTGCTACTCCCTTCAACATTCATGGTTATTATTCTTCATCATGGGCATGTCAATTTTCAAGTGTTACAAGTCATGGATCAGTGAAATTATCATATAGGTCTTGGTCTTGCTCATCACTTGTAATTGTCATCGTCATGTCAATTTCAAGCTTATAGTCATGTTTATGATCTTGAGTCCACATATAAAGGGAGTTAGCATCTTAGATAGCAAATGAAATAAATTTAAAGGTAAACGTATCATTTCAGTTCATAAAGATATTGTTTCAACCACATAACATTTGGTCTTAAAATGAAGTATGAGATCATGCCATGACATATGCCAAAAAGTGAATTTGACTCTCATAAAGGACCATACAGGAATTTATTTCACTCATTCCATTGGAATTGAGCACTAACTCACCAGAAAAAAACTATTTCAGCACATTCAACATCAAAGAACACTCTCAAAACGCGATTGGCACCCTCTCCAGACCCCTACACTGCGAATTTGGTTGGTGAGCTTCATTTTCCAAATTGCAAGTAAAAATACTTATCCCATACACACTCTACCCTTCCTCACATCCAATACACTTTCCACAACCCTTACACCCCCTTGTCCCATCATTTCCATAATTCCTACATCAAACCCTACCTCCTACACTACGATTTGGGCAGATTTAGGGCTAAAACTGTGTTTTAATTCCCTACACTAAACACCACATTATTTTTGTCATTTTCCACATCTATAAGCTTTTTAATACATCTATATAACTCCCAAATTTTTTATACTCACACATTTTCTCCCTAACCCCTTCATCCCTCACCTAAACATACTAAATCCCTATCCCCTCCTCCCTCATAAAACTCTTTTTTTCCCCTTTCTTTCACTAGGGTTTTTATTTGCAATTGTAAACAATGGAGGAAGAAAAGAAGCCATACAAAAAAGTAGGTTAAAACAAGGAGATAAATAATAATAGGTCTCAAGGGAAAGAAAGAGCAAGAGAGTCAGTCGTCTCCTCTATTAGGTCAAAGGGACATTGACAAATCATTTGCTGCACATAGGGACAATTTTTCTTCAAAATATGTTTCTGATGAAATAAAGATGAATTTTACATAAGTGAAAGAGGTTTTGTTAACCACAGACCAAGAAACAAAAACCTCATTTATTTTATTCACTTATGTTATGATTAGGGAGAAATGCCCAAAATATAGTTGCTATGGGAGAGTTGGTCAGTATTTTAGTGACAAGCTACAAACTTGGATTCTAGACAAATGGTAAAGTATTTTTGAAACCCGGAGGAGGCCTTTTTCATAATATGCCAAGTGGCAAACTGCTCTCTTACTTTTCACATAGGTATCAGCAATTGGGAGATAAGCTTTCCTCATTCAGCCTATTTGTCTGACTGTGCAATGATATGGTTTAGTCATATTTTGGAAGAGCTGATTTTGGCCAATCATAGATGAGTCTTGGTAAACGAAAGGAGGTTATTGTTCAAAACATGCCAAATAATAAAACATCTCCCATATTTTCAAAATTATTTATGGTTAGAGATATATCTCTCCATCATCCATCCCTATGTTCATAGAAATTTGACAATTTTTGGCACAATCACCTTACCAAAAGAATAGCATGGGCCACGCTGCACTTTTTTTGGAGACCTACAAATGGAAAAAACTCTACATGTTTGGATATATTTTTACCCTACATAAAATTTGGACACCTAGTAGCCCAAGTCATCAACTTTTACAAGGTGAAAATGACCAAAAACCACCTAAAAAACACCTTTTTGCTCTGTTTTTGGAGGCCATGCTACACTTTTTTATCAGTATTTGGAGAAGTCACTTTTGAGGAGATATACTTCATCATTGTCAGTTCTTGAGGAATTTATGGATAACTTGGAAAAACAAATTTCCAATGAGATATCATGAGCTCAATTTGGAGTTCAGGAAGGCCTCCAAAAGTGGCATCCAATCTCACGTTGCGCTTTTCCTCAGCCACACTACGCTTTTTCTAGATTCGCTATGCTTTTCTTCATTAGTTTGACCTAGTATGACCTTTTACCTATGGAAATGATGTAATTGATTAATCCTAATGTAAATATGATGTTATAGTGGTGTTGTGCTATACAACAACCCCCCCATTTCAATTTTTTCTTAATCTTATTCTAAGATGCTAAATAGGAAATAGGGTCCCTTTAGTTTGTGAAAAGCAATAAAACCTTTACATAGAAATAGATTTCTTTGTTTCTTGCTTTTTAAATAAAAAGTACTTCAAAAAACTTAAAAAAAAAAAAAAACAACACACATCGCAAATCGCATTCGCTTAAGGCTAAGGGACATTCAATCCGAATGATCATGTTGTGATGCAAAAGTCTCAATCGTAGAGCTTCTTAAAACAATCCATTGACAAACATGTGATGCGATAAAACTATCGCATATTGCATATCACAAATTCCAAAGAATATGTTTTAGCGGTCCATTGAAACTTTGCGATGCGATATGATTCTCGCATTCCGCATACCCTGAAAACCAAAGGAAGCTAGCCCTGAAAACTTGCGATGTGATATACATTGATCGCATATCGCAATCCCAGCGGAAACAAGTGATACTTACCTCGGGGACGCGTGATGCGATGTTAAAATATAATAAAGTGGTTCAATAATAATAAAGGGAAAACATGATCTGGGTAAGTTAAATGAGAAATTTCCCAACTCTATATGTCAGGTCATCACTAATCGCAATCATGGAAATTTAAGACTCTTGGAACATGGCACTTATAACTCCCGACTTGCGATATGCGATCACTCTTTAAATATTAAAATAATATATTGAAATCACTCATCGCAAAACCAGAAAGTTTATGGCACACATTCTAATAAGACCTTTGGAAATCTGTGATGCGATCTATTCATTGAGCATTAAAGTTTCACATCGTTGGTTACGGAAAAACATTAAAAAACAGTTATGACTGTGGTCCTTCAAGATTTCATCCTTCATGTTAATATCAAGTTATAATATGAAATATTTCACATCAAATGCTCCTGCTCTAATTTTCATCTGTACTTCTTTCAACACTATCTTTACAAGCATTAGCTTCTCTGAAAGTTTTAGCCTATCACTGTCCTCTGTTTCATTTTTGCAGTTTGAATCTGGAAGTATGCAGGCAGCCAAAATGTCAAAGAAAGCTCGAAAGATGAAAGTTCCCCCTGCAGTGGCAGAAGGACCAGAAAAAATTGTGTTGATATCGGATACTACATGTCAAGATTGTGGGAAAATTTCATGGGAAGGCATATATGATATGTTAGAAATGGAAAAGCCAAAGGTAACGGAAGGACATGCAACAGCTGATGGACCTGCAGAGTTAGAAAACACACTTGGTGATTTAGCCGACTCTTTTCTTCATCGAATAGCGGCCCGCCCAAAGGTTTTTCCATATAATGACATGGTAAAATGGGTAATTGAAAGCATCAATATAATGGACAGGATGCTCTTCACAGCTGATGGAAGAATGTTTGGATCCTTCAAGCCTGAAGACTTGAAGAAAATGTATCATTTGCCAGAGCCTCAGAAGTACTACAATAAATCATTCCTTGAAGCTTTCTCGAAGGAAAATCAAATAGAGTCAGACCCCATCAGACAATGGAGGCACTTCCCTAACAAACACAAGCACGAATCATCTAGTATGTATTTTGTGGACTCCCTAGCGTCTCCATATTGTTATGTTGCCGCTATGATGTGTAGACTATTTGGAAGCTCCAATTCTGCTAAGTTTTCCATTGAAATGGTTCCATTAATAGAAGCAACATTGAACTCTTTTGTGATGGATTGGGCTAATATCCTATCAGATAAAATGGCCATCCAAATACTTGATTATAGGAAAAACAGGTATGTTTCCACCCGAGTTGTTCCCCCATTTTATATGAGTGCCTATATAGTCAATACCATTTGTTTCAATTCCAATTTTCCCATAATGGGATGGAAGTGGACTATCTAGGACCCAACCCCTATCCATGTTTACCATAAATTCCTGTGGAAGAAACAATATAAGAAGCATTTCTACAAAATTTGTCATGGTTTCATCCTACCCATTCATCAGGCCATTTTTAACAAACCAGCTCCTCGGTTGTCCGAGGAGGATATTATTGATTTAACTTTAATTGGAAATTGGTTTGGGGAAGAATTGTTCACATACATTAGGGTTTTTGGTAGCATTATCGACCTGCATGTCCTTCCATTTTATGTCCCAGACAAATTATTGGCTAGGGAAATAACGTATCAGACAGTTGAAAAAGGGCTTACGAAAAATCTCAAAGATGCCAAGAAACATTTATGGCCTTCCTTTCTTGTTTGATGTGGCATCTATTCATTGCATGACTATAAACATGCCCAAATTGAAGCCGAGAAATCAAAGGGTTTGAACCTAGTTGTTATTCCCAAAAGACAGTATGTCCCAAATAATGTTGCTTTTAATTTTACTACTCAAGTAAAGGTTAAACCATTCGTCCATGAGAACGATGAATTTGATGACTTATTTACATTAGCAGAGACATTCACACAAATGAACCACCTAGCAAAAATCAAGCTGGAATCAGCAAAAATGGATCAATTCATCCAATACAGGACGCAAAGACTTCAAACAGTACCACTGGACTTATTGAATATTGCATCAATCATCCAAAAAACAGAGCAAAGCACGGAGCAGGATATAGATAAAACTTCTGGTGTAGCCAAGACAAGCGACAAGGCAAGTGAACAATTAGGCACAGATGTCCACATTGATCCGATATTGATCAAAGAATGGGAACAGTTTGATCAACAGATCAAAGGTCAAAGTGATACCCAAAATGTTATCACAACGGGATCCCCCTTAAGACAACAACCCATGATTCATGATCCTGTGACTGAAACACCATCCATCAAGGACTCAGCTCTAAAATAAATTGAGGTATCCTTCATCAGAGATTACATTGAGCATAGAGAAAATTCCACCGTTGAATGTGTTTTATAGCCCTAAAAACAGAGTTATAGTCAAAAGGCAACGGAAAAAGAGAAAGATAGACCAAGCATCAGCAACAGTTCCTCAAGGTGAATCCATGAATGTCATCTGGAAAGACTCAGAGGTCAATCCCTCTAAGGACTTGACCAAATTATCTCAGTTTGCATGAGCGTATACAACTGCCACGATAGATAAAGCAACTGAATTGGTCAAGGAAAAAGATTAAAAGATTAAACAACTTGAAGAACAGTTATGGGTGGAAAAACAGAGGATTGATCAGCATGCTATTGAAAGACAAAAACAGTTATCTCAGGGGTTCGAACAACTAAAACTGGCACATCATGAAGAGATCAAATCTAAGGATGAGAAAATAAAGCAGCTACAACTCTCAATGGAGCAATTCAAAGACAATCCCAAAGTTGAAGAGTTTATAAAGGAAGCCTTAGAAATAAATAATTTCTTATCTCAACAGCTAACCCAACTCTGCCAAAAGATATCTCTCATTCATCCACTATGTATCAAAACCAATGCACTGATAAATCAAGTGGTCAATTCCAGGTTGGAATTCAAGGATGCAGATGACAAAATCACAGGTTACATCTCTTGGCAAAACACAGAAAAGGGAAGGGCTGCTAAATTGCCAGTAATTGAAGAATCTCATAAGGAGATATTATTTTCAGAATGGGAGACACAACTGATCAAAGAAGAAAGAGAAACTTCAAGGGCCAGGGCAGTGATGAATAGTATCATTGAGCTGATAAATGATAACTTACACAGTGCCAATTTAATTTTTGAGTGTTCCCTAGAAAACCTTCCAAAAGAAAAAGTGTTGGAAAAGAAATGGAAGCAATATTTGAATACCAGAGAGGAGCAACTCAAAAAATTAAAAAGCCTCAATTGGGATACACATTGGTTCTATTTGGTCAAACCACATAGCCAACAAATGACAATCAAATGTCTTGCTGATGCAGCCGATCGCATGATGCCAGAACTCTCGGATGTAGTATACATAGGTCAGTTACATGCAAGGATGAGTCATCCGCTAGAGATCCAAACTATGCTCGAGATTTGTCAATTAAAGTCACAAGAGGAATAATAGATGCAATGCATCTTTTCAAAAGTTATCGCAATTATATTTTTAACATGAAATCCCATATTTTGGGAAAGGTTGTTCCAACCACCTTAAGCACTTTTTAAATAGTTTGTTTTTATTTTTGCTATAAATACCCTTTCATGTCATTTGAGAAAGGGTCCTGAAATTGTATTAAATTAGATTGAAGAAGATAGCATTTCTACACTTCTTAATTTACTTTTGTAGAAGACAAGGATCAAGGTTCAAACTTGTTGTAAAGGGATTTCAAGAGGACTTGCATTTCTGTATCTTTTTGAAGTTTTCAGAATAAGAAGAGCGAACCAGACTGTTACTTCCGTAAGAGGATTCAAATACATATGGTACTTTTATCAATGTCCTTTGTTTCATGTTATGCAATTAAACAGTCTTTTGATTCGATATTGTTGTTATATGTGAATGTTCATACAATTCTGCATTATATCACTTTTGAATAAGTTGGAATTGATATTCTAAACACATATGTTGACAATTGATGTTATTATGATATGTAATATGTTCTATATCACTTTGTTTAAAGTGATCATCATTCATGCTTAACTTTCTGTAGCCAAGTGATTGATCTTCATTAGCATTTGATTACCAGAAATCATTATAAATTGCATTGATATTGGATTACCCAGGTTATATATAGATATCTATTTGTATACTTTCATACGTTTATTTTCCAAACCATCTATCATTTTGTTATATATATTAAACACCAATTCATCAAATCACACTTTATTGGGAAACTGGTCCCATACTATCCAGTCGAAGCCACCATACCAAACGAAAAAGGAACTGCATTAAGGGCTGGACCGAGTGGTTATCCCCAATGTTGGTGCAACGATTTTAGAGGAATCAACAAGTGGGTAATTAGACTTGTTAATTTGTATTTATGTAAACTTAGGCCTCATTAAAGAAGAAAAACTCAAGTCAAAGTCTAAAAGAAGAATTTGTATTCAACCTTCTCAGTCTTAGTTGTTGGTTGAAATATTCATGGGAACTGTTCCACCACTCATGGATTCAACCCTTGAGGGTGGAGAAAATATTTATTTTGGTCTATATGTATGATTTTCTCAGTCAGAGAGAGGGGTTGGACATTTGCGGAGAGAACTCTTGTAGATTGTGCTTAAGAATTTTCAGGAATCAAAGGAGCAGTTGGAGCTATTATCTAGGAATTCATGTGCAGTGAGTTTGCGATGTTTTATTTTCTCTATTAGAGTTTTATAGTAAAGATATTCATCGTCTCTTTCCATTCCTCAGTTCTTTAGTGGTTTTCCTTGAAGTTTATAAGCATAATTCTTTGCACAAAGATCTGTTTTGATGGGAATATCATTATGTGTTATTTTATTTCTTTCTTAATGAATTCATGATGTACATGCTCATTAAGACCTCTTCTTTCTTTTAAATACTACACTACACTACACTCACAAACCCTAAGCTATCACAAAACTATTGTTACCTTTCTCCTTTATATCTTTGATGTTGTTACCCTTTTGATCCTTTGATCTAGTTACCTGGTTTTCATCCCTTGTCCAACATCAAAACCTTAAATTTTCGAAACCTACCTGAGCTTAGCATATCTAGCCTAAAATCCTTTTATATTCCAGTCAATTATTTGGTTTTGATCTCATAAAGATAGCCCTCTAGTTTGGTAGGGCTAGCCACTAAACTGGAAGCTTGGTCTGTGGTTACCTCAATCGATTCCTCTCAGCCTGGGACATTGTGGAGGATAATATTTTGTTGTCGTTTCTAGGGAATGAAATATCATATCTTCCCTAGGAAAGAACGACAAAGATCAGATCTGATTTGCTGATGGTGAACAATGATCATACACAAGAAATGCTCTGCATCATTCACCTGGTGAATCCAGTGTCAAAGAACCCAAAGGTTCAAAAATTTCATGGCAACTTCGTTGTTAAACAACCAGTAGTTTGAAGAACTTCTTGGTGATTTAAATATTTTCAAAATAGATTCAACTGCTCAAAGGTATGCTCCTATGAATTGTGCTCACATTCCTTGTTTTCAAAATCGAATTACTTGCATAGATTGGAAAACTAATTTTCCCAAATTCATAGATGGAAATGAGGATGAAGCTATTCTACATATAATGAAATTTCATTAGCATATACATAAGCTCGGGATTATGTATCATGAGGATTGTTTGATGAAAATGTTTATGTCTACCCTAGAAGGAAAAGCAAGATAATGTTATGAAGGGTTAGACCCAGGTAGCTTATACTCTCTTAAAGATTTCCATAGAGTGTTCAACGAGCATTGTGGGAAGTCTCTTTTACAAAGCTATTTTGATTATTGTGAACGTTTTATTGCATATCTTAAAATTATTGTTGATGTCGAATGTATGGATGATGAAGAGATCATTGGAACCCTCTATGAATTTTATTCCCAACAACAATCTGAAGAAGCTAATCACTTTGATACACGAGATCATACTCAGTGCACAATAGCCTCCTCTTTGATTGATGAAAAATAGATGATGAATATTGTCTATATGCCCATACAGATTCCCCACAAGAAACAATTCTGGAAGCAAGACAACACACTAATAAGCTATAGGTTAAGGGAGAAATTCATTAGGACGAAAATTATCAAGAAGAGGAGAATAATGAAAAAGAACATGCTATTTTATATCCTGTAGGTGTACACATTAGCACTATGGTTGTCGAACAAATTCCTCTTGCCAATCATCAGGTAAAGGTAATTGAGCATATCATTGAAGAATCATTTGTTTATTTGCAACAGGCTTATCCACAAGAACATCTCCAACCGATAATATTTTCTTCCATGATTAAATATTAATCAGATTTAAATGATGAAAGCCAAGTTTTGTTTCATGATTCTAATGATGAGTTGCAGTGACGTCGCCAACTTCTATGTCATATAGGTAATGATGAAGACATCCTTGTTGCATATGATCTTGCTGTTGTGTTTGATGGAATTCAACAAAATTCAGAGCCCTTATCTATTGTGGATGATGAGAATGAAAAATGGTTTGTTCTCATTCCATTTGATAGGAATGAGTTTCAAAATATAGACAAACTAGCATTGTGGAATAAGGTTTGTTTTACTGCCTTTAATCATTCAGAAGATCTTATGTTTTATGCTTTTCATGATCTTATGGTGATTTTATTGCATTCATCAGTAGAGGAAGAATTTTCCAAGTCTGTCAATATATGTATTAGATCCATTGGAAAAGTTGAGTTGCCACTTTCTTTTTTCTTCTTCTCGCTCAAGGAAAGTACAAGAATAATTCAAATAAGTAGCCATCTACTCGATTGGTTACACTGTAGGGATCATTTCACATGATTGTATATATATCTTCAGCAGGTGGGTAGTTATCATCAGGATTTGAAGCCCGAGGTGAAGGTCCTAAGATCTCGATGGTCTCCTGCCATAAGTAGGTTCCATCAATATGTTTTTATAGTCAAGTCAGTTTAGTTAGTCAATCAATTTTCAGTTTCAATTTTTGACTTTGTGCTTTGACTCCATGCCTAATGGATAAGGCTACCTAGTCTACAGTGTTATTAACACCTTCAAGGAGCTTTCGTCCCCAGTTGCAGCCAATGTTAGTGTCAGTCAGTTCTGCTTGTCACCAGTGATCAAATATTCTCTTACAAGGTTGTGTTAGGGGTATTAAATCAAATTTTTATCATTTCATTAGGTTTTTAAAATAAAATTTGGTCACTAGTAGTGTGTCTAGGTCAGTGCTACTCCCTTCAACATTCATAGTTATTGTTCTTCATCATGTTCATGTAATTTTTCAAGTGTTACAGGTCATGGATTAGTCAAATTATCATATAGGTCTTAGTCTACGTCATCACTTGTAATTGTCATCATCATGTCAGTTTCAACCTTAAGCCATGTTTATGATCTTGATTCCACATATAAAGGGAGTTAGCATCTTAGGAAGAAAATGAAATAAAGGTAAAGGTATCATTTCAGTTCATAAAGATATTGTTGCAACCACATCACATCTGGTCTTAAGATGAAGTATGAGGTCATGCCATGACATATGCCAAAAAGTGAATTTGACTCTCATAAAGGACCATAAAAGCATTTATTTCACTCATTCCATTGGCATTAAGCACTAACTCACCAGAAAAAAACCATTTCAGCACATTCAACATCAAAGGACACTCTCAAAAGGTGATTGGCACCCTCTTCAGGCCCCTACACTGTGTTTTTGGTGGGTGAGCTTCATTTTCCAAATTGCAAGTAAAAATACCTATCCCATACACACTATACCCTTCCTCACATCCAAATACACTTCCCACAACCCTTACACCCCCTGTCCCATCATTTCCATAATTCCTACATCAAACCCTAGCTCCTACGTTGCGTTTTGGGCAAATTTAGGGCTAAAATTGTGTTTTCATTCCCTACACTAAATACCACATTAATTTTGTCATTTTCCACCTCTATAAGCTTTTTAATACATCTATATACCTCCCAAAATTTTCCTACTCACACCTTTCTCCCTAACCCATTCATCCCTCACCAAAATATACTAAATCCCGATCCCCTGCTCCCTCATAACACTCTATTTTTTCCCCTTTCTTTCACTAGGTTTTTGCTTTGCAATTGTAAATAATTGAGGGAGAAAATAATCCATACGAAAAAGCAGTTTGAAAAAAGGAGACAAAGAAAATTAGGTCTCAAGAGGCAAAAAGAGCAAGAAAGTGAGCCATCTCCTCCACTAGGTCAAAGGGACATTGACAAATCATTTGTTGCACATAGGGATAGTTTTGCTTCAAAATATGTTTATGACCAAGTGAAGATGAATTTTACAAAATTGAATCATGCTTTTGTTAATATCAGACCAAGGAAAAAAAACCTCCTTCATTTTATTCAGAAGTGTTATGATTTGGGAGAAATGCCCAAAATATAGTTGCTATGGGAGAGTTGCTAAGTATCTTAGTGACCAACGACAAACTTCGATTATGAACAAATGGGAAATTATTTTTGAAAATGGGAGGGAATTTTGTTCCTAAGATTCCAAGCTACAAAAACCTCTCTCACGTTTCACACAAGTATCTGGGATTGGGAGATAAGCTTTCCTCATGTTAGTTTATTTGTGTGACTGTGCAATGTTTTGTTTTAGCCATCCTTTTGCAAAGCAGAGTGTAGCCAATAATAGATGTATCTTGGCAAACATGAGGAGGTTATTGTTAAAAAAATGTCAAGGAATAAAAACCTCTCTCATATTTTTAAAATTATTTATGTTTAGAGATATTTCACGCCACCTTGCAACCCTAGTTTTGCAGAAATTTGGCAATTTTTGGCACAATCAACTTGCCAAAAGCATAGCGTAGGCCACGATGAACTTTTTATGGAGAGCTCCAAATGGGACAAAATATACATGGTTGGATATATTTTGACCCCTACATCAACTTTCGACACCTGGAATCCCAAGTCATAATCTTTTAAAGAGTGAAAATGGCCAAAAGCAACCTAAAAAACACCTTTCTACCTTGTTTTTAGAGGTGACGCTATGCTTTTTGACCAATCTTGGGAGAAGTCTTTTTTGAGGAGCTATAATTCATCATTTTCAGTGATTTAGGTATCTATGGATAACTATATAGAAAGATATTTCGAATGAGCTATCATGAGCTCAATGTGGAGTTTAGTAAGGAATCCAAGCGTGGCCTACAATATCACGCTGCGCTTTTCCTCAGCCACGCTGTGCTTTTTCTAGATTCGCTACACTTTTTCTAGGAGGCTAATTTTCTTCATCAGTTTGACCTTTTACCTACGTATATGATGTATTTGATTAATACTAAATTAAATATGATGTTATAGTGGGTAATTAGTCTTGTTAAGTTGTTTTTATGTAAACTTAGTCCTCATTAAAGAAGAAAAACTCAAGTCAAAGTCTAAATGAAGAGTTTGTATTCAACCTTCTTAATCTCAGTTTTTAGTTGAGTTATTCATTGGAACTATTCCACCACTCATGGATTCGACCCCTGAGGGTGGAGAAACTATTTATTTTTTTCTATATGTATGATTTTCTCAGTCAGAGAGAGGAGTTGGACATCTGAGGAGAGAATTCTTGTAACTTGTCCTTGAACATTTTCAGGAAATCAAAGGAGCAGTTGCAGCTATTATATAGGAGTTCATTTACAGTGTGTTTGTGATGTTGAATTTTCTTTGTTACAGTTTTATAAGAAAGATATTCATCTTCTCTTTCCATTCATCAGTTCTTCAATGGTTTTCCTTAAAGTTTATAAACAGAATTCTTTGCACAAAGCTCTATTTTGATGGGAATATCATTATGTGTTATTTTCTTTATTGCTTAATGAATTCATGATGTACATGCTCGTTAAGGCCTCTTATTTCTTCTAAACATTGCACTAAACTACACAGAAAAACCCTAATCCATCACAAAACTATTGCTACCTTTCTCCTTTATATCTTTATTGCTATTACCCTTTTGATCCTTTGACCTAGTTACCTAGTTTTCATCACTTGTCTAGCATCAAAACCTACCTGAGCCTAACATATCTAGCCTAAAATCATTTTATATTCCAGTCAATTCTTTGGCTGTGATCTCATAGAGAGATCCCTCTCTGGTTTGGTAGGGCGAGCTACTAAACTGAAATCTTGGTCTGTGGTTACCTCCGTCAATTCCTCTCAACCTGGGGCATTGTGGAGGATAAAATTTTGGCACCGTTGTCGAGGAATGAAATATCATATCTTCCCTGGGAAATAATGACAAAGATCAGATCTGATTTGCTGATGGTTAACAATGATCAGACATAAGAAAGGCTCTGCATCTTTCATCTGGCAACTCCAGTGTTGTCACACGGAATCTGTCAAGGGTGCGGACACGACTGACCTTCCTAGAAGTCTAAGACATTCTAATGACAAACAAGACAAAATGGAGTGATCTTTCTCTAAATACACCTTTTACAACATGAAAACTACAAGTGTTTAGGCTTACCTTATTCCAAAACGCTGTTGTTGAAGTCCGTTCTTGACGATCCGGATGAGCTCCTCCTTCAAGTCAATTCCTGCAACCACAAACAATCAAACAATTACCAAGCACTTGCATTTCATATAATAAAACATATATTCAACATGCAGACCAAGGAACACATGAAATAACTCATTAACACAAGCTATTGAGAAAAATAAACCAGTTTGTATTAATAACGAAACAAAGAAACTCTTACAACCTGGCCTTGGTGTTGTGCAAATTTCTCCCAGGGTCCATCAAGGGTTTTCCTCTACTTTGACAAAGCTCACCCTCTCCCAAGTAGAATCAAGTGAAGACAATCTCTCCTCACAAAGGCTCTAATGGAAGACCTAAATCCTGCAGCATTTACCCAAAGAAAATGTATAGCTCCAACCTCTCCTCCTTCTGGCTCAATGCCTTCATTTATAGTGCTGTAAAGAGGTTATTCAGGTCCACTATCAATGGGATCATCCCCCTCTATGGGTGGGATAGCTCCCTTATTGATGGGATAAGCTCCCCCTTAATAGAGATACATGAACCAACTGGAGGCGCATCCATTTCATCAAACCGACCTCTAGAATGTTCTAGAAGTAACCACAAGTAACTTTTTCAAGATAAAACTCGCGCATTTTGCCTTTTACAGAGGGACGCACCTGTCCCTTAACATACAGAGCGTCTATGGACGCGGATTTTGTGAACATGGTCAGCGTCCCCGCAGGTAAGGCTAGAGAGAACCTGCGACCCCAGAGATAAACATGATTTTTACAAGACTTTCTCTCTTCTTTGAGTTTGAGATGGATAACAGAGGCATGAGACTTGCCTAAGAGGGTAGCATGACTTGTTGATTGGAGCCATACTAACTGTAAGTAGTCAAGGTGACATTTTTTAGTGTAACAGATTGCCCCCTAAAGTGCGAAGCCTGGAATAGAATAGGGTTTTGTAATTCTAGGAAGGGTGAAGCGCTTTATCATTTCAAGGATTGCCTTGTGGATGGCCTGGTTGGAACCTGCAATTTTCAACACAAAATACATGGATAAGATTATATCATCACTGAGGTAGGCATTCCCATACTCAGATTCAAAACTTTAACTAATGGACTAACTACTCTGATACAGGAATGATCTTGCAGTACATCATTTTTATAGACTTTTGTAGACACAGTATGGACGCAGCCATCTGTTTATGATTAGTCTACATAGATAATGAATACAAAACTCCTCGCAGCCTGGATGGTAGAAACTAGATCCAGGGTCTTCACTTCTACTTCTCGAATTGGTACGATTCTAGCCATGTGATTAAATGATTCGATGTCGAACATGGTAGAAACCACTTGATTACCAGTCAATGATGTAAACTGTTAACAAGCGTGAGAGAAACCACCAGTAATGTCAATGGTTCTCAAAGTACCAAGCACAACCCGTGAAATGTGAATAGATGTTTTGATGTCGAACACTTCACGGAATCCTCTGATCGAAAGTCAATGATGTAAACTGACGTCAAAGGCGAGAAACCTGCCATTGATGCATGCAGACTTCAAGGTACTGTCGATTCCTAAGTCATCTTTCTAGATAATGTGTCGATGTCGATAGAAAGCGACCCGTTGCAGGCAAGCCTGCAACACGAAATCATTGTTCAAGTTGAAGAAATGTTGCTGTAAGGACTGACTCAGGGATGGTCAATGGATGACAAGTATTTTGCAGATGAAAGTTTTGCTTGCAGACCTCTTGAACACATAACGACACAACAGATGGTTTGGTGACGAATAACTCAAAGTTGATCCCTGAACCCGGTTAAAGATTTTCAAAGTGATTTAGTCAACTGTGAGGTAAAAGATTTCCCAACCCAGGTGAATGAAAAGTGTCGTGTTCAAGAGCGGTAATAAAGTTTCTTCTGAGGCAAAAGGTGACAAATAGGTTCATTCTTCTCTTTTTTCCCCCACCATTTCTGGCAAGTACCTCTTTATTTTTAACAAGCTTGAGGAGGATAACATATGCTTGATTATAAGCTCATCCTTCGGACGAGTCCAACCTAGTTTAAATGCGAACCCTAGGAAGGAGTGGTTCGTTCCTGTTTGTAATTGAACAGGTCCTTTACTGTAAAAGTTTAACGAGCCCAGTATAGGAGAAACTCGGCGTTTTTCAATTTTAGAGAGTCTGAAAAACTTAAGGAAACTCCACGTTGAACTTTTTCGTATATTTGTGTCCCTCAAGCCCGAAAAAGTATAAAATAATACCTGGGGGAACCGCTTGATCTTGCGACCAAGGAGTACTTTCATAATAGTATCGTTGACCTGAAAAGTAAAAAGCGATCAAAGACACGTCGTTTTATTTCCTTATCGAGTTTGAAACGACAAAAACCCGGCAATCTTTTCCTGATTTTACGGTCAGAAAAGAGCTAAAAGGGGACCGTCTTTTAATTCCGTTTTAACGAGTGAAAAAGAAACACTCGGCGATCTTTTCATGTTTTAGGAGTCAGAAAAGGGCTTAAAAGATGACTCTGAAATTTTGTTTGTGAAAAATTACAATTTCCCTTGAAATCCCTTCGTCCTGCACAAAAGCGACACATTACTCATACCTGTTTAAAATAGGCAAAAATACATTTGAAAACATCTTTTCATGGTAAAAAATGAACTAATTCATCCAAAAAACCTATAAAAAGACCTTTTACCATGTCATTTTTACCGTTTCACTGTTGAGGTTGAAAAAGGAGCTTTTGACAAGAAACTTCCCGTGGTTGCTGCGGAAAATCTGACCGTCGGAATCGAACGCCGCTTCACCGAGGTATTTTACACATCCCACTCTTCATTTTTATCCGTTTAGTTTTTTGTTTTTGGTCTCTGTTTCATTTTTTGGGGGGGTTTTGGGTTCAAAATGCGCCCCTCGGCGGACGCAGGTGCCCTTCGGGTGAGCCGCGTCCCCCGACTTTTTCTCACACGGGAAAAAGGTCTGGGGACGCAGTCCGCCTTCAGGCGAGCTGCGTCCGGACGCCCTGTGCTAAAAAGCCGGGGTGCGTCTTCCGCAAAGGGCGCATTTCAAAACCCTAACTCTCTCAAAAAACCACCAAATTTTCTCAAATTAATTTCTAATTGACTCTTTTGATGTGCAGGGCCCAAAACATGTTAGACTGGAGAGAGAGAGAGCACGTAGAAGACGATGAAGCTGCGATTAACCACCAACCCTCTCTGGATGCCTTAAGAACATGTGGATTGTACAAATATTGGACCATACCGGGCATGAGGGGCCAGGTAAGATTTTTGGAATGGCTAGTTGAGCGATGGAACGTTCAAGATCAATGCTTTTACATTGGAGGGCACCAGCTCGAGATAGAGCCCTCGGATGTATACTTTCTCACTGGCTTGCCAAACAGAGGTGAGCAACTCAACCTTGCGGGGACCAGGCCGGGTGGCCAATCCCTTGATGATCTCCGCGAGGAGTGGTGCAGACCAGGGACTCGCCATAAAAAGGGCGTGGAGATAAAGCACATCGCTCTGGCGGAACTTAGAGTTATTGCATTTACGGTCACTAGGATTTGTGGCGCGGCCGCCTTGCACATTGCTTCCGGATCCCAAATGCGGATGGCAGTTGACTGTTACCAAGGCACCATCTTCAACTGGTGCGAAGCTGTGTCGGCTCATATGAAGAGCCAACTAACCAAGGCAAAGAACGGACGACTAAAGACTTTTGGATATGGGCCTCTAGTCGTGAGCTTTGCCTTGGAGAGAGTTCCTATGCTGATCCCTCAGCAACTCACTGTTGATGACTTGGGTCCTCGGGAGCCAAAGCTTGTTCGATGGGTTGCGGTGATGGCCCGGCATCCTGACGAGGGTGCTGCAGTGGTTCGATTCTCTGACAGTTACTTCGACTGGCTAGAGGGCCAGCTTTTTGTGATACAAGACTTTCCATATGCCGGAATGGATTTCAGAGGTGATCCGGACATGGTTCTTCCACAGGGAGAACAATGGGATGACAGAGGTACTTTCATTTTCACAAGTTTTTTAATTATGTATTTTTTATTTTTCATATATATCGTCTCAACGTAACAGTAAAATTTTAAAAATGCAGATGTTGGACCACAGCGTCCAGCCAATCTCCGGCCTTACGACAGACGACATCCAGCTGCACCGGCACCGGCCTTACAGGATGCGACAGCAGAAGTACTAGCCGATTTGGAGCATGATCTAGAGCGTCTCACGGCAGATATACCTGAGACTACTATGGATGACATTCCAATGAGGCTTCAGCGCTTCGTGGTTGCAGTCCCTGGACCGTTTAGGAGATTTCTGCGCAAGATAGCCCGCGCAGTGGTGTCGTACAGAGAGCACCACCAGTGATTGACTAGTCACTTTTGTAGTCACATGTGACATTTTTGACTTTTTGCACTATCATTTTGCCGATCATAAGGTGTGTTAAACCTATGATCGAAGACGATGTATATATTTTTGGACACACTTCTATCTATATCTATATATCACTATTATCGGCTTATCTTGTTTAACATGTATGATGAAATGTCTTTAAATTTACTTGCATGATTATTATAAATGTCTGTCCAACACTTGAGAAGCAATTGCATCTGCTAATGTATTCAAAGACCTTGGAATATGTTGATATTCAATGTAATCAAATTCACGTTCCAAGAGACGCACTCTCAAAAACAACCTTAATAACACAGGATTTCTAATGGCATAAACTCTATTAAGCTGTAATACAACAAGTTCAGAATCTAACCTCACTATCAAACGTCGAATTCCAAATGAAATAGATTCGGATAATAATTCAACCACTGCACTGTATTCTGCAATGTTATTCGTTGTTTGACCGAGGCTTACCCCATGCATAGAAACTAACTCGTCAGAGGGCGAATAGATAACCCAAGCTGCGGAAGAGATATTCCGTGTACTACGACAAGCACCATCAGCAAATCCAATGTATGTTTGGAGAGGCGTCGACATCTACAATATCAAGAGTAAAACCAAGATGAGCCAAAATAATGACGAAAAACCACACTTGCTAAGCTAAGCACACTGACTAAACTAACACACTTGCTAGCTAGAAAGGAAATCTAACCTATCTAAAAATTTCTCCATCCACCATTTTAAGCATAATACCTCTTTAGGTAAAGTCCATTTCTGGGTTTGCCCAAAGAGTCCCCATCAAAATCAACTAACTCATAAGCCCCTTTTGCTAGCTTTCGCTTTACAATGTAGGGCCCATGCCACATGGGAACGAATTTTCCAGCACCTAGCTTATCGTTTGCTTGATCATATAATAGTACTAGGTCTCCTTCCGAAAAACTTCGAGGGGTTACATTTTTATCGTACTGAGCTTTCATTCGTTTCGCGTGAGTCTCGATAGCTAAAGTAGCGTCACGTCGAGTCTCATCTAATTTAGCTAAGTATAACAACCGTTTCTCCTCTTCGGAAGTAGCTGGAAGTAATTCGACAGCCATTTGAAGTGATGGGATTTCGCACTCAATAGGTAACACAGCTTCTAAGCCATAAACTAGCTGAAAAGGGGTGAAACCTGTTGAATTTTTCACTGAAGTTCGATATGCCCATAGTGCCGAAAATAACATGTTATGCCAATTCGTTCGATGGATACCAATGATCCGTCGAATCATGACGACTAGAACTTTGTTGATTGACTCAACCAAACCGTTGGCTTGCGGATAATAAGGTGTAGAGCTATCGTGGCGCAAACCAAGCTGGCTTGTAAGTTCAGTCATCATGACATTTCGAAAATGGCTTCCATGGTCCGTAATGATTGCTTGTGGGACACCAAACCTAGTTATGATATGATTGAATACGAAAAGTGCAGCTGTCTTGCCGCTTGCGTCGAATGTAGGCATCGCCTCGGCCCACTTAGTAAAATAATCAACCGCAAGGATGATATACGCATGCCCCCCGGCCGAGTGAGGGTTACAAGTAATAAAGTCAATGCCCCATTTGGCGAATGGACCAGCGGCAATTATAGGGTGGAGAGGAGCAGGTGGAGCGCGCATCTTGCGATCAAACACTTGACAGTTGTGGCATTTTCTGACGGCAAGGATACAATCTTTAAACATAGACGGCCAGAAATAGCCAGCGCGCAACACCTTCTGAGCTGTGGCATACCCAGACATATGACCGCCACATGCTCCAGAGTGACAATCATTCAAAACTCTCTCAGCCTCATCGTGAGTTAAACAACGTCGAAAAACTAAGTCTGCCCCCAGGCGATAAAGTGTATCTCCAATAATTCTGTATTGCTGGGATTGAAACCGAATTTTTCGACGGTTTTCCTTGGAAGCTTCAGGCCGAAAGGTTTGGGTTTGGAGATAGATGATTATATCCCCATACCACGGATCTACAGTGCTAATAAGAAACAAAGATTCGTCCGCAATGGACTCCTCTGCCACAGTCTCTGTGTCAGCACTCGGGAAATCACACATCAATTCCGCGAAGACTAAAGATTTCTTAGACTTGGACTTCTCAAACTCCAAGTCGAACTCTTGCAGGATGACGATCCATTTAGAGTACTTGCCCCCTAGCAGTTGTTTTGTCAAGATATAAATCATAGGGTTGCAATCCGAAATAACAGTAGTTTTGCGGAGAAGAATGTAGTGACGAAAACGCTGGACAGCTTGAACGGCTGCCAGGGCCAATTTCTCCACATGCGAATATTTTAACTCAGTTGGATTTAAGGTTCTGCTAAGGTAATATATCACATGCTCTGCCTTGAATTCATCTTCTTGAACTAACACCATTCCAATGGTGGAATGCGAAGCTGCGAGGTATAAGAAGTAGTCCTGGTTGTAGTTGGGAGGATGCAATAACGGTGCATGGGTCAACGCGTGTTTCAGTGCATCAAAAGATTGTTGAGCAATCTCGTCCCAAAAGAATTGTACGTTCTGTTTCAACAACCGTGTAAAACCTTTAGTGACCTCGGCGTAGTTAGGGATGAATCGGCGTAAAAAGTTTGCTTTCCCTTGCAAACTTTGGAGTTGGCGCAAACTCGAAGGAGGAGGCAATTGGATGATAGCCTCGACTTTCGAGGGATCGACGCGAATGCCGGTTTTGGAAACAACAAATCCCAGCAATCGACCTGTTTCTATACAGAAAACACACTTGTGGGGATTCAACCGAATTCGATAATGCCTACACCTCATAAAGATTGCTCGTAAATGGACAAGGTGATCAGCTCGGTGTAAAGAATGAGCAGGCAAATCATCGAGATAGGGTTGCACAATGTGCTTGATGTCATGAAATGCATAAGACATGGCCCGTTGAAAAGTAGCACCGGCATTCTTAAGGCCAAAAGGTAATTTGCAATAAGCAAATGTCCCCCATGGACAAATGAATGCCGTTTTTGGTTGATCGGCAGGTAGAATATTGATTTGATTATACCCGGAGAAACCATCCATGAAGGAAAACATCTCACTTCCGGCACAATCATCAATAATTTGATCGATATAAGGCGTAGGATAGTTGTCTTTTGGACAAGCTCGATTGATATCCCTATAATCGATACAGATTCTTATTGTTCCTTGTTTTTTATTGACGGGAACAATATTCGATACCCAATCCGTTAACGGGATCGGATAAATGAAACCTGCTTTCAACAGCTTTTCGACTTCGGCTTTGATTGCAGCTGCTTTTCGAGGGTGAATCTGACGCAACCGTTGCCGAATGGGTTTAGCATCCGGGTAGGTTTTGATTTCATGAACAACAATGGCAGGATCGATTCCTGGCATTTCTTCGTAGGACCAGGCAAACACGTCGCGGAATTCTTGGAATAGGGCCTTGTAAGTTTCAATTTCTTCGTCAGTACATGCGGCACCTATATGAATGTTCTCCTTGATTCCGGGCTTCACTGAAATATCAATGGGAATAGTACGAGAAATATTCCCTAAATTCAGCTCTGAATCAGAATGTTTCGTTGGATCCTGAGCGTCTTTGACATATTCAGCGGTAAAGATAGATGAAAAATCATTTTCAAAGACATCATCCTTAGGTAAAAACGAAGATCTGTGATGGAGATCTTCCCATGGTAGATCATCTACACTTAGGATTTCGCGAAGTTGTTCGTCAGATGACACTTCTTCGGGAAACGTTATCCGTTCTAAGGGTGAGGTGAAAAGTGACTCTTCACTGACCACATTCATTTGGTCGGTTGAATGAAAGTCGGTAAAAGACATAAGAGCTTCATAAGCAATCTCATACGGACTCAACGGCATAACATCACCGAGTGAGTCTAGCTCAGAGTCAGAGGGAACATACCAAGGATCATCATAAATAATGTTTTCTGACGTGATCATATGAATTGTTGCGAACGAAGGGTCTGCATTGAGTGGAGGGAGAGGAAAAGTTCCCAGTAAACCGGAATCCTTAACTAAACCTACACCAATGTCCCTATAAGGGATTGTCGTTTTACCAACATGCTGGATAGTTTCTAAAGAGGTTGGGTCGGATGAAAAGTATGTCAGCTGATCAATAGTCACGATCTTACCGTTATGTGGAAACTTAATGACTCTGAAGACCGATGAAACGACCGCTGTCATAGCATATGACCAACTTCGACCCAAAAGAAGGTTGTAGTCTAGAGGGGCATCAACCACTTCCACATCCAGACTAACGGTTTTACCTTCGACCCCTATAGGCAATTCTTGTAGAATACCAAACGGACGGAACCCACGGCCATCAAAGGCCTTAAGGATGGTGGGGGATTGGTTCAACGAAGGAGAACCAAGCGATCTCCAACATTGAATCGACATAATACACGTAGAAGCTCCCTCATCAATCACAGTCCGATGAATAGGCCTGTTTTTGACTATCACTGGAATTTGGAAAGCCATTTGATGGGGGAGACGCGGTGTACTACTTTCTAGATCAAAGATCATTAGGTTCGGGTCCTGAACATCGACAGCTCCAATAGCCGACAAAAGCAATTTTCGTTGCGCTGGACATGATTGCAGCACTTCGAGTGCCGACATTGCTGAAGGTGAAACAGCTAAGTCTTCAACAATGTTGTAATTCTGGGCTGCTCTCGCATGTGGATTGAAAGCAGACCTTCGAAGTACACCCTTGGCGGGCGGCTTAATCACTAAGTCTGGGTTAGGTTTTTCGATCTGTAGTGGATCGGAACCAGGAGCTGAGGTTGATGGGTTAGAGTTAGAAGATTCTGCTTCTTTACCATCAACAGGAGCCTTACTACCATAATCTTGCGATCGAGTCGCAATCCTGACATGAGACATCATCAAAATGGGTTCTTCACTGGCATTCGAAGAAGAACCTATCATCTTATTTTCCTGCTCGGGGAATGGATTCTTTAACACAGCAGGAGTCGGAGAACCTTTAACTATTTTCACTACCTCGGCCCGATGAGGGCAGTCTCTCGTAAAATGATCTTCTTCACAAATGAGACAAGGATAACGAGGTTTGCGCTTTTCGTCATTAGTTTCCGACTTTTCCGTTTTCTCCTTTGGAGCCTTGTCTGCTTTAGCCTTCTTCTTTCCTTTCTTCTTTCCACCGTTTTTGGATTTGGCCGTAGATGACTCTACAGCGTGAATGTCGGCGGTAAGTTCAGGAGGAGAAGACTCTCCTGTCGGAGAATCAGGCAAAGTGATAATTGGAGTATTGGAGGTCTTGGAAGACTTCTTCTTACTCTTCGTAGTCACGATACCGATCATACCATCAGCGGCATGAGATCCCGAAGGAGCAGCAGCGATTTGGTTTGACTTTGGAAGATCCGGAATTTTCTCGTGTAACGTACCCGACTGAGTGTAAACTAAGTCAAGGTATTGTGCCTGAGCAATGACTTGCTCCTCAGTAACTACGCCGGCCTTAGCTACATCTTCAGTAATTCTTGGTAATAATGATTTTACAAACCATTCAGCTAAAATTTGGTCCGGGATAAAAACTTTCACTAATCTCCTTCGACGTCTCCACTCATGGATGTGATCAGAAATGTACGTGGATGTCGATTGTTTTAGCGAAGTTAATAATTCCGTACCATTATCGTATCTGACTGGTAACTGAAAATGAGTTAAGAATGAAGTAGCTAACTGGCTAAAGTTGTAAAAAGAAGCCCGTGGCAACTCAATGTACCACTTGGCTGCGAGACCAATGAGTGTACGCTGGAAAAGACGTAAGCGGATAGAATCATCTGAGATGGAATTTGATGCACACCAGAGGTGGTAAGTCATCACGTGATTAGACGGATCCTCTCCAGACTTACCTTCGAACTTGGGTATATCGCTGGGCAACTTATTTGGCATTGGCGGCCAGAACGGAAGATATTGAATTGGATCGTTCGTTAGGCGCGTCAAGTCGGGTAAATCTAAAGTCGCAATAAATGGTAACTGCCGGTTAGGATCTCGGAAACTCTGAGTCACAATACCAGCCCCAGGAGGAGGATATCCAGGATAACTAGGAACAGGATTCGCATTGGGGATATTATATCCTCCTGGAAAACCAGGATTAACCGGACCGTACTGGGGTTGTTGAGGTGGTTGATAATTGTACCCAGGATACGGTTGATACTGGTAAACCGGTTGTTGGGCAGCTTGACCAGGTTGATACTGTCCCTGGTACGGAGGTTGAACAAATTGAGGTTGAGTAGTAACAACCGTACTTGTACCAGGTTGACCTGCAGGCATCTGGACTGTGGTTTGAACCGTGGGTCCAGACAACGGTACAGATGTCTGAGGAACGGTTACAGGGACAGTAGAAACCGGAGCTGCCGATACTCCAGATGTAAGCATGGTAGATGAAGCGGTAGCTGCTGCAGCCGTGTGAGGTGGAGTACTCGGTGCAATTGGCGGCTGAGTAACTACAGAAGTTACAGGGGTCTGAACACTTGACTGGACAAGTTGCGGTTGCTGGGGTGGACCAGGAACTGCAGGTTGTCCTGCTTGAGGTACCGACTGTATACTTGGTTGCGACATCTGTTGACCCTGTGACGGATCCCATGTTAACATTCCAGGGTATTGACTCGTAACAGGTTGAGGATACTGAGATCCATAGCCGTATTGAGGATAGGGTTGATAACTGTAAGGTGTAGTCCCATAT
Organism: Pinus tabuliformis; assembly: GCA_031772625.1. Classification (NCBI taxonomy): domain Eukaryota; kingdom Viridiplantae; phylum Streptophyta; class Pinopsida; order Pinales; family Pinaceae; genus Pinus; species Pinus tabuliformis. The sequence continues at coordinate 1,137,580,175 of CM062809.1, read as the reverse complement.
GATTGCCCTTGAGGTGGTTGATAACCTTGACCAGGGTATTGACCCGTAGGTTGATAACCTTGAGGTAAATACGAATACTGGGGTTGACCTTGACCTTGAGGTTGGTATCCTTGAGGTTGATACCCTTGGGGTTGCCATCCTTGAGGTTGCCATCCTTGAGGTTGATACTGATACTGAGGTTGACTTTGGGGTACGTATTGAGGCTGGGGTTGATACCCTTGGGGTTGATACCCTTGAGGTTGCCCCCCAGTCACAAATGAAGTACCTTGAGGTTGCCCCCCAGGCATTAACGAAGGTTGCCCCCCAGGCGGTAATTGGCCACCTTGAGGTTGGTTAATGGGAGTTGAACCTGACATCATATAAACTTCACCTATACTCAATGGTACATTACCACTGTTTCCAACTAATAACCCATGATCAACAGGTTGAGGAGATGCTCCCGCAAAGGTACCAGAAAGTGACTGATACCCAGTAGGAACAGAAGGACCGCCATGTAAAAATGATTCAGGACTTTGCGAAAACACAGACGACTGACCAGACATATTTACAGGAGAATGAATTCCTCTAGGTGGAACCGGAGTACGAGGTGTAGAAAAACCTACTGAGTTGTCTAAAAAATTGGTTAATGCAAGGTACCAAGACTCACTTCTAGGAGGACTGTAAAAGATGGATTCACGCTCCCTTAGATCAAGGGTAATTAGATCTTCAGAATCAGAAACGCCTATTTCTTCCTCTGGAACAAGTTCTTCTATAGCAATTAATCCAACAGGAAGATTTTCGGTGATAATTCTTTCTATTCTTGGTGAATCAGGAACACTAGGAGTTGGAGTAACAGGTTCTGAAATTTCAGGTTCTTCGCCTGTTTCACTGGCAGATGAAAAACTACCAGCAAGCTCGGAAACTGTAACAGCTTCGGGATTGTAACCTGTTTCTAATCTTTGGTAATCTGGATGGACTACCAAAGAAGATTCTCCTTCTTCAGGTGAACCTACTCTACTGCCACTAGGAGGAGTTACAAGGACCTTTAACCCTTCTAAATGACCCGGAATGTTTTCAGGAGATTCACCCCGCGATTTACGGAGTTTTCTTAACAAATCTATCCCGGTAACAATCTCAGGAGACTTGCCCCGAAGTCTACGGGACTGTCTCGGTAATTCCGCCACAATTAAAGATTTTAACTACAACACACGAAATCAAAGTAAAAAATTTCAAATCAAACCACCTAAAGTCTTCTAAAGAACCAATCAAATTTGAAGCACACGCCTAAATAATCTAGAGCGTCAAACCACACACAAACAGTAGTCTTCCGGACCAAAAGCGCTAGTTGGTGATTAGGCCCAACCTCGCAGGATTCAGTACAGAAATAGTGGGTGGAACAGTTACCCCGGCAACCTGCTTAATGAATAGACTGGACCAAGTTCCTCCACTTTAACCGTCTCGAAGTGAAGCGAACCCCCCAGAAAATCCAAGTGAGTATAACCGACGTCTGCTCCAGGTACAGTGGGACCTTCCCTCCACCGTCACCTTGGGTAGAATCCTAGATATTATGGCCACTAAGGTTACCAATCACAACAATTACACCTGGGGGAACAGTCTAAACTCCGACAGCACGCAAGGGCAGAGTAGCAAGCTCCAATCCCCTTACCGGCTCCTTGACAACAATCCAAGGTTTACCGATAAGTGACCCCTGGCTCCTCGACAATGGTTAATCCGAGGTTTACCGTTTGTAATACGTACTGCCTGGCGTCGTTCCCAACGAGGGAGGAATGATCCCCTCACTGGTTCGGACACGAGCTCGTGTTTCTCCTTTAAGAGGAGCTTTCCCAGAATGTAACTGAAACAATTGGATTTGTTCTACTCAAGATAGACTATCTGTTTGGTTTTGTAGTCTTGGAGAGTTAAGTACTCACCTACTCCAAGACCCTAGCCTAAGCTATGTTGGTGCTTCAGAGCCCTAGAAAAATAAAGATTACTAGATTGATTTTAATTTAAGCGTTACTTTTAAGGTTGTTTCTTAAGTCAAAAGGTGATGGAAGTGAAACTAGTGGTATGTTGACTCGACTCGAAACCACTACAAAATGCACCTAAAATGATTTATCCACTACTTTACTTTTTCGATGAATTGCTTAACTAAAAAGTTGAGAGAATGCAATCCTTATAAAAGCAACTTTTTAATTGAAGACAATCAAAGAAACAATTCGTTTTTCTTTTCCAAGCATAAAAACATAACTTCTCTTTACATGCACGAAAAAACTCTTTTCTTCTTTTGAAAACAAAAAGCTACTTGAAACAAGACTTTTTAAGAAGATGTTTTTGTATTTTTCTTTTAATAAAGCAAATAAATCTAATATAACCAAAAATCAATCTTAACAACTCTTAAAATCTATGAAAATGCACTCATAAGCAAACTAAAGGCAAATTTACTCTAAGCAATCTTAACGAGGCCAAAACTAACAATGATTATTTCTAAGGTGTTTTACTTGATCACAATCAAATCAAGGACTAGCTTATTGCAGAACCAAAAACTAGTCAAAACAAAATTCTAATCTTTTTGTCCTTTTTGAAAATGGAAATCAATACTTTAAAAACAAGCAATTCGAAATTTGACCCAAAACAACTCAAATGACAAGTTGCTCAAACAAGGAGACTTTACGGCAGGCTCAACTTCTAAGAAGGTTGACTAACCAGAGATATCTAAGGCTGGACAACTTTCTAAGCTCAAAGTCACTACAAAGCCTTACCAAAAATCAAACCCTAGGTCTAAACTTCGTTGAAAACCACTAAAACACTCAAAGCTCACAAAACGAGTTCAGGTGAGAATTCTTGACAGGGTACTAAAGGATCTGGGCGGAAAACACTAAGAAAAAACAAAATCTAAAAGTAATTTAAGGCAAAAATGAAATTTTCTTAACTTTTACAGGAAGACGCAGGCCAGCAGTTGTCACAGGTGCGGCCCCGCACTGTGCAGTCGACAACAGCGCGTCCAAGGACGCACTGTGCAGCACACAGAGACTGCGTCTTTCTGGAAAAAGGAAGAAAAACTAAAGCCAACTAAAGCTACAGCTAAGCCACCCAAATACTAATTCTCACAGTCAAAAACCAGAAAATAAAAATGATTTTCTCAAAGCAAAGTTCATATAAAGGAAAAGACTCTCTCATTAATGGATTCCCCAGTGGAGTCGCCAATTTGTCACACGGAATCTGTCAAGGGTGCGGACACGACTGACCTTCCTAGAAGTCTAAGACATTCTAATGACAAACAAGACAAAATGGAGTGATCTTTCTCTAAATACACCTTTTACAACATGAAAACTACAAGTGTTTAGGCTTACCTTATTCCAAAACGCTGTTGTTGAAGTCCGTTCTTGACGATCCGGATGAGCTCCTCCTTCAAGTCAATTCCTGCAACCACAAACAATCAAACAATTACCAAGCACTTGCATTTCATATAATAAAACATATATTCAACATGCAGACCAAGGAACACATGAAATAACTCATTAACACAAGCTATTGAGAAAAATAAACCAGTTTGTATTAATAACGAAACAAAGAAACTCTTACAACCTGGCCTTGGTGTTGTGCAAATTTCTCCCAGGGTCCATCAAGGGTTTTCCTCTACTTTGACAAAGCTCACCCTCTCCCAAGTAGAATCAAGTGAAGACAATCTCTCCTCACAAAGGCTCTAATGGAAGACCTAAATCCTGCAGCATTTACCCAAAGAAAATGTATAGCTCCAACCTCTCCTCCTTCTGGCTCAATGCCTTCATTTATAGTGCTGTAAAGAGGTTATTCAGGTCCACTATCAATGGGATCATCCCCCTCTATGGGTGGGATAGCTCCCTTATTGATGGGATAAGTTCCCCCTTAATAGAGATACATGAACCAACTGGAGGCGCATCCATTTCATCAAACCGACCTCTAGAATGTTCTAGAAGTAACCACAAGTAACTTTTTCAAGATAAAACTCGCGCATTTTGCCTTTTACAGAGGGACGCACCTGTCCCTTAACATACAGAGCGTCTATGGACGCGGATTTTGTGAACATGGTCAGCGTCCCCGCAGGTAAGGCTAGAGAGAACCTGCGACCCCAGAGATAAACATGATTTTTACAAGACTTTCTCTCTTCTTTGAGTTTGAGATGGATAACAGAGGCATGAGACTTGCCTAAGAGGGTAGCATGACTTGTTGATTGGAGCCATACTAACTGTAAGTAGTCAAGGTGACATTTTTTAGTGTAACAAGTGTCAAAGAATCCAAAGATTCAGAATTTTCATGGCGACTCCGTTGTTCAAAAACCAGTAGTTCCAAGAACTTCTTGGTGACTTAACTATTTTGAAAATGGAATCAACTGCTCAAAGGTACACTCCTATGAATCATGTTCACATTCCTGGTTTTCCAAATCAAATTCCTTGCATAGATTTGCAAATTAATTTGCCCAAATTCATAGATTGAAAAAAGGATGAAGTTATTGTGCATCTAATAAAATTTCATTCCCATATACATAAGCTCTGGATTAAGTTTCATGAGGATTGTTTGATGAAAATTTGTATGGATACCCTACAAGGAAAATCAAGATCATGGTATGAAGGGTTAAACCCGGGTAGCTTATACTCTCTTAAAGATTTCCATAGAGTGTTCACCGAGCATTGTGGGAAGTCTCTTTTACAAAGCTGTTGTGATAATTGTGAAGGTTTTATTTCATATCTTAAAATTATTGTTGATATTGAATGTATGGATGATGAAGAGATCATTGGAGCCCTCTATGAATTTTCTTCCCAACAACATTCTAAAGAAGCTAATCACTTTGATACACGAGATCATACTCAACACAGAATAGCCTCATCTTTGATTGATGAAAAAGAAGATGATGAATATTGTCTAGATGTCCATATTGATTCACCAAAGGAAAAAATTCTGGCAGCAACACAACACGTTGATAAGCTAGAGGTTAAGGAATAAATTCAACGGACTAAAAATAATCAAGAAGAGGAGAATAATGAAAAAGAACAGGTTATTTTAGATCATGTGGGTGTACACATTAGCACTATGGTTGTCGAACAAATTCCTCTTGCCAATCATCAGGTAAAGGTATTTGAGCATATCATTGAAGAATCATTTGTTGATTTGCGGCAGTATTATGATCCACAAGAACATCTCCAACAGACAATATTTTCTCTCATGATTTAATATCAATCAGATTTGAATGATGAAAGCCAAGTTTTGTTTCATGATTCTAATGATGAGTTGTAGCGACCTTGCTAACTTCTATGTGATCTAGTTAATCATGAAGACATCCTTGTTCCATATGATCTTGTTGTTGTGCTTGATGAAATTCAAGAAAATACAGATCCCTTATCTATTGTGTATGATGAGAATGAAAAACAGTTTGCTCTCATTCCGTTTGATAGGAATCATTTTCAACATATAGACAAATTAGCATTGTGGAATAAGGTTTGTTTTACTGCCTTTAATCATCTAGAATATCTTATGTTGCATGCTTTCCATGATCCTCTGGTGAGTTTATTGTAGTCATCAGTGGAGGAAGAATTTTCCAAGTTTGTCAATACATGTATTGGATGCATTGGAAAAGTTGAGTTGCGACTTTATTTTTTCTTCTACTTGCTCAAGGACAGTATGAGCATAGTTCAAATAAGTAGCCATTTGCTGGACTGGTTACACTGGAGGGATAATTTCACATGATTGTATATATATATTTAGCAGGTGGGTGGTTATCATCAGGATTTGAAGCTCGAGGTGAAGGCCCTAAGATCTCAATGGTCTACTGCCATAAGTAAGTTTTGTTAGTATGTTTTTATCGTGAAGTTAGTTCAATTAGTTAGTCAATTTTCAGTTTCAAGTTTGATCTTTGTGTTTTGACTCCATGCCCAATGGATAAGGCTAGCTAGTCTATGGTGTTCTTGACATAGGTCTCCAAGGAGCTTCCATCCCTAGCTGGAGCCAATTTTAGTGTCAGTTAGTTCTACCTGTCACCAGTGATCAAATATGCTCTTACAAGGTTGTGTTAGGGGTCTTAAATCAATTTTTTATCATTTCATTAGGTTTTCAAAATAAACTTTGGTCACTGGCCAGTGTGTTTAGGTCAGTGCTACTCCCTTCAGCATTCATGGTTATTATTCTTCATTATGGTCATGTCATTTTTCAAGTGTTACAGGTCATGCATCAGTCAAAGTATCATATAGGTCTTGGTCTAGGTCATCGCTTGTAATTGTCATCACCATGTCAGTTTCAAGCTTATAGCCATGTTTATGATCTTGAGTCCACATATAAAGGGAGTTAGCATCTTAGGAAGCAAATGAAATAAAGGTTCAGTTCATAAAGATATTGTTGCAACCACATCACATCTGGTTTTAAGATGAAGTATGAGGTCATGCCATGACATATGCAAAAAATTGAAGTTGACTCTCATAAAGGACCATACAAGAATTTATTTCACTCATTCCATTGGCATTGAGCACTAACTCACCAACAAAAAACGATTTCAGTACATTTAGCATCAAAGGACACTCTCAAAAGATGATTGGCACCCTCTTCAGGCCCCTACACTGTGTTTTTGGTGGGTAAGCTTCATTTTCGAAATTGCAAGTAAAAATACCTATCCCATACACACCCTACCCTTCCTCACATCAAAATACACTTCCCACAACCCTTAAACCCCATGTCCCGTCATTTCCATAATTCGTACATCAAACACTAGCTCATGTGCTGCGTTTTGGGCAGATTTAGGGCTAAAACTATGTTTCAATTCCCTACACTAAACACCACATTCCTTTTGTCGTTTCCCACCTCTCTAAGGTTTTTAATATATCTATCTACCTTCCAAAAGTTTCTTACTCAGACAATTTCTTCCTAACTCATTCATCCCTCACCTAAACATACTAAATCCCTATCCTCTGCTCCTCATAACACTCTATTTTTTCCCCTTTCTTTCACTAGTGTTTTTCTTTGCAATTGTAAACAATGGAGGGATAAAATAAGCCATACAACAAAGAAGGAAAAAATAAGGAGACAAATAACAAGAGGTCTCAAGAGGAAAAAAGAGCAAGAGAGTGAGCCATCTCCTCCCCTAGGTCAAAGGGACATTGACAAATCATTTGCTGCACATAGGGACAGTTTTTCTTCAAAATATGTTTATGACCAAATGAAGATGAATTTTAGAAAATTGAAATAGATTTTTGATAATAGCAGACCAAGGTAAAAAAAACTCCTTCATTTTATTCACAAGTGTTATGATTTGGGAGAAATTCCCAAAATACAATTGTTATTGGAGAGTTCCTCAATATTTTAATCACTAATTACAAACTTGGATTTTGACCAAATGGGAAAGTATTTTTGACAAATGGAGGAGTTTTTTGTTCCTAAAATACCGAGCTACAAAAACCTCTCTCACGTTTCATACAATTATCAAGGATTGGGAGATAATCTTTCCTCATTTTAGCCTATTTGTTTGATTGTGCAATGCTTTGTTTTAGCCATCTTTTGGCAGAGAAGATTGTGGCCAATCAGAGATGAATCTTGGAAAACGGGAGGTTGTTATTGTTAAAAACATGCCAAACAACAAAAAAATCTTTCATAGTTTTAAAAAACTTTATGATTAGACAGATATCGCTCCACCTTTTAGCCCTATGTTTGCATAAATTTGACAATTTTTGGCACAGTCACCCTGCCAAAAGCGTACCGTGGGCCACGCCGCGCTTTTTTTGGAGAGCTACAAATGGAAAAAAAATATACATGCTTGGATAGAATTTTACCCCTACATCAACTTTGAAAACCTGGTAGCCCAAGTCATCAACTTTTACAGGGTGAAAATGGCCAAAAACCACCTAAGAAAAAACCTTTCTGCCTTGTTTTTGGAGGCCATGCTATGCTTTTTGACCAGTCTTCAGAGATGTCACATTTGAGGATCTATACTTAATCATTTTCAGTGCTTGAGGGATCTATGGATAACGTGGTAGAAATATATTTCCAATGAGCTATCATGAGCTCAATTTTTAGTTCAGGAAGGCCTCCAAAAGTGGCCTGCAAACTCACGTTCCGCTTTTCGTCAACCACGCTGAACTTTTTCTAGATTCGCTACATTTTTTTCAGGAGGCTGATTTTCTTCATCAGTTTGACCTAGTTTGACCTTTTACCTACGTAAATGATGTAATTGATTAATCCTAATGTAAATATGATTTTATAGTGGGTAATTAGTCTTGT